>BLBF01000011.1:17338126-17380653 GCA_015471245.1 Laticauda colubrina | reverse complement strand
TCTTCTTCTTCTTCTTCTTCTTCTTCTTCTTCTTCTTCTTCTTCTTCTTCTTCTTCTTCTTCTTCTTCTTCTTCTTCTTCTTCTTCCTCTTCCTCTTCCTCCTCCTCTTCCTCCTCCTCCTCCTCCTCCTCTTCTTCTTCTTCTCCTTCTCCTTCTTCTTCTCCTTCTTCTTCTTCAGCCATATCCATCATCGGACGTTGTGATCCTGCTGGCGATCCTATTTTTATCAACAGCCACACAAAAAAGTGCTGCTGAGTTTTGTCCAAACCAGTCCCTTAGATTTTGATGCCATGATGTTCTTTTTCTTCCTGGACCTTGTTTGCCACATTCCAATTCGTACTTTTGGGTTTATCATGCTTCTAGCGGACCAGGAGATTCTTAGCACCCCTGCCCCATTTAAGAGTCGCCTGTACTCGGGGCCATGTAAGGTTTTGTTGCCATTAACATGATTTTCCAAGGAAATATATAGTGCAGTGGTCTTCCCTTTGCTTTTTACACTACTGTGCACACGCTGTTCAAGCGGCTGCCATTACACCATGTGCTGTTCTTCTGAAGCTATTCTGACCAATGAAGTCTCTGCTTTCAGTTGATACTGATGAGCCAGCTGCCACTCACCAGGCCTGTTGGTCCACAGGAGGTATTTGATTCTCTCCAACCCACCATTACAACATAAATGTCATACTGGGTAGCCCTCCCCACAATCTGCTACCCGAGGATGCACTCTGTGGGTGTTCCAGGCTCCCCCTAAGAGATTTCCGATTTATTTCTTATTTCTTCTTTAGCTGTAGGGCTTCCATCCTCCAGGAATATCAGTACAAATGCATAGAAAGTAGCTCCTATGAACTTGAAGGCATCTGTATGATGGACCCAAACCTAAAGAAATTTACTTACTTATTCTATTTCTACAGCCATCCATCTCAGCAAGTGAATCTGGGCGGCTCACAATTCAAAAACATACATTACAATTAAAAACATTACAACATTTTAAAATAGTAAAAATAAAACAATAAAACCGTACAAAGTGAGGGCATCAATTTCTGGAAATGATAAGATCCTGCACACCAAAGATGTATGTCAATCAAAGTGATTATACTTTTATAATTTTATACACAGGAAGTAAGTCAAGAGGCTCGGTAACTGGCATATCCTACTCTGCTTCTGTGACTCAGAAATGACATGCTGAGACTTTGAAACTGTTTGTTCATAAACTACCTGGCCTGCATCATCTCTAAGTAAGATGTTGAGAATATACAATTCCTCAGGGAATTGGAACTGAACAGGCTAAATATATGTCAATCAGTCCTTGGTTAACAATCACATGTAGGACTGCAATTCTGTCACTAAGTGCTGTGGTCACTAAATGGAATCCTGCATGCCCACAATGAACTTATAATGAAACTTCCCAATGGGTTGTTAAGCAAGTCACCATGGGTAGTTAAGGAAAACATCTGATTGCGACTTGAGAGGTAACTCATGTTCTCCTTGAATTCTGCTTGTTGCAAAATAGCTGGGAAGCATGCAAATGGCAATCATGTGGCCTCAGAATGTGAGGATTGGTTGCAAAATTGTTTTTTTTAATATCAAGATAACTTAGAACAGTCACTAAATGAGGCACTTGATAAATGAGGACTATCTGCAGGCAACTGGCTAAAAACATTTCAGGTTTTCCACTGTTACAGGAAGATGGGGAAAAGTGAAAATAAGAGAGCTTCAAGGATAGTTGTAAAGACAAAAGTGACCTTTGAGACAGGTGTCCATTGAGACTGAGAGGACAGTGCTAGTAAGATTAAAAATTTCTTTTGGAAGAGCCATTGTTTCATATGCTACACTGGTCAAAAAAACCAGGAAGGGACCCAAAGAGATTCCATTCTTTGAGATAGCCTTCATTTTTCTACTTTTAGAAAAGGTTACTCCACGAAAAATGGGAGAAGCTACCATCAGCTCAGGTGGGTAGCCCCAAAAGTCAAAGTATGACTTAAAGCTTCCCATCCCTGGTCTTGAGTAAGACAATGGCTATAAACAGGTCTCACCCCACTGTAGCACTATTGACTAACTGTTATATGGGTCCAGGAAGTGAAGATGGCAGGGGTGTCAAACTCAATTTCACTGAGGGCCACATCAGGGTTGTGTTTGATCTTGGGCGGGCAGGTGGGGATGTGTGGCCAGGGTGGGTGTGGCCAGCTTGATATCACTCATGTCGGAGCCTGTAGAGGCCCAAGCACTCTACCAGTGAATTCAGGCTCCTGAGCTCCATTATAAGCTTCAATTGTTTCTTGCAACCCTCTGCCAGAAAAAATGGAGCTCGGAGAGGCACCGCAGGCCAGTCCTTTGGTGTTTTCAGGACAGTCCCATGGGCCAAATCTAAGCACCCCTTGGGCTGGATGCGGCCTGTGGGCCTTGTGTTTGACGCCCCTGATCTATGGTCTTCTTAAACATTTATGACTGGTTCTGAAAAACATGTTTCTCATTGAAACAAGACATGAAGACATAGTCTTTTTCAAGTAGAAAATATATAATTTGTATGCAGGCTTGTGAGCTCACAGAACCTCAATCAGTGACCAAGAAACTAAAACCCAAAACCATGTTAGTTTCATAGCCTCAGGCGATATTTTGAAGCGTCCACCTTTCATAACAGATCCAGGATCCACAGAAGTCAGAAAGGAAATTTCTGGTTTGCTCTTAGCATTTCATTTCGACTGATAGATTGTGCCTGATATAACAATTAATCTTGAAGGATGATGGTTTTATCGGAGAAGAATGTCAGGTCCCTCAAGGACAGCCAAACCTTGGCATTGCAAAAAAGCACGGTTGGATTCACGTTCGTTTCCTGTCTGTACCAGCAAACGCTCTTATTCTAAAACAAATCTGTTGGTCACTTCCTGAATCTGCCTTTGGGCAGGGCATCCTGCAACGGGTGGAGCATCAGATTGTGTAAGAAAAACACTGGCTCTCTGCCAACGGAAATTTCAGACATTGCAGAGCTGATGCTGTTCTAGGATTGTGCTGTGATTCAAGGAGCCCAGCAGCATGACGTGGGATGCCAACAGCACAAGAAGGGGGTGGTGGTGGATAGAAACAACTTTGCTACCAGGCAGAAATCACTACAGATAGTGACTTACAACCACAATTGAGTCCAGAATTTATGTTGCATTAATGAAATATTTGTTAAGTGAGTTTGTCCCATTTTACGACTTAACTTGCCACATTTTTTAAGTGAATCACTGCAGTTGTTAAATTAGTAAACAAGGTTCTTAAGTGAATCTGGTTGCCTCATTTACTTTATCAGAAGTTCACCAAAGGTGATCGTATGACCCTGGCACACTGTAACTATCGTAAATGTGAATCGGTTGTTAAGCAACTGAATGTAAATCACATTACCATGAGGATGCTGCAACTGTCATAAGTGTAAAAAACCGTCATGAGTCCCTTTTTTTCAGTGCCGTTGTAACTTTGAACAGTCAGTAAGTGAACTATTGTAAAACAAGGACTTTCTGCACTTATAAGAGCCCGATTATACTATTTAAGATATTGCTTTTTTTGTCATTTTTTTTTCTTTGTGAGTGGGGTTGGGAATGTTTTTAATAAACCTGTTTAATTTTAATACAATTAAAAATGCGAGACTGGATCTACACTCTAGCTATTTGGTCCCTAGGTAGTTCCTTAGGTGAGGCTTCATTATGATTGCAGCAGTGGTGGGATTCAAATTTTTTTACGACCAGTTCTGTGGGTGTGGCTTGGTGGTTTGGCATGGCTTGATGGGCGTGGCTTGATGGGAGTGGCTTGATGGGAGTGGCAGGGGAAGGATACTACAAAATCTCCATTCCCACCCACTCCAGGGGAAAGTTACTGCAAAATCCCCATACCCTCCCCACCCCACTAACCTGCTTTCCAGCTCTGTTCTCCTGTCCAAGGCAACAAAAAAAGAGACAGCCAATCAGCTGGGATTTGGGAGGCAGAGATTAGATGGGGGCAGGGCCAGTCAGAGGTGGTATTCTCAACTATCTACGGTTTTCCAGAACTTGCTGAATACCACCTCTGGATTGCAGTTGCAACCCATCTTCCAAGAAACTCAGCAATTAATCAAATAACAATTATTCAAAATATTGTTGCAGCAACCTGGAGAATAGGTTAGAGAGAGAAAAACAGTGAGTCATCTAGAATCACATATTTTGTTTGTCTTTTCTCACATGGCCTGGGACTTTTAGACTTTGAGTTTATTCAGAACAATTGCAACGTGTAAATTATTTGCAAAATTTAGGAGCTTTTCCTGGTGAGTGGAAAGGCTCACTCACCAGCTAATTCCAGTTTTGCTTCTTTCTGGGTTCTTGCTTTCTATATAGAATATGGGTAGTCCTTGACTTACAACTATTCATTTAGCAAACATTTGAAGTTAGATTGACACAGAAAAATGTGACTTGCGATTGATTCTCACACTTATGACAATCACAACATTCCCCACAGTCATCAAAATTTGGTCATCAACATTTGGATGTTTCACAATCCTAATGCATTTATGGTATTTGTAGCATCACAGAGTCATGTGATCACAATCTTTGACTTTCCCAGCCAGCTTTCAACAAGCAAAATCAATGGGAGAAGCCAGATTTGTTTAACAACCACTTGATTCACTTAACAACCATAGTGATTCACTTAAAAACCATGGCAAAAAGGACATAAAATCTCATTTAACAACCACCTTGCTTAGCAACAGAAATAATTGTCCCAATTGTGGCTGTAAGCAGGGGTGGGCTTCAAAAATTTAAGCAAAGGGTTCTCTGCCTGGTTTCTGGGTAGACATGGCCATGGTGGGCGGGCCTAGTCAGCCTCCTGCACCATGGTGGGGGGGTTTGCCCTCCCTGGGCTCCGGAGGCTTTCCTCGAGCCTCCAGGAGGGTGAAAACAGCCTCCCCGGGCTCCAGAGGCTCTCTGGAAGCCAGAAACAGGCCCATTAGCAGCCTTCCCAAACTTCCAGGAGGCCATTTTTCACCCTCCCCAAGTCTCTGCATGCGCCCTGCACTTACCTGCATCCAAAATGGACTTCGTGGGAACTCCTGGAAGGGAAGAAATGGGCAGGGCCAGCCAGGAGTGGGATTTGGGGGTTCTCTGAGCTGCACAGAATCTTACCTAGTTTTATATGAAGGAGAGAAGCTGATGTACTGTGTGTAGACAGATAAGTTTGTTGTATAGAATGTGAGGGGCTCTCTCAAACCCCTGCGAACCCCACCCCTGTTTGTAAAACATGAACTAACTGTATCCTGGTTTCTCTTTCTCCTTGCACTAATAACAATAAGTGTTTATTGCAAAGAAATGATCTGAATGGCTGAGCAAAGAACTCCACTTAGCTCTGCAATGCAAGTCTCCATTAAAGTTTCCAATCTTTTTAAGTACCTAATTCAAAATGGAGTATCCTTTGAACGGGGAAAAAGATAAGTATCATCTGTCAGATATAACCCAATGGCAATATTTACAAATATATTTGATATTTTTGTTAATAACATTGAACCAGCAATATTTTCAACTTCTGAGACACCTGAGACATTAGAACAACTTGTTAAATGTATTTATTTATTTATTTATTTATTTGTTTATTTATTTGTTTATTTATTTATTCAACTTATATGGCACAGAGGTGATATTCAGCAGGTTCTGACCAATTCTGGAGAACAAATAGTGGAAATTTTGAGTAGTTCAGAGAACTGGCAAATACTACCTCTGACTGGTCTGCCCCCATCTATTCTCTACCTCCTGAGTCTCAGCTGATTGGCTGGGAGAACTGCACAGGAGAATGGAGCTGGAAAGTAGGTTAGTGGGGTGGGGAAGTAATGGGATTTTTCAGTAACCTTCCCCTGCAATGCCCACTAAGCCACACCCACAGAACCAGTAGTAAAAAAAGTTGAATCCCAACACTGATATGGTGCTTATCTTGTCCAGAGGGGATTCTGGGTGGTTTACAATCATTAAAGATTTAATCCTTTCAAACTTAAAAAAAAAAAACCACCTCTACATTTATTGTTATAGATATTTGTTATCAATAAATCAATTTGACATGCAGCTATTAAGAAATGAGTGGAAATAGACTATTATATTTTCTAGTAGTCAATGGGAGAATGACTTAATTTCTAGAGCAAGAATATCACTGGACGTCAAATTATGGCCTGGAAAACAAAAATAATATTTAAAATTTATAGATTCCATTACATTGCAAAAGGACTGTTAAAAACAGCAGTTTGTTGGAGATGTGATAAGAATATTAATTCTTTAAAAATATGTTTTTACAATGCCTATTGTTACCAAGTTCTGAGAGAAAGTAGTGGAGTACGTAAATATGATTCTGCGACATTTCAAAGGACAACATTCTTTTGAATTAGACTGTACATCTAATACCTGGAATATGATAATTGGATAGCATAAATGGATTCTCCATGCCCTTATTATGACTAAAAGACTGCTATTGCAACATTGGGAAGATAAATGTATGGCTGTATTTATTGAATGGAATGAAAACATGATTACAACCTGATTATTACTTATGAGCAAATTACCTATAGATGTAGACTTTATATGGACAAGAATCATGAATTACGGGACTCATTTGTTCATAATGTGTAGGTTAAAATGATAAGTTGTATAAATATATTAGAAATATACACATAATTGAATAATATTTGCATTAGACATATTAGTTATATAGAATTGTAACTGTTTATTGTAAAATGCCACATTATATTATATCTTCTTTTTTGCTGCTGTATTTCTTTTACTTTTCTCATTAAAGCACTTTTATCTGCTTTTTTTCTTCTCTTTTACAATGTATATATATATAGCCATCACCATTCTTTTTGTGTTTTCTCTTTTTTGTTCTTAATTAAAGCCCATGTCACACTGGCCAACCGATGCAAAAAGGACACAGCGAACGAGCAAAATGTTCCATCCGTTGTTATCCGCTCTCAAAAGGGGCAAAAATTTGCATATCCGGAGCGGATAACACGGACGGGGGGAGGACGCAGGGCGGATGCAAAGCAGATGCGGAACGGAAGCCCAGCGGATGGAAGCGGATGGGAGCGGATGATGCATCCGCTGGGCTTCCAGGGGGCCTCAGCGAAGCGGACGCGGAACGGATACAGTGGATGCAGAGCGGACGCCGAACGGATAAAGCGGATGCAGAGCGGATGCAGAGCGGATGCAGAGCGGAAGCCTAGCGGATGCCTGGCGTTAATTGCGCATGCGGGGAGGATGCATTACGTCAGCCCCACGGATATAACGGAAGCAGCTCGGAAGCAGGTCGCCATTCAGAGGAAAGACCTGCTGCCGGACACATCGACTGCCTTGCCTGCCCTGCCTGCATGTCTGCCTGCCAGCCTTGCTACCAGCCTGGCTGCCAGCCTTCCTGCCAGCCTTGCTGCCAGCCTCCCTGCCAGCCAGCAACCCCACAACCATGCGGAAGCACAGCAAGCCTCAGCCATCTGCTGCCAGCCCTTGCAAGAGGGACAGGGCTACCATCCCGCCCCCTGGCCCTCACTCTGGTTCTGCTGGGGCTTCTGCAGCACGGGCTCGCTCTTCTGGGACTGGGGCTTCTGCTGCTTCTGCTTCTGGAGGAGCTGATGACAAGCACTCCAGCACCAGCCACCTCCACAGCACCTGGACCCTTCACCCCTGAGACTGAGCGACCAAGAGGAGTGCCAGAGACTCATTTTTGTTTTATAGCTCCTTGTTAATAAAGTCTATTTTTGATTCATACACTTGCTTTGTTTCTTTTTTTTAATAAAGTCCTGGTGTAAACTTTTAGAAATGGTTTAAGCCTTTGCATGCTTGTGGGATGGGTTAAGATAGCTGTGGGATGGGCAGGAATACCTGTGGGATGGGCAGGGATACCTTTGGAATGGGTAATAGCTGTGGAATAGATAAACCTCCAGTGCAAGCATAGTGGGACTGTATGGTCCACCCTCCCAAGTGCCACACCGATGGCCCTTTATTATCAATAACAATATAATCAATCATCCACACATGTCAACATAAACACAACTCTTTATTAAATGCCCTGTTCATTGTAGGGCCACTCAACATACATGGCCCAATCTCATCCGTGTGATGAGACAGGCTCAAGGAAGCATCCATTAAGCATTTACCATCCTGTCTTGCCACTCCATTGCTCCAGCTGGGGAGTTGCACCAGTGTTTCAGGAGGTTGCGCTGCTTCTTCGCCTCACATAAGGCTCTGTTGGGGCCTTGCACATCCACAGTGTCGATCAGGTTTTGCCCTTGCCTCCATTCCCCAGGCTCCATGTCCCCATTGCCTTGTTGACGGTCCACAAGCCTGTTCTGCAAGACTGGGTAGCGGGTGCGCATGAGATTGTGCAGGATGCAGCAAGCTTCCACGATCCTCCTCGTGGTCTCTGGGCTATGCTGCATGTTGGTGAGAAGTACCTGGAACCTGTTGGCCAGGATGCCAAAGGTGTTCTCCACCATCCGTCTTGCCCTGAACAGCCTGTAGTTGAAGATCCTCTCTTCACGGGTGAGGTATTTGGAGGTGTAGGGCTTCATGAGGTAGGTTGTGAGGGAGAAGGCGTCATCCCCCACGATGAAGTAGGGCACATCTTGTGTGTCATTGGGCAGCAGGTCTGGATCTGGGAAGCCCACCATGAGGTTGCCTTCCAGCCCCTCCTTGAGGTGACTGGCATTGTATACCTGGGCGTTGTATACCTGGAGTTGTACATCTGATACCACTGCTCTGCAACTTTCTTCCAACCTTTTTCAGTGGAGGGGCACTGGAGGAGCTCCTCCATGTACTCTTCAATGATGGCCTGCACCACTTCTCTGACCACAAAGCTGATGGTGCTGGGTGGCACCCTCCAGCCATACTGCATGCTCCTGTAGGTGGTCCCTGAGGCCAGGTGGCGCAGAGTGAGTGCCACCTTGAGCCCAGGTTCCAGGCTGGGCAGGAAGTTGGTGTTTGTCTTGCTCAACCTGGGTGTCAGGCGCCGCACAACTTCGTCAAACATGGCTGGAGGCATTCACATGAAGTTCTGGAATGCCCGAGTGTCTTCGCTCCTGAGCTCCATCATCAGCTTGTTGTACAGTCCGTCCTCTGCTCTTCTGGCGAACCATCTTTGGACCCAGACTTTTTTTGGGTGCCTCCTTTTCTTCCCGTAGTAGAGTTCACAGAGCCTATAGATGGTTTCGCACTGTTGCAGAAGGATGGTGGCTGCCGAAAGGACTTTGTCACAATCCACGGTGGACATGACTGGATGCTGTGGAAGAGGAAGAGGCAGATGAAAGCTGCAGAGGTCTGCACCACTGGGCTGCTGGTCTGAAAGTGAGATGCAGGCGAGTTGCTCCCCCTTTTTATAGGCAGTATAGGTGTCCCTTTGCATCCTCTAGGCATCCTCTAGGCATCCTCTAGACATCCTTAATATCCGAGATAGATCCCCTCTGCAAACGTTTTTTCCACTTTAAACGCTTTGTTTCCGTGCTGCATTCTTTCTGCATCCGTTCTGCATCCGTTCTGCTTCCTCCCTGCGTCCGGGTGGATGCGCGTTGCGTGGATGCGCAGCGGATGCCTAGCGGATATAGCGGATGCGTAACGAATGCGTAGCGGATGCGTAGCGGATGCAGAACGGACAAACTGGATACATTTTCCACGCAAAAGTTTTAGGCAGCCCAAAACTTTTGGAGCGGATGAAACGTCCATAAACGGATGCTGGACAGATAGAGAGGAAGCAAAATGGAAGCAGTGAGTACAGAATGGATACATTGCGTTAACCAACGGATGGCAAGGTTTTTTGTCCGTTTTACATCCTCTTTGCATCCGTTGGTTCAGTGTGACATGGGCTTTAAAAGCAGTAAAAATAAGAAAAAAAAGAGAAACACAGTAACACTAATGGAGTGATATTTTCATTTAACAGGGATAATCTTTTTCACCCAAAAGGCCAAAACCATAATCCTAGGTTTTCAGAGGTATTATTGTTTTACAGACCATTCCCAGAGGTGTTTTGAGAATGGCCTCAGTGTCAGCAATGATACCTGTAACCCTTTCTTTTCTCCTTTTCTCAGATTTGATGCTTTAAACCAGAGGTCTCCAAACTTGGCAACTTTAAGACTTGTGAACTTCAACTCCCAGAATTCTCCCAGGCTAGAAACCAGGAGAACATGAGTTTTAGTCCCACTTTAGGCACAAAGCCAGCTGAGTGTATGTGATATTTCTTTAATTGTTTAATGTACTTATGGACAAACATATGCAAAATATTTGTGGTGATGCTAGAGGCATGATGCTTGGCTTCCTTACAAAGAAAACTCACTTTATTGTTACAAAATATAGAAATATCAGTGATCATAATATATTAAATTGTGTTCTACCACTGGATATTTTTAAACACTAGAATACGGTTCCATTTATTTTAAAGTTTAAAGCAAGCTTTGTAAATGTGTAACATATCGGCATGAACAAGCAATGCTCTACAGCAATGTAAACAGGGAAAAGGTGGGAAGAAAGAATGATAATGATTGAATGGACTTGAAAATGCATATAGGAGTCCAAAAAACATGTTTTGTCATGTTTCTCTCAGGGAAGGGAAGGATTGCTTACAAGACATCAGTTGACAAATTGCTTGGATCTGACATTACAGTTCTGCAAGCCACAAAAAGCATACTGTCAAAGAAAGCTCCTCTCTTTACTGGATTGCTGCCAGTCCAGCTCTGAGTCCTATCCCATGCTAAGAGTCATAATCAAGCATGATCAAAAGAGCAATAGTCAATATTTTTAATTTTAGCCTATGCTTGATCTTAGTAAAACAAAAATCAGACAAATGGATACTGAGATGTCTTTCAACAAGTGATCTTTAAAAGCTGCAGAGAGCTGACAAAGTGAATTCAGATGCCAGGGCCTCTTTGTGGATGTTGATCAAAAGCTCACAGTGCCATTCTATCAGAGATGAATATAAATGCAAAGCAACCTCTTGTCCTTCACGCATGTCTTAAAATTCGAAAGCCCAGGCTTGCACTAAGACCATCAGTCAGGCTGAGAAATTAACCTATGAAAGTAACCCAGTAACTGCCTATGAGAAACTATGTTGAAGTGTTCTTCCTGCTTAATGGGATAAGAAATGCTTGTCAAACTGTGCTGGCTTTGGTAACACTTTAACAAGAGCAACAGACTTAAGCAAATAAACCAGGGACGAAGTTTTTTAGATCAAAGACTGGCCCTGCAACTAGACTGGGAAAACATCAAGGATGATTGACCTGACAGGCTGGTAGATTCATTATTTTCTCTGGCCTTTTTCCCATCCGTTCTATGTCCCATGACTCTTTCATGGCTGACTTGTGCAGTGCCCAAGAAGACAAATATATTGGTCATTTGATCTTCTGCTTACAAGGACTGCTGTCATGGAGAAAGGGGTTTTGCATTGCTGCTGGATAATCACAAGGCAAAGAGTTGTTTATCTCTTTATTTCTTTCTCCCAGCCAGCTAATTGTCAATAGACCATTGTCAACCTGGAATAAGAATGTAAAGTTGGGAAATAAAAGCAAGTAGTAAGTAATACAGCGAGACAATGATTGCTAATTAAATGAACCAAAACTGGTCTCCTCAGATGGAAAATTCAGGATGCCATTTAAAGTTAGCAGCTGTGATATGAACCAAAATATCAGACCCCCTCATAACCTGTTACCACTTCAGGGCTGCATCTGTGTCTCTGAAACTTTCCAACTGTTTGCCACTCAATTCTTTTTATGGAACAGAAAGGGGAATATAAGCAGATGTAATTTAAAGGCATTTTAAAACAAAGCAAATACAGTCTCTCTCTCTCTCTCTTTCCCCCCTAATGTCAAAGAAATGATGGAATAAAATCATTAAAGAAAGGATGCAAAAGGAGGGACAGAAAAAAATGTGAATGACAAAAATTAAAATATTTTTTTATTTATTTTAAATGATTACATTGAATTGTTAAATTGTCCTGCAGCGAGTTGTCCCATGGTAAGTTGGCCATGGAGAGTTGGCCCATGGAGAGTTGGCCAAGGTGAGTTGGCCACAGAAAGTTGGCTGTGGCAAATTGTTCCTCTCGAAGGCCTAGAGAAGGCTGTGCATCCCTGTTGCAAAAGAGAAGTTGATTTATTTTCATAATAAAAGTAACTGTTTTGTCTCTAACGCATATAAAAGCAACTCTGGTGTCTTTTGAGAATTTATCCTTTTTTCACTTTGCTTCTCAGTTTGGCCTCTAAAATGGCCCCAAGACTTTTACTCACTTTTCATCTGTTTTCCATGTTGCCTCTTTCACAAGCAAGGGGATGGGGCAGGGGAGGTGGAAGAGCAAACCTAGTTATGAAATGCAGTCAGATGGAAGAGTAAAATGGATCTGAGTTAAGGAGGTGGAAAAGATTAACGTGAGAAATTTAGAATGGCTCCTCCTAGAGAAACAAAAAGGAAATGGATGTCATATAGGATCAAAAGGCTGATATTAGGTAATTGTTTTCGTCACTTAGGAGTTTGATGTTCATTCACTTCAGAGATAGTAATCTTCTATTTATGGCAATGTCAAATCTCAATCGTTATAAACACACTGTTGGAAGACAACATTAGTGAAAGGTCTCACATGGGTGGTCTATGCAGAGGCTATTCCTCCCTTTGAAGGGCTTCAGGATTTGAAGAACTGCCCAGCCCAAAACTAATTGGAAGATAAACAGTCTTGGGGTAGAAGCCTATTTCAAGGCAGCAGTTGTTCCTGAATTGGGAATGTTGTGCTGTTTCCCTTTAAAGGGTGATCTGTGCTCCTCCAATTTGCCTTTCCACCAGTCCTGTAGATTGTTAAAAGAGCTCAAAATGCAGGAATCCTGATTTACCAGTCATTTTAAGGGAACATAAATTTGCCAGCTGGACGGTTTCTTTGTCCTAATTTTGAGGAAGGGGCACTGCTTAGCCATAAGGCAAAGGAACAAGGGCAAAGCAATCAATGAATGAAGATTACATGCCACCAAGTTGTTGTTGACTCTAAGCAACCCCATAGATTTTGTCCATGATGAGCTGTCCCTAATCTGATTGTTCAGCTCTTTTGACAGTGCATTCATTGCTACTATAACTGAAACCATTCACCTTGCTACTGGTCATCCTCTTCTCTCTTCTTTCTAATTTTTCCATTATTAAAGCCTTCTCCAGAGAGTCTTTACACAACATGTCTGAAGTAGGATAATTTTAGCCTGATCATTTGGCCTTGAGTGTCATCAGTACAGCACAGTTTATTCATGTTTCTTCCCTTGGTTTTGAAACCATGGTTATTTTCTTTCAGCCCAGCTTCCCATAATTTATATTTGGCATATAGTTGACTAATTAAGGAGGGGAGTATAGAGCCTTGTCTTGCTCTTTTACCAAGAAGGAGGCAGTCTGTTCCACAATATTCTGTCTGAACTGTGGCTTCCTGACCTGCCTATGTGCTTTTCATGAAGACAACGAGATATTTGGGGATTCTCATTTTTTGAGCATTTTCCACAGCATGATATGATTGACACAATTAAAGGCCTTTTTATAATCAATGAAGTGCATAGCAATTTTAAAAATATATATTCTTTGGCTTTCTCAATTATGCAATGTACAGTATATTACAGCAATAATGCTTTCTGTTCCTGAGACTTTTCTAAAGCCACCTTAAACATTTGGCATATCTCTTTTTCCATGTAGTGCTCTAATTTGGATTGGATGATCCTAAATATTATTTTAATGACATGTGAACTTGAGGAGGAAGAGGGAGTGTTAGATATATTCACTACCTTGAATTATTTATAAAAATAATAAAGGCAGGATATAAATTAAATAAATAAATATTGTACAATAGTTTGCACGTTCTGTTAAGTCCCTTTTTTTGATCTTGGAAGTTGATTTACTTCTTCCACTCTTCTGGCCACTGTGTCATTCTCTAACATTTGCTGACACAGTTTGCTTATTCTTGCTTATCAGCTTGGGTGATTCTTCATCTGTTTTTGTCATATTTCAGTGCATATTGAATCAGCTCCTGTTGTCTTCCAACTTGTTAATGACCAGAATGCAGAAATCTAACCCTATCTTCTAGTACTAAAAGTTCTTTTAAGTAGGGAATATCCTCTAAAGTACCTTAGATATTGACGCCTCTACTATACAATATTTTAGTATGTTCCCTCAATCTTTGTTTGATGTCATTTGAATCAGTTACTATTAGTCCATTGTTTGAAACTGAGTATTCATTAACTGGAAGTTTTCTTAATCAAGTATTAGATTAAAAGAACTGATAGCTGCCTAGATTTGCAAACATGCAAAATTTCAGAAAGATTTGGAAATGGAAAGACCTCAGTATCTTGGATTTATTTTCCCCATATGTGAGTTTCTCAGATAATTCTTCTCCTTGTTATATCTTGGTAGATGGTATAAAATGCACACATTCATTTTGCTGTTACTGGTTTTTCTCATATTTTGTATCTCACCTACTTCTGAAACATTTAATGTTTTGAAAGTGCTTAAATGTGGCTCTTGTTCAGAGTTACTAAATTTAATATTTTGTATGTATTTGATTTCTACCTTTCCTTTCCTTGAGGAACTCAATCCATAGAGAAACTTCTTTTAATTCCCCCCCCTCCAGGACTTCTACCCTGCAGGATAAATTGGACTGAGAAAATAAACTAGTCTAAAAACTTCCATTGAGGTATTTTGGCCAAGGATGGACTCAAACCTGATTTCCCCAGCCTTAGTCCAACATCTTGGACTAAGCCATACTGACTCTCCACTTAAACTATGCCATAAGCAATTATTAAGCAGAGCTTAGCATACCTGAAAAAATGAATATGAAGATTTGTCAAAAGTTCTATGAGTTCTCCTGAGGCAACATATTTATTTCAGACTGCTTATTTCTGTTCCTAGAAATCTTTGACATTTTTCCCCTTTCCTTCCTCATTTCCCCTGTTTCTCATTCCCAGAGTGGACTATCCCAAATGTTCCAGAGATTCCAGTCTCCCCCTCACAAGGAGTGGCTACACTAATACAAAGACACACCTTGTTCACATTTGTGCTAACATTGAAACAACACATGAATAAAGGATATAACATTCTATTCTGCTTGATACTAAGTTTTTCAGATGATCATATCAAGGGTTCAGAAGATTTCACTTCCTCCTATTACTACCTTATGGCTACCACCAAAACTATATCTGCCATGCAATTTTCAACTCTTGGAGCAATGTTTCTCTTCCCTTTTGTCTCCTCTTTGAAAAGGAGTAGGAGTAGTAGCAAGAGTCAAACATAAACATTTGTTCTTCCATCTTCATCTCATTTCAACTATTAATCACCCAGAGTAATTAGGATTCGTCCTATCATGAGACTAAGGGAGGCAATTGTAACTGATGAAACAACTGGTTTTAGTTTTGCAAAACAGTTGCAAATGTTATTGTTGAGAGGATGATGATGATCATCATGATCATCATGATATGGATATCATGATCATGACATCGTGATATGATAGCAATAGCAATAGCACTTAGACTTATATACAGCTTTATAGTGCTTTACAGCCCTAAGTTGTTTTACAGAATCAGCATATTGCCCCCAACAATCTGGATCCTCATTTTACCCACCTCGGAAGGATGGAAGGCTGAGTCAACCTGGAGTCTTATAGGATTTGAAGTACCAAATTGCAGGTAGCCGATAGTCAGCAGAAGTGTCCTGCAATACCACATTCTAACCACTGTGCCACTGCACAGTGGCCTGCAGTACAGCACTCTTAACCACTGTACCATCATGATATTAATTATCCTACAGAAGCTCATGAAGCTTTCTGTTCAGCTATCAGGATAACAAACTAGCCTTAGATAATATGGGTCTTGACTTTGGAGTGAGGGAGAACATGTTTATTCTTCCTCTTTGGGCAACAAATGTATGAATTGGCCCCAGATATATGAAATTGAGAAAATGTGATAGTAGGTTCAATGAACATCTTCCAGAATTCTCCATAACTTATCATATTGTCCCTATACATGTTGGCATGTCACATACTGATATATTTCCAACTTTCTGCTTGCATTTGCAGTTTATGACTAACCTCTGTATAAAACTGACATTATATAAGGATTTGTAAAAGAATAATGCTTAGCCACATGATGCCAGAATTTTCTGCAGAGTAGCTAGCATCTATATGTGTACATTTTAAAATCCTTATCAAAATGTCATTCCTACTTGCAAATTATTCCCACAGAGAAAGCTTGATCAGTCAAGAAATTTGAGACACCCTGTTGAGCAAACCTACTTTATTTCATTCAATGTCTTTTAGGATTATTCCCCACTTCCCCACACTCTCAGCACTGTTCTCTTCTCTGAAATATGTAAAAAAAAAAAAAAGAGCTTTTATATTAAATAGGAAGGTGTAACAGCTGGAAATTGCTAATAAAATATTTGCTTTGCATGGTTAATTCAGTTTGCCACCAGAACTGAATTCTAAGCACATTCAAGGCACAGGATGCTTGATTTCTACCCCACTTTTCCTCTGCAGAGCCATTTGTAAGAAAGAAGGCATTCTCGAGCTGCCCACAGTAATTCAAATTTTACCCTGAATACCGGAAAAAAGGCAGAACAAAGTGAATATGATTGAGCAGGGGAAGTGGTATTTTGTAAGAATCTTGTCAAAAAGTTCATTAAAATTAAAACAAATATGAACTCTATTCCTCTAACCAAGACATATTTCCTGAAAAATATGGGATGGTCGTTTACATAGGATTTCCATGTTTTGTTTTTAAAAGCATATGTAATTTTAGTAAACACTTGGGTGGGGGGGAATTAGGCTCGATGAACTTTAACATGTTTTTCCTCCTATCATATCCTGAGTTCTAATTTAAAAATCAGATGAGAGTTAAGGAAAACACATTGCAATTTATATGAAGGCAACAATTTGAAGGGAAAGGATTGCTCTCCCATCAATTTCACAGTTCTCTTGGCCAAGTTTTCAGAGGAATAAATCACACAAGGATGTTATCATTATCCATGCAGTTTCCTTCCTAAAATCCCATGGATTATTGGGATTTCTGATCTAATTGTTTTAACTCTAAGACTTTAGCCTACTCAATGGTCTATAAACCATTATTGTCAAAGGTTTTTAAAAAAGGCAACCCAATTTTACACTGCTGGCAATCTCTGAATAGTTGCCACATGCTCATCTACTCCTATTCACCTTTGCAGCTACACATCAGAAATAAAGCTCAAACAGAGTGACCCATTTAAAGTTTATCCCAGTTAAATTTAACTCTCTTCCATCTTCTATCTAGTAAAGCATATACTAGGTTTCAGACCTTGTTTTAGGAGCATTGTAATAAGTGCACAAATATCAGAATTTTAATGCGCAACATCAATAGCTTATTTGTATCTACTGGTCGATAAATTTTCCTTATTTATTCCCAATCTAGCTTCTTTTGTAATAAGCAGTATAAACATATTACACAGTCCACCCACTATAAAGTATTCTTTTGAGTGCCAATTTCCTCAAGTCGGACTTCCCCCCAAAAAATATTGTTGAGGAACTTATGGCATTGATAGGAGGCTTGCTCACCTTTTTAACTTCCAAGTCACTGTAGTCAATCCCAAAGGTGCTGCTGTAAATATTGTATAGTGATACAACCCCCAGTGTCTCATGGAAAATAGCAGTAGCAACTTATATATCACTTCATAGTGCTTTACAGCACTCTCTAAACCATTTACAAAGTCAAAAATCTGGATCCTCATTTTACCAATCTCAGAAGGATGGAAGACTGATTCAACTTTGAGCTCATCAGGATTGAATTCCTGGCAGTGGGCAGAATTAGCCTGCAATACTGCATTCTGACCACTGTGCCGCCACAGCTCCTACAATGATCCATAACACCAGTATATGATAGTCAGATCACCCAGCAGATTATAAAATGTATTTCATTTGTATCATTTAAATCTCTTACTTTCATTTTAACTGTCATGGCAAAAGAAAGTTTTAGAAAAGAATGCTGAGATGGACATGATTTCTGAGAATTAATCCATAGTTTCAAGATAGTCAACAGGGATTCAAATAGGACTGATGTAAGTTGCATGGTAGTTTATTGTTATTGTTAATGAATTAAATGTGCCTGTGTTTGTATGTTATTGCCATAATCAATTCTGCAATTTAGCTATCCAGCTATACCCTTTGAATAGTTTACTATAAGGAGGGAGGGTAGATTGCTAGACTAAATAGCACAGACAACCTATTGCTGAATACAGGAAAACTGTGACATCAGATGCAGTGCTGAAACATTATAGCTTTGATTTAACAGTGACAATGGGTTGAGATACTTCTCCAGGTGGCAGTGGTACACAGCATGGAAGAAAGAAAACAGTGAAAGCCCAATTGCCTTTACATCACACCTTTTCCCGGCTGCAAATAAAAATTATGCACAAACAGAAAGGGAAGTAAGGAGTCTGGTTTAATCAGTTTAATCCAGACCTCGCACAAAAGGAAGTTTTCCCTCATCACTGACTATAAGCCGCTGCTGTCAATCTTCAGTCCACAAAGTGGCATTCTATTTTCAGCTGCTTTTCAAATGCAGCACAAAGTTCCTTAAAGGACAGAGATACAAAACACATTTTAAAAGGATATACAGTCATGCAAAGGTTTGTCTTGTTTATCTTTATAGAGAAAACAGTCAACATAGGACTTCCTTGGACATGTTTTCCCCTCGCAGAAAGTCTTCCCATTGTAGCCAAGATTACTCACATTTTTCGGACTATAAGACACTCCGAAGTATAAGACACACCTAGCTTTTGGGGAGGAAAACAAGAAAAAAAATCCACCTCTGTCCCCAGCAATTTGCCTCCTTGCAGCAAATAGCAAGCAGCCTGGTCAGCTTCAGCACAAGCAACTGATTGTCAGTTGGAATTGCCTCCCCACAATCAGCTGTTTCTGGCTGCAGGGACTGCCATTTCTATTACCTCCGCGTGCCCCATTTTCAGCCTCCACGTCCCATTTTCAGCTTCTGCACACCCCATTTTCAGCCGGTTCTGGCTGGTGCGGATTGGAATGGGTCAAAAATGGGGCACACAGAGGCCAAAATTGGGATGCGAAGACCGAAAATGGGGCGCATGGAGGCAGCAATAGGCAGTGACAATCCCTGCAGCCTGAAACAGCTGATTGTGGGGAGGCAATTCCAACCAACAATCAGTAGCTTGTGCTCAGTCAGGCTGTGCTGAGGCTGACCAGGCTGTTTGCTGCAAGGAGGCAAATTTCTGGGAGGCAGAGGCTGAAGGATGGGGGGCAGTGGGTGGGCAGGGCTTTGGCGACATTTGCTGTATAAGACACACAGACATTTCCATCCACTTTTTTTGGGGGGGGGGGTGCATTCTTATACACCGAAAATACGGTACTTTTATTGAGTCAAGTATCCCAATAGGTAGATCATGAGCCACGGTGGTACAATGCTTAGAGTGCAGTACTGCAAGCTACTTCTGTTGACTGCTGGCTGACTACAATTTGGCAGTTCAAATCTCACCAGGCTCGACATTGACTCAGCCTTCCATCCTTCCAAGGTTGGTAAAAGTGGACCCAGATCATTGGGGGCAAGAGGCTGACTCTGTAAACAGCTTAGAGATGGCTATAAAGCACTGTGAAGTGGTATATAAGTCTTAGTGCTAGTGCTATTGAAAAAGAGTGTTATCAGATTTATATATAGCATCAATATTTCATCATCCAGCTACACATAAATTGATTGAAAAGTTTGCCCAAAGTTTCATTCATGTCTTGTGAACATTATCTGGAGAAACTATCCCACCAAATCAAAAGCTTAAAATTTGCTATTTGCATAGCATAATGCAGTATGCAAAATAAGTTAAAATGCCAGTAACGTTCTTAGATCGTGCTCTAAGTTCATGCTGGACCTTTTCCAAGCTAATTTGAGGTGTTCAGGACAAACATCTGAAGTGAGTTGAGCAATCTAATCATGCTGAAACAAGACTCTTCTCCACTGGACAGCCTGTACTAGCAAGAAGCTATAAAAGGGGGAGTATAAGCAGGCAACTGGAAAGGTCGAGGAAAGACCTGGAGTTCTTTCTTACATTGTAAAGATTGCTGTGACTCAGACTTGGAGAGACACATTGACCAGAGAAGGTGCAGAAAGGCGCCCTGGATGCGGTTGGAGATTCAACTTTAATTTGTGAATTAGCATCAGAAACACTGCCCCCAAAGTAGACACACAACTGATGGTTGGTCCACAATGACCTGTGTTGTTGACCACATCAAGCATTCCTGCCAAGCATAGTGAGGAATGTTATTCATTTTGCAAAGAAAAGTTACCCCAGTGCTTAGATTTGTAGATAGAGTAGGGTCTGTATTTTAGAAGGGAAGGATGTAGTATATTGCTATTACTTGAAAAATTAAACATGTTGCTTATGATCTCTCACTGATCCTGGGTTGCTATTCCTGACTCTAGAATTTTTTGTTTCATTAGTACAAAAAAAAAGGCAACACATATTTTTCATGGTGTACATTTTGGTCTGTGCATTTCTAGTCTTTTCTGGAACAATCTCCACACCCCAAGTTGTACATTACTACTTCCAACTATGATCTAGGAAAGCAGTCATTTATCTCAACAAACTCCAGCCTTGAAATTACCTCAGCCTCCACAATCTTACACTTGTCAAGCATTAATCCTGCTTTATCAGTCTCCTTCTCTCCTTGACCTCCGGCTTAAGCTGCATTCTAAAGATTCTTTTCCATATCAGGTCTTAATGGTGAACTCTCAGAGAATTCCCCTCAGCTTTTCTCAAGACCAAACCTTCTACACAACTATTGTGTGGGATGACACAAGAAAAACAACAGCTGGATTTCAGTTCAAAGTACAGGGAGAAATGAGATTACACTGATCGTGTTGCTCAGAGTTTTTTTTTTTTCTTCCTTTTCTCTATTTCGTAATTTTTCATGTAGCTGATAAAAATGAAAAACCCCTTTAATAAACACATTAATGTTAGGCCCTCACCAATACATATATTCAAGTGATTTAATATTGCTCCATTGTTTATTCCCTTCCTCAAAAGCCAATAGATGGCCCATGATCCATGTTATTAACTTCTGTAATACTTAACTAAGATTTATTGCTTCCTGGGCAGAAAAGGATGATTAAGAGCTGAAGCCCAGTGTGCAAAGTACATTTTATGTGTGGACACAATGAATTTCCTGTCTTTTTTATTTTGTATAAATATCAATTCTTCCTGGTGCTACTGTGTTTACCTTATTACTAATTTAAATTTCTGTAAGGCTTCTCAGTTGAATTGAATGGGACATGATCAACCATCCAGTCACAGTTAATAATTTCTTATCATAGTGATCTGTTTTAGTTCTGTAGACACACTTCATGAAAAAGTCAACTTAGACAAGGATATCGGCAATGAAGACAGACATGAAAATTCCATTCAGCTTTTCTGTGACCTTCCCTTCCCTTTTCTATTAGTTTCTATTAGTTGAGTTGGCATCATCTCTTTCTCCTTTAATCTCCTTTATCGTGGCTCTTTCTTTATAATAAGCTGGAAGGTATTGATTTATGGGGAAGAAATGAAAATCTGTGATTATACAGTCCTCAGGATAAAGGCTGGAACTCTGCCAAATCACTGCCAGCATCTGGAAAATAGCTGTTTCTGGTAACAACGATGTGAAATTGAAATTCAGAGGTAGCAAAGGAAAGAATGTAAATTGAGGGCTCGACAGATGGTTTGGAAGGTTGAAATCTCAGTTCACAGGATGTTTGTAAATGGAAACTCTTATGAGAGACATCTCCAACTCCAAATGGATTGAACTACAACTGCTATCATGATGCTGAAACTGTAATTAGCTACATCTGGCATCTAGAGGACATCAGGTTGGAAAAAAAGTGTTCTAAGACAACTTCAGCTAAAGAGGTTACTTTCAGTGTCAGCACATTGTTCTTTTATAACGACCTATAAGAGGGCCAGTTTGGTGCAGTAGTTAAGGCACCAGGGTAGAAACCAGGAGACTGTGAGTTCTGGTGCCCCTTCCCTTGGGCACAAAACCAGCTGGGTGACTTTGAGCCAGTTACTCTCTCTCTCAGCCCTAGAAAGGAGGTACTTCTGAAAACCTGAAAGAAAACTGTGAGGATACTTCCCAGCAGTCACCGCGGGAATCAATATTTACTAAGGCACAAGAAAAAAATGAACATGGGGACATCTCGTGGTCCACTGTATTTATTTTCAAGATCCTGATTCCCCCTTTGAAAAAACCTTTCAAGTATGCTTAAGATATTAGATCTCATTAAATGCCTTGTAATCGAGCGCAAAGCAAAAGTTCCTTTCAAAGATTTGCAGCATGTTAAAGCTTTGATCAATATGCTGGACCTTCATAATGAGCAAGATATTGTTCTATATTAGCATACTTGAAATATCGCTTCCTGATTGGTTCACAAATACCACACTGTGATTGGTTCTTCAAGCTACGGTGATTGGTCCACAATTGCCACCCTGTGATTGGTCCACCTGAGCGGTGGGAGATTCAAGGAGCCATCATTGGCTGCAAGCCGCGAGCAGCCGCTATAAAAGAGGCTGCTGCAGCTCTGCAGTCAGACCGATTCCAGGAACCAAATAAAGAGCTGAAAGTCACACTGGTCTCGCGTCTCTTTTTTCCCCACGACTCAACACTGGTGACGAAGGTGGGATTCTGAGACAAGGAGACCAGTTGAGCATGTGGCGACGAGAACCAAGTGAAGATGACATGGCCAGCAACAACGCACCACCCTCACCGTTCAACCCAGCAACGGAGGACTGGGAATTGTACATCGACAGATTCCTCATGTTCCTTGAGAGCAATGAGTTACAGAGGATCTCAGACAACAGGAAGAGAGCCGTGTTCCTGACACACTGTGGGCCCACAGTGTTTAAGATGGCCAAGGCATTGGCTAAACCTGAAGACGTAAAGCAAATGGCCTGGCCAGATTTGGACAGAATACTGAGGGCCCATTATGTGCTAACCGTCTCCAGCCTTATCCGGAGACATGAATTCTATAAATGGGACCAGAAAGAAGGTGAAAGCATCGGGGATTTCGTAGCGGCTCTAAGGGACATTGGAGGGGCATGTGAGTTCCTCAACATGGATGAAGCCATGAGAGACGGCATGGTCCTAGGACTGAGAGACCTCACCTTGCAGAGCCGACTGCTGACCCGACCAAACATCCCAGTCACCGAGGCCATTGCTGAGGCCACGGCAGCCAAAACCGTGAAAAAATCAGTAGCCACCATGTGGCTAATGAATACGGCAACACAGGAAACACTGGCAGAGTCAAGCCAAACCCAGGAGAAGCGCAACCGATGCCTGAAAGGTACATGTGCAAGTCAACATCGAAGGCCAACAATGCAAAATGGAGGTAGACTCCAGCTCATACCTGTCTATGGTATCATGGAACACACTTAAGAGACTGATACCTAACATACAAAGAAAGGAACTAGACAGCCAAAAAGTGACCCTGAAAGACTACCAAGAGAACAGGATCCCCGTAGTCGGACTCAGACATTTCCAAGTTAAATTCAAAAAGCACACGGAAATTCTTTCATTGACAATAGTAGACCTGGACTGCCCAAGCCTACTAGGACTCGAATCCTAGTAGGTTCGCGCCCTGGGATCAGAGTGACCGGAATCAACAGCATCACCGAAACAGACTGGGAGGAGAGCCTGATGAGGGATTTCCAGGATGTGTTTGATGGGAAACTAGACAAGTACCGAGGGTCCTCTATATCATTTAATTTGAATCCAAACATAGCCCCAATCAGGTTAAAGGCAAGGTGAGTTCCTTTTTCATTAAAACCAAAGATCGATGAGCAATTGGATAAACTCATCGCACAGGAGATATTAGAACAAATAGACCACGCAAGGTGGGAAACCCCAATTGTGACTCCAATAAAGCCAGATGGGTCCGTGCACATCTGCGAAGACTATAAGGCCACCCACAACCACACGCTACAACAAAGCGCATATCCCATTCCAGTGGTATAACATCTGTTACATTCATTGGGGGGATGAAAGATCTTTGCAAAGCTCGACCTTGCACAAGCATGCCAGCAATTGCCGGTCGACCCCGAAACAGCAGAGGCACAAACAATTGTGACTCACAGGGGGGCATTAAGAGGCAAAAGACTGAAATTTGGAGTCAGCATGGCCCCATGGGTGTTCCAAAGCTTGATGGAGCGCCTATTACAAGGAATAAAAGGGGTGGTCCCATACTTCGATGACGTGCTGGTATCAGCTAGTGACAAGAACCAACTGGAAAGCCGCCTCAGGGAAGTCTTACAAAGATTTTAAGAGGTGGGACTCAAAGTAAAAAAAGAAAAATGCCAGCTAGCCACCCCTAAAGTTGAATTCCTGGGATACCTAATAGATAAAGAAGGAATCCACCCCACGGAACAGAAAATCAAAGCAATAAAAGAAGCTCCCAGACCCAAAAATAAAACAGACCTGAAAGCATTTTTGGGACTCTAACTTCTATAATGTCTTTCTGCCACAGAAGGCAACGACGACGGAACCATTACATAGATTGTTGGATAAGACAGCTACCTGGACCTGGGGGCCATGAGAAGAAGCCACGTTCCAGGAAATAAAAGACTTGCTGACATCCGAATTTATAACCTTGCCACTTACACTCACCTGCGACGCATCACCATTCAGCGTCGGAGCCATACTCAGCCACACACTACCAGATGGGAGAGAAGTGCCGATCGCGTTCTATTCCAAAACGCTGTCTAAAGCAGAAAGAAACTACAGCCAATTGGACAGATAGGCACTAGCAGTGATATCTGGAGTCAAGCGATTCTATGCATACTACTATGGCAGGACTTTCTCACTAATCACAGACCACAAGACACTCTTGGGAATACTCGCAGGAAACAAGACCACCCCAAACATACTGTTACCACGAATGACGAGGTGGTCCGAGTTCCTTGCCGCATACAATTACAAATTAATCCACCGGCCAGGGAAGGACATATCACATGCTGACGCCCTGAGCTGTTCTTCCCTGCCTGAACTGGGAAGTGACCCAGCACCAACCACATCCATGCTACAAATTGAGACATTACCAAACCTACCCATAACCGCAGCGGACATTGCAAAAGAAACTGCAAGAGACAAAAAGATGGCGTGGATTTTAAACTGGGTAGGAAAAGGGTGGCCAGAAAATGAGATGGACAAGACTTTTAATCTGTTCTGAAACAGACAGATGGAACTCTCAATGTTAAAAGGTTGTATACTTTGGGGGGATTGGGTAGTCATACCAGAAATACTCCAAGAACAAGTACTGTATATCTTGCATGAAGGACATCCGGGTATCGTACGAATGAAATCCCTGGCCAGGAGTTTTGTATGGTGGCCAGGGATAGATAAGGATATTGGGAGATGGGTGGAAACGTGCATGCAATACCAAAAAGCCAGACCTACACCCCCTGCTGCACCTGTGCTCAACTGGGAAACACCGAGGGGACCCTGGTTGAGAATACACATAGATTTTGCAGGGCCGATAAACGGACACAAATTTTTAATAATAGTAGACGCTTATTCAAATTGGTTGGAGGTAAGCGTCATGAACTCCACAACAACAGAAGCCGTCATCAGACAGCTGAGGAAGCTGTTCGCAACACATGGGTTGCCGGACCTATTGGTTTCAGACAACGGGCCACAGTTCACGGTGTTGACATTTGAAAAATTCCTCGCTGAACACAGCATAAGGCATGCCTTGACAGCACCAGGTCAGCCGGCTACAAACGGGCGGGCGGAACGCAGGGTCCGGAAAACAAAAGAGACTATAGAGAAACTAGACATGGGGGACATACAAGAAAAAAATCTACAAAATGCTAACTATACAACACATCACACCTAACACCTAAAAGCCCAGCAGAACTATTGATGGACAGAAAATTAAGATCGCACCTAGATAGATTACACCCCACTTACAGCCCTGAAAAACCAGCAGACTCCTCTAGTAAGCACCGCACATTCAGAACAGGGGACCTGGTCTACACAAAAAAATCTCACGGGGCACCCACTTTGGATACTGGCAACAATAACCCAAATAACAGGACCCCGGTCATACAGACTAGAAACAGAGGACGGAAGAAGCTGGAGGAGACTCATAGATCAACTGAGATCACGAACACTAGAAAGAAACACTAACAAACCCAGGTACGAAGAAAAAGAACACACACACACACACACGTCAGAATCACAGCAAACATTAAAAATCATAATAATAACCAAACCAGAGAGGGGGGATACCCCTCAAACACAAATAAGAGGGGAGGGGGAGACCCTCCACTAGCACAAGAAATACCACAACAAACCCTAACAACAACCCACCAACCAACAGCACCAGTAGCCCCAGAAAGAAACCACAATTACTTACCTGGAGATGACTTCGATAGAGAGGAACAGGCAGCAGAAAACCAACACGAAGCCACTACGGAAGGGAGCAGCTGAGCCGACTCTACGAACCCAGATAGGTCGGGCGGGAGAAGCATGGCTGACTCCACCTTCCAGGAGGTTCTACAGAGAAGGACGGGAGAAACAGTGATCCCGGCCGAACCGGCCGAAGACAACAACACAACTGAACTGTGCAGGTCAAGTAGACACCATAAAAGTCCCACCTACTTACGTGACTACATAACATAGGTAGGACTAAACCAAGTGGGGAGGGGTGTTCTATATTAGCATACTTGAAATACCACTTCCTGATTGGTCCACAAATACTACACTGTGGTTGGTTCTTCAAGCTACGGTGATTGGTCCACAATTGCCACCCTGTGATTGGTCCGCCTGAGCGACGGGAGATTCAAGGAACCGTCATTGGCCGCAAGCCGCGAGCAGCCGCTATAAAAGAGGCTGCTGTGGCTCTGCAGTCAGATTGATTCCAGGAACCAAATAAAGAGCTGAAAGTCACACTGGTGTCGCGTCTCTCTTTTCCCTGCGACTCAACAGATATGTTCACAGGAAGGTGGAAGAAGAACTTAAATAAGAACAATAATATTTAATGCTGTACCAAAGCTTCGGGCCTTTTGCCTATTTCTGGTTTGAGTAGGGAATGTAAGAACTCAAATCCTTTCAAGATTTTGCCTGTTAAGACACCTTGGAATGAGGCTACAGGTAGTCCTTGAGTTATTGGGACCAGAATTTCTGTTGATAAACAAGGTGGTCCATTAAGTGAGTTGTTCCTGATTTTTTTTTTTTGGCCATGGTTGTAAACATTTCAGTTGTTAAGCCAATCATACAGTCATTAAGCCAATAGAGCTTCTCCCACTGAATTTGCTTGTCAGAGATCAGCTGGAAAGATTACAAATAACTTCCGGACGCTGAATCACTGTACATACATGGTAGTCACTAAGCACACAAATTCTGAGTACACAGTTGTGGGGGATTTGGGGATATGAGTTCAAGAATCACTAGAAGCACTTTTTTCAGTACTGTTGTCACTTTGAACAGTCATTAAATAAAGAGTTGTCAGTCGAAGACTAGTTGTATTTACTTCTGGAGTTGTAACAGCTTTCCATTTCTTTTCCAACTCTTTGGTCAAGAGAGAGCATCATAGCAGGACTCAATACAGGTCCACCAGGGGTGGTATTCAGCAGGTTCTGACCAGTTCTGGAGATCTGGTAGTGGAAATTTTGAGTAGTTCAGAGAACTGGCAAATGCCACCTCTGACTGGCCCTGCCCCCATCTACTCTCTGCCTCCCGAGTCCCAGCTAATCAGCTGGGTCTTCTTTTGTTGCCTTGCACAGAAGAACAGAGCTGGAAAGCAGGTTAGTGGGGGGGGGAATGGGGATTTTGCAGTAACCTTTCCCTGTCAAGCCCAACAAGCCACACCCACCAAGCCACACCCACAGAACTGGTAGTAAAAAAATTTGAATCCCATTACTGAGGTACTCTTTCCAAAAGACAATAAAATCTCCCTCAGGCTGAGAATAACCATGGAGTTTTCTTGCCAACAGGAGGAATGGTTTGCCGCTGCTTTTTTCCAGGATGTTATTGTTCATCTCTCAGACCAGCAGAATACAGATAGTCCTCGACATATGACCACACCTGAGGTAAGAAAAGTTGTAAAAAGGGGGCAAAATTCACTTCACAAATGCCTCACTTAACCGCATATCTTTGGGCTCAATTGACAATTTATGTGTGGTTAAGTGGGACATTTGTGATGTGAATTTTGCCCCCTTTTATGACCTTTCTTGCCTCAGTTGTAAAGTGAATCCCTGCAGTTGATAAGTTAGTAACCCAGTTGTTAAGTGAATCTGGCTTCCCCGTTGACTTTGCCTGTCAGAAGATCACAAAAAGTGATCAAATGAACTTGGGACACAGTAATGCTCATAAATATGAACCAGTTGCCAAGCATCTGAATTTTGATCATATTATCATGAGGATGCTGGAAAGTTGTAACTGTGAAAAATGGTCATAAGTCACCATTTTCAGTGCCGTTGTATTTTTGAACAGTCACTAAATGAACTATTATAAGTTAAGGACTAACTGTATTTCCTGGTGCTGTCTCCTCCAATTATTGACCAATCTAACCCTGCTTATCTTTTTTTTTTTTCTTTTAGACAGTTTCGGACAACCAGAGAGAAACGCAAAACAGTCTCTGATAGATCAATATTCTGCCTTAGAACAAGAGCTGTTTCATACCCTTTCCTCTGCTGAAGAATCTTTATAACACTTAATCTTTATAACTTTTTAACTTTATAACCCTAATCTAAGATCACTTTTTGAAGCTGTACTATTTCTTCCGTCACCATGTTGAAAATCATGACTTGCTGATTTTCAGTGTTTATTCTAGAAGCAGGTTTTTTTTTATGTTTGCTTGACTTCAATCAGCACTTTATAAAAAATTAAATTTTAAAACTTGTTTTATGTTTCAAATTCCTTTTTGTCAGGTGTGGAGAAAATTGTTCAGCAGTACAGACAAATTAGTTTTGTTTTGCTGGACACTGGCTTATTCAATAAAGACTGAGGAAATGTGTCAAGAGCAATATTTGAACTTCTTTTGCCTTATTAAAACAGACTTGTTCCTCGGAACAGCAGCTTCTGAAATGTCTAATAAGGCCCGGTCCCACTGGCCAACAGACGCAAAACGTATGCATAAAGGACACAGTGGACGAGCAAAATTTTGGGGGTGGCTCCATCCATTGTCATCCATTCCAAAAAGTGGCAAAAATTTGCATAAACAGAATGGAAAAGAACGGAAAAGAACAGACGTGGGTAGTATGTAGCGGGGATGTTAAACGGATGTTCATTGGAAGCCTAGCAGATGAAAGCGGATGGAAGGGGATGACACCTCCGAAGGGGTTACGGGGGATAATTGAGAAGCGGACGCATAGCGGATGAAGCGGATGCATCACGTATGTCTAAAGGAAAGAAAGGGGATGCTGCGTGGATGTATATCGGATGCAAACCGTTCACTGCGCATCCTTTCTATTTCCGTGCTACTAACGATGTATAGACGTTCCATGTACCTTTTCTTTCCTCCCTCTTTCCGTTTTCAGCTGCAGTGGATGTGAGCTGCGAGGATGCCCAGAGGATGCAGAGAGGATACAGCGGACATTTAACGGCTGATAAACGGACATAGAACATTTGTTGCTTGTATGTCACGGATTTACATCGTACACGGCAGAAAGTTCATCCATTCATAAAGTTTTGTGCAGCTCAAAACCTCTTGCACGGATGAAATCACAGTGGACGGATGATCGACGGATAGAGTGTATGAAACACGTATGCAATGAGTACACAACGGATGCATAGCATTTTCCAATGGATGGCAAGCTTTTTTTAACCTTTTACATCCTCTTTGCATCCGTAAGTGCAGTGGGACCAGGCCTAAGATTTGAGCTGTAGAATCCTGGAGAATCAGTAGATGCAGCAGAGAGTTGGATATTTTCATAGCTCCAATAAGATAGCCTGGTTTCATATTCTATCCATATGGTAATTGTTGTCAGCACATACACCAGAGTCATACAAATGTAAAAAGAGGAAATGACATCTTAATGATCACTGCTTTAACATCTATAGAGATAAAACCTGGGAGGGGGAAATGTTCTGCTAGTCACAGTGGTGTCAGATCCAGCCCTGGAGGGTTTTTTTTTTTTTTCCTTTTAGGGATATCATAAAAGATACTAGGCATATTTTCTATCAACGTGTTATTCATTTAAACAGGAAAATGTTCTCCCATGCTAGGATTTTGTTTTTATTAATTCATGCTGCCTTGCAAAGAATGTGGACATAAGAATTTTAATTTATTGACTTGCCCTTGTCTTATGATAACTGCATGCTACGCTGAGCTAAATAATATTATAAATAAAAAAAATTTTCTCTGGCTTAAATTAGTTGTTTTAATGGTCTATGTTCTTATTTATTATGCATACTCATTATTTTGGTTTAAATAATCAATCAATCAAAGATCATATTGCTCTGGCACAAAGCTAAACTTCAGTGTGATTTGGAACATCTATTTCAAGAACATTCTTTCTGTTGTCTCCTTCCACATCCATCAATCCCCAGTGCATTTAATTTTATTCTACTCTTCTAATAGCAATAGCAACAGCGCTTAGACTTATATACTGCTCCTCAGTGCTTTACAGCCCTCTCTAAGTGGTTTACAAAGTCAGCATATTGCCCCCAGTAATCTGGGTTCCCCTAATGAGATGATGGAGAGAATACTCCTGCTTCAGTTATGACACAGAGTTCAACACTATGAGCATTTTAATGCACTGCATAGGTTTCATCCTTATCCCAACCCTATTGTAGCATTCATAATAAAACACAAGAGCCAGTCACTTTCTCCCTCCCAACCCAACCCATCTCACGGGTTGTTGTTGTGGAAAAACTGGAAGGAATAAGAAGTGGTAGGTATGTTTGCTGATGAGTTATTTATAAAAATATTGAGGAAAAGAAATAAATAAAATCAAGAACCAATTATGCAGAACATTTAACAGTTTTATTTATCATAAGGGGAAAAGTAGTGAAATAATAATAAAATTTCTCACTTTTTAAGTTAGAGGATAGCCTGGATAAAATCACCTATGAATTCTTAGAATATTCCACATAAATGTGTTCAATTTCCTTTTGTCACACAGGATGCAATTTAACTATTTAATAAGGAGCCAACACTGCCAATTCATTTCACTTGGGCCCAATTAATATGTGCTGAGGCTAATGGAAGGGATGTTCTGGCTGATACATGCCATGTATTCATTAATGCACTTTCCCAGTAGGTTGGTTCCCTGCACGGTTGCATATTAGCTCACCGCATGCATCTACTCACCCCCATCATCAATTGTTGGCATGCCATCACTACTGATCCCCATGCTGGCACATGTAGGCTAGTCAAAATGTATTGTTTAATTCGGCTGCTAAAAAAGTAAACATGGAAATATAACAGTATGGAAGAACATATAAACGGATATTTCCACACAACTCATATCACATATAGTGAGACTGAAGTGCTGAACTGAAATGATAAGGGAGGAGGAATTCAAGGTAATAAGAGTAGAGTAGAGTTGAGTTGAGTTGAGTTGAGTTGAGTTGAGTTGAGTTGAGTAGAGTAGAGTAGAGTAGAGTAGAGTAGAGTAGAGTAGAAAACATATATAATGTGTAATGTGCAATATATTATATAAGCTAGGCTATGTCACAGCTTACAGAACCAAAGGGCATTGAGTATGTATTTATTGGCAAAGGGAATCCTTTGATAACTCAGGAAATGCTGAAGGTTGCAGAAGTATTAAAAATGCCCTCTTTGCAAAGGTCCAACAGGGGAGAGAGAGTGGAAAGGAAAACAGCTCTAGGAAAGGCAGATCAGGGTTGCTATCAGTGAAAGATAGACTAGCCCTTGAGGAGGCAGAAAACAAGGTAAGGAAAGGAACAGAAAGCAGAAACTTGGAAGTTTCTTGGAAGGAAAATTCCACCTTGGAAGACTGTGTTGCAAGGAAAGCACACTTGTGTTCCAGAAGTGAAATTTCCTGCTACCTTAGATAGGAAATCAATTTCTGAATTCTTGGTATTACCACTGTTGTTACTAATCTCTGACCAAGCTGCAAATCTTAATTTATCAGTTATCAGCAATTTGCTGACTGCTTCCCAAAGATATACAAGAAGGATTTTATTTATCATAAAATTTGAAAACAAAAATCTTTGGATAAAGAAAGATTTTGTGTTGTGTATGGAAATTAGAAGTCTCCAAATAACTAAAACTTATTGGCCGAACAGGCCGCTCTCAGATTGGTCAATTAAGCCCCATTTTGATTGGCCCACCTGATGGCGGGAATTCTTAAAGAGCTGTCATTGGCTGCAAGCTGTGAGCAGCCGCTATAAGAAGGGCTGCTGCGGCTTCAGCAAATGTTCGGCTACAAGTCACTATACTGTTAAATAAAGAACTGTTTGTTGGAATACCGGTCTCGCGTACCTTATTACCCAAATGGAACACTGGCAACGAAGGTGGGATCATCCTAGAAGAGCGAGACCGAAGCACGCGGCAACCAGAACTGAGCAATCAAGATGGCCGGTAACAATGCGCCTCCCGCACCGTTCAACCCAACAAAAGAAGATTGGGAGTCATACATTGACCGCTTTCTGATGTTCTTGGAAAGCAACGAACTACAAGAAATAACTGACCAGAGGAAGAGAGCTGTATTCCTCATGCACTGTGGCCCTGCCGTTTTCAAAATGGCCAAGGTGTTAGCCAAACCGCGGGACGTAAAACAGATGGCATGGCCAGAATTAAACCAAATGCTACGAGCCCATTACACGCCTGTGGTCTCCAATCTGATCAAAAAGGCACGAATTTTATAAACGAGACCAACGAAAAGACAAGAGCATCTGAGATTTCTAGCAGCCTTAAGAAATATCGGGGGAGCCTGCGAATTTCAGAACATGGATGAAGCCATGAGAGACCACGTGGTCCTGGGATTGAAGGATGCTACACTCCAAAGCAAGCTGATAAACAGACCAAATATCACAGTGGCTGAGACCATCACAGAAGCCACCGCTGCTGAAGCAGCCAAGAAATCCACAGCCACCATGTGCCAAATGAATTCAACAAATGCAGAACCACCAAACCAACCCCGAGAAAAGAAGGTGGAAGGAAACCAAAAACAGCCCACAGCGACTGCCCACCATGAAGACCTCGACTCCCCAAGTGACATGAAGACATACATAGGCTTCAGTCGGAAAGAAAATGGTGGAAAAAAAGAGGAAGGAGGCGAGAATTCCAGTGTGCTGGGTGTGGAGGGGATCACCCGTGCTCTGAATGCTGATGGAGCCAAGAGAACAGAAACTGGCAAATGAACAACAGAGAAGAAACACATCAAGCAATAATCATCAGAAATGCCAGGGCAGCAAACGCAAAATAGGTCCGAATAAATGTGAAAATCGAAGGAAAGCCCAGTGAGATGGGAGTAGACTCCAGATCATACCTGTCAATGGTATTATGGAACACTATCAGAAATCTGATACCAGACATCAAGCAAAGAGAAATGGAACAGCAAAAGCTAATACTTAAAGATTACCAAGGAAACCGAATCCCAGTCGTGGGTCTTGGACATTCCCTAATAGAATTCAAAAACCATGCTGAAGTACTTCCTCTGACAATCGTCGACCGTGATTGCCCTAGCCTGCTGGGAAACGAATGGTTCGTGCCCCTGGGAATCGGAGAGACCGGGATCAACAGGGTCGCTGAGACCAATTGGGAGGAGAGCCTGCTGGAAGAGTTCTGGGATGTATTCGATGGGACCCTAGGCAAGTACAAGGGGATCCCAATAGCATTCAGCCTAGACCCAAAGATAGCTCCCATCAGGCTCAAAGCCAGACACATTCCCTTTGCCTTAAAACCAAAAATAGATGAGCAGCTTAACAAACTCATCGCACAAGGGGTGTTAGAGCCAGTTGACCATGCCAGCTGGGAAACTCCCATTGTGACTCCTGTCAAACCAGATGGATCAGTGCGCATCTGTGGTGACTATAAGGCCACCTTAAATCATGCACTCCAGCAAAGCGCATACCTTGTTCCAGTAGTTCAACACCTGTTGCATTCATTAGGGGAAGGAAAAATTTTCACGAAGCTTGATCTCACGCAAGCATATCAACAGCTGCTGGTTGACCCTGAAACTGCAGAGGCTTGGACTATAGTCACACACAGAGGGGCATTCAAATATAACAGACTTCAATTTGGTGTTAGCGTTGCCCCAGATGTTTTCCAAAGCCTCATGGAGCGCCTTCTAAATGGAATAAAAGGAGTTTTATTCCCTGTCTGATGCATTGCCTTTTGGAATCGGCGCCATACTGAGCCACAAGCTACCAGACGGCAGAGAAGCACCAATCACCTTCTATTCCAAAATGATGTCAAAATCTGAAAGGAACTATAGCCAACTTGACCAAGAAGACCTCGCAATCATAGCAGGCATCAAGAGATTCCACAAATACCTATATGGTAGGACATTTTCTATTATCACAGACCATAAACCCCTGCTAGGGATCCTGGCAGGGAACAAACCAACCCCGAACATCCTATCACCAAGAATGACGATGTGGTCAGAATTCCTCGCTGCATACAATTACACACTCATCCATCGCCCAGGAAAGACCATCACCCATGTGGATGCCTTGAGCCATTCCCTGTTGCCCGACAAGGAAGGTGACCCAACTCCTACCATCTCCACTCTTCAATTCGAGACATGGCCGAATCTGCCACTAACCGCACCAGACGTCGCTAAAGCTACCACGAAAGACCCGCTGACAGCTCGAATCCTGAATTGGGTAGGTAAGGGCTGGCCGGATGAGGATAGAGGCGAGACTTTTAAACCTTTTTGCACCTGGCAGACTGAACTGTCCATTGAAAGGGGCTGTATACTGTGGGGAGACAGGGTGGTAATTCCAAAAAAGTTGCAGGAGGAAGTGTTGTGCATATTGCATGAGGGACACCCGGACATAGTAAAAATGAAAGCCCTGGCCAGGAGTTACGTCTGGTGGCCAGGGCTGGACAAAGACATTGAAAAATGGGTGGCAACATGCCATGACTGCCAAAAATCAAGGCCTACCCCCCCCCTTGCACCAGTCCTGGAATGGGAAACTCCCAGAGGCCCATGGTTGAGACTGCATATTGACTTTGCTGGGCCAACGAAAGGGAACACATATTTTATAATTCTTGACACTTATTCAAACTGGTTAGAGGTTATCCTTATGGCGTCCACTACTACTGAAGCAGTCATAAAACAATTGAACAGACTTTTTGCTACTCATGGACTGCCAGATGTAGTAGTCTCTGACAATGGGCCCCAGTTTACTGCTTTAGCCTTCGAGCAATACCTGGCTGCACAGGGCATCTGACATGCTTCGAATGGACGAGCTGAACGCATGGTTCGTTATACTAAAGAGGCCCTAGACAAATTGGACATGGGGGATGTCCAAGATAGACTTAACAAACTGTTAACAATTCAGCATATCACCCCTAGCACAAACACCAACAAAAGCCCAGCTGAACTCCTAATGGGTAGAAAACTGTGTTCCTACCTAGATAGACTACACCCCACTTATACCTGTGAAAAAACCCCTGACTCCTCAAGTAAATATCGCTCCTTTACTATTGGCGACAGTCTACGCAAAAAATCTTACCAGGGACCCATTATGGCTTCCAGCCACAGTTACTCAAATCACAGGGCCCCGGTCATACCGACTCACACTAGATGACGGCAGAACATGGAAGCAGCACATCGACCAGCTTCACTCTAGGACATTGGAACGCAATATTACAACACTGCCGCAAACACCAATAAACAATCCAAAAACAACCAAGGGGGGGGGGACACAAAATAATAAAAAAGGGAAAGACGAATCACCAATAACATGAGAAAAGACACAACACAAACCCGAATTAGAAACTCAGATAAAACAAAAAAAGAGCTTACCCATAAACGACCTCCGGAAAAGAGAACCAGTAGCAGGCGAGGCCTTCCTGGAAGGAGACAGCCAGGCCAGCTTGATCAACCCGGACAAACCAGGAGAGAGCGGCAGAGCCACCTCAGCCAGCCCGAGAGACCCAGGCGGGAGAGGCAAGGCTGACTCACCCTTCCAGGAGGTTCCATGGAGAAGACGCGGAGAAGAGGCGATCCTGTCCGAACCAATGGAAGACCACGCTGAGACTGAGCTGTGCAGGTCAAGTATGACCCGCAAAAGCCCCACCTACCTACGTGACTACGTTACGCACGTTGGACGAAACCAAGGGGTCAGGGGTGTTGTGTATGGAAATTAGAAGACTCCAAATAACTAAAACTGATTGGCCGAATAGGCTGCTCTGGGATTGGTCAATTAAGCACCATTTTGATTGGCCCGCCTGATGGCGGGAATTTTTAAAGAGCTGTCATTGGCCGCAAGCCTCAAGCAGCCGCTATAAGAAGGGCTGCCGCGGCTTTGGCAGATGTTCAGCTACAAGTCACTATACTGTTAAATAAAGAGCTGTTTGTTGGAATACCAGTCTTGCATACCTTATTATCCAAATGGAACATGTTTGGTTTAAAGAGTTAGAGTGATTTGGACTGTCTATTTGTTATATTGTTTCACTCCGGGGTTTTTAACTTTAACTCCTTAACTTTTTTTTAATTAAACTTTTTTCAAATTTTGTTTCAGTTCATATTTGGCAAGGATGACAAATAGACACCACCCATACACCCACCATCAAGAATTGTTTTTACATCCTGTGTATTCAGCCAGAGGGAAGCATCATAAATGAAGATACAACAATGCAAGGTTGAGGTTCTTCCAGTCCAGAGTCTGAGGAAAGTTAGAGAGGACACAATTGCTGGAAACAATTTCTTGATTTCTAGTTTGTAGCTTGAGGGAGGAGTAATGAATCATATGGAAGGCATCTTTTAAAACACAAATAATCTTAATATGTCAGGAAGATTATTGCTCTTCAAGCAATAATGTCAGGCCTGTAGAAGTGTTGATTATTCGGCAGGTAGCCCAAATAATAGTTAGACCTTCAAGATGAGTCTCAGCATCAACAAAATATCAAAAATCAGTTGTGCCACTCCTTCTCTAGCAGACGAAACACATAACTTGGGGGGGGGGGAGGATTAGACACTGCAGTGGAAAGAAAACTGCCAATAATTTTGCAGGTCAACTTTGCAACAGAAAACCTGGAAATCTCACTCCTTTCCACCTCCATTGCTCAGAGCTGAGCTTAATATCACTCCTCACTCTGATTTCAAAATCCCATTGAGAACTTCTCATGAATTTGGGGATTAGGCTGGACTGTTAAACTCACTGAACAAAGATCATAAGTCTAGATGATTTTCAGAATAGTGTGGAAGTTCTTACAGGAATAAATAAATAAATACACACACGCACACACGCACACACATCCCTCTCCCTCCCTCCCTCTTTCCCTCCCTCTTTCCCTCCCTCCCTCCTCCCTCTCTTCACATTCTGGGGATTCTCCTGGAATTATGGCTCCTATCTGAAGAGCAGGTGGCGGCTGTGGTTAGGAGAGCCTTTGCACACCTCTGGGTGATGTGCCAGTTGTACCCTCCATCTGAATCAGAGGCCCTGCTCACAATAACTCATGCCTTTATAGTCTCCAGGTTAGATTACTGTAACATGATCTGCATGGGACTGCCTGTGAAGACTACCCAGAGACTCCAAATGATGCAGAATGCAGCCGTGTGGGGAGTAAATTGTACCAGTTGCACAATTTACCAGAGTACCTGAGAGATCCCTTTTTTCCAAGAGACCATCCAACCAGACCAAGCAGAATGCGGATCTCATCAACCAAAGAATGTTGGTTGGTAGGGACCAGAAAAGACAAGCTTTTTCTGCTGTGGCCCCTGCTCTATGGAACATCCTCCTGTTGGAGATCAGAATGGCCCCAACACTGTTAGGTTTTCATAAGGCCCTAAAAACCTGGCTATGTTCCTGAGTCTGAGGTGCTGAATGTGTTAAAAACCCTGTTTCCTGTCTGCATTGCTAACTGGCCAAATATCTTGCTCTTGTATATGTTGAATTGGATGTTTTTAATGGTTTTACTGGTTTTATTCTTTTTTTTTGTTTTAATTTTTTTTAATTTTTCAATCCTAATACATTTTCTGAATTGTCCAGAGTCATTGACCAAGATGGGCAGCCATAGAAATTGAACAAATAAACAATATCAGAGTTATATGTCAATGGTAGATGGCTCTTATTTCTACCCATTGTAATAGTAGTTGATCTTTATCCTTGTTCTCCTTTTCCTTCTCTTTCTCCTCCTCCTTCTTTTCATCTTTTATTGCTTTGGGTCTTAAGGGAGATACAAAGTTCTGGTTCTTGTTCTTCTGGCATCCTCAATGATTGTTGTTTGATACTACCATAATGTGTTTTTAAAGTTGTCTTTCCATCTTCTTCTGGGTCTACCTTATGTTCCTTGAATTTCTCCTCTTTTTGTACATGCCTTATACAATACAGAATCCCAAAGTTTCCTCTCCAGGTGAGCAAACCACTTTATTTGCTGTTTTTGTATGTAGTTTAGAATTGGTTCTTCTATGCCATTTTTTTCTTTTATGATCTCATTTAGGATTCTATCACTTCTGGTCACTCCAGCAGCTTTCCTCAAACATCTCATTTCAAGGGTGACTAACTTTTTTTTTATGTTTTATTGTAAGTGTCCATGTTTGGCCACTGGTAACATAGAATGGGGATGAATAAGCTTTGTATGAGATACTTCTTTGTGCTGATCACTATTATCTTATGTTGTAGGAGTGGAACTAGTTCTCCTTGGTTTGCCTGATTGCATTGCAGAGTCTACCCAATGACAGTCATTTGTCCAAGTTCTGAATCTGGATTCTTGCACTGAGCACCAAGATGGACATAGTGGTCTTTCACAGCTAAGATTCCATTCATTCATGAGAAAATAACTATCAACTCAAATATAATGTGGAGTTTTTGGAATAATATCCTGAACAAGATTTAAATCCCCATCTAAACTGGCCTGATTGAGAAAAGTCCAGATATTTCTCCTAGTTGAGTTTTGGTGTCTTGTCATTCTAAAAAGCTATTGGGAACATTTGTGATCCTGAAATGTGCCAGGGGGCACTCTCACCACATGGCTGCTATATGTGCCCAGTTATATATCCATTAATTAAAAGGCACATTAATGAGGGTTACTCCCAGTGCCCCATTTGCTTTCCCAAGAGGCTTACTTATTTTCCCCTGCTGGAAGAAGATAAACACACTTCCTGCTAAAATACTAAACTTCAATGCCCTACAGCTGAGGCCCATAGCATTTTTTTGGAAATAAAAATAATACAAGAGGCGGCTGCTTGGCTTTCAGTTTGTTAGCCATTCCCTGTAATTCCTTTTAAAAATAAAGGACTAAACCCAAAACATGTCGGAAAGAGTAGGAGAGTGACATTTAGCATTATGATGCCTTTGGGTAATCTCTTGAGGATAGCAGTTCTAGACTGTTGCAAAGTGATTGGCTGACATGTTATAAACCACAGGTAGTTCTCAGCTTATGACCACAATTGAGTGCAAAATTTATATTGTTAAGTGAAAATTTGTTAAGGGAGTTTTTCCCCATTTTATGACTTTATTGCCACGTCTGTGAAGTGAAGCACTGCAGTACTTAAATAAGTAACATGGTTGTTAAATGAATATGTTGGTCAATTAAAAAATAATATTTCTTTGGTCTTTTTAATTGCCAACAGAAAGGGAGTGGGGGGGAAACAGTGCATTCCTTAAATGCTTCAGATAATCACTATGGCAGCCAAAGCGGTCGGCTCGCAAGATTATTACAGAAGAGCATGACGGATGACTCTTGACTAAGGATGTGTCTCGTTGGAGAATATACAGTACATCCAGGGGGTAGGGAGAAGGCCAGGGTCAAGGGTGAAATGAATGATGTGTCAGAGTCAGCTTCAACAAGGAAACGCCGTGTGGCTAGAGACTTATGATTTGAATGGGGGTGCATATTGGAGCCTTGACGATGATTTTCCCATTGACTTTGTTTGTCAGAAGGTCGCAAAAGAGGATCACATAACTCCGGGACACTGCAGCCATCATAAATGCAAGTCAGTTGTCAAGCATCCAAATGCAAGTCACGTGACTATGGGGATGCAGCAATGGTCCTAAGTGTGAAAAATGTTCAGCAGTCACTTCTTTCAGTACTGTTGTAACTTCAAACAGTCACTAATAAGTTGAGGACTACCGGTAATGGAGAACAAATCATGCAGAGCTTTACCAAACACTGTAATGTGTCATTCTTAAAGTTAAAATCTGAATTATTTCACATTGGTTTCATGTTCAGATGGGACTTGGCTGAGAAGCAAAAGCATGGCTACTATTAACCAGAAACCATTACTCTGACTTGTAGCAAGGAGTGCTGAAGGGTGTGCCCACACAGGCATGTTTTCGCAACACTCCCAAGGATTGGGAGGAATGCGATAAGAATTCACCAAAGAGCATGTATTTGCAAAGCAGCCTGTGTCAACCAGCATCGCTGCCTTTGGCAGGAGCGCAAGCAACCATCGCTCTTGCCTGCAAACTGGGAAATGTGACTCACCATTTTGTTCCTCTATCAGGTGTCTGTTGCAAAGGGGACTCTGAATCAGACTTCCTGGCTGACATATTTAGAGGCCAATCTCCAAAAGACACATCTAGAACAGGAAGACATTTCCTTAGGCGACAGGAAAACGAAGTGTGTTATTTTCAGTCCAGCTGCCCAAATTCAGTTTCATTGTTACTGCTTAAAAAAGAAATTACAAAGAGAAAACCGGACAGGCAAAGCCTGCAATTCTGTTTCTTCTTTAATTGGGAATGAGCCTTTGGCCTCAGAGAGTCAGGCATTCAAGGTTACACACACCAAGCTGTGCCAGCTAACTGTCAGTGACTACTTTCTGAGAAGAATTCTAACTTCTTGAAAAGGGAGGTGAAAATTATCTGCCTCTGAAGGATTCTTCCTAGGTAGGAATTCAGGGGAGTAAAAACTTCACTCTTGGCTGGATCTTGTCCTTTTAATTAACAGATTAATAGAGTTGGAAGGGACCTTATAGGTCATCTAGTCCAACCTCTCGCCCAAGCAAGAGACTTTGCACCATTTTTGACAGATGACCATCCAGTCTCTTCTTGAAAGTCTCCATTGATTAAGCTCCCCCAACTTCCAAAGGCAAGCTGTTCCAATGGATTGTTCTCACTGTTGGAAAACTTCTCCTTATTTGGCAAATTTAAGACTTGTGGACTTCAACTCCCAGAATTCTTCCTCCAGTCATGTTAACTCAGGAATTCTGTGAGTTGAAATCCACAAGTCTTAAAGCTGTCAAGTTTGAAGACCTCTGCCTTATTTTTACTTTGAACCTAGAAATAGTTCAGTTTTCATCCATTATTCCCATTAGAACTTGGGTTTCTATAAAAACTAAGTGTCTTGTTGCTCAACCATTTTCTAACCTGTCTGTTCCTTATTTTCCAAACTGTTGATTTAGCACAGAGTTTGCTTTTCTGAAACCCAGTTCTAAAAAGGTGGTGCTGGCAAAGAGATTAATGAATAAAAAATAATTATTTATTGGCCAAGTGTGATTGGACACACCCACAGGATTTTTTTCCTCTGTGCATAAGCTCTCAGTGTACATACAAGGAATAAGTGATAAATTATAATCACCATAAATCATAAAATACAATCATCGTAAATCATAGATACAACACTGAGAGTTTTGGATATTAAAGCAATCAACATAAAACATAATAGGACACTAAATAAAAGCAAACAACAAAAACAATGAGATACAACAAGATATAGTCATAAGACTCCAAGGAAATAGGTAATAGGACAGATGAGAAGAATAATAAGTAATATAGCCCTACTAGGTGGTTTGACATCTCAGAGCATAGACAGTGTTGTGAGAATTAGTTGTTTAGTAGAGTGATAGCATGGGGGAAAAAACTATCTTTGCATCAGGTTGTTTTGGAGCACAGTGCCTTATAGCATCTTGAGGGAAGAAGTTGAAACAGTTTATGTCCAGAATGCGAGGGGTCTGCAGGTATTTTCACAGCCCAATTTCTGGCTCATGCATGATACAGGTCCTCAATAGAATACAGGCTGGTTGCAATTATTTTTTCTGCAGTTCCTTCTGCAGTCCTGTCAGATGGTTATCCCATAAGATGGAGACACTGCTTAAAAGAAACTCCTTTCCTTAGTAGTTCTCATATCTCATTAGGGAAACCATCAGAGAATAATCTTTTATGCTTTGGGCATGGTCTTTGGGATTCTCTGTACTCAGCCATAAAGAGTTAAACATTAGAACCAGAACTTTGGATGAAGGCCAGTAGAACAGCAGTAGGATCCTACATGTTCCACTACCAGTTTGGTGATAGCTTGTGCATGCATAACTAATGCATGCTCACCTAACGCACTCGCAGCTTTCCACACACCAGCTGAGGCCTGCAGCGCCAATCAGCTGAGAAGAGAGAAGAGAAGAGAAGAGAAGAGAAGAGAAGAGAAGAGAAGAGAAGAGAAGAGAAGAGAAGAGAAGAGAAGAGAAGAGAAGAGAAGAGAA
>BLBF01000011.1:17287686-17338116 GCA_015471245.1 Laticauda colubrina | reverse complement strand
AAGAGAAGAGAAGAGAAGAGAAGAGAAGAGAAGAGAAGAGAAGAGAATACTTTAATGGCCAAGTGTGATTGGATACACAAGGAATTTGTCTTGGTGTAAATGTACAAAGGTACATTTGCTAAGAATCAAGAATCATAACATACAACATTTAATGATAGTCATAGGGTACAATCAACAATCAAATTATACTATATAAATCATACAATATAATCATACAATATAAATCGTAAGGATACAAACAACAAAGTTACAGTCCTACAATCACAAGTGAAGGGGGGTGATAAGGAGTGATGAGAAGATTAACAGTAATAGTAGTGTACACTTTGTAAATAGTTGAACAGTGTTGAGGGAATTATTTGTTTAGCAGAGTGATGGCTTTCGGGAAAAAACTAGTCTAGTTGTTTGAGAACCAATCCTGTGGTTTTTTTCTTCTTTCTCCTCTCAGCTGGCTTTTTTTTCTCCTCTCAGCTGATCTTCGAAGGCTTTTTTTACCACCAGTTCAGCCAAACCTGTAGGAATTTTTGCTACCGGTTTGACTGAACTGGGCTGAACCGGTAGCATTCCACTATTGTAATAGAAGTAATCAAATAGTCCAATGATATGATCCCAATCATAATACCTATAAGTCTGAAAATCCAAAGCTCTCGATCAATGGTGCGATTCAAATTTTTTTGCTACCAGTCCTGTGGGCATGGCTTGATGGGCGTGGCAGGGGAAGGATACTGTAAAATCTCCAGTCAGAGGTGGGATTTGCTGGTTCTCCGAACTACTCAAAATTTCTGCTACTGGTTCTCCAGAACTGGTTAGAACCTGCTGAATCCCACCTCTGCTCTCGATGCAGTCTTGTCTCTACCACTGATGATGTTGCCTAGTCTGGGTAATGAAACATCTGCAAGAAAACAGACAAGTTCAGAAAGCAGCAAGGAACCCTCATGTCAACCCTGAGCAACAAACATTCTCCTTTATTGCAATCTTGTCTCTGAGCCAAAGGATTGAGAAAACACCCTCTCACCTATGGCTATGTTTCTAAAAGCATAGAAATGCATTGAGTGGAAATTTGCCTAGTTTTTACTTATGGCTGTGACAATCCTCCAGCCTGAGGGTCTGGGGGCTTATTTGCTTGTTTATAAATTACCAAATAATAAATAAATATTAATTAACTTTGGACAGAGCTAGTTAGTTTATTCGTGCTTTTGCCTGCTTGAAGTAACATTTCTTTAACACCTCTCAGCTAGAGGGGTCAACCACAAACACACTATAGACCACAAATGTCTCTTATACAGACTAGCTGATATGTTGTGGCTTTGACACTCATAGCTTACAAGCGAATCCATTCCTGGAATGAAGGAAGGTGACATGATGTTGAGCGTAAACAGTCCTTAGAGAGGTCTGGACAGGAATCCGGAGGTTAGCAATATACTTTATCATCAGTATAGTAAAAATACATACCCATAGGTAGCCAGCTTATATAATAATGAAGTAGAATTAAATCATTAATGGAGTATTATGGGATGGCTTTGTTTTGTGCACATGTGTAACTGTCATGTACTGTAACTTTGCAACCAATCAGCAATTCTCTTATTTTTGTTTCCTGCAGCCAATTGTACAAAAATAACTGCACCTGGTTTTTGGTTCACCCCTTAGGTGTGAAACCAAAAGGGGGTCTTTCTTCTGACCCAGTAGAGAAATAAAAGAGTTTTGTCTTTCTTCAATTCCTGTGTGAAGATTGGCTTCTTCAAACCAGGTTCCCATATCTTGCCAGCCTTCTGGCCAACAAATATTCCTTCTTGGTAGGGAAAATGAACCCATTTTGTAAACTGATGGGCCATTAAAGTTTGTTCAAAGGAGTGGTGCGGTGGCCTAGAAGTGGATGGTTCGATTCTGTATTGGTAAGTCAAATCTTAGAGTTATTTTCCTTTAATGGTAATCTTTACGTCTTTCTCATTCACTCTAATATTCAACATTCAAATTCCCATCTTAGTGTGCTTTTAAAAAAAATAAAAAACAGCATTGTTCCATGGGAAAAATTCTTATGAAATAATTGAAAATGTTATTTCAAATCTACCTGGATCTATAGTCCATTTGTCCAACTCACCAGCTCAAGGTTGACTCAGATCAGTAAAATGAAGACCCAGATTGTTGGGGGCACAATGTTGATGTTGTAAACTGCTTAGAGAGGGCTGTAAAAGCACTGTGAAGTGGTATATAAGTCTAAATGCTGTTGCTATTTGTACCTTTCCAAAAAATTCAATGTTCTGATCATCCTTTTGCTGTTTATTCCAAAATCAAAGATTTTTTTTAAAGCTCTTAAACTAATTTTTAAATCTCCATTCACTCAGGATTAAAGGAAACTCACCTGATGCTATAAAACCTGTTGCTCCAAAAGATTCCCAATAGTTGAAAAGCAGTTAAAAAGCAATTTTCAAAAATGATTTAAGAAATGAGGGTTGGGAAACTTTATAACCATCAAGACTATATTGTTGCAGGGGAATATGTTGACTCTGTAAATCTCTTAGAGAGAGCTGTAAAGAGAGTAAATGTAGAGAGGCTATGTTATGATTATTAAGGGAGTGGTGCGGTGGCCTAGAGGTGGAGCTCTCGCCTCACAATCAGGAGGCTATTATAAGTTCGATAGTAGGTAGAGAGGCAGATATTTCTCTCTCTGGGCAAACTGAGAATATATCTGCCAAAAAAAAACTCTGCATTGGTGACAGGGAGGGCATCTGGCCATTAAAAGTTTAAAACACTCTGCTAATTCCATTCAGTTTCTCAGACTCCACCCCGCAAGGGATTATGCGGTCCTTAAATGAAGATGAAGATTACAGCTTGTTCAATGATTAATTTTTAAGCATGGCATGTGAATGTTGAAGAAAAAGAGGGGAAATGGAAAAATAGGTTTGCTAAGAACTTAAATGAGTTAAATAAGACAAGGAGCCAACACATATTAATTCATTATGTACTATTGTGATGGGTTGACTCTTAGCAGCCATATAGTTGGACAATCTGTCTCCAACCAGGTCTTGCAGATTTTCTAATGGTGTACCCATTGCTGCTGTAACTGAATCCATCTACCTTCCTACTGATTAAATTCTGTTTCTCTCCTGAACCGCCTTTCCCAACATTGTAGACTTCTCCAGAGAGTAGGATTTAGGCATAATAATGTTATCCAAAATATGATAAATACACATAATAACTGCAACTGAAGCATTTTCAGCAACCCTCTGCTTCAAGTCAACAAAGAAGTGGCAGGGAAAAGCCTTCATGGATGCATAATACAATGAGAGGAAAAATATGTTGCAGAACCCAAAAGAAGTACATGACCATTTTCATTTGAGCCCTTGTGCATTTTTATCTGTTGATATCACCCAAAGGTCTTTCCTTCAGGCCAGGCCATTTTGACAATTGGCCATGTTATTTTTAAGGCAGTTGAGTAGTCACAGACTTAGTTAAATGTTACAGAGGTGGTTGTTCAAGGCCTCCCTCCTATGAGTAGAAAGAGAGGTAGCAAGGATTATCTTATGGTTAGATCTTCTGATCTTAAGGCCCTGTCACACTGCCCAACGGATGCAAAACGTTAGTAAAAAGGACACAATGGACGAGTAAAATGTTCCATCCGTTGTTATCCGCTCTCAAAAGGGGCAAAAATTTGCATAACCGGAGCGGATAACACGGAAAGGAACGGATGCGGGGAGGACGCAGGGCAGATGGAAAGCGGATGGGAGCGGATGGCACATCCACAGGGCTTCCGGGGGGACTCAGCAAAGCGGACGCGGAACGGATACAGTGGATGCACAGCGGATGCACAGCGGATGAAGCGAATGCAGAGCGGAAGCCTAGCGGATGCACAGCGGAAGCCTAGCGGATGCCTTGCGTTAATTGCGCATGCGGGGGGGATTTATTGCATCAGCCTCGCGGATATAAAGGGAAGCAGCTCGCACGTGGCCAGCATTCAGAGGAAAGACCTGCTGCCGGATACATCGAGTCCTTGCCTGCCCTGCCTGCATGCCTGCCTGCAAGCCTTGCTGCAAGCCTTCCTGCCAGCCTTCCTGCCAGCCTGCCTCCCAGCCTGCCTCCCAGCCTCCTGGCCAGCCTCCTTGGCAGCCTTGCTCTCTGCTTGCCTGCCAGCCTTGCTGCCAGCCTGCCTTTCAGCCTCCCTGCCAGCCAGTCTGCCTGCCAGCCTTGGTGCCTGCCTTTCTGCCAGGCTTCCTGCCAGGCTTCCTGCCAGGCTTCCTGCCAGGCTTCCTGCCAGGCTTCCTGCCAGGCTTCCTGCCAGCCTTGGTGCCTGCCTGCCAGCATTCCTGCCAGCCTTCCTGCCAGCCTTGGTGCCTGCCAGCCCCCCTGCCAGCCTCCCTGCCAGCCAGCAACCCCACAACCATGGGGAAGAAGCAAAAGCCTTAGCAACCTGCCACCATCCCTGGCAAGAGGGACAGGGCCACCCTCACGCCCCCTGTCCCTGACTCTGCTTCTGCTGGGGCTTCTGCTGCTCGGGCTCGCTCTTCTGGTGCTGGAGGTTCTGCTGAAGCTGCTCCTGGCGGTGGTGCTTCTGCTGGTGCTTACTCTGCTGAAGCTGCTCCTGGTCCTGCTCATCCTGCTCGTGCTCCTGGACTTGCTTGTCCTGCTCATGCTCCTGGTCTTGCTCGTCCTGCTGGTCCTGCTCGTGCTCCTGGACTTGCTCGTACTGCTCGTACTGCTCGTGCTCCTGATCTTGCTCATCCTGCTCGTCCTGCTCGTGCTCCTGGTCCTGCTCATGCTCCTGGTCTTGCTGGCGCTGCTGGTGCTTACTCTGCTGCTGCTGATCCTAGTCCTGCTGGTGCTGCTGGTGCTGGTGCTGCTGGTGCTGCTGCTGCTGATCCTGCTGGTGCTGCTGCTGCTGCTGCTGCTGATGATGATGATCCTGCTGGTGATGATGATGATGATGATGATGATGATGATGATGATGATGATGATGATCCTGCTGGTGCTGGTGCTGCTGGTGATGTGGAGGAGCAGCCCCTACTACCTGGGAGCCCCTCTGATGAGGGCCCATCTGGTCCTGCCAAAGGGAGGAAGAGGCATATGTGACAACGGGAGAGGAGGCAATACTATATTGAGGAGGAACACGAGGATGAGATGCTGGAGTGGCTGAGAGAGAATGACTATCTGTGGTGGAGGGGGCACCGGCTGTACAGGGACACCAAAAGGAAGCAGGCTGCTTGAAGAGAGAAGGCAGAAAGTATGGGCTACACTTCGGAGGTGCTCCTCGGCTGGTGGAAGCACATGCACACCTGGTACGGGAAGCTGCACCTCAAGAAATCTGGCCAGGCCGCGGTTAAGCTGATGGACAGAGAGACGTACGTCATGGCCAGGTGCAGCTTCCTGGAGGGTGAGATCCGCCACCGAGGAGCACCAGGAACCCCTCTCACAGCCCTCTCTCTCTGGCAGCCTGCTGAGAGCCAGTCCTCTTCCGGCCGAGAATCAGTCCCTGTCTCCAGGCAGGTTTCTGTGGAGCGTGCCACGGCGGAGAACCCGTGGACAGCTGTTGTAACCGTGGTGGAGCGCGTGGAGGACTCCCTGGTGCGGTGGGAGAAAGGAGACGGCGCGTCCACCACAGCCGTAGCCGCATCCACCACCACCCCAGCTCCACCTCCACAGAAAGGCAGAGAGCCAGACAGCAGGAGGGGCAGAGCCACACTGTCCTGCTGGAGATCAGGGACACCATCCGGACTAGCATAGATCTCCTCTCTCAGCTGGTCCACACCGACTCCTCATCCTCCAACCGCAAGCCCTTCCTCACCTATGTCAACCAGACCCTCAGGAACATGGAGGAACCCCAGTACCAGGTGGTGAAGGACCGGATCACCGAGCTGCTTCACAACTCTCCAGAGGAACCTGCTCCCACCCAGTCTAGGTCTGCTCCTTCACCCCAGGTGATGTCCCTCCCATTCCAAGGCTTCACACAGCCCCTCACCTACCAGGGCTATGACTACCAGGAGGTCCAGCAGCACAGGCAGCAGCCCTTCCCAGTCCAGGCACAGAGTCATTGGGCGACACCATTGCCACCAGTTCCACTGATGCCACCGATGCCACTCACGCCAATGATGACACCAATGACAGCGATGCCATCCACGCCACCGATGCCACCCACGCCAGTCCTCACCCAGCTGCAGATCAGACAGCCCCACTACACTACTCCTTCCTCCACCCCACAGCCAAGCCCGGCCTCAGTACATCTGTCATCAGTTCTGGGGCTGACACCCCATGGCATGGGGGAAGGACCTCTCAGCATCACAGGTCTGAGCCAGCTGTTCGAGAGCTTTCTCAACACACCGTCACCTGTTGTCCTCTCGGGGCCAGGCACCCCAGTGGTGCTTCAGACCAGCACTGCAGCAGCACCCACCTCCAAAGCACCTGGACCCTTCACCCCTGAGACTGGGCACTCCTCCGAGTGACCAAGAGGAGTGCCAGAGACTGGCTGGCTGGCTACCTGTGGACTTTATTTGGACACTTGACTTGGGTCATTTTTCTTTTACAGCTTGTTGTTCAATAAAGTCTATCTTTGATTCACACACTTGCTTCATTTCTTTTTTTTAATAAAGTCTTGGTGGAAACTTTTAGAAATGGTTTAAGCCTTTGCATGCTTGTGGGATGGGTTAAGATAGCAGTGGGGTGGGCAGGGATACCTGTGGAATGAGCAGGGATACCTTTGGGATGGGTAATAGCTGTGGGGATAGATAAACCTCCAGTGCAAGCATAGTGGGACTGTATGGTCCACCCTCCCAGGTGCCACACCTATGGCCCTTTATTATCAATAACAATGTAATAATCATCCACACATGTCAACACAAACACAACTCTTTATTAAATGCCCTGATCATTGTAGGCCCACCCAACATACATGGCCCAATCTCATCAGTGTGATGAGACAGGCTGAAGGAAGCATCCATTAATCATCTACCATCCTGTCTTGCCACTTCACTGCTCCAGCTGGGGAGTTGCACCAGTGTTTCAGGAGGTTGCGCTGCTTCTTCCCTTCACGTGAGGCTCTGTTGGGGCCTTGCACATCCTCAGTGTCTATCAGGTTTTGCCCTTGCCTCCATTCCCCAGGCTCCATGTCCCCATTGCCTTGTTGGAGGTCCACGAGCCTGTTCTGCAAGACTGGGTAGCGGGTGCGCATGAGATTGTGCAGGATGCAGCAAGCTTCCACGATCCTCCTCACGGTCTCTGGGCAATGCTGCATGGTGGTGAGAAGTACCTGGAACCTGTTGGCCAGGATGCCAAAGGTGTTCTCCACCACCCGCCTTGCCCTGGACAGCCTGTAGTTGAAGATCCTCCCTTCACAGGTGAGGCATCTGGAGGTGTAGGGCTTCATGAGGTAGGTTCTGAGGGAGAAGGCGTCATCCCCCACGATGAAGTAGGGCACATCTTGCATGTCATTGGGCAGGGGGTCTGGATCTGGGAAGCCCACGATGAGGTTGTGTTCCAGCCCCTCCTTGAGGTGACTGGCGTTGTATACCTGGGCATCTGAACATGAGCCATTGCCTGAAGCATCAATGTACATGAACTTGTAGTCAGCATCGACCATGGTGAAGAGGACAATGCTGAAGGAGCCCTTGTAGTTGAAATAAGTGAACCCCGACTTGGCTGGTGCTTTGCAGGCCACGTGCTTGCCATCTATGGCTCCAACGGTGTGTGGGAAGTTGCACTCCTGATACCACTGGTCTGCAACTTTCTTCCATCCTTCTTCAGTGGAGGGGCACTGGAGGAGCTCCTCCAGGTATTCTTCGATGATGGCCTGCACCACTTTTCTGACCACAATGCTGATGGTGTTGTGTGGCATCCTCCAGGCGTACTGCATGCTCCTGTACATGGTCCCAGAGGCCAGGTGGCGCAGAGTGAGTGCCACCTTGAGCCCAGGTTCCAGGCTGGGCTGGAAGCTGGTGCTCTGCTTGGTCAACATGGGTGTCAGCCGCTGCAGAACTTCGTCAAACATGGCTGGAGGCATCCTCATGAAGTTCTGGAATGCCCGAGTGTCTTCGCTCCTGAGCTCCACCATCAGCTTGTTGTACAGTCCGTCCTCTGCTCTTCTGGCGAACCATCTTTGGACCCAGACTTTTTTTGGGTGCCTCCTTTTCTTCCCGTAGTAGAGTTCACAGAGCCTGTAGATGGCTTCGCGCTGTTGCAGAAGGATGGTGGCTGCCAAAAGGACTGTGTTACGATCCACGATTGACATGACTGGATCCTGTGGAAGAGCAAGAGTCAGATGAAGGCTGAAGAGGTCTGCACAACTGGGCTGCTGGTCTGAAAGTGAGATGCAGGTGAGTTACTCCCCCTTTTTATAGGCAGTTCGTATCCTTAATATCCAAGATAGGTCCCCTTTGCGAACGTTTTTTCCATTTTAAATGCTTTGTTTCCGTGCTGCATCCGCTAGGCATCCGTTCTGCATCCGTTCTGAGTCCGTTCCGCTTCCTCCCTGCGTCCGAGCAGATGCGAGTTGCGCGGATGCGGAATGGATGCCTAGCGGATATAGCGGATGCGGAACGGATGCAGAACAGATGCGTAGCGGATGCGTAGCGGATGCAGAACGGACGAATTGGATACATTTTCCTCGCAAAAGTTTTGAGCAGCTCAAAACTTTCTGAGCGGATGAAACGTCCATAAACGGATGCTGGACGGATAGAGAGGAAGCAAAATAGAGGCAGTGAGTACAGAACGGATACATCGCGTTAACCAACGGATGGCAAGCTTTTTTGTCCGTTTTACATCCTCTTTGCATCCGTTGGTGCAGTGTGACAGGGGCTTTACTGATAAAATACAGACAGCCCATTTTTTACACACATTATCAGTGGTGATTCATGTCCAATGATGAATCATGTATCATTAAGGATCTTACAGAAAAAAGATACAGTTAGCCACAGGCTGATCTGCAAATCTCTAAATGCTATACTCGTGTTAGTCATTTCATGGACTTTGACCTCATGGAATTGTAACAACATGTCTTTCACAGGTGCCCTTTGGAAAAATGAAAAATCTAGAGGTTTTTGGAATGATACATTTTTATATTGTGAGTTAAGTTTATCTGGGACTTATTCACTCCTGAGACCAAGATAAGATTTTAGTTCCAGCCATTTAGGGATAAAATTAAGTTGCAAAGTAAATCTGCATTTCAGACTATAATTATGGCAGACATGTAATTTTAACTATTCCAGCTAAACACCAAAGAATTCTGAAAATGGAAGTATGGCAAAGAGGTTGTGAATGCTCACTATTGGCAACACATTTTTAAAAAGAGTATACTGTGAACTATTTATATAATGGAAATTTATCACCAACCATTGTTCACAGGAGTTACATTTGACTATAAACTAAAGATTTAAATAATCACAGATTAAAAAGACCTTGAGTCCATATGGGAACTGGGGCATTTGGTTGCAGAATCTGTAGTCATACTCATCCTTCCAAGAAACACTAACCATTACAATTTTGTCCTTTAAATTGGCCACTTCTCATTTTCTGAGGATCTCATCAACATCATTCATCCATGACATTAATTCATTAATGAATTAGTGGATTGTCAATTGAATACAAAACGGAGTGACCAGGATAAAATAAGTACATTGAATTGTTCATTACATAGATGGAACAAATCATATATCTATATGATGAAACAATTCAGTGTATTTATTTTATTCTGGTCACTCAGTTTTGTGGTCAGTTCACTCAGTACTCATTTATTCCTACATTCATTTTTGATCTTTTTTCACCACAGGCAGTTCTTAAGCACATCATTCTCACTGAATTCAATTGATTTCTTTGTACCTTCTGCCACAAATGTTACTACTTCCTTTACTTTTTCATCATTTACATAAAATTTACAATCATTTGTTCCATTTTCCTTCATAGAAAAATCATTCCGTGGTTCTTCACAGATTAATTAGAGTGAGGATTGCATTGTACAACTCCATCTGTCATCTTACTAATTCCCTCCTCTTCCCCCAGTGATACTTCCCTTTCATATTTTCACTTTCTCTCAAATTTTGTTTTATTTGTTAATTCATACTCCTTGCCATTTATTCTTTTTATGGTTGCAAGGATCAGCAGTAGATGGTCCCATGGTTATAGACCACTAGCATGCATCATGTCTTATTCAATCAATAGTCACACATTACATTTTAGTAGTAAATCAATAGCAACAGTAATAACACGTAGACTTATATATTGCTTCACAGTGCTTTACATCTCTCTCTAAGCAGTTTACAGAGTCAGCATATTATCCCCAGCAATCTGAGTCCTCATTTTACCCACCTTGGAAGGATGGAAGGCTGAGTCAACCTTGAGCCTGGTGGGATTTGAACTGCCAAACTGCAGTCAGCTGGCAGTCAGCAGAAGTAGCCTGCAGTACTGCATTCTAGCCATTGCACCACCACAGCTCAATCAGCTCATCAAATCAAAGGCATAAACTGAGATTACTAGCTTTACCAACGTTCATATCTCATAAGCCCTGATTGTAAGTATAGTAGAGTTAATTCTGACATATTTTAGACAGCTGCAGCCAAAGTGCATTTTTTTCCCAAGCAAGATCTTCTATGCAAAGTGGTTCCCTTATCTAGATATCACCTTGGAAGCCAATCTGCTTTTCTATGCACCCCATCAACTGGAAGATACCTGTGGTATAAAGAAAAAAGAAGAAGCTAATCTCCAAGTTTGAAAGTCACATTGAGCTGAAGCTGAAAATTATATGCCTCGGGCTGCCTGTTCACTTAGTTGCCTTATGTACTTGGCACACCCAAAAATTGTGTCATGAAAAGCACATTGAAAGCCTACAGAAATGCTTCACTTCCAGACACATAATGGCTAAGCCGGAATGGAACAGAGACTCTAGATGGCTTTGGGCAAGCTTGGTTATTGTTTTTTTCCCTCACTGCAACTTCAAATTAGTGCTGATTTATTTCATAGGGTGGTGTTAAGAACAATTAACAGGAATTGTAAAATATTTTGATCAAGCGTATAATGTAAAAATATCACTTTGAGATTTAAGCATCAGTCCCATTCTATAGAACTTAAACAGAGAATGTGTCATATTCATTTTTTTACCTGATCCTTTGGCACTGAGAAAGAATTCATTTGAATTCATTATAATGAAAACATACATTCTCTTTTCTGACCTGTAAAATTCCATGTTTTATGTTCCTTCTAGGATTTCTACTTTCTCCCATCAGAATAGAATAGAATAGAATAGATTAGAATAGAACAGAACAGAACAGAACAGAACAGAACAGAACAGAATAGAATAGAATAGAATAGAATAGAATAGAATAGAATAGAATAGAACAGAATAGAATTCTTTATTGGCCAAGTGTGACTGGACACACAAGGAAATTGTCTTGGTGCAAATGTTCTCAGTGGACATAGAAGAAAAGATACATTCGTCAAGAGTCAAGAATCATAAGGTACAACACTTAGTTGTTCATTCAAGGACATTCAAGAAGACAGCCAATTCCCAGGCAGTTTGCCAGTTATAAACTTTACCTGAAGAAAATCAAGTTGGTGCAAGACAGGAGTGTCAAACTTGATTTCATTGAGGGCCATATCAGGGTTGTGTTTGACCTCAGGAGGCTGGGGTAGGTGTGACCAGCTCAACATCACTTGTGTTGGGGGCACCTGTGGTGGCCTGAGCTCTCTGCCATCAAAAATGGGCTCCCATCCCGAGCTCCATTTTCAGCTGCAATGGCCTCCTGCAACTTTCTGCCAGTAAAAGTGGAGCTTGGGGGGGGGGGGGAGGCTTGAGTTTGAGGCTTGAGTAAGAGCATTGTAACAATTTATTTCTAACAGCGCATTGTACAACCAATACGCAACTCCTCTGATGTTATCTTTATGGAGCACTTCTACTCAAGGTCCTTCATTGAACTATATTAGACTGCCTAATGAGGAAGGGCTATGAAGGACAAGAAAACAACATGAGGCTATGTGGGAGTTTAACCTCGTCTCCCCAATCTCCCTTAAAACGAAATGTCTGCAGTCATGATCTAAATAGTGGAACATGGAACAGCTGTGTCAGGAAACAGAAGTCATTCTGATTTCCTCTCAGCCATTTTTAGACTATGTTACAACTTACTCTGAGGATGTTCCAGAGGGGAGAACCCTCTGCAGAACTGCTTGGAGAGAGGGTCAAAACTTCTCTTTTAAAAAATGCTTACATTTTGCAACATAGTAACAGTAAAATAGTTTGCAAAGAAACAAAGAGCAACCTAGCAATGATTACACAGTTATTTTTATGACAAGAGTTCGGGAGTTAAAGAGAAAATGCAGATGGTGCTAATAAAAGGTTACAATGGAACTTTTTTTATCTCCTTTCTGGAATTTTGCTGTGCTGGCTGCATTATTAGATGTGTAAATGAATGCAGATTTTCACCCAACCAAGTGGGTTTTTCCAGTGATTTGATTTGACTGTTTTAATGAAAAAGGTTAAGGTCTCCTTTAAGCCCGTCCCACTGCACCAACGGATGCAAAGAGGATGTAAAACGTTAAAAAACGTTAAAAAAACATTGAAAAATGCTATGCATCCGTTGTGTACTCATTGCATACGTGTTTCATATGCTCTATCCTTTGAGCATCCGTCCACTGAGATTTCATCCGCTCAAGAAGTTTTGAGCTGCACAAAACTTTGTGAACGGATGAACTTTCCGCTGTGTACGATGTAAATCCGTGACATACGAGCAACAAACGTTCTATGTCCGTTTATCATCTGTTAAACGTCCGCTGTATCCTCTCTGCATCCTCTGGCCATCCCCTCAACTCACATCCGTTGCAGCTGAAAATGGAAACAGGGAGAAAACAAAAGGTACACGGAACGTCTACACAGCGTTAGTAGCACGGAAATAGAAAGGATGCGCAGTGAACGCTTTGCATCTGATATACATCAGCTAGGCTTCCTATGAACATCCGTTTAACATCCCCGCTACATACTACCCACATCTGTTCTTTTCCATTCTTTTCTGTTCTGTTTATGCAAATTTTTGCCACTTTTTGGAGCGGATGACAACGGATGGAGCCACCCCCGAAAATTTGCTCGTCCGCTGTGTCCTTTTTGCATACGTTTTGCATCTATCAGCCAGTGGGACCTAGCCTTTAGGTTGAACATGATTCTTGGTAACTTCATGGATACAGTCATGAATGTATAGTTTCCTTGGAACCAAATGGCATAGCCTGCAAAATTATCCTGGAACACATACATTTGCCTTCATTCTCAGATGGAATTTATTTGCCATTAGCCTCTTCCAGATTCTTTTCTGATCCAACCTACAATCGTTAAATTTCCTGGTGGTCTCTTGTCTATGTATTAACAAGTTCATCTGGATGTTTTCATTGACTGGCTAATGGCCTTTTCTGATGCATTTCACTAATGGTTATGTTTGGGTTACCTTTTCCATCACAGTAGCACATGTTATGTGCGGATATATTAAGTTGTAAGCCTCTCCCTCAAAAGGCAAAGATAGACAATGTGTTGATATCTAGATTTGTTAGATTTCATTTCCAATCAACCTTGTTCGTTGGTTACACAGTCTAGAGCTGATGGAACTTGGGAATTCAATGTCATTTGAAGAATGACATGTTCCCCATCCTTTCATTATAGTCCCATCACCACCCTGGCAAGCAAATTTGATGGCCTCGCCTATCTATAGTTTCCTGCCTCTTTTGAGCTTTAGCTATTTGGGGATCAGAGCCCAAGGTGAATTCCTTGTGGAAATGGAAACAAAATAGGGTATTATTTACTCCATGCAGAGGAATGTTCATCCTTGCTTCCCAATAACCTTTTCCCTAGGGACAGACACTCTTTTCATCCCCATTGGTAGGTAGAAACAGTACAAAATCATCCCTTCAAGGAAAATTGGAATGGACAATTTTCTCTACCTACTGTACCTGCAGCCTACAATTACATTCCCAAGGAAGTGGTAATTAATAGATTGAAGGGTAACATTCTTGCAGACTCATTCTTTTTCTTTCTGACTTTTCTGCTGTGACAACATGTAGGAGGTTGACAATAGAGTCATTGTGCTGATTGTACGAGTTGAGCCTTGTTGGGGAAAATATAAATGAAGGGGGTTTTCAATAAAAACAGGGAGATCAAAGGTCGAAGTCAAGTAAGAATGATCTAATGTGAAATAGCATAAGCTGGATCTTAAGGTACAAATGCAGTTCCCCTGTATTACTGAGTTTAATTGGAAACTTTGTACATTTTTCCCTTCCCATTCAACCATCTTCCCCTATTTTATAGCAATGGCACTTAGAGTTATATATCACTTCACAGTGCTTTTCACAGCCCTCTCTAAGCATTTTGCAGAGTCAGCATATTGCCCCCAATAATCTGGGTCCTCCCTTTACCGACCTCAGAAGGATGGAAGGCTGAGTCAACCTTGAGCCTGGTGAGATTCGAACTGCCAATTAGCAGGCAGTCGGCAGTCAGCAGAAGTAGCCTGCAGTACTGTATTCTAACCAGGGATGGGATGCTACCAGTTCGGCCCAGTTCTATAGAACCGGTAGCTCTGAAGAGCAGCAGACACCGAAACTGTTCTGTGTCTGCTGCTGCTTGGCCCAGGCACCTGCCCCGGGTCTTGGCTGTCCATTATTTCTTGCTTTTCAACCTCAGCTGCTTTGCGTGCCAGAGGTGAGGTTGAAAAAGCAGAAAGAAGAGGCTTTTCAAATGCTGCTCACCCGCGCACAGCGCTTGTCAGCTGTCCAGGCAGCACAGCTGAGGTTTTTAGGAAATGGTCTATATGCATGCGCAAAACGCACTCTCACCAAGGGTGGGAGTCTCCCTGCCGAAGAACCGGCAAATCGTGCCACTGGCTGGCCCCACCCCACCCACTCACTCCTTATCTGACATACGTGCCATCAAACTTGCCTGCTAAGTTACTATTTTTCCTTTCCCTCCCCCCCCCCAACCATCAGCTGTTCTACTGTGCTGGGAGATTTACATTAGCTAGAAAGCAGGAAACTACTGAATTTCTTGCTTTCTAGTTAATCTAAAAACAGAACTGAGCCTGAAGCTTCTATTATTCAGTGCAGACTCAGGTAGCAGACGGCAGAAACACAGATCTCTAAGTGAATCCGAATCAGTATTTATTCAAGACAGCGAATCCTTACCACTGACAGTGATATGCAACGCATCACCTTTCAGTATCGGGGCCATACTAAGCCACACACTACTGGATGGAAGAGAAGCACCAATCGCTTTCTACTCCAAGACATTGTCCAAGGCAGAGAGGAACTATAGCCAGCTGGACAGAGAGGCACTAGCAGCGATCACTGGAGTAAAGCGTTTCCACAAGTATCTCTATGGTAGGACTTTTTTACTCGTTACCGACCACAAGCCACTCCTGGGGATACTCGCAGGGAACAAGGCCACCCCCCAAACATATTGTCACCATGGATGACAAGGTGGTCCGAATTCCTGGCCACATATAACTACCAATTAATCCACTGGCCAGGGAAGAGCATATCACACGCAGACGCCCTGAGCCGTTCCCCCCTGCCAGACCTGGAAGACGATCCGGCACCAACCACGTCCACACTACAAATAGAGACCTTTCCAAACCTACCCATAACCGTGTCAGAGATTGCAAAAGAGACCACTAGAGACAGACAACTCGCACAGATTTTAAACTGGGTAGGAAAAGGGTGGCCGGAAACTGATGATGGCGACACGTTTAAACCCTTCCGAACCTGACAAACAGAACTATTGACATTGAAGGGATATATACTGTGGGGGGATAGAGTTGTTATTCCAAAAAAAATGCAGGAAAAAGTACTGTGCATGCTACATGAAGGACACCGGGTGTCGTCAAAATGAAATCCCTGGCCAGGAGTTATGTCTGGTGGCCCGGGATGGACAAAGACATTGAGACATGGGTGGGAACATGCAACAAATGCCAAAAGTCCAGACCTATCCCCCCTCCCGCACCTCCCCTCAAGTGGGAGACACCCAGGGACCCCTGGTCGAGAATCCATATAGATTTTGCTGGACCCACAAAGGGATATTCATTTTTAATAATTGTCAACACTTACTCCAACTGGTTGGAGGTCACAGTCATGCAGTCCATGACGACAGAAGCCGTCATCAAACAGCTAAGAAAACTATTCACAACACATGGGTTACCAGACTTGTTAGTCTCAGACAACAGGCCACAGTTCATAGCGCTGTCATTCAAAAATTCCTTGCCAAACTGGGTATACAACATGCCCTAACCATGCCCACTCACCCAGCTACAAATGGATGGGCGGAACACATGGTTCGGTATACTAAAGAGGCATTAGATAAAATAGACATGGGTGACATTCAAAACAAAATCAATAAAATGCTAACCATCCAACATATAACACCGAACACGTCAACTAACAAGAGCCCAGCAGAACTCCTGATGGGCAGGAAACTACGCTCACACCTGGACAGATTACACCCAACATACAACCCTGAAAAGCCACCAGACTCCTTCAGTAAATACCGCACATTCACAACAGGAGATCTGGTATATGCAAAAAATCTTACGGGGGACCCACTTTGAATACCAGCTAGAATAACTGAAATAACGGGAACCCGGTCATACCAGCTAGAAACGGAGGACGGGAGAAGCTGGAAAAGACACATAGACCAACTAAGGTCTAGAACAATAGAAAGAAACACCGACAAGCCCAAGAACGCACAACAACCACACATGCAAAGACCACACCAAACAGACTATAACAAAACCAGAGAGGGGGGAGATCAACCAAACATAAATCAAAGAGGAGGGGAAAACCCAATAATAATACAACAGCAAACAAACCAACAACAAACACCACCAGTAGGTCCATTTAGAAACCAAAACTACTTACTGGCAGAAGACTTTGGCAGAAGGGAACTGGCAGTGGAAAACCAACATGAGGCCACTCCTAGAAGAGGCAGCCGAGCCGACTCAACCAGCCCGGAGAGACCAGACGGGAGCAGCAGAGCCGACTCAACCAGCCTGAGTAGACCGGGTGGGAGCAGTACAGCTGACTCACCCTTCCAGGAGGTTCCACCGAGAAGGAGAGGAGAGACAGCGATCCCATCCGAACCAGCCAAAGACAACACCACAACTGAGCTGTGCAGGTCAAGTAGAAACCATAGAAGCCCTGCCTACTTACGGGACTACGTAACATAGGTCGGACTGAACCGAGAGGGGAGGGGTGTTCTATATTAACATAATTGAAATACCCTTTTCTGATTGTTCCATAAATGCCACTTGCTGATTGGTTCAAAAGTGTGAGCCTGATTGGTTCGCATTGCCGCCTTGGGATTGGCCTGCCAGATCGGCAGGAGATTCAAAGAGCCGTCATTGGCCGTGAGCCTCTATAAAAGAGGCTGCCGCGGCTCTGCGGTTTAGAACTGATGCAAGGAACCAAATAAAGAACTGAAAGTCACACTGGTCTCGAGTCTCTTTTTCCCATGATCAAACAAAAGGCAAGGCTTTTTTATGTATATATATACAAACTGGAGAGTTGTAATTTGCCATGGTGAGGTTTCATTAACACTGCTCCCCTATTTTCAAACTATGAAAGCAGCCCTGTCCTCCTTCCATCAAAGATTTGAGCCCTGAACACTGGACACCAAAGAATACATTTTGGAAAAGTGAATGTCTATGCTTTGAGCAATTATATATTGTGACTAGGATTACAAGAGTAATGTTGGGGATCTGCCAAGGTAGCCAAGCACCCCAGCATCCCTCAAAATCAATTCCAAAAGGAATTCAGTAATTCATTAATACAGTGGAATGATATTCTAAAGTAAATATTTGTATTTTACCCAGCAAACTTCTCACATGATTTATATTGGAGTAAAAGGTTACTGTTTTTAAGAACAGGCTGATTTGAAAATATGGGCAGTTTTTCCTGAAATAATTTTGCCCATTAGAAGCCTTTTTTCTGCTTCTCCCCCATTTGTCCCAATCAATTAATTATTTACATTAAAGGAAAACAAACTGGGAAACGACCTCACATTGTCATTCCTTGAATATGCACCTACAGTTGTGACATTTAGAGATATTTCCAGTGAAACAAACCACATCAGATTTCAGGCATCCTTCAGGAAGGTTGGACTTCACCTTCTGCAATCTAATCCACTATAAATTAGGAATTATGGAAGTGGGAAACCAATGCATTTGATGTGCTCCATGTTGGAGAAGACTAGGTTAAATTTTGTTGAGATGTGGAATGATTTCTGAGTCCTTGACCTCCCAGCCTTATAACCAGAATAGAAATGAAACTTTTGGAGTGTATCTGAAGTTCTACTGCAACCAAGTGGACATACTTAAAACTAATTAGAATCCATCATTATGTTGACAATTTTACCTAGAACAGAACAGAACAGAATAGAATAACAGAGTTGGAAGGGACCTTGGAGGTCTTCTAGTCCAACCCCCTGTCTAGGCAGGAAACCCTACACCACTTCAGACAAATGGTCTTCCAAAAAACTTTCAATGTTGGAGCACCCACAACTTCTGGAGACAAGTCGTTCCACTAATTAATTGTTCTAACAGTCAGGAAATTTCTTCTTAGTTCTAAGTTGCTTCTCTCCTTTATCAGTTTCCGCCCATTGCTTCTTATGTTGCCTTCAGGTGCTTTGGGGAATAGTTCTTTGTGGCAGCCCCTGAGATATTGGAACCTAAACCTAAACCATTGAAAACGAACTATTTTTCTGATCAGCCTGAGACTTCAGTGAACACTCTTTCCTATCATCAGCAAAATTTCTTAAATGCAGAGGAAGAGTAATACAAGTCCATAATATTTATTACAAACTCTCTGCTCCAAAGTACAAGTAGTCCTCAAAATAATAGCTTGCCTATTATGATCATACATCATGACCATGTGACCAACCCAATTTTACAACCCTTTTTTTGTGGCAGTCATTTAATGAGCATTGGGGTCATAAAATGAACATCACAGTTATTAAACAACCTCTTTGTTCAATACTGAGCATTTTTGGCAAAAATTGGAAGTAAATGCCAATTTTTGGCAAAACCATCATAAATCACAATCACATCATTCCAGAATTCTGCAAATGACTGTAAATGTTCGCCACTTACCAAGTACTTCAAACCTGGTCTATAACTGCAGAAGAAGCAGCCGTCGGAACTTTGGAACTGGGTCAAAAGTATATTTTGGGAGATCTGCCATAAGTTTGAAATCTTGTTAGGCAACTGGTGGTAAGTTGAAGGATACCACATATTTATATGGTAAAACAACTGCCAAAACTACTAGACACCAAGATAGTTTTTCCCCCCATGCCTTCACTCTGCTGAACACTTAATTCGTACAGCACTGTCTCATTTCTGATCTTTTCTCATCTTCTCATCTTTCCTACTATCTTCTTCTATTGGTTTCTTATGATTTATCAATTGCTTCTTATTATTAATAAGAATTAATTAATCATAATAACATGATTAATACAGTAATTGTAACTATGATTTATGACCTATGATCTATTACTTGCTGTGTTTATGTACACTGTGAGCTTGTGCACCAGTGACAAATTGCTTGTGTATACAATCACTTTTGGTCAATAAAAACTTCTGTTCTGTTCTATTCTATTCTATTCTATTCTATTCTATTCTATTCTATTCTATATCTCTGGAACATTATTCCATTATATTGCTCAGCAGTAAACCACTACTAATTTGTGTTCAATCTTTGCTTTATCCACACATGTCCAGAAGTACAGAAAGTTCAGCGCTGATCTTCTTCTCATATATGACCAAGAAATCTAACAAATAATAGAAACATCATTAGAAATATTAAATATATAGCATAGTTTTCCTTGTCAAGTGCCTCCCTATGAAATACTGTCAGCTATCTAGATTAGAATGGCTAAGCAGAGGGGACCATGGTCATATTATTGGAAATATTACTTCTAATCTTAACTCAAAAGAACCTTCGGCATTCAGATGTACCCTGTTCTTCAGTGAAAGCTTTCATTTTTAATTGCATGTGGTCCTTCACTTATGACCACAATTAGGACCAGAATTTCTGTTGCTAAGTGAATCATGTCTGACTTTATGATCTTTTTGACCATGGTTTGTTCAGTGAATCACTGCAGTTGTTGAGTACATTATGGTTACCTGAATTTCAAACAATTGTTAAATGAATGGTTGTAAATTGAGGAATATCTGTAATCACCATTTACTGGTTAGATAATTCACTGGATCATACTAATTTACTTTGATCATGATTTATTGACTAAGTACTGTAAACATTTTTCTCCACCTTCAAAGCCACCCTGCATGTCTATCTGTCCTTTATTTTTGGTGCCTACATAGATAGTCCCATAGGCCCCCACACAAACATCTATATGTCTTCCAAGAAGAGTGATTGATGAAATATGTGCCATGCTGTCATTTTTTAATATTTGCATCATACTGCATGCAAGACCTTAAAGCAGGGTTGTCAAACTTGCGCCACATGGGCCGGATGCATCACATTCTGTGGCCATGCCCACGCCCGGTTTAGTGAAGGCGGGGAAAGTCTCAATACATCATGTAATGCCACTGTGGCGATGTGAGTTTGACACCCCTGCCTTAAAGGCAGAACTTACACTGTGCTATCTAAAATACAATTCATAATTTTAAATAAATCTTTGGCTTGCTACAGATGCCCTACCTACCCTATTTCCTCTTCCAATTACATTTTCCCCACCAGCTATCCTGGCCTTACTTTGAAAATGCCCTAAACAATCTGCTAAGTTTCCTCTCACTTTCTCGGTTTAAAACTACAGTACTATGTAATTCAAACAACTATTAATTAGTAGCACAGGGAAATTGTGATTGACAAAAAGAAACATCATGCAAGATACCCAGAGAGAAAACTAAGACAAAGTTCAACAAAATGTCAAGTTGTGCAGGGGATTCTATGCCTCTTAATGAAAAGAGTGGTGTGGGGGAGGGTAACATTCTTACAATATGTGAAGCAATTCAGCAGTTTATCACACAAAAATGCATACCTAGTGAAGAACACACACAGTAGGGCCAGAAAAGCACTGGATTGTTACATATGGGCAGACAATTTGATGCAATGGTTCAGGTGCTGGACTAAAACCAGGAGCCTGTGAATTGTAGCACCTTAAGGCCCGGTCCCACTGCACTTACGGATGCAAAGAGGATGTAAAACGTTAAAAAAAGCTTGCCATCTGCTGGAAAATGCTATGCATCCGTTGTGTACTCACTGCATACGTGTTTCATACGCTCTATCTGTCGAGCATCCGTCCACTGCGATTTCATCCATGCAAGTTTTGAGCTGCACAAAACTTTTTGAGCGGATGAACTTTCCACCACGTACGATGTACATCCGCGACATATACGGGCAACAAACGTTCTATGTCCGTTATCATCCGTTAAATGTCCGCTGTATCCTCTCTGCATCCTCTGGCCATCCCCACAACTCACATCCGCTGCAGCTGAAAACGGAAAGAGGGAGGAAACAAAAGGTACACGGAACGTCTACACAGCGTTAGTAGCATGGAAATAGAAAGGATGTAAGCGTATGCATCTCATATATAAAGTATTAAAAATGGACAAAACGTTTGTATCTGGGATGTATCTCGTATATTTAGGATGTCTGGAGTATGTCTAGAGTATGTAGAAGGACACCTAGCTGACAACCGATATTTTCTATAAAAAGGGGGAGAAAATCATCTGGATCTCAGTATGAGTCCAGCAGCCATGGTGTACAGACCTCATCACCCTTGGTCTTGGTCTTCAACATCATCAATTGCTCTCCACCATGGATGATGAAACACTCCATATGATAGCTGCGCTCATTCATCACCAGAACCAAAACCTATTCAGACTGTATCAAGTTTTACACAGAAGGAAAGGAAGGAGACATCCAAGAGCTGTGTGGGTCCAAGGATGGATTGTGAGAAAAATGGAGTTTAGACTGTATGACCAGTTGATGGTGGAGCTGAGGAATGAAGACCCTCGTGCATTCTAGCACTTCATGAGGATGCCACCAGCCATGTTTGACGAACTTGTAGAGCGTCTGATTCCCAGGTTCACCAAGCTTAGCACCAACTTCCGTCCCAACCTGGACCCTGGACTGAAGGTGGCACTGACTCTGCGGTACCTGGCCTCTGGAACCATATACAGAAACATGCAGTATGCATGGAGGGTGCCATACAACAGCATCACCAAAGTGGTCATAGAAGTTGTAAAGGCCATCATTGAAGAATACGTGAAGGAGCTCCTCAGGTGCCCCACCACTGAAGAAGGCTGAAGAAAACTTGCAGAAGGGTGGTATCAGAGGTGGAACTTTCCCCACACAGTTGGAGCCATAGATGGGAAGCACGTGTCCTGCAAAGCTCCAGCCAACTCAGGGTCCACTTATTACAACTACAAGGGCTTCTTCAGTATCATCCTCTTTGCCATGGTTGATGCTGACTACAAGTTCATGTACATCGATGCTTCAGGCAACGGGTCAGCTTCAGATGGCCAGATATAAAATGCAAGTGACCTCAAGGATGGGCTGGAACACAACCTCATCAGGAGTTTTCCAGGTCCAGACCCCCTACCCAATGACACACAAGATGTGCCCTACTTCATCATTGGTGATGACGCATTCTCCCTCAGAACCTACCTCATGAAGCCGTACAGTTCAAGATACCTCACCCGTGAAAAGAGGATCTTCAACTACAGGCTGTCCAGGACAAGATGGGTAGTGGAGAACGCCTTCAGCATCCTGGCCAACAGGTTCCAAATACTTCTCACCACCATGCAGCATGAGGCACATACTGTGAGGAGCATCGTGGAAGCTTGCTACATCCTGCACAATCTCACATGCACCCGCTACCCAGTGTTGCAGAACAGACTTGTCGACCGTCAACAAGGGAATGGGGACATGGAGCCTGGTGAATGGAGGCAAGGACGTAACCTGATAGACACTGTGGATGTACAAGGCCCCAACAGAGCTTCACGTGAAGAGAAGAAGCCGCACAACCTACTGAGACACTGGTGCAACTCCCCAGCTGGAGCAGTAGAGTGGCAAGACAGGATGATAGATGATTAATGGATGCTCCCTTGAGACTGTTGCATAACACTGATGAGATTGTGCCATGTATATTGAATGGTCCTACAATGAATAGGGCATTAATAAAGAACTTTGTTTATTTTAAAATGTGTTGATCAATGAATAAATTGTTATTGATAATAAAGGTCCATATGTGTAGCAGCTGGGATGATGGACCATACAGTCCCACTATGGTTGCACTGGAGGTTTATCTATCCCACAACTATCCTTATCTATCCCACAAGCATGCAAAGGCTTAATCATTTTTTCAAAGTTTTTACCAACACTTTATTAAGTAAACAAAATGAACCAAGTAAACTTTAAGTGTCTTAAGCAAAGATAAACTTTATTAAACTTTATTGCCTGACTGACGAACCATGGTGTTCCTGCTAGATGTATCTGGCAGCACGTCTTTCCCCTGTATGCTGACTGCGTGCGTGCTGCATCCTTTTATATCCATGGAGCGGACGCAATACATACCTCCCACATGCACAGTGAACGCTTTGCATCCGATATACATCCTCACGGCATCCCCTTTGTTTCCTATAGGCATCCATGATGCATCCGCTTCATCCGCTATGCATCCGCCCCTTCCGCTATGCGTCCGCTTTGAAATTCTGCCCCGGAACCCCTTTGGAGGTATCATCCGCTTCAATCCGCTTCCATCTGCTAGGCTTCTTATGAACATCCGTTTAACATTAATATGCAAATTTTCACCAATTTTTGGAATGGATAAAAACGGATAGAGCCACCCCTGAAATTTTGCTCGTCCGCTGTGTCCTTTATGCATACGTTTTGTGTCCATCGGCCAGTGGGACCGGGCCTTTAGGCATGAATGGCAGCTGGATGATTTTGGGCAAGTCACTGTCTCACTCCAACCCACCTCACAGGGTGGTTGTTGTGGAGAAAATAGGCAAGCATTATTGAGCACGTTTGCCATCTTGACTGATTTATAAAAAGAGATGGAATTTTTAAAAAGACCTAACAATAATACATCACAACCCCACACTTTTCAACATGCCTTTCATGCAAGGCAATGCTGTGGTGCTGCTTTTGTTATTCTGACTCGTCAGATATGAAATCAGCCTGGAGGCCATGCGTCTTTCTCTGCATGTCATAAAGAACCATCTCCATCTATAATCCAGAGATCTCAGAAGCCATATCCTATTCTGTGAAAACTCCAATGCGATATGCTTGCTTCCGTGTCTGACCTTCTTTTATGAGCAACCTTCTGTGCCTACAAAATGTTTGGGAATTCCTCACTCTCTTCAAAAAATATATATATAATGCTCTGGCAGGTCACAGAATTCCCTCAATGAAGACTATCAAATGGAAAGAACAAAAACAATGTATCTTTCCTGCCATCTAATGGCCACCCAGAGATTTTTAGCCCAGACCTGTGGCCAAATTTGGCTACTGCTCAATATTTGAATTTCTTACTATAAGAATTGAACTTGTTGGCACTCCTTATTTATTAGCCCTTCAAGTAATCCAGTCAAGAAACCAAAACCCTGAGTACTAAACCCACATTTATTGCAAGGTTACAGTGAAAGAATTGTGTAAGACTGAAAACACACATAAACCCTCCCCTGCCTTACACTTTCCCGAGAAACAGGGAGAGTCCCTTTTAAGATGCTTCCTCCATCACCATCCCTCCTTTGGACTCTGACTTTTCTTGTCACACCTTTGTCTAGGTTGCAGCTCTTTCTTCTCCTCGTCTCCCAAGGTTATTCTCGTACATTACACCTGGTTTCTCTGCTAGTCCCTGAACCATTACATCAGACACTAAATATAACACTGCAATGCCCTTTTTGCCCCTATTATGGATGCTGTTCTGCCTTCATCCCATTACATCCCATTACTTCAGTTCATCATTGACAAGGACTGCATTAGTGCCATATCTCTATATTAAGAGACTATGTTATTTTCATCAACTCTGAGAACAGTTACCTTTACTTGGTAACCAATGTGGTGTTATTATAAGGTGTGGCAATGCATCACCTATTCTCCTACGGGCACCATGAACCCTGAGAAGCAACAAAATAATTGGGGAAGATCTTTACTCCTGTTTTTCTACACCACCAACAGACTTTTAAGAGTCTCAATTTCCAGATATTCTCTGTCCAATTAAGACTGCAATGTTTGAATTATCCACCATCCAGAGTCTTTGCTGAGATGGGTAGCTATAGAAATCAAATCAATAAATAAGATACAATATTGTAACCACTTTATCTAAGAGTCAGCCTAGCTGAACTCAATGGGATTTTCTTTGAATAGATTTCCAAGTATGTCAAATTTAGGGGATTTTGTTTAAGAATTACAACAAAATAACATGAAAAATTGGAATAAAAATGTTTTAATAGTAGCTCAATTTTCCTATGGATGCTATTTTAAAAACGATATCTTGAATGCCAATATATGAAAGCTTTGAAGTAAAGAAGAAATGAAATGACCCTACCTGTGCCAGAAACATAACTTTCTTCACTATAAAAAAAGCAGTTGGCCTATGTTGATAACATCACTATAATTATTAGGAAAACAGAAGAAATAACCACAAAATATGCTCTCAGATGTAGTGATGATCTTTGTCCATCCTTTGGGTGTTGCCAGGAGATTTAAAATGGCATCACCTTTTTTTTCAAATCTCTTTACCACAGCATCATGAGCTATCTTCTCAGAAAGCAAAGCACAAAACACCTGGCTTTGGTGTATCATACGATAATCTGCAGATTAGTTGTAACGTTCTTCTGATAGTTTTCTTCTGATGTGAGAAGAAAATAGGAGAGTGTTTTTTCAAAAATAACCTCTGAAAAATGGGCCAAGTCCATTGTACATGTCACCTGGAGGAACCAAATATGACCACCATAATGTTTTGGATTCAGCAGTAATCATAGGTAGTCACTCATGTGCAAAACAGAAGCAGACTTATTAAATTATTTATCAAACTCAATGTGGCTGTGTTACAAACTTAATTCCATGTTATTGCAGATCGGCTCCCTCTTGCATTCCAAAAGCACTACCTGGCATCAGAAAGGAATGAATTAAATTTGGCCATTCTGTATCTTGTAATCCCAGATCATTACAGCAATGATCTGTTGAAGTTATCATTTTAAGAAGCCTCAGATTCACTCCCAGTCTTTTGACAATGATTAATATCAGCCCGAAAGCTCTTATTTCCAATAAGATGTATCAGTATAGAATTAACATCATGTCAACATTGTGACAACCTATAATAGCTCTCAATAGAAGAGAACATTCGTAGGGATTGGAGTCCTTGATGGTCTCTGAGCTTGATTGTTTTCTTGCAGACCTTTCATTGCCCAACTAGATAACAGCATCAGTATGAATGAGCACGGGGGATTGCCCTCTGTTTATATGCAGTAGCTTGCCCTGTGATTGGTTGCTATGACAAAAGTTTGCCCATTCAAATAATGGGCATCAAATCAAACCAAATCTTTATGATAGTCATACAGAAATGTAACATCATGGGTTGGCTCCAATGTTGGCTCAAGGGTATATGGCACCCCTAGACCCAATTAACTGATGGTGCCATCCCTTGCCCCTGAAAAAAAAAAAAGTATTTTCAGAATTATTTGGAAGCCAGGGCAATGCTGGCATTCCCTGCACTTCACTGCCCTAGGCCAGTGCCTAAACTCAGCCTTAGCATAAAGATTGGCCCTGTATGTAGCCTCAGCCATAAACATTTGCCAGAAGACAAGCAGATTTTGTGGTAAAGTCCCCCACATTGCTTCAAAAGCAAAAAATAATCCTTCTTTTAATTTGTTTGCTTATTATTTAAATTTATATGCCACCCATCTCACCATCAAGCTACTCTAGGCAGCTTACAACATTATAAAGTGCAATATATAACAATGAAAAGTTTATTTCAAACATTAAAAATAATCAAAGATAAGATAAAAAAATGACTGGTGTATAAACGGACCTGAGGTGGCATTTTCTTCTAATCTACTGAACCACCTCCAAAATGGTGGGTTCCCCCCCCCCCCATCTGCTCACTGAATTACAGTTTTTTTTTAAAGTTTTATTGTTTTTTAAGACAAGCATAGACAAACAAAACATAAAAACATTAAGCCATCTTCCATATATATATACATACAGTGTGTCGGTTGGTTTACAAATTGTTTTGTGCTTCCACTTCATAGTCTTCAATTACAATTGCACTGTATATATTCTCATATTGTCAATCAAATATTCCTAAATATATTAATATCATTATTAATCAATCATTGGACTATACTATTATTCATTCATGTTTTATGAGATAATCCATATTTTATTTAATTTGTTTTATGACAGTTCATATTATTATCTCAGATCTATCCTACAATCATTTTGTAGATATAATTAAAAAAATACATCTTTATATATTCATTATGTTCTAAAAATCTACATATTTCATTACCATGTTTTATTGTCTAGAATAGATCCCAAATTTTATAAAATTGTTTATCATCTTGTTCTCTGATTTCAAATGTCAATCTACTCATTCCAGCACATTCCAATATTTTCTTAATGATTTCCTCCTGTGATGTTATTTTCTCATTTTTCCAGTTTTTGGCAAATACAAGAATGACAGGTTAAAATGCATTTAAACAGAAATGAAATTGTGCAGTTCTTGAAGATTACATAGGATCGGGGTGGGATTCAATTTTTTTAACAACAGGTTCTGTGGGCGTGGTGGGTATGGCTTGGTAGTCATGTGACTGGCTGGATGTGGCCAACTCAACATCACTCACATTGAGGCATGCATCTCCTCGCCTGGCCTCTCATGACTGTGGGGATGCTGCAACAGTCATAAGTGTGAAAAATGGTCATAAGTCACTTTTTTCAGTGCCATTGTAACTTTGAATGGTCACTCCACACAAGCAAAGTACCAGCAAAGGAGGGAAAAAAAACTCCAGAGATGTTCCTGAGACAGGAAGTCTCATCCTGCCAAGGATGTAATTAGGGTTAATGGAGAGGCAGTTTCTGTAAGCAACACCAGAATGTTTCCTTCCTGCCTTCCTTACAGGATTAGGCCAGTAATTTCTTTTAACAACCGGTTCTCCGAACTGCTTAGAATGTTAACAACTGGTTCTAGAGAATAGGTGCGAACTGGTAGAATCCCACCCCTGCATAGGATTTCCCTTTTTTACCTTACATGTCTATTTCACTGTATGCCTTTGGGGAACATGGATTGGATAAGATGGGATTTGTTCATATGATTTTTCATAACTTCATGGAACATGACTTACCTTTCTCTGACTGTTAACACATGTTTCTTTTCTTTTTTTCACATCCTAATATGAAGCAACCATAAAGGAAACATACAGCTGTGAACATCCAGTAGAAGCAGCAAAGGTTTTGTCCAGTACATTGGCTCCAGATTCAGACTTTTTCTAATTTATTAAATATTTTGCCAGAAGAAATAAACCAACTAGCATGTTTATAGTTACAAACAAAACTTTTTAATTACTTTTAAAGATGATGGTGTCATGGTAAGCCTGCACTAAGAAGGTAAAATTTATCTGTTTATTTGTGTCATCACAGGACATGGGTAAGTGCAAAAATATAAATAAATCTATTTCAAATCAAAGAGCCAGTCTGGTGTAGTGGTTAAGGCATTAGGCTAAAACCAGGAAACTGTGAGTTCTAATCCCACCTGAGGCACAGTCAGCTGAGTGACCTTGGGCCAGTCACTCTCTCTTAACCCTGGAAAGGTGGTAAGAGCAGATGACTTCTTGAAAAACCTCACTAAGAAAAGTGCAATGACTCCTCCAGGCAGTCTCTGAGAATCAGATATGATCGAATGGAAGAAAAAAAATCTTCAATAACAAATTATTAAAGCTTGCTGGAGTATAGAAATCAGTTTTGAGCCTTTGAAAACAGCATGAAAAAAGGCTTGATATTTGCTAATCAACCTGCTAAATTCTACCTTCAATAGTACTAGACATATGTTGTTTGTTTGTTTATAATACCTACCGTATAGCCTGCCTTTTAATTTAAAAATCCCAAAGTGCTTTATAATATCAGGAATTCATGTATTGCAGAACCTTAGATTTCTATACAGTTTATTTGTTTGTTTCTAAAGTTTTTCCATCTCTGTGCATGCTTATTATATGTAGACAATAATTCGTTTTTTTAATGACTAACAATGATCTTTACCTAAATTTGTAGAAGCTATACAATTCTATAGTGAATATCTAATATACGATAATAAAATACTATGCCAACTGCCAACAAGGTTCCAAAAGAAAGTCGAGAAAACAAATTTTGTATAATGTCCAAAAGTTATTAAACACCTGGGGAATATTATCCCTAGAAAAATATGCAGTTTAATCAATACAAACATTTCAAAATGTATCATCCAGAAGAAGGAATGTACTAAGAGATTAATTAAAGCCCATGTCACACAGCACCAACGGATGGAAAGAGGATGTAAAACAGAGAGAAACACTTGCCATCCATTGGTTAACACAGTGCATCTGTTCTGTACTCACTGCATCCGTTTTTCATACTCTTTATCTGTCCAGCATCCGTCTAGTGAGATTTCATCCGCTTAAAAAGTTTTGAGCTGCACAAAACTTTTTGAGCGGATAAAGTATCCAACGCATATGTTATACATCCGCTACACATACGGGGAACATCTGTTATACGTCCGTTGTCATCTGTTACGCATCCGTTATATCCGCTAGGCATCCGCTGCGCATCCGCGCAACTCACATCCGCTCCAGCAGAAAACGGAAAGAGGGAGGAAGCGAAAAAGACACAGAACAGACACGCATTAGTAGCACGGACGTAGAAAGGATGAAAGCAGATGCAGCTCGCATATAAAGCATTAAAACGGAAAAAACGTTCGTATAGGGACGTATCTCGGATATTTAGGATGTCTGGAGGATGTCTAGAGGATGCAAAAGGACACCTAGCGGAAAACCTATATTTCCTATAAAAAGGGGGAGAAATCACCTGGATCTTACTTTCAGTCCAGCAGCCCTGCTGTGCAGACCTCTTCATCCTTCATCTTGCTCTTGTTCTTCCACAGCATCCAGTCATCTCTACCATGGATCGTCGCACACTCCTTTTGGTAGCTGCCATCATTCTACAACAGTGCGAAGCCCTCTACAGGCTCTTTCACCTGTTCTACGGGAAGAAAAGGAGGCGTCCAAGAAGTGCCTGGGTCCGAAGATGGATCGCGAGAAGAGCCGAGTACGGACTGTATAACAAGCTGATGGTGGAGCTGAGAAACGAAGACCCTCGTGCATTCCAGCACATCATGAGGATGCCACCAGCCATGTTTGACGAAGTTGTGGAGCGGCTGAGACCCAGGTTGACCAAGGCAAACACCAACTTCCATCCCAGCCTGGACCCTGGGATGAAGGTGGCACTGACTCTGCGCCACCTGGCCTCCGGGACCATGTACAGGAGCATGCAGTATGCCTGGAGGATGTCACACAACACCATCAGCATTGTGGTCAGAGAAGTGGTTCAGGCCATCATCGAAGAATACCTGGAGGAGCTCCTCCAGTGCCCCTCCACTGAAGAAGGATGGAAGAAAGTTGCAGAGCAGTGGTATCAGAAGTGGAACTTCCCCCATACCGTTGGAGCCATAGATGGGAAGCATGTGGCCTACAAAGCTCCACCCAACTCAGGGTCCGCTTATCACAACTACAAGGGCTTCTTCAGCATCATCCTCTCCGCCATGGTCGATGCTGACCACAAGTTCATGTACATTGATGCTTCAGACAACGGGTCATCTTCAGATGCCCAGGTATACAACACCAGTCACCTCAAGGAGGAGCTGGAACGCAACCTCATTATGGGCTTCCCAGATCCAGACCCCCTGCCCAACGACACACAAGATGTGCCCGACTTCATTGTGGGGGATGATGCCTTCTCCCTCAGAACCTACCTCATGAAGCCCTACACTTCCAGATGCCTCACCCGTGAAGAGAGGATCTTCAACTACAGGCTGTCTAGGGCAAGGTGGGTGGTGGAGAACGCCTTTGGCATCCTGGCCAACAGGTTCCAGGTACTTCTCACCACCATGCAGCATTGGCCAGAGACCGTGAGGAACAGCATGGAAGCTTGCTGCATCCTGCACAATCTCATGTGCACCTGCTACCCAGTGTTGCAGAACAGGCTCGTGGACCACCAACAAGGCAATGGGGACATAGAGGCAATGGTGAATGGAGGCAAGGCAATGGTGAATGGAGGCAAGGGCGAAACCTGATAGATACTGTGGATGTGCAAGGCCCCAACAGAGCTTCATGTGAAGGGAAGAAGCAGCGCAACCTCCTGAAACACTGGTGCAACTCCCCAGCTGGAGCAGTGGAGTGGCAAGACAGGATGGTAGATGCTTTATGGATGCTTCCTTGAGCCTGTCTCATCACACTGATGAGATTGTGCCATGTATGTTGAGTGGGCCTACAATGAACAGGGCATTTTATAAAGAGTTGTGTTTATGTTGACATGTGTGGATGATTGATTATATTGTTATTGATAATAAAGGGCCATAGGTGTGGCACCTGGGAGGGTGGGCCATACAGTCCCACTATGCTTGCACTGGAGGTTTATCTATCCCACTGCTATCCTTACCCATCCCACAGCTATCACCCATCCCACAGGTATCCCTGCCCATCCCACTGCTATCCTTACCCATCCCACAAGCATGCAAAGGCTAAAACCATTTCTAAAAGTTTCCACCAAGACTTTATTTACTAAAAGAACTGAACCAAGTGTGTGAAGCAAAGATAAACTTTATTAATAACAAACTGTAAAAGCAAAATGACCCAAGTAAAGTGTCCCAAGCAAAGATAAAGTCAACAGGTAGCAACTCAGTCTCTGGCACTCTTCTCAGTCACTCTGAGGCGTGCCCATGGTCTCAGGGATGAAGGGTCCAGGTGCTGTGGAGGTGGCAGTGGCTGGAGTGCTGGTCTGAGGCGCCATTGGGGTGCCTGGCCCCAAGAGGACAACAGGGGATGGTGTGTGGAGGAAGCTCTCAGAGAGCTGGCTCAGTCCCGTGATGTTGAGAGCCCCTTCCTCCATGACATGGGGTGTCAGTCCCAAGACCGATGACAAATGTTCTGAGGCCGGGCTCGGCTGTGGGGTGGAGGAAGGAGGAGTGTAGTGGGGCTGTCTGGTCTGCAGGTGAGCGAGGTGAGCCGTGGCATCTGTGGCGTCGGTGGCATCTGTGGCGTCAGTGGCATCAGTGGCGTATGATGAACCTGTGCCTGGACTGGGAAGGGCTGCCTGTACTGCTGGAACTCCTGGTAGCCGTAGCCTTGATAGGTGAGGGCCTGTGGAAAGCCTTGGAAGGGCTGTAACATCACCTGGGGTGGAGGAGCAGACCTGCACTGGGTCAGAGCAGGTTCAGCTGGGCCTAGAGGGTTGTGCAGAAGACCTATGATCCTCTCCTTGATCACCTGGTACTGGGATTCGGACATGTCCATGAGGGTCTGGTTGACGTAGGTGAGGAAGGGCTTGCGGTTTGAGGATGGTATGTCAGTGTGTACCAGCTCTGTCCCTCTGGTCTGCCTCTCTGCCTGCTTTCTGTGGAGGTGGAGCTGGGGGTGGGGGTGGGTTGGTCTCTGGTGTCAGCGTCCTCTCCTTGCTCCAACTCCGTCAGGGGGTCCTCCATGCGCTCTGCCACGGGGAGTGCAGCTGTCGGGGGGGTCTCCGTCGTGGCATGCTCCACAGATACCTGCCTGGACACAGGAGCTGACTCTTGCCCAGAAGAGGACTGGCTCTCTGTGGGCTGTCTGAGAGAGAGGATTGACAGAGGGGCTGCTCCTCGGTGGCGGACCTCACCCTCCAAGAAGCTGCACTTGGCCATCACATAGGTCTCCCGGTCGGTGAGCTTGACCGCGGCCTGGCCAGACTTCTTTAGGTGCAGCTTCCCATACCAGGTGTGCATGTGCTTCCACTACCCGAGGAGGACCTCCGAAGTGTAGCCCAGGCTCTCCGCCTTCTCTCTCCAAGCCGCCTGCTTCTGCTTGGTGTCTCGATAGAGCCTGTGTCCCTTCCAACAGAGGTACTCGTTCTCCCTCAGCCATTCCAGCACCTCATCCTCATGTTCCTCTTCGATGGAGTACTGTCTCCTCTCCCTATCACGCGATTGCCTCTTCCTCCCTCTGGCAGGGCCTTCTGGGCCCTCATCAGAAGGGCTTTGAGGTTCTAGGGGCTGGTCCACCACAGCACCACCAGCAACAACAGCAGCAGCAAAAGCAGGACCAGCAGCACCAGCAGCACCAGCAGAACCAGCAGAACCAGCAGCATCAGCAGGACCAACAGCACCAGGAGCACCAGCAACACCAGCAGGACCAGCAGGACCAGGAGCACCAGCAGCACCAGCAGCACCAGCAGCACCAGCAGCACCAGCAGGACCAGGAGCAGCACCAGCAGAAGCACCAGCACCAGGAGCAGCACCAGCAGAGTAAGCACCAGCAGAAGCACCAGCAACAGGAGCAACACCAGCAGAGTAAGCACCAGCAGAAGCACCAGCACCAGGAGCAGCACCAGCAGAGTAAGCACCAGTAGAAGCACCAGCACCAGCAGAGTCAGCCCCAGAAGCAGAAGCCCCAGCAGAAGCAGAGTCAGGGCCAGGGGGTGGGATGGTGGCCCTGTCCTTCTTGCCAGGGCTGGCAGCAGATGGCAGAGGCTTCCTCTTTTTCCCCATGGTTGTTGGCTGGCTGGAGATGTGTCTGGCAGCAGGTCTTTCCTCTGAATGGTGACCTGCTTGCGAGCTGCATCCTTTTATATCCGCGGGGCTGACGCAATGCATCCTCCCCGCATGCGCAGTGAACGCTTTGCATCCGCTAGGCATCCGCTAGGCATCCATGATGCATCTGTTGTATCCGCTGTATCTGCTCTGCATCCGCTCCTTCCACTGCGCGTCCGCTTCGCTGTGCTCCCCCAGAAGCCCTGCGGATGTCCCATCCGCTTCCATCGCTTCCATCCACTAGGCTTCCGTGGAGCATCCGCTTAACATCCTTGCTACGTCCTCTCCCCGTCTGTTCCTTTCCGTTGTTGTCTGCTCTGTTTATGCAAATTTGGGGCACTTTTGAGAGCGGATAACAACGGATGGAACATTTTCTCGTCCACTGTGTCCTTTTTACATACTTTTTGCATCCGTCGGCCGATGTGACAGGGCCTTAATTTGTAGGGAAAAATTAATATGATGATGAATTTTGCATCAAATATGATCGACTTTTGAGGAAAATGACTATGTTGGTTCCACTTCAATATTTTAAATAGATTGATAAATTAATGTGATTATATTTTTATAAAAGGAGTATAATACTTAAGACCTTCTTCTTAGTTATATCTTCATTGTGACAGTGGTGTTTTTAATTTTCCTAATGTTAAATAATCTCTTTGGGCTTATCCATTAACCTCAGTTATGCACTGAATGGAAACAATACTGAATATGCATCATTGTGAGCTCAGAAAATATCTTTGAAGTCATGACAAATTCTTGGTACTAATTATAGTAGGAATTTGGTTGCTTTTCCAGCACTGAAAGCAGCTAGACATTTCTTGGCCTTATTGGACAGAAAAACTAAATTTGTTTTTTCTTCTTCTTAGAAATTGACATATTGGAGTAATTCTTATTTTAAAATGATTAGTAATACAATTTTTTTTTAAAAAAATACGGGCTCATAATGGAATCATTATGCTCAATCATCTATTAAACAATGATACTTTTAAAACTTTTGAGCTTTTACAATAGTTTATTTTTTATAGTGCTCTGTATGGTACTAATATAATCATCCTGTTATTTTGCTATTTAAATTTACATGCAATATGGCAAACTAAGTTTTTTTTAAAGGAATGTTATTTGTAATGCCTTAGAAGATTTATGAAAAAAATAAACCCCAAAAAAGTTTTTCATATTAGGGACTGTGTTTGAACTATTGACATACTAGCTAGCACAACTATATCTGTTTATAAAAATCTAGCAGCAAAAAGATAGGAAAAAACCCTTTTTGCTGCTTTTTAGAGGCCATCCAGATTTTTGCAGCCCATATATAAAAACCTAATTCTTTGGACCACCTGCCAAAAATTGGGTAGAGCTAGGATAAAGAATGGACTGAAGAAAAACACAAAAATTCACTCTCCTATAATCTCCATTTAATATAAGCAGAGTTACTTCCCATACATTTAATAATTCAGCAGCAAGTGCTGGAAATTGTGCTTGGTACAATCTTTATATAATATAATAGAGATTATACCCAAGACTCTGGAAGGCCACCTATAGCATTGGATCCTGCCGGATGCATTTTGATCAAGAAACTACAGTGACAATTAACTGGGGATGAATAAACTTTTATAGATTATTGTCTCAAGCTGGGTGGCTGTCAGAGTTCCAGCGATTGCCCTAATTAAATCATGAGTTTCGAGCCAAGCTTCAAAAGAATTCAAAAGATTTATTAGGAGCAACATGTCATCATTAACCTAAATGAAGCCAACTCTGCCCTCATGTAATTTACAGCCACCTGTGATCCTGTTTCCCCCCTCACCCCTGGGTGTATCATAAATCAGATTCTCCAATGAAGCACGTTCATGGGCTGGTGTCAATCATGTTCTTCATTGAAGAATTTTCACGAGCAGAAGATCTGGTAGCCTAGCTACAATCGTTGTAAGATAAGCGTGGACTATATTTCTGGTTTTAAACTGCCATACTGCTCCTTCAGATCCCCCCCCCCCTTTGTTTATGGCAACTTGAAAACAGGCATAGGAATGTTTTACGAGTTGACATTGGGTGGCATTTTCCTCAGCTGTACACTGTATGCTACATATAGTAGTATTGCCCAAAATCTAGACAGATCTAAATAATTGTAATAGAATATAAGGATGAACTTGGTGACAAAGGGAGGAAATGTTACCTGGGAAAGAAGCAGACAAGAGAAGAGGGAGCCTCCTATGGCTTAAAGTTCAAGGGAACAAACTTAGAAAGGACCTGCCCTAATGGATAAAGTAATTAAAAGTAGCAGCAGGAAGGTTGTACTTCTCAGTTGCAAGTCTCTGTTAATGTAGTCTTGGAGTAAAATAGAATTTATTGTGTAATTATGTTTTCTGTCTTGTCTATCTTGAAGGGCTGACAATAATGAACTGAAACAAATAGGAAGAAATCTAACAAGAAATGTAACATTTTACACAGGAAAAATGTGAGATACAAGTATAGGATGAGGAGGAGACCGGTTTGGCAATAGTCTACATGAAAAGGCTCTGGATGTCCTTCTCACCCACCAGTTAAATATGATCCAGAAGTGTGATCTATCTGCTAAAATTTTGGCCTAATGGAAAGCAGGAAACTGGAAAGCAGGAAAGTTCAAGTCCGTCAGTTCAAGTCCCATCTTAGCCATGAAAATCAATGAGGTGCTTTTGGTGCCAGTAGTTCTCTCTAAGCCCAATGCACCTCACAAGGTTGTTGTGTGAGGAAATAGGAGGAGGATGTTGTGTTATATATGTTTGCCACCTTGAGTTGTTGGTAAAAAATAATAAACATAAATAAATAATAAAGAGGCAAATGCCATATTGGAGTGCATTAAAAAGACAATAGAGTCCAGATTGTGGGGAATAATTGCTCCACTTTCTTTTGTTCTGGTCAGGAATCATTTGAAGTGCTCTGACTCCAGAAGTGGGATTCAATTTTTTTTACTACTGGTTCTGTGGGCATGGCTTGGTGTGCGTGGCAGGGGGAGGATACTGTAAAATCTCCAGTCAGAGGTAGGATTTATCAGTTCTCCAAACAACTCAAAAATTCTGCTACCGGTTCTCCAGAACTGATCAGAACCTGCTGAATACCACCTCTGTGAGGTACCACAGTCTGAAAACAAAACTGACTAACTAATTACCAAAACGGAAAGGACTGGAAAGCAAGTCCTATGAGAAACAGTTGAAGGACCTGGATTTGTTCAGTCTGAAGAAGAAAAGACCGAGATAGAATAACAATATTCTGGTCATATAAAAGAGGGGATAGATGTGTTCTCTATCATCCAAAGGATGGGGAAAGAACCAGTGTGTTGAAACTACAAGCAAGTAGATAAGATTAAATATTAGGATATCTTTCTACCAGAAAGCACTGCTAATCAATGAACAAGCTGCTTCATGAAGTCTCCTCCCTTTCACTGGAGGCTCCATAGTTAAGACATGCTAGATGGGACAAGGTAGTCGAGACAACATCAGATAGACTTCATACTCCCATATTTCCTAGGTACAAAATTAGTATGATTAAAATATTTGGATGGATTGTTACCTGTTTCTTGGCTAGGGAAAAGGCCACAAAAGTGTGACATTTAGAAAATTGAGATTAAACTGAGTGTTAATTCCCCAATCTCCATATACTGCTTCTGACAATATAGACCAGGCTTTATTTTTTTTCTCTTTAATAATAAGTAAATTGAATGGCTGTTTGCACTAATTACCCCACTTCCAAAGTAGCTATACCCATTTAGGGTACTCATTGAACATTTATCTACTTCTGCTTGTTTGCTTGCTATATCTCTGGAAAAACTGGTATCCACGTGTGTGTGCATCCTTCTCGTATCCACGTATCCAAGTCTGTATTTGCGTGCAGATGACAAGTAAACAATAATAATTTCACTCAAAATTCTTTTCGTGGAATGCGACACATGGAATTGGATATGAAGGGAGAGAAGAGGTTGCGAGAACCTCTTAAAAGATATGTTCCTTCCATTACTAGATGTTATCACAAGAGACAGTGCTGCAGACTGGATGGTAATCAGAGCACATTAAGAAATTCCTGTCTAGGAATTCATAGGAAACACTTTGTTCCTTTGGCTTAATGTCATGCTGGCTTTGTTTACATGAGCCAACAGTGACTCCTGGTGGTTACTTTGAGCACTTTGAAGCGAAAGATCAGAGAACAGTAGAGGCAGAAAAACCTTTGGGTAAGGATGTTTTTTTTAAGCCTGGAGGACTTCAATTCTAGGAGTTGAAGTCCACCAGACTTAAAGTTGCCAAGGTTGGGGACCCCTGGTTTAAACTGCACTGAGCAGAGCTTGAACCAGTGGGCATTCTGTGATTCTATGGAATTGGAGTTCCACTTACCTCAACACCAACATATTCTTAATTTATCCCAGATTTACCCATCAATTCCCACAAAAACTAATACAGTATCAGCTTCTGTTTTCCATTGTGGAGATGAGGGAAGGAAACCTGTTGGAAAAAAGATGGAAACCTTAATTTCAACATATAAATGCTATTCACACTAGCATTAATTTTAAATATGCAGAAAGATTCCTCTCATAATTTTACTAACTGAGCTGCTACTGATGAGTATCTCACCCAAAACAAGGATCTGTGTGCTGTCCAGACAGTATATGGTTAATTGGGAATTGGTATAGTTAGTTAGGAATTGAGAGCTGTCCCCTTAAGGAAATGCATCATGGTAACTAGTAAAAGTATCCTGGGAAATGTAGTCCATGTCATGTGGTCATATCTGTAATCCTGATTGGTTACTGAATTGATCCTTGGTGGGTTGGGGGAGGTTACTTCAATCTTTCCAGAATTCAGCATCATGCTTGTTAGGAATCTGTCCGCCAATTATTTGGGTTGGCAATATATAAACCAACAGTATATGTTAGTAGCTTTAAGACAGGATCACTGTATTAATTTGTACTATGTTCCGATTGGTTGATTGTGCTGCGAGTTGCCATAAGAGGGAGCTAGAGATCATGGCTTGCTCTCTCTGACATTCTGTTTCTCTGACATTCTGTTGCTATCTAAGGTTCTCTGTTGTATTTATGCTGTGCTTATACTTTGATATCTTTGTTTACTGTAAATGACAAAGGCAACCAGTAAGAGGAGTTTGTAATTGGATATTATTTGGACTGTTAAATGTATATGACCTGGAACGTTTATTGGACTGTGCTATTTCTTAAAGTAAACTTTAACTCAATGTAGTGTATCTGTGTGTGGCTGAATAATTATTCATAAGTACTCTCATTAACGTTTCCATGAGATCCTTGTTACTCAAGGGTTATTCTGTACATATCATAACAATGCTGCTGCTTCACTTCCTTGCTCCACTATTATCGGAATGAAAAGAGAAGTATCCTTTTACACCAGAAAGTCGGCTATGCAAAGAGTTGGACATTGAGATGATTCTCGACGTAACTGTAAGTTATATTGAGGATGCCTGATGAACCAATAAAAAGACTTTGTATGAATGCTTTGTGGAGTTATCTATCTGCCTTTATACATTCAGTCAGTAATTATAGAGGACAGAATAGTAAAAGGATAGTTATATCTTCGAATTCCCAAGACAAGTAAAAGGATGATGCTTATCTGGGACTGCAAAGAAATCTGATCTTTATTTACATATTGAAATTCATCCAATGATTGAGGGCCATCAAGTTAGTTTCAACATTCACTGGATCCCTTAAGCCAAGGCACTGATAAATACAATAAATGTTTTATTTTAAAAACAATGCAGTATCTGAAGATAACTATTATTTCAAAGCAAAGGTTTAGTGTTATTCTTCGCAACAGCACTTAGATTTATATCCCACTTCACAGTGCTTTACAGCCCTAAGCTGTTTACAGAGTCAGCATATATTGCCCCCAACAATCTGGGCCCTCATTTTACCCACCTTGGAAAGAGGGAAGGCTGAGTCAACCTTAAGCCTTGTCAGGCTCAAACTCCAGGCTGTGGATCAGAGTTAGCCTGCAATATTGCATTCTAACCACTGTGCCACCAGGGCTTTTAACAACTTAATTCTTCTTGACTTTGCTTCATCTTCTAAGTTTGATCTAGTTCTTAAAAAGACACCCTGGGTCCTATTTATTTGTTTCTGATAGCAAACACAAGTGGTGAGTGCAATGAGACTGAAATGTACATAGTGTTGATCAGATCCCACATAGTCTATCATATCCAGTTCTGGGCACCAAATTTTAGAAAGCCCTTTGAGAATTGTAGTATATGGAGAGGAGAGTCATTGGAGACATGTAGCTGTCTTCATTTAAAAGATGGAATTGGTTTTTCAGAATTGTTCCAGAAGATATCTCAAGAAAAAAAGCATTTAAATAAAAGAAAACATTTTTTTCAACATTAGGAAAACTCTCCTAACAATAGCAGCTGGTCAACAATGGAACTAATGTTCTTAACAGGTGGTGGTGTCAATTTTTAAGCAAAAACTGAAGGACTATTTCTTGATTATCCTATGGCAACATATTTGTCAGTCTTGTGTGGCAAATGAGATACGAAACACAAAGAGATGAATTAATTCTACTATATTATAAAGCTACATTGACAGAATCTTGCAAATCTGAAATTATATTTCTCCCCTCATCTATTTTATAGCCCAAGAAACTGGGGAAATATTTTTGTGAAGCTCTTGCCCCACCCATTACCCAGCTTTGGGCTTTGCTGTTCCTTATCTGATGGTTCCCTTGGCAGCATCTCTTGGCCCAATTTCCCAAGTTCATTCCTATATACTTTTAGAGGATTCCTGAACTGGGTAAAAAGATGGGACTCAATAACAATGGAGCCACAAAAAGAAAGAGTAAGAACAATCAAGTTAATTCTGAGTCTTGAAAAAAAAAACTTTCCCAGTAGGAGATGAAAATACATTGCAAAATTGTGTCACATATTACACTTGAAAATTTCCTAATAATTAAAGAAACTGAAGTAGAATCTATTGTTTTAAGATGAACTCCCTCTATAAAGCCAAAGAAATGAGTTCACGTTGAAAAAGGTGTGATAGAGGATGAGTACAGATATCATCTGCTCTACTCTTTGCAAATACCGCTTTACTCCTATTTGTCTCTAAGCCATTCAGTAACTAAAAATGTCTGCATGAAATTACAAACCTTATTGTGTTGCTACTTTACCAAATACTGACCGCAGAGGGATGAACTGGTACAATACTCCCCTTATCTTTGTTTTTTGTTTTTCTCAATAACTTGCTAAGATTATCTTCCCAACACAACAGACCACCCTCCAGATTTCTCCCAGAAAATGCCACTAATGGATTACAGGTCCATGCTAGATTAATTATGCAATGAACAGTGAAGGAAACCTACACACACACACACACACACACAAACTAGCAGTGCAAAAACAACTGAAGAAAAACCAAGTATTATGCCCTAGTCAAGGATGCTAGAGACAGTCTCCTAAACACACTTATGACTCATGAGCAGCTGGCTTGTAAACAACTCAGCAGCCTGCTGGATGTTGCTTTGAATGAATACTGATCGCTTTCTCGGTGGTGAATAGTCACTGGAGGTAGAAAGGCGGGTAAAGAGAGACCGAAAGATGTTGGCAACTTTCTTGCTAGCTAATTGTCTTTGTGGTGGTGATATCAGCACTTTTTAAAAAATCCTCACATGGAAAATGAAATAAACTTGCCCCAGCCCAGACAGAATGAATCAGTCTAAATTCCAAACCAGATCAAATTATTTTGGTTCAAAGGTAGAATATTTTTGAAGAATATGAATGTAACTCAAAAACTGCCATAAGGCACCTTTTTCCCCTTGCTATACTGAGCTCCTGGAAATGTAAAACACACACACACACACACACACACAAATACACCTTTCTTTTCTGCATTCAGCATTAATGTGTTCAGAAACTCAGAACTAGAATATATTATTTACAACTAACCTAAAGATGTTTTTACTATTTCTTTTGCAGTTTAAAGGAATTATTTTCTGCTCATATTCTTCCAAATATTTTTTGAAGTGCTCCACATTGATGTAACAAGAAAGCAAACCACTCACAACAAGCAGTCATAAACCTATGTTCAAGTCAATGTTAGGTTCAAGTAAAGAAGTGCTGAGCAGTAATAGAAAAAATATAATTGACCATAGCCACAACACCTCGTTCTATTTTATTCCTGCTTGTCTTTAAATGACAAACAAATTACACAATGAATTGCCAGAATAATCTGCTGGCCCTTCAGTCACTGTACACTATATTTGCAATGTGTAGTTTAGTATCTCAAGAATAATTAAAAGCATTACTTTAAAATGGATGGCACATGACCCATTTTCTCCTCCAAGATTAGCAATTTGCATAAGTGTTTCCTTTCCTTTCTCTACTAATAGATTACACTGCCTGTATTGTGATTTACACAGAGGATTCATGTAGCCAGTTCCTAAAATAGGATTACCGAAATCAAGCAGTCTTGGGGTTGCAGGTAATATCTAAATGTAGGGTACCTGAAATTCAAGAGCAATAACTTCAAGGTTCAACCTCAGGAAAGGTTAAATATGAATTAAATAATTTGCTCACAATAATCTTTCCAAGTATATATGGTATGCAAAAAATGCAGCCATCCAACCTACCTCACAGGATTGTTGTTGGGGGAAAACCAGAGGAAGAAGGAGAAGTATGAATTACTTACAGCATAATAAAAGTGGGATACGAATCTAATCTAAAGCTAAAATAATCTAAAGTTAAAATCGAGATAAAAATCGAAGGCACCCATTCTTGCCCCAGCTCTTGCCCATCAAGCAGTTCAAAAGCATGAAAATGTGAGTAGATAAATAGGTATCACTTTGATGGGAAGGTAACAGCAGTCTTTGTTTCACCACATGCTCTGCACTGTGACATGTAGTCATGCTGCCACCTGACCATGGAAATGTTTTTGGACAATGCTGGCTTCTTCAGCTAAGAAACGGAGATGAGCACTGCCTCTTAGAGTCAGACATCACTGGAATAAGGGAAACCTTTACCTTTAAAATCTAACAAAATAAATGCAATAAGCAGTGTGGCCATTCACAAAAAACATTGGGGTTATGAGAAACATCCTTGAAATGCTCAAACTTGATTAATTTATGATTAATCAATTGGACTTGTCTTATTGTCCATCTTGGCCATTCACAATGCCTTGAATGTAGAAAGAGACAACATAAACTTTCTATCCACATGCAACCCACTGCAAATGCATCTCTGGTCATGTTTTGAAGCTTTCCTTCGACAGTACTTTTTTCTTTCCTAAGTTGTCTTTTCTCCTGACCTCCGGGGTGGTTGATTTACCTGCCTCATTTTAGTCTAATGATGTTCTCAGCACTCGCCTGCAATATCAGCCACTGTCCTCTATAGCTGTAAAAAAAAAACCTTTAAATTACAGTGCAGGCATAATGGCATGAAGGCTGGATTCACAATGCATCAACTAATCCTTCTTTTTGCTTGTGTGAACATAGAATGCCGGTTTTTTGTTGCCACAAAATTTCTCGGTGGAATGAGGGAATGAAAGAATATTCTTGTTTTGCTTTAATCATTACAGCAAAAAGAAAAAGGGGAAAAAGGGGGGTGTCTGTGTGAGTGTCGAAGAAGAAAATGTAGAAAAGTGGTGGGAAGACATCCATGTGTATAACCATCTGTAAAAGCATAAGAAGCAAAAGGTGCTAGCAAAGGGACAGCAATCCCTGAAAAAGAGAAGGCAGGCAAGCCCAGATAGACCTACCCATGCATGAGCTAGCTGGGGAAGTGGGTTACATTCTCCATGTGGAAGAAAGAGGGGAGATGGCCAATGGGAACCTGTTGTGGCCATAGTCCAGAATAAGCAACAATCCAGCCCCATTGCCAAACCACTGCAACGTGGATTAGCTTAAAGAAAGGTCAGGAACAGCTCAGTTTGCCATGGTCAATTGCCCTTAAACAAAGGGCTTTGTCCTACTGCACACACATTAAGTAAAATTAAAAATCTTTATGAACTGTCACTCAGCTCCTTTGCACTCTAATCTGTCTTTGAAATTCTTTGTTCTTAAGGTCAATGACAAACTGCCCAAAGGAGGAGAGTGTTTGTTCATTAGTTGTTTTGAATGTTGCTCTTCTATTATGAGCGATATAAAGATAATAAATTGTTTTCTAAAAAAAGACAACTGACTGGTAATCTCCCAAGAAACAACATTCCAACTACCACAGATGTTGAGTTCTTTTGTAGCAACCTATCCCAGAAAGGTAAATTAAAAGCCACAAGGATTGTCATTTCTGGTTGTCTTCATATATTAAGACGTCATACCTTATGACTTTGTAATTACCCACAATATTTCATCTTTAGACAAATATAGTATCTTCAAATCAGTTACATTCCTTTGAATATGTATGTGACTGCATACAATATCACACCTTAACACCTGAAATATGATGCTGTTTCCATATAGTTCCTATACTCCACAAATTCTTTATCTGAACAACACTGATGACATTTTAAAAAAACCTGGACTCATGGAAACAAAATCCTAGAAAAGTTCTACTTGGGATTCAATAAATTTCACCACACAATCAACTTAGAGTTGAATTAAATAATGCAAATGGGTCATTTCCTAAAAACTACTGTGGCACTACAGAAAGGAAATAAAAACACACGATTAGATTCTTGTACTTTTTTTACTCAAAATACACGCAAGAATTCATTATCTACTGCCATCCGACATATAACAACCAAATCTGTTCAGACTTGTCAGACTCACAAGTTAAGGATTTAAATCAGACATTTCTCAAAGTACAGTATCTACCCAACATAATATATATATATTAAAAAAAGAGGGCTCACTGGTATTTAAGAAAGGTCTAAGGAAAATAATCAGGAAAGAAAACAACAGAATATCACTTGTCACCCTTCAACTAAAACACAGTCAGACATATCATCAATGACCTGCAGTCTATCCTGGACAATTACACATCTGTTTCGTTAGGCCTGAATGATAGGGCTACACTTGTTTATAGCCCCTGCCTAGCTACTCAGCGTAGCAACAGATCGTATGAACTATGGGACATGGGAACCAGACTCTATAATTGAAGAAGATATATATCACTGTGTCCCCAGATCTACTCAGGCAGCAGTATTAAAAGGCCTAATAACATCATCCACAAGGTAAGACTTAGGTATATTATTATGTACAGAGAAATGTGAAATCATAGCTGCCAGTTCTTCAGCTGGCCTTGAATATTGAATTCTTCCCAAGAACCTGGATGTTGTGATGTATTAGCATAGCATATGTGCAGATCCCAGCAACGTGGCCTTTTAACTTGACAGATGAAAAGTTTGTCAATGCACCAGATTTTCTAAGTGACTTCCAATATTTTTTTCGCATTATATTTATTGAGTGTGCCAATAAGCACTCAATAGCCATTTTATCCCATAATGGTTCCATTTTAAAATATGGATCTTGATATTTTGTGATCTTCTGCAATTCTACTTTTCCCCCTGTATTGCCACATCAATTACGCATAGGTTTTCTTTTCAATTATATCGAGTTATATCTAGTGTGTTATGAGTCAGACTTTTATCAGTCTGTATTTAGAAATCCCACCGTATTTTAATTTTTCAACTATATGTTCCCACTTATTTTTCATTACTGCTGCATAATTTTTACAGATGTTCCAGTGAATTATTTTGAAGATCTTGCTGTGTCATTGTTTATAACCCAATTGTGCAATCTTTCAAGAGCTGAATATATGGACTGCTGTTTCTTTGGCTTCTCTGCACAAGCTGCATTTTAAATCATTTGATGATTTTTCAATTCTGGTCTTGACTACATTAGCTGAAGTAGCTTGCTCTTGTGCAGCCAAAATCAAGCCTTCAGTTTCTTTTTCTTTTTTTTTTAATGTTCCAATTGTAAGCCATTGCCAGGTTCTATCTTATCCTCTTTCCCCTTAATCTTTTGTGGAAAGTGACCAGGAAATGCTTTTATTTGCCATTATATTCTGTTCATGTTTTGATTGGGTTATTTTGATACTTGCTGGTTTCTTGTACATTTAAAAACTTTCTATTTTTAATGTGCATCAATAGTTGTTCTTTGTTATGTTATGTTCAAGATAACATTTTAGGCCACTTTGACATTAAAATATTATATATATTTTTTGTTCTTGAAGTATTTTTTGTTCTTGAATTATTACCTAAATGAAGTAATAATTGGAGTCAAGCCATCTCGTTTCCTAAAGTTTTGGGGTCACTAAACATGTTTTTCTCTTTCAGATCATCCTTTTCTAGTTGCTCATTAGTCGAAACTTCCTGGTGCACTTTGCATCTGCAGTCCAAAGGCGTCTCTTGAGCCGGAGGACCAAGTCTGAGTCAACAGGGAGGGAAGGGGAGCAAGAACTGGCTCACAACAAGCTGGGGAGACTAGAGACAGTCAGGAACACTGGAATGAGAGAGTGCCTTGGAGGGACTGCAGCTAGTATGAAGCAGGTTAGGTGAGTGGGGCAGGGAAGTCAGCAAAATTAAGGAGGAATTCAAAAACCTGGCTTTTAAGATCAGAATTGTACCAAGGAAAGGGTGTAGCATCTGAAGAACAACTCCCAAGCTTTGTTGCTAGATTTCACAGTAACTTGCAATAAAGCAAAATGAGAAAAAAAAAACCCAATTGTCTTAGCCAACTGGGTAGTTGAGGGGATTTTTTTTCCCCAAACCATATCAACGCTCTCCTCCCCCCCCCACACCCTGGCCATCTTCTCCAAACAGTATTTCTCTTTCTACTATCGTATAAGAAAGAAGTGGCCAAAATAGTATAGAATAGAATTCTTTATTGGCCAAATGTGATTGGACACACAAGGAATTTGTCTTGGTGCAAATGGTCTCAGTGTACATAAAAGAAAAGATACATTTGTCAAGAGTCAAGAATCATAAGGTACAACATTTAATGATAGTCATAGGGTACAATAAGCAATCAAATCATACTAGGAAACAGTGAATATAAATCCTAAGGATATAAGCGACAAAGTTACAGTCATACAGTCACAAGTGGGAGAGGAGGGGTGATAAGGAGTGATGAGAAGATTAATGGTAATAGTAGTGCAGACTTTGTAAATAGTTGGACAGTGTTGAGGGGATTATTTGGTTAGCAGAGTGATGGTGTTTGGGGGGGGGGAACTGTCCTTATGTCCAGTTGTTCTGGTGTGCAGTGCTCTATAGCAGGGGTCCCCAACCACTGGGCTCTGGACCGGTATCAGTCCGTGGATCATTTTGTACCGGGCCGCAAAGAATGAATAATCGTGATTAAAATATATATTTTATATTAGCTAAAGCTAAGAAGCCCTTTACTACTGGGGAAGAAAAAACGTTTCTGCGTGAAACTGGTCCCTGGTACAAAAAAGATTGGAGACCACTGCTCTATAGTGTCGTTTTGAGGGAAGGAGTTGAAACAGTTTATGTCCGGGGGGGGGGGGGATGTGAGGGGGGGGGGTGTCTCACATCCTGGCAAAAAGCCAACAAGACGCCTCTAGAAAGCTACTTTCTACCCAAAAGCTACCTACCCAAAATCGTATTCTTTGCATTGACAATGGGAAGCGCGGACTTCACCAACGTGAAGCATGACAACGGGGCCCATGCCGCAAACTCACTTTTGCTAAAGGTGGGAGAGGGAAAGAGAGGGGAGACTTTATTCCGTTTTATAAATAATTCCTGACAAGGCAAACTTGCTTCTCCCCAACCGCACCCCCCCCCCCCCCCCCCAGCCCCCCCCCCCCCCAGCCCCGGTTAGCAGTTGTTGCAACAAGTTGGTTCTCCCGCACAGGTATGTCTCTTTCTTCTGAGGATTTCAGAGGATGCGCGCTGGCTCAGTGTTGTGGCTTTTAATTACTGTTTTGCTGGGCTCGGTGATTGAAGAGCCTGGCGCCTCGGTGCGATTATGCCGTCTCCTCCGGTCTTCAGTGGCAACAGTTGTCCGCTGAGTGGCGCTAAACGGTAAGGCCAAGAACGGAGCCACCCAACCGGGCGCCTTTCCCAAAAGTGGGGACGAGCGAGTGGGCGTCTAAATCCCGACTTACTCCCCCACCTCACCCCCGCCAAACAGAAGCCTTTGACTGAGAGGCCTATTATTCTCCGGGAGGAGATGGGCAACGTTACCTGGGGATGATGAGAGATACATCAACCAAGATTTCTGGAGGGCGCCAGGCAGGTGAAGCCTGGATTACTGCAGGCGACTCTGATCTTTCTTTCATATTGCAGGCACTTGCCTTTCCTCTCCCCAAACATCACCCAAACCTCTGCACAGGCATAAAACGCCTCCTTCTCCGCCCGCTGCCTTGCAAGTTGCGGTTTGGGAAGAAAACGGGGTTGGGCTGGGTGGTTGGCGTGGAGCGGGATCAAAGCTGCAACTGCTGAAGTTTGGCCCAAAGCAGTTGGGAGGTTCTTCTTCTTCTTATTATTATTATTTAAATTCTCTCTCTCTCTCTCTCTCTCTCTCTCTCTCTCTCTCTCTCTCTCTCTCTCTCTCTCCCTCTCTCTCTCACCCCCCCCCCCTTGAAAACGCTTCTCTTCTCAATCTAAAACGCTTCTTGGATGAGAAGAGAAAGGCTTGCGAGGAAAATAAAGAAGGGAAATATTTGTTTCAAGGGGAAAAACAAAATAAATAAAAGTCTTTTGGGATAACCAGGACCTGGGTGACTGGACAACCTTTCGCCGAGATAGGGAAGTTTGCCGAATGAAAAAGAACAGCTTCGATCTTGAGAGAGGCTCTCCGTCCCCAAAACGGGCAAATCGGGACCACGACTGGACTCCCGAAGAGCTCTTGGGAGTTCAGGTTGGAGACTGAGCACAACCACGCGCTGCTGGGAACAAGCCCCGGGCATCGGGGAAAGCAAGCCAAGCGCGACGGACGAGGTTTCCTCGCACGCCCTGCAAAGTTCCCTCAGGCGACCGGGCTGGAGGAGGGGGATCGCGAGGGATCTCATTCGACGAGGTTGTCAACGGGGATCCTAAGCGAAGGGAGCCGCTTCCTCCAAACTCGACCTCGCTGCTTTGCCTTGATCTGATCCGATCTGACTCACTTTTATCTCTTTGCAAACCGAGTCGTGCGAGCTTTCAAACGCAACTCAGCAAAAGGAACCCAAACAAGGCTCTCTCGCTCTCTTTTTTTTTCTGGGTTATTCGGTCTCCCTTTTCGCCCGGAGCGCCCAGAGATGGGATTCTCTCTCTCTCTCTCTCTCTCTCTCGGTATTTCCCCCCCCCCCCCTTTCCCTTTTCTGGCGCGTGTCATCTACGAGGCGCCTCCACCGCCCCTGGGATCCAAAGATTAGAAGCGAGGGGAGAGGAGGAGGAAGAGGAGGAGGAGGAGGAGGCAGGCGAGGGCGGGCAGGGCCTGGGGCGGGGGGGGAGGGGGGGGGGAAAGAAAGCAAAGAGAAAGAAGACAACGAGAACGGAGGGCCGGATTGGCTGTTGCTAGGTGACGTAGCCCGCGCTCACGTGACTGGTGTTAAATGCCCACCTGGCAGCATCCACGGAGCCGCAGACAATCGTAAAGGCGCTGCTGGGGAAGCCGGGGCTGAGCAACGCTGCGACTTTGCTTCTCCCGGGAGGGGCGGGGGAGGGGGGCGGCGGCGGCGGCGAAGCGGCCTGGATCGCCTTCTGCCCTTTTAAAAGAAGCGCAAAGTTGGAAAGGAAGCCGGACGGCGATGGCAACTTCCTGCCCTCTTTTCTCCCGCAACTTTTGCGGCCAGCCCTAGGGATCTCCAGTGATCTCTCCCCTTTCTTTTTCTTTTCTTTTCTTTTCCTTTTTTCCTTTCCTTTTCTTTTCTTTTCGGTCTCCCCCTTGGATCTCTCAGCGAGGCGGGGAGGGGGGGTGGGTGGGAAGAAAGAAGGCAAGCCTTTGCGGCCCGGCCTTGTTGCAAGAAAAGGAACTCCCGAGTTAGTTCCCCTCCCTGCTGGCTCGCGGTCCCTGTCCTCTTGGAGCGAGCGAGGGAGGGAGGGAGGGAGGGAGCCAGAGACGGAGAGAGAGAGAGGGAGGGAGAGGGGCGGGGATAGAGGACCAGGATGACTGGAGTCTTTGACAGCCTTGTTTCAGATATGCATTCAAACCAGATTACCTCCAGCAGTTACCAGCAGCAGCAGCCGCAGCACCACAGCTTGCATAAGCCCCAGGAATCTCCCACTCTGCCTGTGTCGACCGCCACCGACAGCAGCTACTATACCAACCAGCAACAGCACAGCGGTGGAGCTGGAGGAGGCACGGGCAGCAACGGAAGCAGTGGGTCGCCCTACGCCCAGATGGGCTCTTACCAGTACCACCCGAACGGCATCGGGGCAGTGCCCTACTCCACCAAAGCCGGGAGTTACGACCTGGGATACTCCACCTCCTACACCTCCTATGCACCCTATGGGACAAGGACGCCACCAATCAACAATGAGCCCGGTAAGATTCTTGGGCACAAGAGGTGATGGGGGGGGGGGGTAGAATTCCTAATAATGCGTGACGTTCTCACCAATTTTTTTTTCCCCTTCTCATTTGTTCAGCCTGAATTATTTAATTCGGGATGGAGGGAGGGGGAGGAGAGAAGGCACTCAAATAGTTCGTGGATGGCATTTATGGCTCTGGGATCTTTTGTCCCATCCTTGCAGAGGCAAGACATGGTAGCCAAGGCGATGATGATGATGATGATGATGATGATGATGATGATGATGATGATGA
>BLBF01000011.1:17262204-17281167 GCA_015471245.1 Laticauda colubrina | reverse complement strand
GAAGAAGAAGAAGAAGAAGAAGAAGAAGAAGAAGAAGAAGAAGAAGAGAGAAAATGGTCACACTTCGGTAAGTTTCAAGCCGAAGTGAAGGCGCCTTGGATTTCCAGAACTGGCGCGCTCCTCAAGTTCCTGCGCCCGAAAGAGCCCGGCCTCCCCCGAAGGGCGCCACATCCCGTACCCCCCACCGCCACCCCAATCTTGACGGCGGGCGAAGGCGGGAAAACGACGCTCCGGCAAACCAAACGCGCGCACAATCACACACACACCCCCGCGCACACCTCGCCTTCGCGCCCCCCCCCCCCCACCGTTTGCCTCGAAGCGAGTCCGCACGGCGCCCATCTCAGAAGGGCCAAGCGAAGAACAAAGAAGGCAGGAGGCCTCGGGAAGAAGCCGAGACGCGGCGGGAGGGAGCGGCGGGGGAAGGGGCAGCTGGAGGAGGCAAGCGGGGGAGGAGAGCGTGGGAGAATCAGCGAGGGCGGGGCCTGAGCGAAGCTCCTCGGCCGCCGAAGGCGCGGCGCTGAGGAGATTTTCCCACACGGCCCGGGGTCCCTGCGAGACAACGGGCCCTGTGATCCCACCGAGGAGCTTCCTTCCCCCGCCCCGCCTCGCCTTTCCTCTGTGGCGAACGCCGCCTGGTGAAAAGTGGAAACGGGAAACGGAGGCCCTTCGGCCCCCGCAGGCTCCAAGGGTCGCTAGCCAGAGTCCAGAGGGTGACCGGAAGGCACCCGTTTGGCGGACGCCCGTTCGCCGCCTCTTTCCAAAGGAAGGGCCGAAATTGCTCGGACCGCGCGCGCGCTCGTCACCAACAGCAAAGCGCTGGACAGAGGCGCCTCCAGCCACGTAGGCCCGAAAAACGGGCCTTCCCCCTCCAAAGCCCGCCACGTATTCCTGGCTGGATGTTGTTTTGCATCGTTTAATATATATATATATATATTGTCAAACAGGAAAATAAGCCAGCCTGCATTGGGCTTCCTTGTCCGATGTTTCTTCAAAACAGCCTTAAGTTAATGCCGTGGTTTGGCCTAGGAAGCGCATCCAGTTATCGAAGATCCTACATTACTTTACCTACTACACCAGTAGGCCCAGAGTGCATTCACCCTGACAGATAAAGCCCGGTAAATGGGAGGGTGGGATGAATAAACATTATATTTAAGTCTGCTTTCTACATTTCAGAATGGGAAATATAATTTACGAAATCACTGCTCGCTTGGAAACATTGCTCAATGAAACAACACAATGTGTACCAATGCACACACAAACTTTCCTCGACCAGAGCAGAAGGTGTCTGATCCTACCAGGATCAGGAGATATTTGGTAAATAAAAAGATTTCCATCAGGCTAATTAGACAAACCCATTTATTTCAAGTGTTTGTTTTTTTATTCTGCTTTTTGCAAGACAGGGTAATTTAAGATTTAAAATGGTAAGATAATATATAACTTGGATATGAGAGAGCATTGTGTGTGTGTGTGTATGAGAGAGGGGGAGGGAGAGAGAGATTATGTTACCAATGACATTCTGGCCATGTATTAGAATCCTACTCCCCTCCCAAATAAAGCTTAATCTTCCTCAGTGGGATTTTCTATGGATGAAATGCTTTGAAAGCCAGAGAAAGCTGGCTTATTTTTAAGGCCAGCCTTAAGGAGTTACTTGTCAGAAGATTAACTGAAGAGAACATGTTTAGATCTAGATGCCCAAGAAAGCTAGATCACAGCTTTTGGAAATGACCCACTATTTGAGGGAGGGAGAGGAAAGAAGGAAGGAATCTGTAGCTTATGATTTAAAGACAATGTCCCCATTATATTAAGAAGCTAAATTGATTGACAATTGTGCAGAAAAGCAGTTTTGGATTTGGTGTATGTGTTTGTGTGAGAAACATTCCATGCCATAGCTTTGGGTCTGCAGTGGAAATATCAGTATTGCAATATGACATTTTGGTTAGTTGCACACTCAGCCAGATGGTTAGACTGGCATTTTTATCCATTTATCCAGAACTTCTCAAGGACGTGGGACATTTGGGATATTATCATTATTGGTTGGAGATCAAAAAAGAGATCCATTGCACATCAGCACTTGAGGAAAGGAATTTGAATCATGTAGGAATCAGTGGCCAGGGATCTTTTCATCTCTCTATGGGAGCAAGAGATCAGACTGTAGACAAGTCTGGTCCCGATCCGCCTTAGAAGAGATCTTTCCCATGGCTTCAGAATAGCAAAATCTGCTTTTGAGCCGTTCCCCTCGGGACCTCCGGGAGACAGAGACAGAGACCGAAGATTGCGTTTGGAAGAGACACCCGACCTTCATCTTATGAAAATGATATTTAGATAGGATGTGGGCATTTGCAAGTCAAGTTCTTAAAGGGTAGTTTGGATCTATCGGTTTGGCTTTTATGAATCCAACTATCTTATTCTTCCTTTGCCGATGTATTGGACTATACGGCATTGTATTGCTTTATATCGCATTGTTGTTGCTGCTGCTATTGGTTCCAAAATACAATATATATTTACATGTTTCTAAGTCCATATGCAGGCAATCTCTTTTCCCCAGCCTGGTTTTAAAATCAAAGAGGTTGGGGAGGAACCTTGTAAAATTCAGCCAGCGAAAGAGATGCCTTTAGCACAATGGCTCCCTTTCTTTGCCCGTTGTGGCTTGTTTATTTGTCTTTAAACGATTTCCCCATAGATAGGACCCGCTCTGAAGAAGCCTACCAAGCTTTTTTCTTCTTCAAAGACCCACCATGGAACAGGGAGGAGGAAGGACAGGCAGCCCAGAAAAGCTGAAGTTTATTTTTGCCACCAGCTCTCCAGCCTTTTGCAGCCCCGTGGGGCTGGGAAAACAAGACCATGCTGGGCCTTGTTGAGCCCCATGCAACTACCTACCCGCTACAACATTTCTTTTTTCTAGAGAGATCGGACCAACTGACTTTCTGCTGATTCCCCCCCCCCCCATCAACCCCGGTCGTCTTTATCTGTACCCCGTTTCCTGGGAGCTACTGAGGGGCCATCTCCTCCCGTTCCCTCCCCCCCCCCTTGCCCTGCCACAATACCAGCTTGAAAACAGACTCCCATGACTGCTGCTTACATTGGCCCTCCAGGGAATGGGGAGGAGGGGGGGGGAGGTAATGTAATTAAATTTCTCCCCACACATTTTCCGAGAGAGGGGGCGGTGGCGGAGGTCACCCTGGAATGCAACTTTCTTAAAAGGGAGTAATTTTCCTCTAAAAAATGGTGGTGAGGACATGGTAAGGGGGAGGACCTGGTTTTAAAAAATGCCATTCGGTGGGCAATTTGCTAATTTAGCCTTATTAAAAGTGGGGGGGGGGAATAGAACACCCAAGAAATTCAATTAAAGCCGCTCTGGCCCAAGAGCTATTTGAGGTATGAATATCTATCTCCCCTAAAGCTGGAGCAATCATGTGGCATTAGACACTTCCGGAATCCTATAGCCAACTTGAAAAATCCCAGACCCCCTTTTCCCCTAATTTTTGCTCTGATCTGTAATTTTATCCACATTTGCACTAGTTTGAGCATTCTGGCTCTCCCATCTGAAAGCCTGCAATTACTATATAATTCTTCGCAATTTCACATGTCCTAATATGGACTGTAATTTTTGCGCAAGACAATTTCCTGCTATTTCAAGCATCAACATTGTCAAAGTTGTATGTACATAATAAATGGGAATATCAATGCATAGTTTTTAGCATAACATCTTGACTCCTCGATAATTATATCCGTTCGGAGCCTACGCAGAATTAGCCTGAATTGCACGGTAACTGCTGCTGCTTTAAAATTTTAAAAAATTACTCATAATTTTCCCAAAGATTACCAAGATCTCGAGTGCACAATGTCATCAGCGTAATGAAGAGTAAACATTTATGCTAATAATCTGCAATTTTTTCCCCATCAGCTATAAAGACAGAGGCTATATAGCAGAAAATTTCAGTGATATTCTGCAAGAGCCGGGCTGCGAAAACCTTCCTGCGCTCAGCGGCAGTTTCCAAGGTCCCTCGAGCCCACTTTTTTCCCGGGTGTTCTCTGGATATTTACTCCTGTGGCAGGGCTATTTCTCACACCAACATCCCCGAACCCAGCCCTCTTTTTCCAGCGTCTCCCCAACTTTTTCCGGCAGCAATTCGCTGCATCGAACCTCGAGCTAAAGCGAATGAAGTGGGGTCGGGATTCCACGGAACATTGACGGCTAAGAGGTAAGCCGAGGTGGCGGGAAAGCGTCTTCCCGGGGTGGGGTAGAGTGGGGGCAGTGTCTTTTCTTTTATATATGCATTTTGACGCTCGATTTTCCCGTTACGGCGAGGGTGTGGGGGGTGGGAAAAAGGACACGGTTCGTTCCTCGCCTAATTCTTCGATCGAAACTTCTTGTCGACTGTCGGGATTATTCCAGGCGTGCGAATGAAATGTGGATGTTTGAGGGAGCGTTGTGGATGTGCAAGATTGGGGAGGCGAGGGCTACCCTTGTTCGATCTGTGTAAGGTTATAGCGAAGGAGGGAAAACGGGGAGGGCTACACCCGTTTTAGTATAGCTTAGTTGTCCAGCCTGCCAAACGAAGCCCACTTGGGGTTTGTGCTGTTCCGTGCAGCTATAGCGTCGCCTGTGAACTAAGCTGTAGGTATGGTGGGGAGGGGAGGCAGAGAGGAGGAGAGGAGGGTGAGACTAAGTGAAGCTCTGGGGCTAGTGCAGCTGACCTGGGGGACCAATGATTTGCCGACCCCGCCTTTGCCCTACCTGATTTTAATGGGGAGGAAGAAAAGGACAGGATGTGTAGTGGAGAAATGTAAGGCGAGCCCAGGAACGAGGAAGCCCGTTTATTTCTTGATTGCCCTTTCGTTCATCTTTGATCTGCGCTGATCTAAAGAGCTTTGTCTTGTAACTTTAATTGACCATGCTTAAAAAGGGGGGGAGGGGAGTTCGCGTGGCTTTGTGCATGCGCATGATGTGATACGTCTATCCAGACACAGAGATAGACACTCACATACATAAACACACGTATGGTGACAGTTGCAGACTTGGGGAAAGATCGCGGGCAGCGGGAAATAACATCGTCTAACTGCAGACACCCGAGAAATGAGAGGCGGGGAGGGGGAGAAAACCAATGGAGAAGAAGACAACTCGAGAGAAAGCCATTCGGTGTCCGGGAGGCGAGATAGGATTGGGACCACAAGAAGGCAGATGAATGCCGTCTGGATGGGTTCCTTACATTTCAACTATTTCAAAGTGCAGGACGCAGCTGCCTTTCCTAGGGGAGGCCGGCGCATTTCCAACTATGGAGAGGGTCTTTTAAGAGGGGGAGAGAGAGGAATGAGATTTGATTTGGGGGGACTGTTAAAGAGGGATCTGCGTGCCCATTTCGCGGGAGTCTGTCTTTATTATTTCAACATTGTGCATTTGCTAATGCGGAAGGGCCCCTTCCTTTTCACAAGCCTGCGCCTTACACCTGCAAGCAATTTGGCGCGCTCCAGTATAGAGAGGGAGAGATGGCAGTTCGCACGGATTTCATCTCTCTCTCTCTCCCTCCCTCTCTCTCTTTCTCTCTCCCTCTCTCTGTGCCTTTCTCTCCTCCCTTATTCCCCTATTCTCAATGCACAGCAAATTTGGCTTTCAGTGCGTTATCTCTTTTGTTAATGCAAAAAGATTCCCCGGGCGAAAAAATTGCTCATAATTACCAGAGAGATGGGGAAACTGCATTAGAATAAATAAACCTGAAATTACTGTAATTATGTTGTGTTTGATGGGCTCGGCTTGTAATCAAGAAGAGAATACAGTGAAATGATGCTGACCCTTTTGGGTTTTGCAGCTGCACGCGCACTTTGGGGTCTTTTTTAGGAGAAAAGGAGTCATTCTGATTATCATTAAGCTGTGTGCAACCTACTGCAGAAGTGTTGGGAAATGAGAGGCAGACGCTTCTCTCCCTCCCCCCCCCCCCCAATGCGGGAGAGAAATTACCTATTCTTAAATTGCGTTTTTACCATTGACACATTTATCCGGGAGGACTGTGCTGTTTGCGAAGAGACCGCGGTTGAAAAAGGCTTAGTACTCGGCATCAATTTTTAATCATTGTAATGAGGTATTGTTTCAATAGAAGCCCCTTCGGATGATTCGGAGTTTAATTAATATCCTCATTATGGGGAATTTCGAATCAGATATTTGATGAACTACTTGTCAGGAATACGGCAGAATTAATGAGTTCTGCGGCGGCGAGATTAGCATTTGCAAACGGTACGGTTATCACGCGCCGTAACTTAAGCCCGACTTCACCGGGACAAAACTGCTAATTTCTCCATTTGGACGGGTTAGCTCGACTTGACTGAATTAAGGAAAGCCGAGGCGTTCGAGAGGACGAGTTTGTTTGACCACGGGGCTTTTTCAGATGCCCTTTACCCTGGCTTGCCCCGGAGTCGATTCGAGGCCTTCCCACTGGAAGGGCCGCCCAGACAATCCCGGACTGCCTCAACCACCTTCCAGCGATTTACCTCCGTCTTTGGACACAGGAAAGCAGTCCTGTGCTTGCAGAAAGCACCCTTTTCTGCAGGAAGGACAACTCTCCTTCCTCGCCGCCAAAGATACACGGGGGCCGGCATTCTCCCACGGCCGGCGTCGCCTCTCCTTCCGAGCGTCAGGCCCTGCCCCGATCGGCCCTGTGCTCTTGCGCCTTTTCCGCCTTGCGTGCACTTTCCTCTCTCGGCAAGGAAGTGCGTTAGCCGGAGCCCCATCATCCGATCACTCGTGGCCCAGAATTGAAAAATGGGTGCGCGTCAAAACAAAAATCGATACGATTTCTCACCCGCTTCCTTCCCTCGAGCAACCTCCTGGAAAGCCACTCCCCACCCCCGCCCGATCCACACCCACTTTAGCCTCTCCTCTCCTCCGGCTTCTCTCCCACTCCAGAAGAAACTTGCCAGTGGATGCGCATCTCAGCCGGAAGGCAGGCAAGGGCGGCTTTCTGCAGCTCCGAGCCGCCGTCACCGTGCTGGTTCGAGCTGGCACCCGGGCCCGGGAGCTCTGATCCCAGCCAAGATCTGACGAGCTTTCTTTCGACCCGCCCGCCCGGTAGGTCCTCGTGATCTTTGCCAGCAGGGTTCGGCCCGGGGAATTCGTTTGCTCTCAGGCTGAACCCTGAAGGCGGGTTTTTAAGCCTCTCTGTCTTCGCTCCAGGAACGGAAGGGTCCTTCCTTGGAGCAGAATGGTTGTCTGCCTTTTGGGTTTATACGGAGCTGAGAACAGAAATTTCACGGAACATGAGGCAACCTTGGGAGAGATTCTGCTTTAGCTCTGAAATCTTGTTTCAGTGGGGAAGGAAGGAAGAAAGGAAGGAAATTATTAGTTCCCTGAAATCCACCAAGACTCTGAAAATATAAGAGGCAAAGATCTCCAAGTTGTTCTAAACCAGGCTCTCCTTAGAATCCATTTCCATCCCACAAAACTTAATTGGTGAAACCCCCAAGCAGAGAAGAAAACAAATCCCAAGTTCCAATCCCCAAGCCTTTCTTCTTTATCTGCTGCTCCTCCAGTTATCCACACAAACTCTCCTGGAGTTTATTAGCAAGGCGCAAATGCCTGTCACAGGGGCAAAGGCTTTACTGGTTGCTTTTCCCTGTCTGCACATCCCCAGCCTTTCCAGGGACCAGTTGTTTCCAAGAGAGGAACCTGCGCCTTATGCTGGAGCTGCTTCCAGACTGGCTGAGGTTGGAGCTTTGGGCTATTGCAGGAAAAGAGAGGAGGCACCAGACAGTTGAGAGGGGCTCGGATGGCTTCCAGGCCCCCCAAAGAATAGGAGGCACCGGGAATAAGTGCCTCGGCTGCTTGCTAGGCCCCAACATTCCTGGGCGCACAACTTTCCTTTCTCCATTCCATTTGTGATCCTGATATCCTGATCCCTATCCTACCTTTTTTGTCTGTCAGTCCCTGGAGGCAATTATTTACACCAGCTTTGCTCCTGAAGGCCATCTGTCCCGGCTCCTGGGGGAAAAGCTAACATTACATCCATTAGGGCTGGGGCAAAGAGGAGACCTCCTCCTCGCAGACCTACCACTGGATCAGGATCAGTCAGGTCATTCCTGAGTGGCCCTTCGCTGGCCTGGAACTTCTAGGAAGAGTAAAGTTCAAGCAGACCACAGTAGCAGAGGACAGGCAACCCAGTGTTTTATGGACGCTAAGTTAAGGATAACAATAATACTATCCCGATCAAATATTTATTGTTATCGTTATTACTTCTTTTCCCTTAGAGCCCTCCATCACAGGTGAGTTCTCCTTTTCTGGGTACCAAAGGCAAACCCCTTCAGGCTGCCCCTTCCCAACCCAAATCCAGAGCTCCAGATCCACCACCCTTGGAATATTTGAGGAGAGTCATATATTTTAGGCCCTGAGGAAATTCGTCCAGTCCTTCCCACTTTGGTCAGGATTGGGAATAAGCACTGCCATTGCCACTGGGCATCTTTATAAATGTTTTTGAATTGGATTTTAAAATGCTTTTGTAGCTACTGTTGTGCTGGAGTGCTTTCTGGCTAAGGGATTGTCTTACCTTGTCCTCCTTTCCACCTCCCCCCAATAAAGCAAAGGGAAGACCATTCTCACCATAAAGCCAGACTCATAAAGATTTCTCATAGAGAACTGCAGGCTTCCAGGTTATCACATCCTGGGAGATAATTTCTCTACAGGGTTACTTTGCTTCTGTTTTTCCCCAAGCTAATTCATGAAATATTTCATTTTTTAAAAGGTATTTTTATAGTTATACCCAACTAAATGGGCCTGTGGAGAAAGAAGAGAAAGCAAGAGAGAAACCAGAAGCATTTGTTAAAAGCCCAAGCAATGGTATTAATTAGTCAGATATATTGACACACATTAGTTTTTGAACTCAAACATGGGTGCTGGTAGGGCATGCAAAAAAAAAAAAAAAAAAGGCTGATGCGTGAGTGGGAAATGAATGGGAAATGATTCAAAACTTAAAACTTAAAAACAGCCTGAGGACAAATTAGTTTTTCATTGTTTGTGTGTGTCTCTCTCTGCCCTCCCCTCCCCCACCATGGTGTGCTTACATTGCTTCAGAAAAACCATCAACTAACTGAGCCTGCCTCCAAAGCAATTTATGTTGTGTGTGTGTGTGTTGTTGTTTTTTTGGCAAACTTGCCACTCGTTCCCCCCCCCCCTTAAAGGAAGGCCAACAATAACATCCGATATAAATGCCATCCAGTTCTATAACTGCCTGTCAAAGTAATATGCTTAAGCTTGTAGTTTAGAAGTTTTCCAACTTTGGAAAGAGATAACATCCCTTGCACATGTCTTTCAAAACTGCCTGTTACCCTTTGGAGCAATAAACAAAATAACATTAAAATAAAAATTATATGACATGTTTAGCCACTTTCCTCACATCAGATTTTGTGAATCACAACCCACTTTACACTTCGTACATTTCCGCTGGGATCCATGAAAATGAATCCGAGAAATAAGCCCGCTTAAAGCTTAAAAAAAGCCTGTAAGACTAGGTTTCTGCAAATGCGTTTGCAGTCGGAATCCTTCGATCCCGAGGAGCGCCTATGCCCCAAAGCGAAGAACCAGCAGCAGCCATAATGAGAACAGTCCCTTCAGTGTGTGTGCGGTTGGTTTGAAACAAACGGCCTGAACACAGCATCACTTTTGCAAAACAGATCCGCCCATAAAAGTTTATTTTTAAAAAATGTTTAGGACTCTCATAGTGGTAGTTTTAAGTCAATAAATAATAATAATTTAAAAAATCCCCTTTCCCATTCGACAAAAGGAAAAAAAAATGTACACCGAGAGGACTACAACGAACACAGAAGAAGGGGAAGGAAGGAAGGAAGGAAGGAAGGAAGGAAGGAAGGAAGGAAGGAGGAAGGAAGGAAGGAAGGAAGGAAGGAAGGAAGGAAGGAAGGAAGGAAGGAAGGAAGGAAGGAAAAGTTGTTCCTTGGTGAAGCCCAGAAAGGAAGGATGAGTTGAAGGGAATGGCCAAGTTTCATTTGGACAGGACAGAAAGACGGACAAGAGAGAGGACCCTACTCCCCCTCCCTTCCTCGCACAAACAGGTTCTTTGCTGCCAGCGTCCTGATGCCCGTGCCGAGGGCCGGGTTCCGCGCTGCTGCTGGCAGCCTGTCGTCCGGCATGGCTGAGGGACTATCTGGGGCCGCCGCGTCAGCTGTCTTCAGTGGGAACCAGCCCCGCCTGGCATCTGTGCTTGTCTCGGGAGCTGCGACCCAAAAACCGTCGGCGGCCCAGAGACGCTCCTGCTGGCTCAGGCTTCTCTAAAGGGGGACGAAGGCGGCTTCCTTCTGCGAGGCGATTTCCCCAGACCAACAAGGTTGCCTTTGTTTTCTTCCTTCGTTCGTTCGTTCGTTCGGTGGTTCCAAGCCGATGGGGCGATCGGCTTATCCGTTCAACGTTGCAAAAGTAAAAGAAAAAAAAAACAAACAAAAAGAAACACAAAAGCCAAAGCAAAAACAAAAACAAAAAACCAAAACAACATAAACCGGAGCCGGCCAACCCTTCGCTCCTCACATCAGCTGAGGCTGTTGCATAGTCTCCTGGTGGGCCGAAGGGTACCAAGACGTGTAGCTGGGGATGTATGTGCCCGGGGTTCCCGTGGAGCTCTTACCCGACGAGGAGCCGGTGTTCCAGACTGGCGGCCCGGGCGGAGAGCTGGCCGACAGTGACCTCCCGTTGGCCAGGGCGCTGCTTTCCAAGGCGGCTCCTCCTTGCTTCATTAACTTCTTGAATTTGGAGCGCTTGTTCTGGAACCAGATCTTGACCTGCAACCCGTCCCAGGAAGCGAAACGATCAGAACACATCGGAAAAGTAATAAGCCTTCCCTACCCAAGCCGCCCTCGGGCCCAAGAAGGGAGCTCTCTCCCCCTCCCGCCCCACCTTCCTCCGAGGAATCCAGTCTCGGTCCCAAGGCGCCAAGCAGAGTTTGCCTGCGGCCCCGGACAGAAAGGTCGATGGAGCTGGAGGCGCGCTCCCACTTTTCCTCCCTACTTTAATGGGGGGGGGGGAGAAAGCGAGTCAGCTGCTGTCCCGAGACTAACCAGGTCGTTTTTAAACTGTTACCCCTTGCCCAGTGTCCAAGGGCCGGGTAAAGGCCAATAGCTTTGTTCCCCCAATCCACACGTGTCTAAGGATCGGGGTGCCGCGATGCTCAAGACTTCGGAATGCGGCCAGGACAGAGAGGAACTGTGCCACAAGACAGCGGACTCCCATTTCTAAACCGGGAAGGGCCCAGGCCAAAGAAAGTGTCGCGCCAATTAAAATCCCGAGGGTTTTTAATTTTGAGGTTTCGACCAAAAAAAGGGGTAGGGGGAGATAGGCATGAATGGTAGGGGGTGGGTGGTTTTCCTTTGGATCGGATTTCTAGAAAGGGAGCCGGATTGTTGTTTGGCGCGGCTTTCTCCACGTCCCGAAAGGACATTTCTGGACCCTGAGAAAGTCGGACCTTAAAACCTCTGGTTCCTATCTGAGGAGTAGAGAGACCTACTGAGCCAAAGGTGCCTTGGAAAGAGAAGCGAAGCTCGACCAAGCTCAAGAACAAGGGAAGCGCCGGCAAAGCAAATAACGTGCTTTCATGTGTTTTTAGGGCGCTTTCCCAGATTTGGGGAGATGGATTCATCCAGACACGCGATAGAGGGGAGGGAATCTTTTGGGGGAGATTTTCTTCGGCTCGACCGGACCCCCCCCCGAAACTCTCCGCTCCTTCCTTGTCGAAGGAAGCTCGGGGTCGGAAAAGCACCAAGCCTTCTGGGGGACAGGAGAGCGTCCCAGGGCTGGGATGAGGAGGGGAAACTGCCCCGCTCTGCCTACCTGAGTCTGGGTGAGGCCCAAAGAGGCGGCCAACTCGGCTCTTTCCGGCAAAGCCAGGTACTGGGTCTGTTGGAAGCGCCGGTTCAAAGCCTGGAGCTGCAAGCTGGAGTAAATCGTCCTGGGTTTCCGGATTTTTTTCCCTTTGCCGTTAAAGCGCACTTCGCCGCCTTCCACCACGGTGCTTTTTTCTGTCTCGGTCCCTGGAAGAAGTGACAAAGGAGGCCCCGTGAGAGAGATACCCGGACGCCTCGCAAGCTAAGGCGGAGGGGCGAGGATCAACACCCAGCCACGCAGAGTCGCAGTCCGTCCGGGTCAGAGGTTTGGGCCCGGGCCCGGCTGGCCTCCAAAGGGTCCCGAGAGCCAGCGGTGTCAGGCTCCCTCCTCCGCCCTCCAGTCAGTCACGACGCTTAATGAGCCCCGAAGCCACCGGCAGCCCCCGAAGTCGGGCGGAGATGAGGCGGCTGTTGTGCAGAGGAGAAGGGATTGTTGGCAGCCCCGCAGTTCCATCGCCCGTGGGGAAGGGGAAGGAAGGGGAGAAAAGGAAAAGTTTTTTTCTATTTTTACAGGCGGCGGCACTTTAGGTTTAATTACCCTTAATTGCATACATTGTTTATAGCGCGACGCAATAAATAATTGCCGAGTCTAATAGGCGCACATCTGAGGGGGGGGGGGGGGAGAGAGAGAGAGAGAGAGAGAGAGTTGGAAAGAGTGCAGAGGAAATGCTTTCGGGGCTTTGCCAGCCGGGCCTGGTGCGGCTTTGTGTGCAAACGCCAGAGATCTTGGAAACTGGGCTGTTCCCTTGAGGGTGGTTGGGGCAGAAACCAGGAGGTTTGGGGATGGGGGCGCGGGGGGGGGGAGAAAAATCTTCAAACTGAACCCCATTCAGTTTGGCTGCGTTTCTTTTTGTTTCTCTTCCCCATCTTTGGGGGGGGGATCCATTTCGGGTTTCCCCCCTCCCCTCGCCCCCCCCTCCCTCTCTACCGACCCCCCCCCTCCCCGCCCTGCCCTCCCCTCTCGCCGGCAAATGGCACGTACCTGTCTCCTCTAACCGAGTCTGAGCCAAGCTGGCGCTGTTGGGGTAGGACTGCACCGAGCTCATGTAAGGGTTGCCCGAGTGGCTGCTGACCGAGTTGACATAAGGGTAGCCCAGCGGTCTGGAGAAGGAGGATGCGGCGCTGTACGAGGTGTCCGGCTGCGAGTGGCCGGCCGAGTGTAAACAGTGCATGGAGTAGTGGCCGTGGGCCATGGGCGACGGAGGCATTTGCTGCCCGGGCGGGCCAAACTCCATGAAGACCGCCTTGCCTGAGACGGGGCTATTTAGGCTCTCTGGCATGGTGGTCATGGTCATTGCTCGCCGCTGACTCGGGTGTCTCTCCCTCGCTCGCTCTTTCTCTCTCGCGCTCTCGTCTTTGGGGGGGCCTCTCTCCCGGCCTCGCGTCCTCGGGACCCAATTTAAGAGGCCCGGGGCTTTTCACTTTCCATTCATAAGAAAATGGAGTTGGGCTCTTTGAAAAAAAACAAAAAACAAAAAAAAGTGTCTCGAAGGCATGAGATGTGCTGGGGGGATCTACACAAACTCGCCTAAAAGCTTTGACTCAGCCAAACGCCATGAATATGCATGAGCTCGCCGAGCTGATTGGCCCGCCGTCTGGCAGAAGCGCTCGCGATTGGCCCGAGACGCTTTTCGGGGGCTTCGCCGGCTGGACCGGGCGAGCGAGAGACGGACTTCGCCTGGGCGGAGGAGACGCTGCCGCGGGACTCTTCCAGCCGCCTCTCTTCACTCTCCCCCCCCCCCCAAAGTCCATCTCCTCCCCCCCCCGCCGCCGCCGCCGCCGCCGCCAAGGATGCGGGAAGGAAGACGGGAAAGATTCGCAACCCAGCCTCTCTCCGCCGGTCCTCTTCTCCGCTGGAGAGGATGAAGCCCGGGCTCCATTTCCCCCCCCCCCCACCTCCCAGGCTCTGCTTGACTTTTCCGGGTTACCCCTACCGGTGTGTAGGGATATATGTAAGCTGGGAAAAGAAGCATCAGGGTCTTCCACGCCCCACTTCTCCGGCTTTGCCCTTTGCCCTTTCTCCTGCCCCCCAAAGCCTTACAGGTGTGGTTGGCGGGTGGAACCGTTTCTCGGAGCGGCCACTGAGCTGCGGGCCGCTCCTCGGTCTTAAAGCAGCCAAGCGAGGTGAACGCAGTTGGCATCAGGTGTGGCGGGGCGAGGCCGGCCAGGCCCCTCCTTGCAGGCGCGCGCAAATCGCGGGGCAGGATTTCCCCGGGGCTGCATATGGTGCGCGAGAGGGGCCAGCGGGAGCGGCAGGACTAGCCAAGCGCCCAAACAGCGCTGAGGCAGGGCAGGCAGGCAGGAAGGAGGGAAGGCAGGCAAAAAAGAAGGAAGACCTCTGGAGGAAGGAAGGAAGGAAGGAAGGAAGGAAGGAAGGAAGGAAGGAAGGAAGGCAAAAAGGAAGGCAGGCAGGCAAAAAGGAAGGAAGGAAGGAAGGCAAAAAGGAAGGAAGGAAGGCAGGCAAAAAGGAAGGAAGACCTCTGGAGGAAGGAAGGAAGGAAGGAAGGCAAAAAGGAAGGAAGACCTCTGGAGGATTGGAAGCCAGAGTTGTGCGCAGAGGGGCGAGGGACCAGCGCTTCCACTCTCCTGACAAGACACGTCACTCGTAGGGTCAGGTCAGGTCAGGTCAGGTCCCTTTAACCGCTTGGTCGCGGAGCTTGCAGTCTTGAAGGGGATGAAGTCAGCTTTCGACTCGGTTGGGATTCAGTCCAATTTACGAGGAGATGCCCACTTTAGAGTCAGGGTCACGGGATTTACTCCTCGCGACCCCATTCAAAAGCAATCTATTGTAAGACCCGGTACACCTTGGTTCCTTTGAAGTTGAAGTCCTGCGGGGACTGTGGGAAAGCTGCTGTGTCTGACTCCCCCGAGCAGCAGGTTAGTTGCTGTGGACGGTTTCTCAGAATTCAACCTAAAGTCATAGGCGGTTAAGAAGGAAAACCCGCCCTTGGTGATAAATTCTAAGTAATGGGCACCTTTGCCTTTCTATGAGTTTGCCTGAGCAGCCTGAGGTTGAACATGGAAAGGGGGGGGGGAAAAAAACCCCACTTTAAGGCCCCCCCCCCCCCCCCCCCCCGCGCCTCTGTGAGAATAACCGGGCTACTTTCGAATTCAAGTCGCACAGAAAAAGAGGAAGGTTGGGGGCTGAAGTGACCCGGTCTCTCTCTCTCTCTCTCTCTCTCTCTCTCTCTCTCTCTCCCTTCCTTCCTTCCTTCCTTCCTTCCTTCCTTCGATTGTCTCCAGTTGAGCAAAGAATCAAAATAGTTTCCACGCCGTCGCCAGGCGAGGCCTCCAGGGTGCAATCTCCACTGACTTTCCGAGGTCTAATAATTAGAAAGCATCGGCGGCTAATTATTTCACTCATTTCACGATCTCTCTGTGTGTATTGAGATGCCGGGCGGAGCGGGCCGTCCTGGGGGAATGGGGGGGATTAGGGGTGGGGAGAGGCTGATCTTGCGGAAAGTTCACACGTGCAGCTGTATTAGTAACTGATTCACTTGATTAAATGCTAGTCTCAAGTGCTCTGATCCACAGCTGAAGGCGCCTCCATTAGCATAACACTGATCTTTAATTCTCATACGCATAATTAGCCATATATTTAACACTAATGGCGGCACGCGAAGCCTTTGGCGTGTTTAAACAACCGGAGGGGGGGGGGGGGAATATATAAATGTGTGTGTGTGTATATATATATATATATATGTGTGTGTGTGTGTGTGTGTGTGTGTGTGTGTGTGTATCACACGCACACTCACACTCACTCACCCCCACGTGCACGCACGAGCCCCCCGAGACACGCACGCGCTCCTCTTTGGCCCGAGCTCCACTTCTCCGCCTGCCCTGCTCGGTTCCACCTCGGCGCGTCGAGGGCGCGCACGGAACCCCCCGGCTCTGTAATCAAGCCCACTTTTTTTTTTTTTTTTTTTTTGGCAAAGGGAGATCACCAGTAAAAATGAACATTCAGACAAATTGCATCGCGGGTGGCGTTATAGATATTAATGGCGGGGGGGGGGGAGGCCTCCCCTCCCCGCCGGCTGCCTGGCTGCTTTTCAGAAGCCGGCGATCAGCTCCTGCGCTCGCCGCGAGCTGGAAGGCGACGGTGTCGGGCAGAAGCCAGAGCTGCGAGACCGTCCCGTAGCGCTCCCCACCCACCCCTAGAGCATCCACTTCCGAGGGGCTCTCGAGAGTCGGGCTAAAGCGGGGCCACCTGCCTCCCTGGAACTCTTTCCGAGGCTTGGAGCCCTTTCATCCCCTCCCGTCCCCCAAGCGCGGCAGAAAAGAGCCACCGCAACGCACCTGGCGACTCAGCCCGCCCGAGCCGCTTGTCCTCTCACCTGGACCCGGAGCGCGTAAGTGTGAATGGCCGCTAAGGCAGGTCTGGCTCGCGTTGGGGAGAAGGGAGCGGAAGGGAGACTGTTTGCCTGGAAATCGAGCCTTCAGCTGGGGGTTTTGAAGTTGCCGAAAGTGTTTCCAAACTGGGAGAAAGTTTGCAACTGGTTGGAAGGGGAGTAGAGGGGGTGGGGTGGGGCAAGTTGCCTCCCAGCCCGGAACCCGGGCACTTCTTGGATGGAAGAGTATTTGAATGCGGGCTCTTTCTCCTAGTCCTCATTGTGGCTAATCGGATGGCTTTTCCAGCTGCGATGGAAAAGAGGTGCGCTGAGCAAAAGAAAAAAGGAAAAAAAATTTTTTTTACAAGTTCTTGCGTCCCTAGCAAAAACCTCAGTCTCCGGCCTGCAGATTTTCTTCCTGCGAGAGAAAATAAAAAGTTTTCGGGTGAAGCGCCTCGTCGGGTTGCCAGAGACGCCCTGAGATAGAGGAGGGTTAATTTTGCACCGGCCTTGCCAAGTGGGTCGAAGGGAGTGTGTGTGTGTGTGTGTGTGTGTGTGTGTGTGTGTGTGTATTGCGCTGGAAATCTGCACCCATTCCGCGCGGATGCGCTTGTCTGAATCACGCAATTCTCTGGCGGAAAATCCCTCGGGTTTGCGTACGGTTTGCTATGCTCAGGCGGGCGGCATCGGTTGGGCCCTTCCACTGAATTAACCCAGCTGAACTCAGCCGGATGTACTTTTAGGTCGAAACTTCTCGGGTGCTCCTTTCCGTCGACATTTGGGTTAGAATTTATTTGAAATTCAGGGTTGGGGGGGGGGGAGAGAGGGCCGAATCCACGAGCGGGCCATTTAATCAGGTCTGGTATCGCAACTTTGTAATCAATTCTAATAAAACCTGCCCAACACTGGCTTTTATACTGGGTGTACCCAGCTGCCCCTTTCCTCGTCCTCTGTGGCCACAAACCGAAGGATTCCCATCGTCCCAAAGCTTTGACTTCGTTGAGATTTCACTCTCTCCTGGGGAACTCCAGTCCTTTCATCCCTAAGGACTTCGGAGAAAACGCGTGTAGAGATTGCACGTGCAGAAGACACGTTGGGCGTGTGTGTGTGTGTGTGTGTGTGTGTGTGTGTGTGGAAAGAGACAGAAAGTGTGCTGCTTTGATCGCGCGAGACTCCGATTTGGCTTGTTTTTCTGCAAAGGGACATTGTTCCAGAATTGGGTCAAAGTAGTTCTGTGAGGCCGAAGGCCCTGAAGGGCTTGAGAGATGTTCCGGGAGGGGCAGGGGGACAGAGAAGGAAAAGAGTTGTTTCCTCTAGAGATCTACCAACTTTGTATTCAGATCCAGCAGAGGGAGGGAGTTGGAAAAGAGAAGTGCCAGCCAAGCACAGAACTTTCCAAACTTTGTTATTCTTTGTCCCAATGACAGCAATGACACACACTCTCCCCACTTTCTCCCCCTCTTTCCTTCTCTCTCTCTCTCTCTCTCTCACACACACAAACAATAAACCTTTCTGCAATCACCTTAATCATTAGGATTATAAATGTGTATCATAAATGCTGCTACCTCAGTCTAATTGCTAGGCAAACAGCTTGTTACCACAGCAGTTGGTAAAATCCTGCAGTCCTAATAAAATTAACCCGAGGGGGGAGTAACCCTCTAGGAAGGCTGCAATTAAAAAGAGAGAAAGGGAAAGAGAGAGATGCTGGCCCAATGCAGAAGATGTACCTTTAAGCCTAGGCATACTATCAGGTAGTAAGTCTCTTTGGGTTCCATAGACTCTTGCTACTTTTACATCAAGCCTTGTTCTTCCACTGAAATAAGTGGGAAGCAGTGTTGTCTACTTCAGACCCAACTTGGTCAAGACACTTCAAAAGTGTTACTTGCTTAGGAAGAAAGTATTGGGCAGCTACTCAAAGCCTGTGAGATGATCTTTTTACTCCAACCCAGTGTGGAAGGCTAGTTATATTTTACACAGACAAGGCCCTTTCTCATTCTAATGCCATGGGCGTTATATTGGTATAGTCTGCTAAGCCTTGATTTGGCTTCATCAATGTTTTATTGCATAAAACATTCAGCAACGTTTTATTGCTGAAACCACAATGGGTTGGTTTCAGGCACTAGCGAAATCATAAAACATAGTTTGTAAGCACAGGTTAATCCCAAACACAAGGGGTTGGCAATGATGGCTTAATGTTCTGTGTAACTCCAACTACAGGGAAGGGAGAGAGGGAGATTCCCAGAGGAATACTGAAGGAAGCAATGCAATCAAAGAGTTTTGTGCCACCTTAAAGCCTCATGCATTTATTATATATGAATCCCCTATATATAGGGGATTGCGGTGCCATGGACAATAGCTTTCCAGAGCTGGTGTCCTTGGTACACATCCTTTAGTAGAAAGAAAGGCAACACGGAAGTTCAGCTTGTCAAAGAGCCGACTGGTGCTCTGAACTTAAAAGAGCCTACAAAATGTGAAGCCAGGTGCAATGAAGGATCTTCTTCATCACTCAAGTCCTTTGAGGCAAATGGGTTTAGGTTTTCTTTGCTCAAATTGACTGGATTGACATGCTGGCTCCTGACTTTACCTTCCCAAGGGGGCTGGACTAGAAGACCTCCAAGGTCCCTTCCAGCTTCTATTCTATTCTATTCTATTCTATTCTATTCTATTCTATTCTATTCTAGCCTAATGTTATATTCTATATTCTATTACATTCTATTCTGTTCTGTATATTCTATTCTGTATATTCTATTCTGTATATTCTATTCTG
>BLBF01000011.1:17117578-17262194 GCA_015471245.1 Laticauda colubrina | reverse complement strand
TTCTGTATATTCTATTCTGTATATTCTATTCTGTATATTCTATTCTGTATATTCTATTCTGTATATTCTATTCTATATTCTATTTCTCAGAGTCTTTCTTGCTTAAAGTGCCAGGGTGTCTGTCTCATCACTCCCTCCCCCGAGTTGTCGGGGAAATGAGGGAATCAAATTTGCCGAAGTATCCAACAGCACTCGCTTAATTTAGTTGCTGAATTAATCCCTTTGCCGAGTTCGCACGAAACTAACCAAACGAATTGAGTTTGCCTAGCAGAGTAAGCTCCAGTCCTCATCCAATTTTGCAAATACTGGTAGTTCACGTGAGGCATGAGATGTTTGGTGTCAATGATTTAATTGAGCTATTGTGACAATCCAGCCCAAAAAATGGATCTTCCACACTGGTGCTGTAAGATCTTCCATTATACACAACCTCACATTGGTCCAGGACAATAGAGATTGTAGTCTAGCACTACAATCTGGAAGATCACCAGTCTGGAAAACTTTGATATATGCTCTTTACGGTTGCTTCAAATGGGGGGGGTGGGGGGTAGAACCAAAACACTACTTTTAATCTTGGAGCAGCAACCCTCCACTCATAAGCAAGGAGGCCTCGTTGTTTACGAAGTGATTGTGAAAGCCAAGTGATCGTGAAAACTAGGAATTTGTGATTTAAGAGACTTGTTTGGATCCAATTTTATTTAGTCAACCTTGGCTTTATCGCCAAATTGCATATTCCTAGGGCCTCATCAAATTTGACTTCTGTCTCAGAGACCTTTCTTACCGGAGTACACATTACCAAATTTTAATTCACAACAACCAGCACTTGAAAAGAATTTATCACCGGAGAACGATCAGATCATTTTTAAAAAAACACGAAACTAAGTTTATTATTATTTTTGTGACTTTTGGGAATGCGTCGAAGCAGGGGGTGGGTGGGAGGAGGGACTCGTTCACAAGCTTATCAAAATCTGGTTTAATGTGTTTTCTATAAATTTGGGAGCTGTCCGTCATTCCACGATTTGCTTTGATGGTTACTATTGAAATAGCCCAGAGGGGCCAGGTTCCATAGTTGGTTTCATAGAAGGAAAACTGGCAAACATTGCTTAGGCTGGACGTGAAGCAGGTAACTTTTGGTTGCGTGGGTTGGGGGGTTTGGCATGATTGTTACTCCCTGAAAAGTAAATTTTGGGTGACTGACGCCCGAGGCCAGCCAGGAGATTCCCTTCTCCCTTCCCAGCTCGTGTCTATTTGTCCTATCCAAAAAAACTCATTTGCGTAGGCAACTGCACCCTGTCCACCTTTCGCTTGCTCCATCTCTCACAACTTTCTTTGCCCACCGAGCTTCTTCCCTCACCCAGGTTCGCCTTTAGCTTAGCCGATCCTACTTCAAGCTTATACGGGACCCTCTCCATCTTGCCTCCGCCTCCCAATAGGCCAAAGACTGAAGTCTTTGGGGACGGCCTGGAGATGATCTCCAACAGCTCCCCGAGAAGGCCTTTATTTAATAAACGGGGTAACCAGCGTCTCCCAACTAGCAGAAGCCACCGCCACGCTGCTCCTTTGCAGGCAGAAGGGAGAATGGACGAAAGTCAGAGAGGCAGCCCTTCTTCTGGGCATTCCAAGGAATGTCTTCAATTGCCAGGCATCCAGACTTCTCCTTTCCTTCAGAGATTTGGCTTGGGATTTGGGGCACCAAAGAAGACCCAGATCAAACAATCCCTCTGCAGTAAAGGTGTGAGGTCAGGCTGGCGTCCTGGGAAAAGGCACACCAGTTTAGGTAAGATCCTCTTCCTCAAGCAATCATGTCATCCTCGGAGTAACTAACAAGTAATACAGTAAAAACCACTTTTCCCCCTTTTTTTTAGTAAAGGAGGCTTGTTTGGTCTAAAGGTTCTGATATACAGAGAGCTGAATGGTTGCTAAAAATATAAGTGGCCGCAAAGCCACAAGAAATAAAGTTTGCCTCTTTGCTTTGCTGTTGTTTGCATGTCTTTGAAAAAGCCCATTTGGCTATGTAAACATGTGGGCATTGCCACAGGGACTAGGAACAGCCTTGACACAAAGCATAATAACCCCCCCCCCCCCGCTTTTAAAAAAAATGGGGAGGGGGGAGAGAGACACATTCTCACTTTTTTTTTTTTTTTAAGGAAAGGGGGGATTATATTTTTCATAGTTGTGGAGTAGAAGAGGTTACATGCTTTGTTCAAAGATTATCCAGTTTACATCAGTGTCCTTTGAGGATCATACAAGAAAGCTGTTCCCCTAAATAAATAAATGGGTTTTGATACAGCCCTTCGTGCCAGCTTCTCCCGGGAGCACCACAGGAAAAAGGTTCTTTTGCCAGCTGGTAGCTCTTAAGTTTCCTCAGCCAGGAGGGTCAGGATTTCTGCTCCTTTGTCTGTAATGACGATGGTGTGCTCAAACACAGCTGATCTGAAAGAGAAGCAGCAAGCAGCGAGTTAGGGGATAAGGTGGTCTTGGAAATCTATTTTGAAGGGAAAATGCAGGAGGACTTCCAATTAGGGAATGATCAATTAAACTGAGAATTAAAAAGACACCAGGAAAGGTACCACCTTTTGAGGTCTGCACTTATCAGAGTCCAATCATCCTCCAGGAGACAACATTCGGTCATTCCTTCCATTATTACAGGCTCTTATAGGACAAACAGAAGATTAAATGAGTATTGTTATAGTGATTTGCAAGTTTGTCCTTCCCAACCCACAAGCACCAGTTTGTCCAGATAAACCATCTTGAATTTTACTAAGCCACCCCTCAAAAAATCCCAATCACAAAAGCAGTTGCTATAGGTGGAAGAAAGCAAAGTAACCAACTGTCAAGCTGGATGTGCGTTCCTATTTCAAAAAGGTGGAAGAAGGGCATTTTAATCAAGCTTTAATTAAGATCCTCATGGATCATAACAACCAAAGCCCCCATCTACTTTCCTCCAAAGAGCAGGCAGGATGGAAATATTTGATTTTTTTTAAAAGCGGGTTTTAAAATGTTCATTAAATCAGCAAAACAACAATTTTCTTATTTCGCCTTAATTGCTGTACCATTTAGGCACGCCGTGAGGAATACATTTTTTTCCTCTCTTTCCACCCCCTGATAAGCTCTTGATGATTGGTATTTAGCGTGTTCAATCTCCCAGGTGAGGGCTGCTGACTGGCTACTCAGCCAAAATGAGAGAAGGGCAGCTCCTGGGCTCCAATAAAGGGGCATAATTGTTCCCAGAGAGTTGGGTGGATAATCTGATATTCGGGAGGAATCAGCCTTCAAACTGACCTCTTACTGTGAGCTCAGCTTCCCTTCTTCCCAAAACCCACTGTGCAGTCATGACACAATCTAAATCTGTCCTTAGGATGGACTGAGGAATTGTCAGTTCTCCAATTCTCCCTTGGTTGGGGCCTCCCTGAGCAAGCTCTTCCTTGAAGCTTCCGACCAAAGGCACTACTCCACGGAGTAGTGTTGGGCAACTGTTTTGCTCTGGGCAAATCAAAACTATCTCAGGTAATGAAGCCATCACACCTCTGGACAGAGAAATGGGAAGCATACCAATTTAATAAATAAAATCTATATTAAAATCAGTGATTTTTTTAAAAAAATTCAAAACTAACAAAATGTAGATAGTGTCGTGAAAATGCAAATAGAAACTGTATCCAATGAGTTTAGAATAACTATGCTAATACATTCAAGATTCAAACGGGGTGCTTGAGTATTGTTCTATTAAAACAATAGGAGTCCTAATGACTCTGGAGAAAGAAAATCTAATTGAACAGTAAGCTTGTGCAACAGTTTCAACTAACCTATTGTGAATGCCATTCCCTTCTCCATTAATACATCGTTTTCGTTTGCTACAAAATAAAAGAGAAACTTTTTAAATTACCCAAGTAAATAAAAAGATGATCTTTTGCTAGAAATTGTGTTTTCCTCAAACAGGATCATCCCCTAGCCAAGCCCATCTTTGCCCTGCAAAGCTTCTCATCGGTCCTTGATTATTCTGAATTCAGAAGCCAGGACTGGCCAATTTGAGGTTTGCACTTCATTCTGAAACTACAGTATTTGGGGGGAGAAGGGAATAACCTAAATATTCATCTCTAGCCGGAATGACAAATTATCAGAGGAAAGAAATACATTCATATTTTAAATTAAAATTACCCTATATGGTTGAAGAGTCAAAGAAACTACAGAAGATCTAGGTGAATGCCTATTTTACACAAAGAGTGGAGTCCACCTATTATCTTCACACCTGGATTCCTCAGTATCATTACTTGAAAATAAATAACACGTTATTTCCAAGCAGAAGTGAAAAAGATGCTAATATTCTCCCTCTATCCCCTCCCACCCCCCCAGTTTTTAGTTAGTCATTTCAGATTTAGGACCAAATGCTGCTTCTGTTCCAATCCCCAACGTAGGAAAAAGTGTGGGGTGCTGAGGGATTTTCGTCAGGAGCTGCCTTTTAGCAAATACATTTTTATGTGGAAAAAGTAATCTGCAAAAATCTGAAGACAGATGACAAAAGAAATGTGTGGCATTCAGTATGAACATTTCTGATTCTGCTTCCGCATAACTGCTCTTTGCACAGAAGCCATGTCTCAGAGGAGGGCCAATCCTATAGTGTACCCTCTTTCCTCCATTAACATTTAAAGTTGATGGCCTAAAGTCAATTGCTGTAGATACCAATTTGGGCCCATGTATTGTAGAAAGCTCTCTTTTCCCAACCTGTCTCCTGGAGACGCACAATCCTAACACACTTGGAAGGCACTAGTTTGCACAAGGCTGCATGAAGTCATAAGTGGATTTAGTTTGGCTTAATGCAATGTACAAACCTCAGTGATAAGTGGTTTATTACAGTAGGAATCTTGTCATAAGGTTAGTGTCTAAAAACCTGATCATTATGACTAGTTTGACAAACCATGATTTATCATGATGAGCAGGAACTACAAAACCTTCTTTGTATTTGTCAAGCAAGTCTGGGTTTGTGAGAAACCAGAAGAGCCTCGAGCTGAGGTGTCAAACTCGCAACTCGTGTCACATGATGTCATATGATGTATTGCAACTTTTCCCTCCTTTTGCTAAAATGGGGGTGGGGATGGCTAGTGCATGATACATCTGGCCTGCAGGGTCTAGAGTTTGATACCCCTGCCCTAGAGGCTTATCACCAGTGGTATGCATTTTGAATTATCATGGAAATAAAAATGTCTCTCCCACAATTCTGGATACTGCTCCTATTTGATCATGTTTCTGATTTGTTCATTTGAATTTTCCCTTAAAGTTAATTGAATAAGCAAAAGGACAATTATTTCTAAGAAGTGACAAAATATGTATGTACTGGCAGGAGCACAACCCTTTTGCAGTTCGATGCAAATATAATGTAAGATTATTCAAAGGACCATGGAAAAATTAAGGAGGGGACCCTCTTACCGTGTTGCCAAACTTCAGGATTACTATGTAAGTTCGTTCCTATCCCATGACCACCAATGTAAGGGCAGACTTGAAAGCCATTTTGATGGGCAATGTTGCTTTAAAAAAACACAGAAATGTTTAATACAACAAACAATGTCCAACTTCAGAAGAATGCATTTCATTAAAGATATCATTACCATGTTCTCACAAAAGAACACAGCTGAGGATTCTGACACCACCACTTTCTGACAGAAAAACACATTCTCACATTTTGCTAAAACTCAAGATTTCATGTCATTTCTGAAATGGCAGAATACCCATTCAATACCCATTCAGTCTCTGTAATAAAAATGGAAAAGGATATTGGGAATGTTATTAACGGGGGTTTCCATCAAGAAGTATTAATTTGTGGTAAGAGATTTTCAAAGGTAGTCCTGTCTTTTGGAGAGTTATCCTGTCTCTAAAAATCAGGAACTTTAAAAAACAATTACATTTGTCCAGGAACTGACAAGAGGATTACCAAAGTTAGAATTACTTCAAATCCACCAAGCATTATTAGATCAGTGCTTTCATTATTTGTAAAGCTGAGAGTTTGTATCCAAAATTGTGCATTTTAGGCATACAAGCATTTATAAGAGGAAGATTTTACAGCCACAGTGCTTCCAATTCTTGTTTGGTGCTTTCTATAATCCTGCCGTAAACAGAGATAAGAGATCATTTGTTTAGTTTGTATTTGAGTATGAGCCTACCTTCTTTCAGCTTCAAAGTATTATTTGAACCAAAATTTTGCCATAGTTCAAAATTTGCAGTCCTTTGAATTTACAGTACACCTTAACAATTTAAAATATATTAGGGAAAAGATTACACAAAATGCATAGATCTGTCTGTTTGCTCAAGTGGTTCAGGCATTAGGCTAGAAGCCAGAAACTGAGTTTAGTCCCGCCTCAGCCATGAAAGCCAGATGGATCACCTTGGTCAGCCACTCTCTTTCTCAGCCTACCACACAGGACTGTTGTTGTGGAGAAAGCAGAAGGAGGAAGGTGTATTGGATATGTTCACTGCTTTGAGTTATTGGTAAACATAATAAAGGTGGGATACAAATAAATAAAAATAGGCAAAATAGGCAAAATACATTGCATTTTACAGGAAAGAAAAAAGCACACTTGGAGAAATGGTTTTCAAATCACATATACTTGTTTAAATCTGATTTCTTTAAAAATAAGTTCATCTATTTGCAAAAGTAATCTATTTGCAATCTATTCTAATCTATTTGCAATCTATCTAAAAGCAATCTATTTGCAAAAGTAAGAAAGGCCCAACAAGAAAACCCCAAATTGATAGGTTCATCTCTGGTTTTAAACAGAATCACAGCCATGACATGGTTCAGTTGAGTGGAGTTGGCTTTATCTCCAGGATCTATAGAATCAGATGAGCTGGGTAACTGTGGCTTTTCATTCAAAAGAAACTCAGAAACCTGAAGATTGCAGTTTTCCTTTAAAGGCATCCCCAGAGCACATGTCGGAAGTACAATAGAAATGACAGGCAACTTCTTTTCTCAAATGCTGTTTCATGCACTTAAATAAAAACTGTGTTGCTGTCCCCACTGGATTACATTGGAACTTAAGGCCTGGCAAAGTACTGTGGCCAAACCTGCCTATGGAGTTTTAAAATCAAATATTTTAAAAAGTGGCACTTACCCACATTGGTATCTTGGTTTGCAAAGGTTAAAGTTCTCTTAATGGCTTTGCGTGCTCGTGGCTTTATATTTAAAGTAAAGTAAAGGTAAAGGTTTTCCCCATCCAGTCATGTCTGACTCTAGGTGTTCATCTCTGTTTTTTACTGAGGGAGCCAGTGTTGTCTGCGGTCCATGATTATATGCTAAGGTGCACAAAATGCTGTTACCTTCCCACTGAAGTGGTACCTATTTATCTACTTGCATTTGCATGCTCTCAAACTGCTAGGTTGGGGAGCTGGGACAAGTAAAGGGAGCTCACCCTTTTGTGTGGTGCTCGGGTCTTGAACCTAGACTCTCAGCTTTCCGGCAGACAAGCTCTTTAAAACTGCTGACCAATCATAGCCCCACAGCTTTAAATAGTGTAATGAACATTACATAAGAATTAGGCATGAGATACTAGAATGATCTTTTTACATTAGTTACATAAGGGTGAACTTTTTGTCCAAAATATTATGTTGAAAGCATAATAGGAATTAGGGCAAAAGCTTACCAATTATGAGTGTGAATCTTGAGCGTGAAAACACCATAGTTTAACAATCTAAGATTAGAATGCAAACAAATGTTGCAGCACATTGGGGTAAGGAACTCCAAATATTCTGATCAAATTCAATCACTGCCAGCCAGTCTGATTAATAGCAAGGAACAGTAGGAGGAATAGTTGAAAACAACTGGATGGCACTCTGCTGCCTACCCTTGTGGTACAATTTCATCATCACTAACAGGATGTGTTGTCCTCTAGGTTAATAAACTGTTATGGGTTCAAGCTAATTCAATTCCTACTGTTGCAACATAAGAGAACATATACAGCTCAGGATTAAATCATGGAGCCCCTGGATTCTGCAATTCTCATTGTCCAACTCACTCAGCATATGATGGCTTCTAATGCTGCTATCTGGGTTTAATCTTATTTGGATTTCTCTTTGTTAAAAAACAAAAACAAAGAAAGAGAGGACCTCTTTCAGTTCTCTGGGATTGCATTTGAATGCATATACAGTAGCCCATTTATTATTACTTGGTGGCCTCATTTTAGCTCCTTTTTAGAGGCATTATAGGAAAAATGGGTGCTACATATACTTTCACATCCCAAATTCCCCATTTTTTCACATCTGAAGACGGAAACCATTATTTTATAGAATATTCAAGGCAACTGAAAGTCAGTCATGTAAAAGGGAGAATTGAAGACATAGCCTTATTGCTCCAGGTCTTTCATTAAATAAAGGCCTCTATTTATATATACTGTGCACTGCCCCAGGAACATGATAGAGATGGCTGTGACCCCTGGCACTCATGAGTTGAGTCCAGTGCTCATTTTAAAAAAGAAATTACATGCACAAAAAACAGCAGTCTTAAAATGCTGCCGTCCATATGTAGAATTATGTCTGTTGACGGAGTTCAGTTGGCATGAGATATTGTCAGCTCTAAAAAATTACAATTTGGAGGTATTATTGAGAACTCATATTAAAAAAAAAACCCTTGAATATTCTTGTTGGTTCTGTTTCAAGACATCCACGTGTGTCTGTAAAGGCGAGGAATTGGTTTCTTTTCTCCCATTTATTTTACACATCACATGAGGCCATGCTCTTTGCTCCAATGCTCATGATCGCATGGCCACAATCAAGTGCTACCAGGATACAGAAGACACCCAACTACTGCAAAGTGGAGAAGTAGGTCAATAGCTTTTCATTATGTTCACAGATAACACCTTGAATGGATTTTTCTGAACAGGTTCTATAGATTAGCTACTGCTTGCCTACCAACACACCAACAAAAATCTTTAGTTATTACAGTATTTTGCGTGATTCTGGTGCACAGCAGAGTATAGATCTCAAATGCATGATAGCTGAAATGTCTTTATGGATCACCTAAATAGTCACAGGGAGTTAAGTAATGATACAAAGAAGCAGGAACATGGAAGTTAAAAGATAGGGTAGAAAATCAGTCTTGATAGGATTTGAAAGGTTTAATTGGAGCCCCAAAAATGAGAATGAAAAGAAGCCAGAGAGATAGCAGTGCCCACACTTACACATAAAAGTGAACAGGCTAAAGAGAAAATAATGCGTCTGTTTCTTCAACAATGGAGCAACAGCCTTTTTATATTTCTATACTTTTCTCCAAGTTTGCTAGTGCCAAAATTATTTTTTATTTGGGTTTATTCATGCCTATTATCTTGCAACATTAAAGTGCTTTTTTTTTTTTTAGAAAAAAATTATTCTTAGATAGGATAGATATTCAAAGAAGTTTTCGACTTCCAAATTCTTTAATCCTAACTCTATAGCTTTATACTAAGCTGCCATTGATTTTGGAGTTGAAATTAAAACACACAGATCCTGGCACCTGAAGTTCTCCCATCTCTGCAATAAAATCAGTGGCTGAGAGAGATGTTGTTGTTATGGTTATGCAAAGCCTCCATTCAAAGCTCAGACTGAATCATCCCTTCTAATTAATTGCCACCAAACTAGTTCAAATAAGACCTTACATGATTTGCACATTCCTAGTTGACAAATATAACAAGTGGTATGTAATCTTCAGTATGAATGATTTATGTGGTTTATATACAGTATATAACCACCACTACACTCAAAGCAATTCCATTCATTTGGATGCAGTTTCTAATACGTGTCTGAAATCTAATGCCCATTTTAGATCAGTGGGAATCCTGTAATCATTTAGTGTCACCATTGGATGTGCTATTGTGCAAGATTGACTTGAGGCGAAAAGCAAGCACACTTCACCAAGAGCAATTTAAACTCCTATATTGGGTCTAAAGATCTGACCTAATATAGTTTGATATATATAAATCTGCTTTTCGTTGTTTTTCTGGCCTTTAAAATTGATTAATTCAATGATCATGATGAATGGAATAGCCTTGACAACCAAGCTCATCAGACCAGAGCTGTCCATATGTACAATCTTATTACACTGATGCACAGCATTTGTTAGCTATACAACTAAAGCCTCCCTGTTTGTTTCACTGAAAACAAGTCCTCTGGACTGACTTTTTGTTGACTTCCTGCAATGTTTCTCACTGCAAATGATTCAAGGGGACACTTTCAAAAATCATTTATTGAAAGTAAATGTCCCCCTTTTTGAAGCACTGGGGCAACTGCCACCTCCAGAAATTTCAGCTGTGGTTTTTGTGGGCTCCACCAACCCTTTTTTGCATGCAACTGCCCCAGAGCACACAGCTGTCTTCCTTCTTGGGAGTGCCCCTGAAAACAGTCTCCCAGAGTCTTTGCTCGCACTCAGGCCTTTTTATGATGCATCTCTCTGAATGCTTTGGATAGCCTAATACAGGGGTGTCAAACTCGATTTCATTGAGGGCCACATCAGGGTTGTGTTTGACCTTGGGGGGCCAGGGAGGGGTGTGGCCAGGGAGGGAGTGGCCAGCTTGATTTCACTCAAGGCTCCATTTTCGGCCACATCAGACCTCCCAGGCTCCATGTTTGGCTGCAATTGCTCCCTGCAGCCCTTTGCCAGCGAAAACAGAGCTCGGGGAGGGCACCCCCAGATCCCTTTTCACTGGCACCATGTGAGAGTCCTTTGCTATTTCCCAGGTGGGCTCATGGGCCAGATCTAAGCATCCTGTGGGTTGGATCCGGCCCCCTACCAAACAACGAATGCCTGTGCATATTGGGAGCACAAAAAACTACACCACCAGTAGAGAAGACCTACTTAATGAGGGCTACATTAGGATGGTGATCAATTCTTAGGTAATAATGTATGTGCTTGTGTGCGACTGAGAGAGGAAATTGGGTTTTGAATAATGAAAACATCAAAAAATCTTCCATACATTTTAAAAAATGTCCATGCCTTTAACATCATTTGATCTATGGCTGTCATTTTGTAGATGTTTGGTGACAATGTTCCTTTCCTTGTTCTCAATGTTTTCAGCTGAAAAAAAAATTGTCAGAGAATCCTTTTGACTCCAGGACAATAGGAACAAGTTTCTTAGGCAGTTAGTACCACACATTCAGTGTTAAAGGACCTTCCATTTATGATAGCAGTTTCTCCCACTTTCCATGGTAGAGTTGCACTGACAGCTATGGGACTTGTAATCCAAAATATTGAGAGGTTAACAGGTCGGGGCAGGTGGGAGGGAAATGAATGCGAAGGGCAGTATTTATTTACTTGATCTGATTTCGGCACTGCCTGATTTAAAAATGACTCTGGGTGGCTCCCAATACAAAGATAAAAACATAACCAGGTTAAAAAAATACACGAAAGGAAACGAAGGCAATAAAATTCAACAGAAGTCCCTAAACATAGGCAGCATGATATCAAGCACAGCTAACCAGGGCTTCTACCTGTTCGACTTCAAGGCCCAGGAAAACAGCCAGACTTTAAGGCCTTCCAGGATACCATCCAGATGGGAGATAAAATCTATTGCAAATCCGGCCCCCTTTCCTCTTTTTTGTGGATGGGCAGCAAGCAAGGGCTAATGTATAAATAATCAGAGCGGCAGTGTCGTGTACTTCTGCATGATGTGTCTTATTGAGCATCTATTCTAAGAATAGATAGATATCTGCCGAAGCGAAGTCTCATGCTGTTTTACTGTACTGCAAATTACACCTGATTGAAGAGGACAAATTCCTCTTATTTTGGCTTACTATTTTACAAAAATGTTACACGGTCCAAAATGCCAGCAACTGGAACTAGGATCATCATCTTTATCAGCTTGAAAGACGACAGTGAAGTTTTCTATTATGGTGCTTCGCACCAATTCAGCTCCAGCACTTTATTCACGCTTATGCCAAATCAGTGAATTTAGAACACTCAGATTTAAACAAATTGTTTCTATTTTCTTAGTTGAGTCAATAAGGTGTAAAGTAACAAACATTACAACTGAACTGGATCAAGCTGATCAAGATTATGTTGCCTTCCCTTGCTACATGTTATTGGCATGACAACAGTATTGAAGACAAAAGCTGTTTAACATTACCAACACAGAAAAAAACACAGAAAAACGTGATGCATGTAGACAAAATTGTACAGGAGCAGCATTGCATTTATTTGTCTTCAACACTTAAGCACTGATTCCACACAGTGTCAGATTACAGATCTTTATTTTTTTTATTATAATTTCATTGATGATTTTGAGTTGCCTTGGAGTCCTTGAGAGTCAGATGGCATGCAAGTTTAAATAACAATAAATAACAATGATCAATAAATAATAAATGGAAATTATTATCTGACTAGGCAACTATAATAATTATAATTTACTTATATTACACATGATTTGGCCTTTCCTTGATATATTTACTTATCCTACTCTGGTATTAGTCAACATTTTTTGCTACCCCTCCCACTTCAGGTTTTGTTTTTACAGTGGCAAAACTGAGCATAAAAATAAAGGTTTGTAGAAAGATTATTATTCATTAATGACCAATATCAAAATCAGCATACTTCAGGCTGTCTGGTCCTTCTTTAGCTACTTTCAAAGTAATATTTAGATTGGGTTTTTGGATAAGGTCATGATAAGTTGGGCTTGCAATCACAATGAGTATGATCTCAGAACAGACTAACACAAAATAAAGGGTGGAAAAAAACCATTATGGCTCAAGTATGCTGCAAGAATGTTTTGTTTGCAATAATAATAAACTGATAGTTAGTAAATGTGGCATCAAAATCCAGGTCTTATTGTTACCTTCTATATAACTCAGAGATGCATAAGATCTTGTCACACAGCAAAAAGGAGACCTTACTTATGACACTTGCATTGAGTAGGCAGCATTTCTATAGATTAGATGCTGACCCACTTCCCTTGTTTAAAGCCTCAGCCCAGTGCAAGTTGCCCGAAGATAAAGGGGGAGATGCCCATGGGCTCTATGCTTGTGTAGAAACAGGGCTCTGTGGAGGCACTTCCCACCTCATTTAAGATCTAAAGAAAAAAAAACCTGGTAGTGTGAACACTCTTTATAAAACTTTAGAGAAAGTTTGTTGAAATTTCCTCCCTTTCTTTTTCAAAATGTTAGGAATTTATAACTTAAACGGCAGGCAAGGGATAGTATGTCAACAGAAAATGGAAGGCTCTCTTGGTTTTCAATTATTGGAGGCTGAACTAGAAGACCTCTAAAGTCCCTTGGCTTCTCACCCCATAGTCTGTGTTTCAGCAGATCTCAGAGAGATAGAAAAGCACAATGAGGGAGTGACAATTAGTTCACTTTAGGGGAAGAGATATTGAGCTTCAAGTGAAATAAAGTCTATCTGAAGTATGTTATTGTTAAGAAGTTCCCAGTTATTTTTTGCAGTTGGAAGTAAAAAGCAGCTTTTCCTACAGAAGAGCAGAGGTAGCTTGTACTCTTGGAAAACCCAAATCAGGCTCTGATCAGGGTTAGTCAAATGTTCATTCATTCATTCATTCATTCATCAAATTTATTTAGCATCCCATCTCATGAGAAGTGACTCTGGGCAGCATACAACAATCAAATAAAAAACAATATATACATAAAAAATAAGCATTTAAAAAAATAAAAAGTCAATATTAAAAAAATAGAAGTTAATTAAAATTGAAAATCTACAAATGCCACCAGAGAATGTATATAAACACTTCAATAGTAGAGCCATTGAGATTTATCTCCAATTCCCCAGAAACTCCAAGACTGATGACATAACCAGGTCTTGAGGGACTTCTGAACAAGAGATGGAGCTAACTAATTTCAGGAGAGAGAATGTTCCATAAGGAGCCACAGCAGAGAAGGCCTGCCACCTGGGACCTACCAAATGTAAGTCCCTGGCAGTTGATGTCTGCAGTATGCCTTCTCTGCCAGATATAATGAGGTGGGCTGATATAAATGGGAAGAGGCCACTACTATATGCATTGTAACATGGAGTAGTTTCAGGCAGAGATTGATGGAACCCATCACCTTTTCCCCTCCCACCCAGTAATACTTACCAATGAGAAAATAGATGAGTCACTCCCCTGAACATATGATGGGGCAGAGTTGGATATCACAATGCCCTCCATCCAGTTGAAACTACCCTTCTTATTTGGAAATTGTACACTACCCTCTCCAAATAATTATTTTCGCTGCCTCTTTGTAAACCTGCTTTAGAAAGATGTGGGACTTACTTTCAAATTAATATACAGAGCAGTCAAATTTCAAGGAATGCAACCAATGGAACATCCTACTTGTGTTTATTGAAAGGGGAAAGGGAAGAGACTTTTAGGGTATGTGCCTTTCTCTTTATTTTTCTCTTACTCCAGTAAATATTTGAGTTCAGTAAATTCCACAGTAAGGTTCATATAATCTAAATATATAATCAGGATTGAGTTCTTCTTAGTTCAGCATGACTTACTTCAAGATCTTAGCCAGAATATGATCAGGATGCTCTGTATACTTCTTTCCACTTGCCCTCATCTCACCCACCCATCAGAGGAAAATGTTGCTGGTCAAAGATCTGCCTTTCTCATTTTTGCTTACTGATGGGAATATTGAGCTCCTTGTAGACCTATTGGTCTTAGATGAGATTAGTAGTCCCATACCAGACTCCACCAAAAATGGCTGTGAGCTCTTCAACCAGACTAGAAGTCAGACTACAGGTCAAATGGACTCCAGCTGCCTGCTGACCGCCTCTTCCTATATTAGGTTCTTCCACTAAAGCAGCAGGGAAAGCACCACTTTCAAATCAAATGCTATGGACTGGCTTCAGTGGGTTGGCAAGAAGATGGAAGCACCATATTGAAGACCTTTGCAAACAGTGGGATGTCTTAATGTCATGGCAACCAGGACATATGAATTTAGAAAATTGATTTGAGTCATTTGATTTTTTTAAAAAAATTCATGACAAAGGAGCAATTCAACAAAGCATACCTTGGAACTTCCTCATATAACAGGACTATCTCATACAAGTTCACAGTGGATTTGCTTTTCTGAAATATTTTAATAGCCTTCTGCATACAAAAATAACAGGTCAAGCCAAAGCTAGACTGTCAGTGCAGGTAAAGAAATTAGAGGCATGCATGAAAACACAGCGGAATTGCAAATCCATAGTGCAATTATCTTGCAATCTTTGTTCTAGGTTAAACAGTGCATTATCTGTCACATGCCAAATTTCAGCCTGTCACAAGATTCCCTGGATAATGGACAGTCTACAAATATTTTTAATAAAAGTAAATAAATGGGTATATTTTTAATTAAAAAAAGCTCATGTTCGCAATACTTGAATTGAACGTATGTGATTATAATGCATTAAAAATAGAATTATGTTCATGAAACCAACTACATCAATAAATCCACAATCTAAAAACCTGACTACTTGATGCTGCTCAGGTTTTCCCCATGTGAACCTGCATCCTCGACCTATGTGAACTGATTCTAAATTAGAGATTAGGTTATTGTGATGCAAGAAAAAGCAGCCTCAATTTACCCATAAAAATATAGTACTGAACTAATATTTCTACCCATAAGACATCTATTCTCCATGGCTGGAATCAAGCTCCCTTTTTTATCCACATTCTGGTCTGAAAGATGAGTTTACATATTTATTTTTCCTTATATTTTATATGCATTTCTCAGAGGAACAAACGTTTGTTTGTTTCAACTACTTTGGGGAGGGGGGTGAAATCTGAAGAAGATGGTAAACTATAAGATTTAAAACTACAATCCTTTTGAGGGATTTAATATCAAGAGGAAAAAAATGAAAGCCACTCCAGGAGAATGGAAGGAGACCAAGTCATCGTTAACATTTATATGATGGAGTCAAATGCTAATTTCTATTCGTGGCATCAGAAATAGAATTTGTCCATATAGCCTCAAATGATTCCTTGAAGGGTTCTGGGACCACTCAAGAGGAGGGATGGGCAGGACAGGAAAGCCCCAAATGTACAAATAGAAAATCAATACAGGAAGACCTAGATCTTAGCATTTGAAGGGCCACATATTATTGGCAGTTGCCTTGGTTTACCTCTACAACTCAACCGCACAAATAGCAATGCAGATGTACTCTAATTTTTAAATATATTTAAACAAAGGATAGTTTATGTTTATTTGGTCAGCAGTATTGTACTGGCTTACCCAACTGTCTGTCGGAGGAGTTTTAAGGTATTCCTTCTATAACAGTCCTAGACTAATGGAATGTACAATTTCTGGGATTCCCTCTAATGACAATGAACAATGAGGTATAATTAACCATATTTTTGAAAACCCACAATTGTGGACATTCTTTGTAAAGAAAGGTACATTTTTGGTTTCAAACTAACACAAATTACTGTATTTTTCTTACTCTGCCGTTGAACTTTCATTTGAAGTGTTTCATTTCTGAAAGGCAGTCTTGATGGATTGAAATAAAAGATAATTTATTGCAATGCTTATTTTCAAAGGAGAAGGAATGTAATTGTAATTTACAGTAGCTGTCAAAGAAAATCTATCACTGATGACATTAAAATGACTTATTTTGCCTGAGCCACTTATTGTTTAAATGTGCATAATCTGATAGAAACAGATTTCTCTTTTTTTAAAAAAATACCTGCCTTTGTATTGTTCTAAGGTAGTATCAAAACATTGTATTTATAATTTAAAACATTTAGAAACCATTTATTGATACTCTTATCTCAATAATGTTAACAACAGAGTTTAAAATGCCTTGACTTAACTATGCTTATATTTGTTTGGTTCTGTAAGTCAATTTCAGAGATCCAGATTCTTTATTTTAAAAATTGTAATTTGTATGTGGTTGTAATAATCACATTAAAAAGGCTATGGTATATGTAAAGAACACTCCAAAGTGATTACGATCACAATACTTTCCATTTGAATTTTGGTGAACAATGTAAGGGATTTCAACAAAAGCAGTTGATTTTTCACCTAAGAAATAGCTAATGTGCAATACAAATTCATAAATATTTTTATATGTTTGATTGAATCTAGCCCAAATTAAGCCATGAACCTTTAAGATCAAATCATAAAATTACAGGATATTCTGGAATTCAGACCATATTCACATCGATCCTATATATTAATATGTAGGATGCACTATGGTGCCTTTAAACAAAATCTATAAACATTCTGAACACATGGCAGATAGAAGACATAGTTAGACCTTAATAAGTATCACCACAAACATGATGAAAATTTTACACATGTCCCCCACCACTTTGTTTACGTGAGTTTTAAAATATTAACGTTTAGAGATATATGACAATTTAGGCCAGAAAAATCTTTAGATGCATGAAAATTTAAATACAACTAGCATATATAAATTCAAAAGGAAATATTAAAGGGAGAAGGGGGGGGCAGTTGATTGTGATTTGTTATTCTGTCTGCAGTTGTGACTATAGATCAATCTGATTAATTTGCTTTTCAACAGAGCTTTGCATACATATTTTCATGCTGCGAAAATACTGACCTCTGCATCAACACTGTACAGGAAAAAAGGGAGAGAGGAAGGAAGGAAGGAAGAAAGGAAGGAAGGGATTAAAGCTACTTTTAGTTGTGATCCTTCTGTGTCTCACTTTTAATGTAGCCAGAATTAATGGAGTGAATCTAATGAAACACATTATCCAACAAGGAGCTTTCTCCAATTTTTCAAGTTGAACGCAGCACTTCGCCAGCACTGGCTGGAGTTCACCTGCCTGTTGGTGTGGCGTGTGGCTCTTTTTTGTAAAGAGTTAAGTCGTACACAAAAAAGGGGAACAAAGGTCAGCACCCAGTCGCCACTTGAATGTGAGATTTTTCTTTTTATTCCCCTTGATGTATACGAGGCTCTGTGTTATTAGTCTTAATGATGGAAAATTGTAGTGTTGATACAAATCTTTTTTTCAAAGTAGTAGGCGGGAGCTCCATTTGTTAGTAAGTTTTTTTGTGCCTAAAAGCCATGGACAGTACATTTATGTAGCAGTAAAAGGCCTAGATGCTCTTTCCATAGCAGAGCTAATTATTCCCACTGTGACCTTCCTGATCTACCCTATTCCTAGCACATCTCATCTGCACGCCTGTTCCTTTGGGTAGATGGTGTCAGAGAATATGAAAAACCCTATAATGAAACCATTTTCATGATGGAGAAAGGCTACTGGAGTTGCACTTGCTACAAAGAGGCTCAATTATATGAGTAATTGTGATAATTTTCTACATTCATAGCCTTCAATGGGGGGAAAAAAAGAATGAGAGCCACAAAGGAAAATTACTTTAACAAGAAAGTACAGAGAGTAAAAATGGAAGAAGAGACAAAAAATAAAATAAAAAAAAATAAAGAGAGGAGGAAGGGAGAGGGAAAAAAAGCAAGGAGGGGAGAAAAGTTTAAAAAATAGATCTGGTAGGAAGGAATAGCAAGACAGGGAGAACAACACAACTGCTCAAAAAGCCTGTGTGCAGCTGTGTTGCACAATTAAATTGAATTTTTTTCCCCCTGCAGTTGATGAATGTGACTACTGCAAATGTGCCTCTGTAGTTAGCTATCATTTGTTGTTCTGTGACAGGAAAAGGATAATTACCTCTCAGAGAGAATCAAAGGCTGACATGCCCTTTAGACACTGCCATGAATGCCTTGCTCGAGAAAACGCTTGAATAAGAATCTTGTCTTCTCTGCCCCCTTCGACTCGAGCATAAATTTTGTTAAAATGCAAGCGCACCACCAGTAAATTTGTTGAACTCTAGGTGTTCAGAAATACGGAGGTGCATCGATTGACTCATCCCATTTGCAAAAATAAAACTACATTTTGAATTCACTTCTATTATATTCATGGACAGTAGGATAGTGAGATATGCATTAAATTTCTTTTCCCAGTAGGGGTCTGATTCAACATTTCCTATGAAAGAACAGAAAAGACACTATCCTTTTTCCCCAAGCTAGTTAGCCTGTAATTTAAAACTGTCAAAAACACAATTTTATACAAAGTCTTCAATAAAAGCTTCTTGGATATAACCCAAAATGGTTTTACTAAAGTTTGATTCAGACTCTGTTACAATATTTTTAAAGCTATAAATACATCAAACTGATATTTTGCTGCTCTCTTTTCTTATTTTTTGTAAAGCATTTGGGAGATGGGGGGGAAGTATAAAAATAGCATATTCTCAGGATGCTAAGCAATGCATGTTTTATAGCCTTCAGATACATATGCCTCTCCTAATAGCATTAGTATACATGGGCAAAAAACAAGATGGTCTCTTACAAAAGCGACCCGTGCAGAAATTATGAAAAACCTTGTTAATATATTTCAACCAAGTTGAACACGATAGGCCAGTATATCATTATCAGGTTTTACCAAGGTCAGAAGGAGTCTTTTTTTTTTTTTTTTGGCATAAAGGAGAAATTTTCCAAGTCCTTTATCACATTTACAAACACCTTACTTATCATGCAAGAAACAGATGAACTTACATAAATCTTAACATAGTCATATTGTATTAATGCAATCCAAAGTGCTAGTAATTATACTGGGGAAAGGGTGAGTGCGATCAGTTTTAGAAACATGTTTTTTTTTTTTTTTTACACAGATAGTTTTCCTGACCTGGTCTTGCATAATTCACCATTTAAAATCTTTTCTAACCACCTTTGGAGAACAACAGAGTTCACGTGGTGATATCAGACTGAAATGATGGTTCTGAATCATAAAACATGCCATCGGCTTTAAACCAAGCCGCCAATGGCCTTTGTCCTATTTGGCCAGCTTTCCCATTACTCCTCAGCATACGGCTTACCTGATTGTGTTTCCAATTACAGAGAAAGGAGCCCCAGGTCTGCAAACTGCAATTCCTTCATCTCTGCATTTCCTGGCAACCTCCACTAACTTTTGACCAGCCTTATCCACATTCCCCACTAACAGTGTTTCGGATGTATCACCATGGTAGCCGTTGAGATATACCTAAACAGATGCAGAAATGTAAAAAGAAACACTTCTCAAGGATTGAAGCTTAATTAGAGAACACCTTGGGCATATTTCAGGAGCAGTTCAGCATAACTTGCAAAACTAAAACTCCCAAATCAAACAGGAAATGACTTTTGAAAAAAGGAGGGGAAAGAAACAACGAATTTTCTCTATAACTCTGATCATACAAGCAGCTCTGAAGACAGCATTACAAAAACATTGGAGGCACAGGTTTCTTTTCCAGATTCAAGCCACAAAAGCAATAATTTCAAATCAAGGCTACAGTTCTGTACAATTAGGTTATGCAGGTTCCATTGATGTCTATAGGATCTCACAGTGAAAAATATTTTTTTTTGCTAAGGCAGAAAAGAAGATTTGACTATGGACAAATTCTCCAGTAAGTAGAAGAGCAAAAGTAGGAACTGGGAAGCCTCATCCACTGTTTTAGCCACAGCTGGTTATCGGTGTAAAGAGAAAAATCTGTATGTCAACTGTACTTTTCAGTTTAGATTCTTTCCTCATTTACTGACAAGTGACTGAATTCATGCACATTTTAATCTCATGGTTCTTGCGAGAATGTTGCGTGAACATTCTCCTATTATCTGTTAGGTCAGATTAGATCTGCTTGTGATAGAAAATATAAAGTGAGCCAGTAAAGAATACACAACAACAGGCCTAGCTTTCAAAATATTAAAAGATACAGTAGGCAATACATATGGTTACAAGTTACAAGTTTTCCTTAAAAATCTATCATGAACTACCCTTGTTATTTGCATTAGTATATGTGCAAAATAAATAAAAACCAAATCATTACGCAGAACAGCAGAAGGCACTTATTTATTTTTATATAGTTAAGCCTCCGTTTAATGGACTCCCTCAGCAGACTTTGGATGCCACAGACCAAATTTGCATCCAATATTTTCCCCAAATAAGGAATAATTCTGTTGCATCAAAAATAATTTGGGTGAAGCAGTTACATTTGTTTTTAATTCATATTCATAGCAATTTATGTAATATATCCATTGGTATAATTAAGCAAAATGACAAACTATCACAATGGTACTTTCATGTTTAACAGACATTTGGGAATAATGGAATCCCTCCTACAAATGGCCTATTAAAATTAAGAGATAGTGTATTTGAGAACTAGGCTAAGTCATTATTGGTATGAACAGCTACGCTTTCAATACTTTTGGACTCTATTAATTCAAATCTAAGCCAGCATTAACAACTCCTTGTCATTCAATGTTTTTTTAAGGTTATTTGATAATCTTCTTTCATAAGTCTAAACATGGATTTTCATGCAACAGGAAACAACTTTCTGAGACATAAAAATATTCCTCTTGTCACTCTGATTTTATAGAAGTGGAACTTTCAATAACTGAAAGATTTCATGTTAGTGTCCTCATCAACAGATGAGGACCTTCATGCTAACCACTGTAAAACTTTATATCTGGGATTAAAGAATACAATAAAATAACTGATCAATAAAAGAGTAGTTGAGAAACATTGTTTTGATTGCCTCTTGCTTTCTTAAATGTTTCTTATGAAATTAATGAAAACTAGTAAACATAACCCCATGCAAAATTCTACGATATTCTACACCAGCTTCCATTAAAATACTCCTTATATACAGAGAGACAGATTCTCAGGTAAATGTACATGAAGTTTGGTAATAAGAATAATTATTTTCATTTGCTAAATTATGATGATCTATTAGTGTATAGAATAACTGTGTGATCATTATTGGTTAAGAGCTGTGATGGGTTGATGGCCACTGAAGTAAATTAACTGGTTTCTCTGATTCTTTAAACAACATATGAAGCATATAAAACATGTTTCAAGGCACTCACTATTTTTTCAACAATAAGAGAACTTTAGTTCATTCTTTAAAAATCTGCAGTTACAGAAGAGCATTTACATTTGACTGATTATTTAATCATTTTATCTTGTGTACAATCACAAACAAATTATTCTAAAATGTCATGTACTGTAATTGTCCTTTTTTTGGTCCATAATAGTTTTTTCTACCTATAAAATGGCCTAGTTATGCCATTTGGAAAGATCAAATAATGCTTCCTCAAATTCATTCAATTCAACAAATTATTCCAGAGCAGCAATCTTTTCAATCATTGTACAAAAAGGATAAACAATAATTGTAGAAGTGGTTTTTCTTGGATGTTTAATGTGTCATCATTTTACTGTAACAGCAAGATTTTCTGATAAGGAAATTTTTGAAATAAAAATTAAGACCTTGTTATATTGGATACAAAGGTAAATATGCATGTCACTTCAAAAATAAATTTATAATTAACAAGATTTTTTTCAAACAATCAAATGTTCTTTTAACTAGAATTTAGTGAGACTAAGCAAGTAAATATGGGCTGAAGGCAAAGTTTTTTGTATTTTTTTATTCAGCTGCAGCCTATCTGGGCACAGCTTTTTTTTTTTTTTTTTAAAGAGGGAAATAGTCACATATGGAAAGGGATTAAACTTCCACTCACTGCATGCTGTGGTTTTCATCTAGGTGAAACAAAAACATTAAGAGAGCAGCATTCATATGCTGAATGCACTGTGTGACTTGTCTCTTGCTCTCAGTTTCAAAATATGTTTACTCAAAAGTAAGTGGCACTGTATTCAATAGAATTCACATCTTATTGGTGGGGGGGGGGAGAGAGAGAAGGATGATCCCTAAGCAGGGAGAAACTGGCATGAGCAATAAATCCAATGAGTGAAGAAGTGTTAAAAAATCTGGTACGTGCAGTCTCAGAAGATTTTAGTTTCCACTGCAAGCATAGGTGCTAATATCTATGGTTGTCCCAAAGGTGCTTTTTCAAAAGGCAACTGAACTTAACTTTTTCCCCTTGAAAACATTTTGCTTCTCATCTAAGAAGCTTCTTCAGTTCCGACTCAAGAAAGCTTGTTAGATGAGAAGTGAAACGTTTTCAAGGAAAAAAAAAAAACCAAGAACGTCCGGTTGCCTTTTGAAAAGCACCTTTGGGACACAGGTGCCATTGCAATTATATACCTAATTCAAAGAAAACTAAGAAACGGGAAACATACACAGGAAGCAGTAATCACAGGTAGGAAGCAGAATTGATTACCTTGCCAGATCCGGAGAGATGCTGAACTTTCTATTTTTAGCCAGTTCCTGTAGCTTTCATCATGCAAACAGCTGTAGTGACCCACTATGTGCACTATGACAGCTACAGGAAATGTCTGAGTATGGGGTGTTCAAGTTTTAAAGGGAAAAATCCTTAGGCAACAAGCCCATGGGAGAATGTGCAAACCACTGGATGTATAAATAAATGAACAACAAACACCTGGAGCAGCAATGCACAGCTGGAGGCCCCAGGAGCATGTATGCCTCCCTCTAAGTTTTGAAAGCTGAAATCTAAAAAGGGCCATATGCAATGCCCTAATGCATACCGTCTGATGTCCTGAAGGTGTTTTGGATTATAGTTCCCATAAGATATAGTCAGCATGATGAATGATCACAGCTTATAGGAGTCAAAACATCTGGAGAGCATCAGGTTGCCTATGCCACTGTTTATGAAATTCCCAACTCAATGCCCTAATACATGAGAATATACCCTTGACATTAACCCATCAGAGGCATCTGGAAAACTTAGGTAATCCTGGGAAAAGGACACATCTTACATAAATGTATATAGAAAAGCATTTTTCATAAAGTAAGATTTGGATCCCTTGAACATGTATGATCAGTGTAGGTGGCCATAATTGGGTGAGGAACAAAATGTTTATCTCTTACTCAGTCTTCATTTTTTCCTACTCCAAATCTTCCAATCAAGTTGTCCCCACCCTGTCAGGTGAAAGATGCATACTTAGCAGGGTGAAATATCTTTCTATAAGCTTGATTATAAAGTATTGGAGAAATTGAGTGAAGGAAATTTTTCTCAAAAATACATTTGAACTGGAGACCAGGACATAATTACACTGAAGAAAAACCTGGTTTAACAGTAGCAGTGCTGGAGGAAAAAACAGGTCTAAAAATGGAAGGGTCATTTGTCAGAAATGGTTTAGGGTCTCCCGCTTGGGTGGGTGGGGTTGGACTAGATGACTTATAAGGTCCCTTCCAACTCTGATTATCTGTTACCTGTTAAGGCCTCTCTTTATAGATTTAGATTTAGCAAATTAGAGTAGCAAGCAGAATCTGATTGCCATAAACAATAACAAGTTTTGGATTGGATACAGTACACCATGTATCTGATGAAGTCAATAAGGGAAGCAATAAGGGGATACCATGAGGTGATGGGGCAGGACTACAAAGTCAATGGGAGTTTTGAGAAAACAAAGAGGCAATATTTGATGAACATGTTTTTTATATCTTATTTTGCTTTCCCAGTACCTTGGCCTTCTAAATGTGTTATTATGTGTTATCAAGAGTTTAGTTTTCTGGGAAGGTATATTTTGGTGGGGGCTAATTTTAGCTCCCTCTGCATTCTCCTTTATCAGGTCACCATATTGTGATTAAGGTTTATATATACATTTTGAATACTTGCACTTAAATAGTTGATATTAAAAGTTTTAGTGTTGTATGGATTATGGTAGGTATGTTTAATCAAAAACCCAGAGATATAAAAAGGGACATGCAAAATTCTACATTCTGGTTATAGAACATACCGGTATTCCTTAAAACACATTGCTTTTCTCCCTGTATTGGTCAATCTGGCTATTTTGGTGGTGGCTATAATTTTCTGAAAAGGAATCTTCCAGAAGAATAGGTTTCTGATATTCTGAATAAAATAGGATGTGCTCCAAACACAAAACCAGGAAACACTTCCTGGAAGATTCACAACTGAAGAACAAAAATGGATGGATAAGCTTCTTTGGAGAGGAAAAAATAATAAAATGTTCTGGGGATGAGAACACAGAATTTTGCATCCAACCACAAATTAATACTTACTATAATATAATAATCTGTTTTATCTAAAATATACTCAAAAGTATAGGCCGTGGCTACAATTCATAAGTCACACACACACCCCCACAGAGGCATTTTAGATCAATATTCTAAAAACCACTATTAGCTGACTGAAAAATAAAAAGAAGCAAATACTGAGAAAGCAATAACTATGATTTAAAAAAAAAGACAGCTGAAAAAACAAGTTCTGTAGGATGGAATCAAACTAAAGCCATTATTAAAATCAAGGAAGAACTTGTTTCAACATTTATAAATTAAATTCACACAGGATTTCAATCTTCAACATTTTGGAGAAAATATATTCAAAATTTCAAGAATTGTAGAAAAATATGTTAATAACATTTTTTGAAATATTTACTTTTTCTAAAGATATGCAAATAAGGACATAAACTCATGTTTTCTTTGCTCATACTGGTATATCAATCCATTTTATAATGAATACTCATCATAGCAAATGTTTGTTTTTGTCCTGTTTTAAGTCTACATATGTACCTTATGCACCTAATGGGTTCTATAAGCCAGATAAGTCAAGCAACTGGATTGAAACGGAATCAGTCCCACGGGGATACCTGAGTACTTTAGATTAAGTGGGCTGTGGATCAGGTTGTGCATTCATGAGTAAAGAGTTCATGGCTCTTACGCCACAAACAGAACACAACGTTACCTTTGAGGATTTTAATAAATGTAGGGAACACAGCCAGCCAAAGGGTTGCTGTCCAAATAGACTGACACACAGGCCAATGTAGCCTCTAATGACAGAGTAAGATAATGACAGGCCCCACTCAAAATCAGCAGGAAGAGGAAGATCAATCTTGGCAGAGTGAAGGAAAAATGCCGGCTTTCTTCATGTTAGCTCATCTCACACATATTTGCCTTCAGCTGCTGCCCCGGTACTGGGGCGCTCTGCATTAACTACACAGTGGATCAATAACAATTACATCTTCTCAAAAACATGACACATAGCAGGATTGGGCTGACATTTCACTTAGGCCAACACTGATCTCAGTGAATCTGATTCCAGCCCTAAATTCAAGTCAAGCCTAGATCTAGTCAGAATAAGCGTGAGGAGGGGAAAACAATAACAATACAAGAAGAAACTTAACTGCTCTTGCTTTAGCTTTGGAATAAAACTAACTGCTTTTGTCTTAGCTTTGGAGTAAAATCCTTGCACATCTGTAATTTAGTGTTCTTCCTACTGTGATTATGAATTTTGAAAACTGATCAAAAGCAATAATAATAATAAATAAATTACTTACGGTGACATCAATGTTAACAATATCACCATCCTGGAGAGGGCGGCTTAAGCATAATCAGAAAGGAAAGTGGAAAAAAAGATCCATTTAATGGTGACAGGCAAATCTTAGTTAAGACAGAGTAACAAAACAAATACACTTTATCCCATATACCACAAAGCCACATGAAAAGCATCATTATAATTGTCAAGCAGAATGGAAGGAGATAAAGGTGATAACTACTTTTAGTTACCAGTTCAAGTTAACCCCAAACAATAATTTAAATAAAAGAAAGAATCCATAATATAAAGCAAAGGAACAAAAATCACCATTATGATTATCTTATCATCATGGAAAGACTGACATTTGGCACCTCTTATTTTCTGAACAGATAATATTCATTAATAATTAGCAACATATTCATGTATAATTAACACACACACTCCACCTTTAGATTTCCAGAAAATTAGTATAATTTTTCTATTGAGTGACTTTTCTGTTTTTGATGATATATCCCAGACTGAGGTACTGTACCATGCTGGGAAAAGAGATGGCGAAGTAATAATCTTTGCTTTTATTATTATTATCCCCCTTTGATAAGTGCCAACATCATTTTCTTACTACACAGCAACCAGTGGTACTTGGTTTTGATAAAAATAGTAACCAAACCTGGCTGCTGTATTCATCTTGATTCATTTGGGTTAAAGGAGAATTTCCATGCAAACCACATGGAAAATGTAAAGATCTGTAATGTGGCATATTAAGTAGGCTGAATGGACAATATGCTATGAAAGTGTAACATGGAAAAAAACATGGAAATCCACATAATTTTAATTTGAAGAACAAAAACATGAGTACCTGTCAGGAATTCCATGGCTTACCACGTTGTTTACTGAAGTACACACAGATTTTGGAAAACCTTTAAATCCTAGAGGTGACGGGTAACCATTGTGCTTGATTATTTCATGGTGAACCAAATAATCTATTTCTTCTGTAGTCATGCCAACCTGAAAGATCACAATTTCAAATTCATTCTGAATTAAGTGCCTAGTGCAGTCTGCATATTAAACAAACATGGCTAAAGCCTTTAAAAAAACAAGAACCACACACTCTATTTCTATAGAGTCACTTAGCATCAATGCATTCTTCCAGGAAGCATTTGGAATTCTCTAGGATCCCCAACCATCCCCTTCCAAAATACTACTAACAGGCAAGACCACCTCTCCAGGTTTCCTTTGATTTGCTTTATATGTGCAGCAGAAGGTCAGGAAAGTACAATGAAATATATTCTACCATTTTTTATGGCAATGATGGGTTGCATATGTGAATGCTTCTCTAAATATCTTGTCTCAGGTAAACAACTACCTATTTTGAAATTTCTCCTCTCAACATAAAGTATTAAGCTTTTTAGCTGCAGGAAAGATTTGAGATGTCAAACACTATTCCATTCCTTCAAGATCTTTTGAGGGGACACTGCCAGTGAATCCTGTTCCAGCTGTAACTTTGACCTGAAGTGGAAGAAATGGATACTGCAAATGGCATATTGTGTCAAGCTGCATCCAGACTACTTGGAAGCTCCCACACGGAACAAGAAAGGCACCTTTGCTATACAATAGTCAGAGTCCTAGGAAATATCCCTTTTTGTCCTTGTTCACATGGTTTAAATGCATTCTGTCCAAAGAATCCTCTTTAGCACTCTTTAGTCCACTGTCAGGCATAAGAGAAAGGCAATTACTTGGTATCAGGCCTTGTCCTTTTGCTCATCTGATGTTCTAAAATTCTTGTGTACGATTGTTGAAAGTGCTATATACATACAGAAAAACAATATGGTTCTCCTGTATTTTATTTCAACCACATCTGCATTTTCTCATGCAATCATCTTTTTCTTAGCAACTTAAGCAAAATAATTTTATTTTTCCCACAACCAACATGATTTCTCCCTGTGCTTTGCTGGCTATATTATTCCCTGCCTTTAGAATTGCCATCCCATTTTAAGATTTCAACCTGTCCCTGGAAGCAATGTCTCTATCAATGTAAGCAACAGATATTCCAATATTAGCATTTCCAATCCAGCACCCCAATTTTAGATACCTATCATTTCCAGAAACATTCATTTTTGCAGCTCAAATTTTTTAGATTTTGAGTTATACTGGAATTGATTATTTCTTGTAAGAATTTGCAACAAGGGTACATATCATGTTTGAATATAAGTAAAATATGGGAAAATGTACTCTAAATATTATCATTGCAACTCCTTTTCCTGGAACAGTGCCAAGATAGGAAATAGGTAGGGCTGAACTCTGAAATTTAGTAGAAAAACCTCTCTCGTTGTAAAGAAGTGCCTTTGAGTGTTCCTACGAAAATTGGCTGTGATTTGAATGAGCTATAAGCCCATGAATATGATACTTTAACAAAGGAATTATGATGGGTATAAACTATCAGCAGCTTTCTTACTTTACAAAGATGTGCAGTTACCTGCAACATGGCAAAAGAGTTAGGAATTAGAAACATACAACTATTGCGGAATCCCATTTTTCATTAAAACAGATCTTGTGACCGAAGACAGGAGGAAACAAAGAGATAAGCTGTTATCTCATAATACTTGGATAACAAAGTTTGGGTAAAAGATATGATGGATTTCAGCAATTTGAATCCATTACTTTTCTTTCACAGTAAGATCCCATCAATTCCAGAAATAGGCCGTGACCTCAGTGCCTTCCAGCTAAGATGCAACCGCTATATAAACAAGGCAACAAAATTGCTATCTATTGGTTATATATGGATGCTAATTAATTCTCCAATTACATATGTGTAATTGTACATGTTTAATTTATATTTTATGAGTGTGTCGGTCTCTATATATGATCTTTGGAGGTTTTTTTTAAAAGCTATAGTTGAAATAAAACCACTGAGTAAACAATAGTAAAATTGTAATAAAGAAAGTGATAATAATCATTTTAGTATACAATATAAAAATGTATCAATTCACATATAATAATGAAATGAAAATGCATATTAATATTCAATTATATTTCTGTGAAAATAGGTTAATTGAGAGATAGGGAAACATTATTAGGCATTAATTTCTTGAATAATCAGTACAGTATTCAATATACAGATTCTATTTGCTGAAAAATCTTGGATTTTACAAGTGCAAATCTGCCTGATTTTCTGTAATTGTATTGCTTGCCCCAATTTACTAATCCATATGTATAATTAGTAGCATTTTGTTTGTAATTAATTTTGCTGCCATCAAAATTTGTTTTCATTGACTGATGTGTTTTATGTGCATCACACTAAAAAAAATAACATGGATTCTAGTTAGATAAAAAGCCTTTATTGATATATGCAAATATGACTACATAAGTAACATTTTGCACACTACATTAAGTATGGATTTATTAATTCTTTTTAAAAGTAACCCAAGTAGAGTTTGACATTACACTTGTAAATATCAATACCAAAATAATATTGTAATTGCTTTCATCCAAAACAGACAGCATGTTTGATAAGACATTTAATCATTTTTACTTCTAAAGTTCATTTTTAAAAAATGTATTTAATACTAATCTAAAAGTCACGATTTATTGACTCTCATCTATTAATGAGTCATTATAACATTATATATGGTACTTAAAATCTTCCATCTGAATAAACTGGAACCATTGCAGTTTGTCCATTATATAAAATCACTTTTTCTAATACTCGTTTTTTTTTCCCAAAAATTTTATTGATTTTTAAAAAACAAACATATACAAACAAAACACATAACATAAAAACATAAAACATCTTTTTTGAAAGCAGCTTGATCCCGGGTTACATCTCTTCATACAGACATAAATTCAAGTTCATGCTCACTTTTATATACTATTCCATATCTTATTACCATTCAACATTTTCTATATAGCTTCTCCCCTCTTTTCACTCTCTTAATTCTATTTTATTTATTTCATCTCAATTTAAATCATTATAGTTATATCCTTTGTCTGTCCTGTTTCAGCTGTCTATTATGTTTTCTCATTAACACAAAATTTCTCCTGTAATCACTGATTTGAGTGTGATGCCTTTATATCTTTCCCCTAAATTAAACACTTAAAATAATACATAACTTTCATTCGGATTCTGCTTAGTACATTCTAAAGCTAAACACTATATTTAAAAAAAGAAAAAAATTATAAATATATAATATAATTACAACAGAAATCCATACCAATTGAACTCTATCGTTAAGATTAATATTCATTTAAATCTTAAACATTTTATACCTTTCTTTTCAAGTAAGTATCATGCTTCTATGGGAACACTTATAAATTTTACGTAGTTGCTTCCCCCCCACTTCACTTATATTTTAAGACATTATGTAATTAAAATGTTCCCATTCCTTCTTAATTCAATTCTCTCATATTTCATTTCATTTATTTTGTTCAAAGGAGGAAAGATTTTCACTAAATTACATTGAATATTTTATCCCATTTTATAATTATATGTTGTTCCAAATTTTCTAACATTATTTCTAATACAAATACAACAATACAGTCTCATGTATTTTTACAGCATCTCTTTTTCAGTTATATTTTTACCCATTATCTCTAAATAAGTCCTGTTTCTTTACAACTTATATTTCCCTCTTCTATATTCCTCTTTTCTGTTGCTTTACTAATCATAAATCTTAAACATTTTATACATTCCTTTTCAAATAGGTATCATGCTTCTATGGGAACACTTATAAATTTTGCGTAGTTACTTCCCTCCCCATTTCACTTATATTTTAAAACATTATGTAATTAAAATGTCCCCCTTTCTTCTTAATTCAATTTTCTCATATTTCATTTATTTTGTTAAAAAAAAAATATTCCACTAAATTACGTTGAATATTTGATCACATTTTATAATCATGTTGTTCCAAATTTTCTAACATTGTTTCTAATACAAATACAATACAATCTTATGTACTTTTGCAGAATCTCTTTTTCAGTTATATTTTTACCCATTATCTCTAAATAAGTCCTGTTTGTTTACATTGTTTCAAACTTTATAGCTTCTCTTCCCTTCCTTCCTCCCTTGTTTTCCACTCTACCCTTTTTTACCCCCTTGTCTCTTAATCTCTACCATCTTCTGTATTCCTCTTTTCTGTTGCTTTCTGAAATTGTGTCCACTTTTCACCTTATTTTTTCCTTTTTTGGTTGTTTTTTTAAGTCTTAAATTCTCCATTCTCTTTCCCCCCCTTTATCTTCCCCAGATAAAGTTGTTCATTAAAGACGGCTTCTTCTTCATCCCAAACTTCTTGTTCTTGTAGTTTCTCATACGTAGAAATCACCATTTCTAAAAAATGAAAAACAGAGCCAAAAGATCCCTTCCCTTCTTGTTCCTCTTCTTTCTATTTTATAAATTCCATTTTCAGTTCATTCACAAATAATGCCATTGTAAAAAAAAATTTAAACAACCCAAATGATTTTAATCATTCAAATAAGAATTTCCAAAAGTCCCAAAGTCACCAAACAGTCCAGATACACACAGTCTATTTCATTTAACACTTTTTTCTTTTTTTCACTTTCTCTTCCTGAGATTGTAATTCAGTTACAAAGTTCCAATTAAATGTATCTTTTAGAAGTCTTGTTATGATTTTGTTCTAGACTTTTAAATTCTAAGCAGTCTCCTCCAGCCAAATCCTAATCTTAATTCTTATCCTCTCCCTTCCCACTTACAGCATAAAAATTTTTTTTTCCAGTGTTCAGAAATCTTTATTGTCCCCTTGGCTTTAATTTTCCAGTTTGATTACCTGCTGATGCGAAAGTGGATTTTTCTCATTCATCTGCTGTCACCGTAAGGAAGGAGAGTGAGAAAAAACAAACTTTCCCGTTTCACTTTCATTTGCTGCTTCTAGATCTTCTTAGGGAACGATGTATCTTTTTCCAAAATTTAAATTCCAGGATATTTTGGATGTTGCTTCTCCTCCCGGTCAGTCAAAACTTTCACTTCTCAGCTTCCTCCTGCACATTCTTTTCCAGATGAAAGCTTTTTTGTGGTGGCCATATCTGACCGCCGCTCTACCACTTTCAGAAAAGGGAGTTAAGCCAGCTGAGGAGGGGGGTGCGACTCCCCCGACCCCTGCTAGGTCTCCCCTGTCTTCAGCTACCTCTACGGGGTAGCTATAGCCCCGAAGCCAGTTGGCTCGGGGCACTCCAGCGGTGAGCACAGCAGAAACCGCGCACGATTGCGGATTCCTGCCACCGCCGAGCCTTGCAAACCGGAAGTCCTCAAATACTCTTGTTTAAAGAGGTAACTGGCAATATATCTCTGTCTATGAAAACCTGAGCACACTATCAATCAAAATGTATTCACAGAAGCCTATGAAAAGTATGTTTTCATCATCCATTACTTTTAATCTTAATATTATGATGTTTTTTCCTGATAGGCCAAGACAATTTTGATGGTTGCTGTTTATATCTATGCATTGCAATATTTATTAAACTTGAGGACATGCAATTTAGTATCTTCAGATGATTTTGCCACTTCCCCAGCCCATGCCTTAGAAGAGTTTTTCCAAAAGTTGTCACCAATTTAACATGAGACCAGTTGCTTCAAAAGTAATTTATTTAAGTTTCTTTTTATCAAATGTACTGTCTGAGGAGTTCTTGGTGCTCTCTGAGATTGGTGGTTTTCTTGCAGATGTTTCATTACCTAAACTAGGTAACATTATCAGTACTTGTCTAGTACTGATTATTACAGATGATGTTAGTTTGGGTAATGACATGTCAGCAAGAAAACCACCAAGCTCAGAGAGCACCAAGGACCCCTCATTTCAACTCTGCGCTACACATATTCTCCTTTATTGGTAATGTATTGTCTTTTCTGGCTTTTTGTTAGAATGGGATTCTTGGAAATGAAATTCTTGGCTGAAAAGTACTGCATGTTCTTGGTTTTAAGTGATCTCCCTTATTACATTCTCTCATTACCGAATCAAATTGTATAATATTTGCATCTAACTTGAGTCCTTTAGGTTTAAATTTTTCCTGTATTGCAAGTTCTACTTCAATTTATTATCTGATAATATAAAGTCAGTTAATTAATTTTGCCACAGTGTCAGGTCTTTAAAGATATCTCACCTGGGATATTTTTATGGTTATATCATTTTTAATCAAACAACTCTATGAAGTCAAGCATTGTTCAATTGTGTGTGTGTGTGTGTGTGTGTTTGTGTGTGTGTGTATTTTCCCCTATACTTGTGTTTAATTTAGAGTTTGTAGTTCTGAACATTTCAGGCTAGGTTAACTATTACAAGTTATTCAATTTGTTTATTTTTTCATTGTCAGTCTTAAATATTTATTTCGATTAATTTCATCTTGGCTCTGTTTAATTTGTAACCTGCAATTTTACATGATGTCATAAAATACTAGGTCTTCATTTAGCCACCTGCATATAATAGATGTCATTTAATATAGCTTAATAATATGATCCTCTCTAATAATTTTACAAATGGCTCTCGGCTTAGAACAAATATTGCCACCAAAACTCTTTGAGTAAAACTAGGAACTAAGTTTTTGAATAAACTTAGCAATCATGCATTAAAAGGATCTGCCCTTTTATGGACTGCCAATTGGCTAAAAGCCAAAAACAAAAAATAGTAGATGGCCACTTTTCTCCCAGGAAGAAATAAAAAGCAGAATGCCTCAAGGAGTTGTACTGGGAACCTTGCTTCTTATTTAGTTCACAAATGATCATGACCGGGAAGGAAGTCATGAGGAAGACCAATTTGCAATTATAACAAACCATTCAGGGTGGTAAAAACCAAAAGCAAGCACAAAGAGCTCCAGAAAAATCTATTCAAACTGATGAATCGACATTGAGAAGTAAACATGGTTACATTTAAATATATATGTAAAATAATACATGCAGAGGCAAACTGTCCTAACTTTACATATAAACTGATGGTAGTCTGAGTTGTGTGTTACTAACCAAGAACAAAATATTAGGGTCATAGTGGATAGGGTAATGAAAATGTGAACTCAAACTGCAGCAGCTATGAAAAAAGACAGATTCCACACTAGAGAACATTAGGAAAAGGCTTGGAAATAACATTAGCAATATTGTAACGATCATGCAGAATTCAAGAACAGTTTAGTATCATAAATTTGTGGGATAAACATATTTATCATCCAGGTCTATCAAAAGCCTTCTTAGGAAGGAAGATTTAGTAAAAAAAGCGATGGGTTTTTTTTCAGCATAGATGATCTGCATAATTAAAAGAAATTCTAAAAGTTGGAGTACTCTGAAAAATCCACTGATAGATGCAAACTGACAAAGTAGATATAAAATGGTATTACTCTCTTCTTGGAGAGATCTCTTTTTCCACTTGCTTCTCACTTTGAGGAATAGGATGGAAAAGTATAGATCAAGTTGGATCAAGTATGGATCCAACTTCCTGTTTCCATTTCAAGAGCTGAGATTATCTGATTTTGGCAGAATCCAGCAGTAGAAGCATATCCAAGGCCTGGTTTTTCCTTTTGAGTTTGAAGTTTCCAACCATGGAATGGGAAGTATAAGGAATCTTCCTCTGCCATTTTAAAAAAGAAAGAACTGATACATAATATAATAGTAATAACACTTAGACTTATATACCACTTCATAGTGCTTTATAGCTCTCTCTAAGCGGTTTACCGAGTCAGCATATTGCCCCCAATAATCTGGGTCCTCATTTTACCGACCATGGAAAAATGGAAGGCTGAGTTAACCTTTAGCTGTTCAGAATTGAACTCCTGGAGTGAGCAGTGAGTTAGCCTGCAATACTGCATTCTAACTTCTGTGCCACCACCGCTCTAACTAATCTGCTTTAAATGACATTATTAGCTGGACAAAGAAGAATTAACTTCTCTAGAAGTGATAGTTTATTCTATTAAGTCTTTGAATTAATGGAGGCATATAACAATTGTATTTTTAAAACTTTGTGGAAAATTAGAGTCCTTTTCTGGTGTATACCTAGTTCTATTTTTTGCCCATTCTGCATATAATTCAATTGTGATCAGAGAGTAATTCAACTATAATTACCAAATTTAGTTGGAAAACCATAAAGTCCAATACTTTTATTTAACACTGAGCTCTTTACTGTTTAATCTTTTCTCTTGAGGATTTTTTAAAATTTTCTTAATTTTGAGATTTTTTAAGAAAAGAATTATTTTACTTCACACATTACATGATGCATCATTCCGCAAAGAGGTTATGAATGTATTAATTCATATAATTTATTATCATTAGACTGCATTAAAATAATATTGATGAAATGAGCCTCTTCTTTTGCTGATTTGTTTCATAAACAATTTATACTGAACAATTCATTCTACATTTTTTCCTCCAGATACATCTGGTAATCCTCAAGAATTCTGTTTTTGTGAAGTTCACAGTTTTCTCCTTCTTTTGTTTTCAAAGATTCAAACATACGTTTTATCTCAAAACTCTTTCATTATAGCTATTTTATTACAACTATCTTTCATATTGTATTTCTTTTAGTCAAAAGTAATGACATAAGCCTTATATATACTCAGGATTGCATGTTGATCAACTTATATGGTATCACATATTGATAAACAAATTCTTTCAATATTTCACCTTTTGTATACAGGCTGAATCTTGGATTTTGATTCACAAAATTAAGGAGGTGTAGTATGATAATATATGAGATTTTTTTTCAACTTTTCCACTGCTAGAATAAATCTCATATATTGTCATCAAATCATATTAGACTGTAGGAGCTACCAGAAGCAAATGTATTCTGTGTAAGTATGATGTACAATCTGAGATAAATAGAAACACAGTAATTCAATGAAGTGAACTTTTTCCAACATTTTTTTAGCAACATTTTTCCAACATTCTTTAGCAGCATAACATATGCTGTTAAAAATCACTCACCATCATGATTTCTCCTTTATCAGATTCAACAATTACACTAAAGAACACACAGTTGGGTTTCTTGATAGATAAATACATATCAAAGAAATCATCCTATCTTCTAAAATACCGATGATCAACATATATCTTCCACTAACATACTCCTTAACATTCAGGGTTTAGAATGGAATCCAATGGCATATTTGCTTGTTATTGTGGAAACTGTTTTTGCAGATAAAATAAGAGGGATGTGATCCCTCCTTTAAGTTATAGCCCAGGTACCTTTAAAATTAGATTCATATTTTTCAGTCTGCCTTATTATTATTATATCCACCATTTTAACTCCAGTCATTGTCAAATTCTGCATCCCACATTTTCCTTTCTTTCTTTCCTTTCTCATATACATTTTTCCCTTTCTCTCTTTTTCTTCTGCCAATTTCAAAAGGTCTTGATCTATGTAGGAAACAGACACATATGCACAAACTCACTTTCTGTTATAAACAAAAATATCTCTTGGATATTTTACAAAGAAAAATCACATTCTGTTTTAAATAAGTTCAAGTTTAAATAATCCAAGTGGGTTTTTAAAAAAAAAAAATGGCAAAGGCAGTAGAATGAAATATTTCTCAATGGATTTTGTATGGAACTTGTAATAGCAAAACAATAGAAAAGTATTCATTTAGTACCTTTGGGGATAAGATATGTACAGTATAGATTAAATCTTTGGACATTACCAGTTTTGTTGCAAATGGAATTCTTTGTTTTATTAAAAGCAGACTATGAACAGAAATATTAAACATTCTCCTAAATCTTGCATATTATATATCTATTTGCCTTTGAACCAGTGTAATATATAGAATCCTAAGTTCAGTTTAATATTACATTATTTGTTCAATGCAATATTAGTGAATGTGTATATTTCATTTAAAGAAGTTAAAGTAACATTAGTTGACTTTCACCGACTGCTTTTGTTGTGATTTTTTTTTTCATACAGAATCCCCTGGCTTTTGCATCAAAACTTTGGCTGCACTAATTTTCATATTAAATAATATTAGATTCAACAGCAGCTTGACATACATATGACATCAGCAAGATCTAATATGAATATTTCAGGTTTGGATTCTGAAAAAGAGAATTCAGTTCCGGTGACTAGTAGTGACTTAAAAATTATCTTAAAAGGAATGAGTTTTCAACTTTCAATGTACAATATCCTGTATTTTAAAAATCAGTGATCCCTACACAAACTTTGAAGAAATTGCTTAGGTTATAAAGTTATCAGTTGGTTTTAAAGCCATCATTAAAAAAGAAAGTTCTTCCTAATTAACAGAATGCTTTTCCCGATAGGTCCAGTAACAGTTCAACTGGGTCAGCTTTTTAGAGAAAATGAAGTATGAGGAAAGGGTTAAATTGTTCTCTTTTTAGTGTTCCTTTTTTCCTCTTTATCCTGTTTTGTATTATTTCATGCAGTTCTTGCTGGATACCATTCTCTCTAATAGAAAACTCACTGCCAAGAAAAATGGAGGCAAAATTAGTTTGCAGAGAAACCAGAGGGGGATCTCGGCATGCTTGAGGAAACCCTGAAGTCTGCAGAAGTACACAGCTTATTTTTCAAGAACCATTAAAGTCCCCCCTTCAGTGTACAACCTACCAAGAAGTGGAGGTATGAAATGATGGAAAAGAAAAATGGAAAACAAGGGATACAAATCAGCCTGTTTGAATACCTTATCACTTCTTCATTATCTTGTAAAAAGGTATGAATGGTAAAATATAATGCTGAACAGGAATCAGCAGAATGAAACATCCAATATTATGTTATTGTTGTTCCTATTCCTTTTCATCTGTCCTTTATTCTATCGTATTATATAAACACACACTTCCTTTCTCTTCTTTGGGTTTTCTGAACTGTCATTTAACAAAACCTTTCCTTTCTGCAGTCTTCTAAGTTAACCTTATGTTAAGACTGTACTCATTCAAAATTGTTTGTCCCTTTTCTGTAATAAGGTCCTATTTTTTCGCTGTTCTTCTTTCCAATTCTTAAATGTTTTTAACATCATATGGGCTGTTGTTTGGTTTCGTTCCATTTAAATAAAAAATAAAGACATCTCTCAGTCAAGCCTGCTTATTAATGGATTCATCTATGCCAGGGATGTCAAACTCGATTGAGGAGAGCATCAGGGTTGTTTTTGACCTCAGGGGAGGGGGAGAGGGGAGAGCCAGTTTGACATTGTTGGGGGAATGCCTATGGTGGTCTGAGCTCTCGCCAGTGAACACGGGCTCCCGAGCTCTGTTCTCAGCTGGGATGGTGTCCTGCAACTCTCTGCCAGCGAAAATGGAGCTCGGGGGTAGGGGCGCACATGGCCCTTGCAAGCTGTGTGTTTCAGCCTGTGTTTTCCTGCAGTCCTCTGCCAGCAAAAATGGAGTGTCCCCAATCTGTTTTTGTTGGCAGAGGCACCGTGGGCCGGATCTTTGCTCTTTTCAAGGTGATCCCATGGGCCAGATCTAAGCACCCCGTGGGCTGAATCTGACCCCCGGATCTTCAGTTTGACATCCCTGATCTATGTGATTTTCTGGGCAACAATATATATAAGGGGGCTTGCCCTTGCCTTCTTCTGAGATATTCTTTTTAAAAAATTTCTCCTCTAGCTTACAGCCTGGAACTCCGTGATGAGCAGGAAAAATTGAAAAGGTGTAGGATTGTGTCAATGGCACACATCTATTGATGGAATGACATCCACCTCATCAATACTTCTGTGCAAAGCTTTCTATGTCTTGTGGTTGCTATTTTTCTCTTTCTTTTTTATTTCTCTTTTTTGAATTCTTTGATTTTTGTCTATGTTTATTGGTTTTAAAACACACATTTTAAAATATCAGTTTACAATCATCCATTACCCACTTCAGATATTTCTTTCCCTTGGTTGAATTCAAATTCTTGACTCTTCTTATTTTTCTATATTGCTTCCATTTTGCCCCCTCCTCTTTTGATTTCAACAATCTTTTAATTTATTTTGTAAGATTGGCCTTGTCTATTGTTTTTTTTTCTGAAGATGTTTGTCACAGCATCTGAACACCACTGATCTGTTTATTTATTTATTTTTGCTTTTTCCATATAGCTTTACCATTCTTTCATTCTTAATATGATTAATTCTTCACCTATTCATGTCAGTAACCTCTATGTAACATTCAATTCTCATCTTAATTTTTCTATCTAGCCAGTCTCTCATTTAAACTTTTTGTTTTCATCTTTGGAACATTGGAAAAATTGGTCTTACCTTGTGACATAGCTAAAACCTTAAAAAGCCTCATCTCCATTACTGCAATATTCTTCTAGGGCTTCATCATTCATATCTTGTACTTTTCGTTTTGGTCCTTAATCCAGCTGCTTGACATATTCAAGTGCTTGTTGTGATTTCAGCCATCTGATTCTCGTTTTTTGTTCTCTATTCTAGCTCTTATTTTCCTTTCATCTTCACTAGAAACTTCTTTAGGTTACATTTACATCTCGACAGGCTCATGCTGCTCATTCTAATTCATCTTCTTTCTACACTGCCCTCCATTTCTGTTTTCCATCTCTGCCCCCTTCTCTGGCTAGATGGTCTCAGTTAATTTGTTGATAATACTTTATGCCTAAAGGATAGGTCAGCAAAGAATAGAATAGAATAACTTTATTGTCACTTTGAATGTACACTGATCAGCATACATTAAAATGAAATTTTGTTTCATATAGCTCTCAGAAGGGTCACCACCTTCAAAATGCACTACATAACCATGACAGAATAAATAAATATAAAATTATGCATATACACACATACAACATAGTCTAGTTCGAATATATACATATACATGGTGAGAAAAAAGAATCTTGCGAGATTACCAGATGGATGGCATAAAGAACAAAGCTGTTACAGCATCTGGTGTCATTAAAAATACTTCGAAACCTCCTTCCAGAAGGGAGCAACAGAAACAGATTGTAAAGTGGGTGTGTGGGGTCTCTAACAATACTTCGAGCTCTAAGAACATGGCACTTATAAGCAGTATCCTGAATAACAGGAAGCGAGCTTCTTATAATTTTCTTGGCTGTCCTTTACCATTCTCTGTATGGACTTATTTCTGAGGCACTTTAGCCACCAACCAAATAGTGATGCAGTTTGTTAAAATGTTCTCAATCATGCCTCTGTAAAAAGTGACCAGGACAGAAGAAGAAAGATCTGATCTCCTCATCCGATGAGGAGAGCACAGCTCAAACACAATCATGTTTGCTACTTGAATGGAACTTTGCAAATTTTTGATTAAGACAAGCAGAACCTCTTCCCACAACAGAAGTTTTTTCTGACCATTTCATGCAAAGATGAGCTGCAAAATTTGGGGGCTAGGTGGCCTTTTGGTCCCTGAGTACATATATTTATATATCCCCTGTTGTGCATTCATCAGTTTATAATTTTGAAAAAGTGTCTTCAATTTAGGAATAATGAGAAATTATTCTGGCCAATAGTGCTGAAGGGAAGCATGTAGGGCTTCTTTTTCTGCCCTCAAATCTTCTTTAAAAGAGCTAAAATACATGATTTTAAATTATTACCCAAATATTACCATCAACATATGTGAAAAAGTAGTTAAGCATTGGACAGGTTCAGCTCTTCACTAGCATACGGGGCTCGCTGGATGGATTTGAGTTAGTCCCTTTCCTTCAGTCAAACCTACCACACAGGATTGTTGTGGAGATAAAATGAGATAAGACCTCGTATGCTTTGGAAAATCTGGGGAAAAATGTGGAATGTAAACGTATTAAGTAACCATACTTTTAAAAAATGTGTGTTGTTTTAAAATGTGGTTTTTTCCCCCCCAACTGGGATTGCATTTTTTATAGATTTAATGTAATAAACAGTACAGTCATTGTGCCATGGTATGCTTTTACAAACAAGTTACAAATCCACAATTAGCCTAGAGAAAGAGAAAGACAGAAAAATATCTCCCAAAACAGTATAGGTAATTCTCAACTTACAATTTGTATAGTGGCCATTCAAAATTACAGTGGCACTTAAAACAGTTACTTATGACCATTTTTCAAACTTATGACCATTACAACATTGCATTCCACATGGCCACATGATCAAAATTTGACTGCTTGGCACCTGGTATGTATTTATGAAGGTTGTAGTATCCCAGGGTCATGTGATCACCTTTTGTGATCTTCTGACAAGCAAAGTCAATGAGGAAGCCAGAATTCATTTAACAACTGTGTTACTAACTTAACAACTGCAGCGATTCACTTAATAAATGGAGCAAAACTTATTTAACAACTTAGCAAGAGAAAATTTGGTCACAGTTGTGGTCGTACCCAGAGGACTATTTGTACTGTGCAAATCAATCCAATGTAATACCTATACAGCTGAAAATCAAGTTTGAACCAAGAATCTGCCTGTGATCAAACAATGGAGATGCTCATCTGTCTTCACACAGAGATAAGTAACACAAATTGCTGATACATTTATTCAAAAGAATTGGACACCAAACCCTGACTATTAAACCGCAAGGATTTTAGAAAGCTTCAGATACACAATAAACTCTACTCAACTTTGAGTAGAGCAAATCTAGAGTTTAATAATGTGCTTTCAATTGTTCAGTTTATAAAGACAAACTCTTATTCTCCTTTTTTTCCCTATAGTTAAGGCGGCAGAATTTCTGTATTTCTCACAGGCACAAATCGTTGTCTTCTTCTGGCCTTCCACAGTGTGAAGGAGAGGAATTTGAAAATTTCAAACATACAAGCCAAATAAAATAAATACTTGAAAAGAAATTGCTTAATTTTCCAGGCATATATTGGAATTAGATTTTGGTTGTTTGGTATGGATACAGGCAGGGTGGGGGTGAGATTGGAGAGGGATCAAGGAGGGCAGCTTACGAATAAGCAAGTTGGTTTGTTGAATGAAGCATGTGAAAAGTAGGAATTCTATTATAATCAGTTCTGCGGAGTTTATGATGTATGATAAATAACTGTGAAATGCATATATGTAAAAGGAAATGTTATGAAATTTCAAAAAGCCAAAGCCAGGAGCTGTCAAGCCAATGTTACCTTTACACTCCTCCCAGCCAGACGCAGGACACGACGGGCCAGCTGACAAGCCTGACGAAGCCATTGAATCTGATCTTCATTCTTAAGGTCTATTTCGTCTCCCAAGTCAGGCGGGGCGCCTGTCATCACATAGTCTGGCTGCTTTATATGCTTGGAAATGAAGGAGCAAAAATGAAGATCAGAACACGGAGCATGACAATGGGATCATTTTCTCAGATAGAGCCCCCCCCCACTTCAGCCTGTCTTATTGGTTGTCTGAGTGACCTTCCTAAGCCATCAGAGAAAACCCTGAAGGATGCCCCAGTATTTGTCTCACTGCCCTTTTGAACTTCACAGTGTTTGTTACTTGCAGAGCCTACAACATTGAAATTCAGAGTATCACAGCAGAGTATCACAGAGTATCACAGAAGGCTCAGACCAAAAGTTCCTAATGGCACTCCAACAGTTCCAGTTTGCCTTTAAAAGAAAAAAGAAAAAAAGAAAAATCCATTTTTTCAAAACAAGCCAGGTAACTTTGCAGAGTCCTGAACTGACCTATTAATGAAAAGGGAAAAGCCTAAATCCTGAATCCCATAAAAATGGATAAGAACTCTGACCCTGTTGAAAAGAATTACCAATGTAGCAGTTATTCAAAATTATTCTATATTCTTGCACATGTATAAAGGCCATGTCACACTGCCCAATGGATGCAAAAAGGACACAACGGACGAGCAAAATGTTCCATCCGTTGTTATCCGCTCTCAAAAGGGGCAAAAATTTGCATAAGCAGAGCAGATAACACGGAAAGGAACGGACGTGGGGAGGATGCAGAGCGGATGTACAGAGGATGCAGAGCGGATGTATAGAGGATGCGTAGAGGATGCAGAGCGGATGCGTAGAGGATGCAGAGAGGATGCAGAACGGATGCAGAGCGGATGCGTAGAGGATGCGTAGAGGATGCAGAGCGGATGCGTAGAGGATGCAGAGCGGATGCGTAGAGGATGCAGAGCGGATGCAGAGCGGATGCAGAGCGGATGAGCTGCATCTGCTTTCATCCTTCCTCCATCCGTGCTACTAACGCTGTGCGTCCGTTCTGCTTCCTCCCTGCGTCCATTTACCGCTGGAACGGATTTGAGTTGTGCGGATGCACAGCGGATGCCTAGCAGATATAGCAGATGCGTAATGGATGCAGAACGGATGTCCCTTGTATGCCTAGAGGATGCAGAACGGATGCATTGGATACATTTTCCACTCAAAAGTTTTGGGCAGCTCAAAACTTTCTGAGCGGATGAAACGTCAATAAACGGATGCTGGACGGATAGAGAGGAAGCAAAACGGAGGCAGTGAGTACATCACGTTAACCAACGGATGGCAAGCTTTTTTGTCCGTTTTACATCCTCTTTGCATCCGTTGGTGCAGTGTGACATGGGATTAAAGTAGAGTGTGAGTCTAGGTCTGTGTATATGGCATATGTATCTTCATGTTTCTCTCTGTAATGACTTGGGGTATGGCACAAAGGCAACACAGTCACATAAGTAAGAAAAGTCCTTTTAAAACCTCCAACTTTGCCCCCAATGTGAAGGTTACCTTTGGCTGGAGAAAAAACTCTCCCAAGAACAGTCTTTATGTGGAGGAAATTCAGTCCGAACACAAAGTACATATAAACTGTAAATAAAAATCCACACAAACCATGCTGCAGCAATAAACTGGACAGGGCAAGATAAGGAATTGCAAACTTCAAAGGCCAACAAAACACGCACAGTTCGGAAGACGCCAGGAACTTAGATAAGCCTTGAGAATCAAAGATAACTCACGATTTGCTTCCCATAAGTTGCTGTGCGTAGCTTCCCTTTTTAAACACGGTGTTCCCAGCTACAGTTAATGAAGGAAATCAGGGCCCTTTCCTCCCCCATAAGCCATGCAATGTTGCTCTCTTCTCCGTTCCTCCCCGTGTGCCCTAGGATGGAGAGGGGGTGGGCCTGAATCTTCCTCAGAATTCCCTCTGCCTTGCTCTACCTCTCCCCTGCTCTGCCCAGCTCGATTTTTCCCTTCCCCAGTTTCTTCCACAGCCAATGGAGCCACACTCCCACTCCTTGTCAGCTGCTCGGCCTCACACTTGGCCTCAGATTCTGACAGGGGCATGACACACTCTCTCTCTCGTTGTGTGTATGTGTGTGTGTGTGTGTGTGTGTATGTGTGCTTGAACTATGCCTAATCGGTTAGGTTTCTTACATGAAGACATTAAACCTCAACACTGGTCAGTATTTTATTCATTTATTTGTGAGATAGATTTCTATCCTTCCTTTTCTTCAAAAGCTTAAGATAGTGAACAATGCCCCAAACCATTAGAAGCTACCGTGAATGGCTGAGTGGATCACCTCTACCCTATCCAATCTAGGCTAAGTGTAATACCCATACCAAAATGGCACCATACCCTGTTTCCCCGAAAATATGACCTACTCTGAGAGTAAGTCCTAGCTTGATTTTTACATGTATGCCCAATATAAGCCCTACCCCCAAAATAAGCCCTGATTAAGATCCCGCCCACTCCAGAAAGCACGGGTAAAAATTAAGCTAGGGTGAGGATGGGGAGGGCAGAAGCTGCCCTACTACTTACCTTTGAACAGTTGTAGCCAGGCCTCGCACACCCAACACCTGCCTTGCCAACCCATTTCTTCTGCAGCCGGCAAGACCAGCAAGGCTTTCCTGAAGGCCTCTGTAGCTGAAAACAAAGGTCCGGATCGATCTGGAGCTCTGTTATCGGCTGCAGAGGCCTTCAGGAAAGCCTTGTTGGCCGCAGAAGAAGTTCCTGAAGGCCTCTGACAGTGAAAAGTGGAGAGGTGGTGGATGGCATCTCCCAAAAATAAGACCTGGTGCCTTTTTTGGTGGCAAAAAAAAAAAAATTATAAGACACAGTCTTATTTTCAGGGAAACACGGTAGTATTCAATGACTAGGCAGGCAGGAGACTTTTCTTAACTCTTCTAGTTCAGCAGTACCAGAATCCTCTGAGGGTAAATTATTCCCAATCTGAGAACTCCCCCAAAGCTGAAAAAAACCCAACATCCCAGGCTTTAGACTAGACTCACAAATTGTTAAAATAAATGAGAGGATGACAGTGACAGATCACTTTCATCAGCTTATTGCAAAGAAAAATAAGAACCTATCCATGTTGTCCTCAAGGATCAAATTCTACTCAAAGAAGTTTACAACAGGATATACACACAGACACACAAATGCACAAATAAACACAAACATATTTCCAATATTTTGAAAGTAATAGTTTACAAATTACAAAGTAATTTCAATGATAAAAGCCATCACAATTCAAAAATTGTTAATGAACATGAAACAAAAACAACATGACCATGCATTTTCTAAGAATCTATCTAAATCAAGAATTAAATAAGGAAATACATCAGTTATTTGAAACATATTATGCGGCCTTTGCTCCTTTATCTTCCTGCATGTTATAAGCAGTATAATAATAGTTTGTTAAGATATATATCATGACAGTTGAACTTTTTAATAGGAACATTATTAGCTGGCAGCATGATGTTTAAAAAAAAACCCTTATGATGGCAAAAACTGTTTTTAGATTTCCTAATTTAAAAATGGATATTAAAAAATTGTTAATATATGGCCAATTCCTATTTACATGATTTATAACAAATTTCATCATTTTTTAAACCAGAGGCTAACCAAAACATTGGGACGTAGCAGCAGCAGGAGTATCAAATTGAAACTGGCTAAGAAATTGACTAAATGCTTTCTTTACCATAGCAGGAACTTGATTACTTTGTGCATGTTCAAATCCCAGCCCTGGTAACAAAATCATGATTCAAACTGCTAGTTGTTGGGATGTACTTCATTATTCATCTAATAAATCTCTATATTGACTCCTGAAAGAAGCAACAGAGCAATAGAAATGATAGTACCTTAGGAACTGGATAAGGAGGAGAAACATCAGCTGGCCAAACTACCTTATAAGCATTTTTCTGTCTGTGGCAAAAAATATATCTTCTTTGATGAATGCTTGATGGGTATAAGTAGATATGATTAACTGATGAGCAGAAAACACGCTGACAGCCAGTCACATGGCCTGTGGACAAATATATATGGTACAGTATCTGCATCAATGGAATAAATTATCATTTATAACCATGTAATCATATTAATGACAACATTAATACTTTTTAAAAGAAATTTTGGCTTTGTTCTACCTTTGTAAATATACCATATGTACAATCAGAGAAGATGATCACTCAATATGACATTGATATATAGTGTGGCTCAAAACAAGACTACCTTTTATTTTTAATCAATTAACATGTCTGATAGAGGATCATGGCTTATCATCAGCCGCATCATATTAAATTCCAATGAAAACCTGGGAGGAACCAAGATACATCACATTCCCCTAAGCTACAACCAGAAAGCTGATTTATTTTATTATTAAGCAAGCTAGTTTATTTAAAAGGAGAGTAGTATTACAGGCCATCTATTGTGAGTTAAAGTATCTCCCGTTTTCTAAGGGGAAAAAAAAACAATTATGCATTGTTGGCTGAGCAAATGCTAAGCAAGATCAGATTCAGTTAGCATTTGGATGGGAGATTACCAGAAAAGTTCAGGATTGAGAAGCTCAAAAACTATACTTGGAGAAACTTTATGAAGAAAGCATGAGTCAAGTTTAATTCAAAGGAGACTCTTATCTTTTAATGCCATCTATATTCCCTCTTTTCTTTCTTTCTTTTCTCCAGACCAATAAAAGTTAAAATATTACATTTCTCCCCCATGCAAATGATAAAAAAGGTTTCATCTAAATTTTACCCTACAGTAAAAAGATACTCTTTCTATTGGCATTCTGAATGTTTTTTTTTTTTTTGGTAATTACTAGTTCTACTTCATTTAGCCATCATTTTCAAAATGCCTGCACAGCATGCATATGCACACAGTATAATATTACAGAAAAGAACACCAATAAGAAGTTAGATTTCACAACAAACACATACATTTCTGCTTGGACAATGACACATCTTTAGCAGGAAGATAAGGAAACAAGCCAAAGACATCTCTGACTCTAAGCCTTTTTGCTATTATGAAGATGATAGAAATTGTACAATATTGTAGGGGGGAAACAATTTTTTATCATTTGCATGGGGAGAAATGTAATATTTTAACTTTTATTGGTCTGGAGAAAAGAAAGAAAGAAAAGAGGGAATATAGATGGCATTAAAAGATAAGAGTCTCCTTTGAATTAAACTTGACTCATGCTTTCTTCATAAAGTTTCTCCAAGTATAGTTTTTGAGCTTCTCAATCCTGAACTTTTCTGGTAATCTCCCATCCAAATGCTAACTGAATCTGATCTTGCTTAGCATTTGCTCAGCCAACAATGCATAAGAGTGGAGTCAGGCGAAAGGACAGCAAGGATGGAACTGATACTGATGTACTTGTTACAGTAATGAGGAGCAGGAGTGAGCGCCCCAAAATATTTCACTGTCTGAAGGGTTACACTTAAGGAAATATATCAAGAGTCTTTGAAAAAATCTTGGTTCTGAAGATCTTGCCACTGTTCCATGTTGAAGATACAAATACTTTTTTTATGCCTGAGTCACAGTCCCTCCAGTTTCCTTGGCAAGATTTCAGATTTGGTTTGCCCTTGCCTGTTTCCTAAGGCATAAGACCCTGTCCCAAGGTCACCCAACTGACATTCATGCCTCAGGCAGGACTGGAACTCAGTCCCTCAGTGTCTAGCCTGGTTTATTTGCCATTATACCAAACTGGCTCAAAAAATTACAAACTCTATATAATGATAGTATCAAAGGCAACTATCACCACCTCCTTTATCTAACTATAAGGTGAGCTATGCTAAGCAAATTAATCAGTCTGGATATGCCAGAAGAAACAACTAAATAACTTGCCAAAACTAAGAATGAAAACTACACAGTTACAGAAAAAAATAAGCTATTTAATCAGTAAGCCAAATAATTACCATTACTTAAAGTAGTGAATTATCTTAAGTCTATTTATTCAGGAACAAATCTCACTGAATGCAAATTTGAACCAGAACACTGGATATTTGAGGATTACAATTTCCAGAATCAGTATAAAATAAGCTGAATTTTCCACGATTTGCAGGATTTCCATCCTGAACTGCAGGATTTCATCAAGGTAGAAAAATTGCCATATCCAGGCTAAATTCTACAATACGGAACCCCAACCTTTTTGAGCAAGTAAAATTATAGGCATACTCACATTACAGGCACACTGACCAAAGAGCTACCATTTGGTATGATTAAATACAAATGCCTACTCATTTATGAAAGGCAAACAAACAAGACACCTTCCTCTCCATCTTATCTATCATCTCAGTTTATTTCCTTTTCATCTGGGAAGAAGGGCATAATTCCAAAGAAAGCATTGGCAGTAGCCCCGTATTTTTATTTTATTTTTGAAGACTGCCCTAGCTAGGTTAGATACAGGGGCACCGAAACATTCTTAGACATAAAAATTATCCTCATGGTTGGAGCTTGATTTCAAAACACGGCAGATTTTTATTTTATTTTTCTAATTAAAGTAATAAAAATAGCCCAAAATAAAATCAGGTAGGGCATGGCACCTGGCAGGCAAGAAGGGAAGTTTCTGGGATACATCAGCTCCACAATTTCCATTTTGAACATGCAGACACCAGAGTTGTGTTATCTGAATCTTCTTGCCCAATGCAGTGATTTCCTTAAAATGTTTCAAAATATATTTTAGAATGTTGAGAAAAAAACATGGGTTTCTTTGCGGATAGTAGTTTTTCAATCCGACTAATTTCTCTCCTTTGTATCTGTAGAGACATGTTCACTTTACATTTATAAAATATTTGGCTTTTTTTATGCTTCCTCCTCCTCCTAGTATTCCACAGAACACATGAAATACAGAATACATGAAATATACCCATTTATTGTAATTAGAGCAGTGGGACACTCCTTTCAGGAGCCCAAAAAATACTGAACAAAAGGCCAGTCTGAATAGCAGCTGCCATTTTAAGACTTTCTGCAGGGTTTCATAATGTTCTTTCCAGGCAAGTAAATGAAAATGGCTTAGGTTTGTATAGCACCTCAAGAGATGACCGAGGATCAACATATTACAGGCAACTCCATTATTCCATAGGCCTCGTGCATGGACTAATGGGGTAGGAAAATGGATTGTGAGCAGCTTAAACCCAAATCTTTCAAGCAAGATAGAAATATTAAGGAACATTCTCTAGTAACAAGGAAAAGAGGTTTACTCTTGGTTTCTACAAGTCAGTAGACCATTCCTAAGTTTGTAAAAATATAAATGACAAATGTGAAAGTTACTGAACAGATTCATGAAAATGTACATCTTGAAAATTTTACAGAAAGCCAATTGAATACATGCAATCTCTCATTGGTAGATAGGCAACAGGATGTCTCAGCAATTAAAATGCTGGGCTTGTCAGCTGGAAAAGCAACAGCCAGGGTTCAAGATCTGAATGTAATGCAGTGGGGTGAGCACTTGTCTTCGCCCAGCTCCTGTTCACCTAGCAATTCGAAAGCGTGCAAATGCAAGTAGATAAATAGGTATCACTTTCGTAGAGAGGAAACAGTGCCCTGCAACATCATGCTGGCCAAATGACCGTGAAAACATCTTTGGGTAGTGCTGGCTCATGGCCTCAAAATGGAGATGAACTCTAATAGGCAATGACTAGCAGAGTAAAATCTGCAGATTCATTTTCTCCTTGGTAGATAACTCTGCAGCTGTGGAAGTGACATATATTAGCTCAAGCAATATGAATGATAACACTGATGAGCAGAGCAGCACAAATGACATTTTCTCCCACTGATCTCATGGATCAAAAGTATGACAGGGATGGAAAGTACAATGGTCTCCTGAGCCCAGCATGCTCCTTTCAATGGACAATATGGCAGAAGCACTGGAGGGAGAGGAAGTTTCAAATTTAGCATCCTTTGGTTCTTCCTTCTCCTTCATTTTAGAGATGGTTTTCTATTCATTTCTTTGTACAGATTTTGTATATTCTTCTCTCAACTAGGAAATAAAATATCTTGTCCTGTGCATGGATTGAGCAAAAAACCCACTTGGACTATGGCCAGATTTACTCTAAAGATGCATTCTTTGATCACTGCATCATGAAGCAGGAACCACAATTTTGGTGGAGAGCAACACATTTTTTTTCTAAACAGCAGTCAACTACAAACCAAATTAACTAAATATTGAAGAAGGCAATGGCAACCCAATTACTTACTATTGCACAAAATATGATTTGGACATATCAATGTCATACTGAGGACTCAAAAAAACTTGAAGCTTTTTAATTATCTGCCCTAGCCTGATAAAAAATACATTTTTATTATTTTCATAATAGTGTGCTTTTTCCATTCTCTTGCAAACTTCACCTATTTCTTGTTTGACTTTTTTCTCTTCATTTTTCAAAGTGCACACTACCTCATGTAACATAAATGCCATAAATTAACCCTATTCTTCTCCTTTATCTTTCTTTATAAAGTGGCCTTTTGATCACAATCCTCTTAACACCCCAAATTCAAACTTGTAAGTAAAGGATATCTTTAACTTTCTTCCTCAACAGATTTGTCTGTGATTGTACAAAATACTAGTATTAATTCTCCAGTTCTTCTGGACCAGCGATGGCGAACCTTTTGGACTTGGTGTCAACAATTTGGAAAATGCCTAACTTTGATTCTTCTGGCATGTTACACATATACACACTCCATTGAAAGAAAACCAATTTTTTATCTCCGGCACGTCTAGACCCTCCCCCTGAACAGCGGCACCTAGGCCTGAGATAGGGACCAGGGCCTTGACTTCAGCTCCAGTACCGCTTCTGCCATTCAAAATGGTTGCCTCATGTTATTCCCCAAGGTGCGTGAACCCTGGAGAATGACATGACTGCCCTCACAGCCCAGCTCTCTTTCTATTGCCAGGCTCCTGAGGTCTACCCAAGGCTGCTCCAGGTGGCAAACGGTCTTTGTTCTTGAATGGCTTTGGAGAATGCTCTTTCACAGCCTCTGCAGCCTCTGAAAACTGTGTGAAAGCACACTCCATTCTCATGCGACTTTTAGAGGCCACACAAGGGCATGGTACTTCTGGAGGCTCCAGAGGCCATGTGAGAGCATACTTCTTTGGTGGACACTGGTATGGTCACCTTAAACATTGTCAGAGGTTCACCACCATTGTCCTATAGTCTCAATCAGAACAGCCCCCAAAATGGGAGGGAGTAACAGGGTTGGAAGAGACTTTGGAGGTCTTCTAGTCCAACCCCCTGCTCAAGCAGGAGAATGTAGACAGAATACAGGAAACCCTACATCATTTCTGACAAATAGCAGTCCAGTGTCTTCTTGAAAGCTTCTCGTGATGAAGCTCCAACAACCTCCGAAGGCAAGCTGTTCCATTGGTTGATTGTTCTCACTGTCAGAAAATTTCCCCTTATTTCTAGGTTGAATCTCTCCTTGTTCAGTTTCCATCCATCATACCTTATCTGGCCTTCAGGTGCTTTGGAAAATAGGTTCATTTGATTCAATTTCCCTTTTCTGTACATGCTTAAGCCATTTATCAGGTCCTATTGGCTTAGATGCTCCAGACGTAAAAATTCAATCCTTGCAGTTTTATAAAAACTTATACCAGAAAACATTACAGTAATTAGTAAGCTGAGGTAATTCCCCATTAGGAGAATGAGCATATACAGGGAGACGTATTTGAGAGAAGTGTTTGAATAATACACACACAGCACATAGATACATTGTACAGTAAATGTAGGTTTTTACTTCCAGAAAGGTTTAAGCAAATTTCAAAAACAAGCAGTCCAAAGTCATTCACAGGTAAGTCAGCCAGTTTTCAGTCCAGGGATAATCCAATAACAAAGTCCAGTGTCAAAAAATAGTTCAGTAACAGACCTACATCAAATCCAAGAATAGCAGTCAAGTAGAAGAAAAATGGAGGAACAGCAAAACTCTCCAGCAGAAGAAAACAGAGACTCACTGAGACACATTCTCTTCTGAGACTAAAACTAAGACTAAACAACCCAGGTTTCTGGCTCCATCTTATGGCCATTTGAGAAACCACACCCAATTACTTTTAGGATTCTCTTAAAGATACAGTTTTAAAATGTTTATCCTGGTTTATATATTTTCAGCCCAAATAGATGTTAGGTGACTTACATTCCTAACACTCTCCCCTTTTGGGTATGACAATATATACAACCTTACCTTCTAAGTCCATAATCTTCACAGCATGCTTTATGTTTTATAGAGCCTTGGGACTTTGTAAAATGATCTGCTATGTTATTTTCTGACATACAGTATTCCAGCTTAATCATTTTACTTTGCACACACTGTCTTACATTTAAATATCTTAAATCTGTGTGTTTCATTTTTGTTTTAACAGCAATATTTGAAGCCGTCTATATTGATGATTGGTTATCTTCGTAAACAACAATAGAATCTGTTACATTAATTCCCATATCAATTAATAATTGCTTATACAAAACTAAATCTGTACATAGTAAAGACAAACATGAGAATTCAGCCTCCATTGTTGACAAACTTAGATGTTTCCATCTAATAAACCTCCATCCAATCAATGCTTTTCCCAATAATACTATAGTACCCGATGAAGATTTTCATGTATTTATGTCTGTAGCAAAACTTGCATCAGCATATGCAGTCAAATTCAATTCATCTTTCGGCTCCAAATACAATGCATAATGCATTGTTTGTTTCAGATATCTTAACACACGTTTAGCAGCTTGCCAGTGCCTATCAGTTGGCTCAGCATTAAATCTCGCTAATTGATTAACACTGTATCCAATATCTGGCCTTGACCAATTATTGAGATAAGATAAACTACCAATCAAGGACTGATAAATGTTCTTATCAAAAATAGGACTTTGAACTAAACTCCTGGCTAAACTCCTGGCTCATTGGTGTTTTAGCCGGCTTACAAAGTTCCATTTTAAAACTTTTTAGTAAATGGTTAATTTTATCTGTCTTTGAGATCTTGTATCCTCCCCTAGTTCTATCTATCTTTAAATCAAGATATTGTTTGATTTCTCCTAACTGTTTTATCTTAAATTTCTATTCTAACAGTGAGACTATTTTAGTAGCTTCTTGTTCAGTTTTGGTGATTAATACTATGTCATCAGTAAATAATAGCAATAATGAAATTACACCATTACTTTCTCTTTTGAACAAACACGGATCAGCCATGCCAACTACAAAACCTATCTTAGTTAATTCTTTAATTATACATTGGTTCCACTCATATCCTGATTGCTTCAAACCATAAAGACTCTTTTTCAATTTCCAGTAATATCTGGAATATGGGAGATATGGGTAACTGAAACCAACTCTAACATGCTTTCATGCCTCTTCTAAGGCCATATTTCACTCTTGCTGTTATAACTACATCCCTCTCCCCTCCTGTGTTACAATTATATTCATCCTCAGGTTCATAACATTAAAATAAAAATACTGTAAACTAATAAACTAATACCAAGTATGCAAAAATAAAAATTGAATTAAAATCAATTAAATAGTGCATATACATTCTATATAGTAAAAAATTTCATTATTTGATCATTTTACTTATTTATTCTTCTAATTATGAGTAAGTTTAAGCTATGCTTCTAAACCCAACCCTCCCAAAAAGTGAAATCTTGTTTACATTTTTCCATCTAGCATCTAAAAATTTATTAGGCATCTTTCATGTGGTTAAGATTTCTTCCTTTTCTCTCTCTCTCTCTCCTTATTGAAAATCAATACACTCTGGATAATGAAAGTTCTATTCATTACCAAACTCTTCACTGGCACACTACGCATTCTCAGGACAGAGCAATAAACACAGTTACGCTTTCCAACCCCTGTTTATAACTTTCACCATTTCTATATATTTATATACACAGGTTCTATTGGTTTCAGGAGATCCAAAGTATTGATCAGGGGACAAATTGGAAAAGTGGTGAGTTACTATGGATTTCTTAGAATAGAGATAACCCAGATTCTCTTAGCAGTCAGTCAGGTTCTCCTGCTCCAGGAGATCAATATTGCTCAGGATTTTTGAATGACATTTCACCCTGCATCTCCGCAAAGGTTCTTCAGTACAATGATTATGCTGACAAAAATGCATTATCAACATAAAAGCAACTGCTATTGCAAATTGAGACAACTATATTCCTTGGCTATCATTAGAACATACAACAGAAACTAGTTATTCACTGCACCTGCTAAATATTTTGGCAATCCACATGAAGAGTTATCATTACTCAATACAGCAACAGCAAATAAATTATATAAAAGCTAAATAAGGTCCACTGAATCAGGGTTCCAATACTATGTGAACAATAAAGCCCAGTGAACTATGAAAATATGCATGAAATTACATTGTGCTACAAATCATGCTAAATTAATCCACTGGTCACCAGAATGCATTTCAGAGTTTCCTTATCTAAAAAGTAAGTTTCTGTCAAAATACCCTTACTGACTGGAAATAAATTTAAGGAAGGACCCGGGGGTGGGGGGTTGGATTAAACTAGAGTGCTTTTTAATTTATATGCGGAATGCTTTTTAATTTATATGATATGCAGTTCCAGTGGTGCGTTTCAAAATAGTTTACCACCTGTTTGGTGGATGTCGTTTGGTGGGTGCAAGGTACAGGCATAAATTCCTCAGCATGCACACATTGCGCGCATACACCAAACATGCACTTTGCGCACGTGCAGAGGCTTCCTACTCACTTCCTGCAATCCTGCACTCTTCCTGTAGCTTCAGCAACTGATGCGTGGCAATCTGCTGTGCCATGCAAAGCAGCTGCGCTTCCAAAACAGGGAATAAAGGTCAGTATGGGAGCTTGGGCAGATTGGTAGGCCCAACAGCAGCTTGTCAGAGAGAACCAGTTTGGTCTGTGCTGATCTTCGGTGCTACCGGTACGCCAGAACCAGGCCGAACCGGTAGAATAGCATCACTGTGCAGTTCCATAAGACATCACAATTTAGAATTACCCCCATTAAGGATTTAAATTCTTCATCAGATGTAGACCTATATAAAGACCAACTTGCTATAAAGATGAGTATGATCGAAGTTTATAATTTTATTTCTCAAGAAAACTAAGATGATTCCTGATTAAGGATAGAAAATCTGCAAGTTTCCAGATGTTTTAAGTCCAATGTCTATCATCTCCATGCACTCTCCAACTTTTTAGGGGGGATTTAAACACTTGGCATTACTAACAATTATGTATCATGGACTGGGAAACGTACAACTAATAATAAAAATACTTGGGAGAGTTGTCCTATTCTCTCTGTAAGTGAATAGATAATTCTTCCTCTGGGAGATCCTAAAACAGCCATGTCTTATGTAGACAGTGTACTCTATGGAATGTTACAGGACAGAAGAAGAAAAAAATGCCTATTATTTGTAATTCTCCTAGAGGATACCAACTCCTTCCCCATCAATTTTGTTACCACAAAAAATTTAGCAAAAGGACCAAGAGTGGAAAAGTGGGACAATATTTTGGAGACAAGGAAAGGAAAATGCACCAAAAGTAATAAAGCATGCAATCTGGGCCCTGTGGACAGCTGATGACGTTTTGCACCTGCCTCGCCTTCTCCTTTCATTAAATCCTTTCAATTTTACTGAGAGCACCCTCCCTTTTTCTCATCTTGCCACTTTCCTTACCCTTTTTTTTTTTGTTTTCTTTCCATCATCTTCTTTTCTTCAGAAGGCCACAGTGTTTCGCGTGACTGGAAACTTGGTAAAATTTCAGGAACAACCTTTGTTTTTGTTTTTTTAATAGAGAGGGGACAGCAGGTTCATTAGGTATCAAAGGATCTATGTGAATTTAACCATGGTACCAACCTTAGGACCTGGCTTTCTGGACTTAATGGAAAAATGATACATTTTTAAAAAGCAAGTTATCAAGTGACAGCAGAACATAGGGAACTATTCCTGTTCTGTGGTTGTAACTTATAAGACAGAATTTAAAACACACTGCACAGAGAGCTAAATTTTATGAATTACTGTATAAAGGTAGAAGAAAACAGGATTATAATCGGGAAAGAGGTTGCATCCACTTGCTTTGGCAGATCTTATCGGGTGGGTATTGATAAGAGATAGGTCTCTTGGGCTCTAGATGTGGATTAAGTCCCCAGCTCCCTCTTGCGACTGCCAAGAGCTGTAGCAAGGGATTTTTCTTTGCTTTTAATTATAAATGGAAAACATCTTACAAAGCTCTGGGTTTTTTTCTCTCTCTCAGAGGATTCTACAGCAGCTGTTTTGGCGCAAATGGAAACCCGCTTTGCATGATTTAAACCACAGAATGCAACCATCGGCAGCAAGGCATACCATATCAGAAAGCGCTATGTAATCTAATAAATATTTTTTCACTGTGTTAACATAAAATGTTGCATTAGAAAACACAATTAAAAAGGCTGATTGAGGAAAGTCATCTTGAGGAGAGCTTTTCAGAGAAACTGAAAAATTAATTGCACGAGAATGTTGTTTTAAATCTTCAAATCTGCCAAGTTTCATAACAATTTGCCATACTGCCTTCTTCAATCACTGATTGCAATCTTCAGTCCAATTCATAATTCTGTTGCCTGCTTTGTAAAAATCTCAGTTATTGTCAAATTATGTCAATAAGATTAACATAATTAATAAGATAACCAATATCTAATATCTTTTTCATGCATTAAACAATTTAGTGTCTTAAATAAATTTATCTAAATGGATGAAACACTATTTTGGAAATTGTACACTTTTTTAAAGAAACTTCTATTTTTCAGAAAGACTATATAACATTTTAGTTTTAAAATATTTTACCTGGTTTAATATTTCCTTTGAAAAAAATGTCTTAAAAGTGGTGCTGTGTGTTGATTATTTATTATCTTATTTTAGGAACAGCATGCCATGGCAGATATAGTGAACAGAAGAAAACATTTAGAATGTGTTTGAAATATTAAAAAATCCATCAGAATTTCTTTACTGCTGAAATAATAAACCAGACAAAAATGAGTTTGTGCCTTCTGTAAATTCGATAGCTCTCAGTACATTTTTATGACATTAAACAATATTTAGTTAGCAGGCTTAATCTTCAGGATTTCATTCCCCTCAATTCCGTTCATGAAAAATATACTAGATCATAATTTCTCTTGATGTACACAGAAATGGTCTGATAATAAACATAGAAAAAAATATATATTTAATTTTTATTGCATTAGTATGCCTCATACTTATTATCCTTTTTTACTCTAAGTTTATTTTAATTGTTATCTGTTCACATGTGTTAAAGTATATAATGAAATGCTCCCATTTCACTTACTTAGTAGTAAGGATTTTTATGTGTATTCCATAATGACCCTTAATTAAGGAAATTTTAGTAATTCATGTATGATTTTTCTTCTGGTCAGCAAGATTCATTTTGACCCCATCCCAACAGACTTAATTTAATAGTAGCAACAATAATTGCTTTATGTTTTAAAGAGCTACATGAATCAAAAAACCACATAATTTCAACATACATTAGTGCAAATTCTCTCATGTTTCATCAAGCTATTTAAAAACTTATTTAAACTTCAATCAACATACTGAAAGGTTACCACAGTAGATTCTCAGTGTAACGGCAGGAACTAAATTTTATATAATTTATGTGTCTATTTCAGTATCTATCCATTTATACCCACCCATATATATTCAAATGCAAAAAACTGAACTCTTCAAAATGCTAAATTATATTAGTACAAGTTGCAAACATCAACCATGTACCAAATCACAAATAAATAACTGAAATGTTATTCAGAACAATGGCCATCAGGCTATCCAAGATAAGCAATTGATTACTGGATGAACAGATTTTTGCTCAGTCAAGCATAAAATTACTTGCTTTATCTACGACTATCATGCTGACATAGTTAACATTTATCCACCCAAGTTTAATCTGGTTTCTTGATTAATTATTTCTCTTTATAAAAAAGATCATTTGCAACAGGTATAACAGTTTTAAATTTGAAAAAGAATACAGAATGACTATGGAGTGTAACAAATTAAACTGCAAGATATACATTTAATTGGTTAGCTATTCAAGTTTTTTTTTTTTTTAACAGAGTTACCAAATCTTGCAAGGAATAAGAAATAACACACATTTTATGAAGGAAATCCCCAAAATGCTCAGTGACACAATGATCCGTGTAAATAGAAGAGAGGGATTAAAATACACATATGCTTGAAAGCCACCCCACATAAATGATAAAGATTATTTGCAATTCTTTGTAACCTGTGCAAGAGAAGTGAGGCTCACATTTCACATGCATTAACCTGAACATTGGTGGAAGAAAAGAACAACACAGGGAGTGCCTCAGGCAGAAGCTTAAACTGATTGGACATAGAAGGAAGCACAAGAGCTCTTGAAATTAAAGAAAAGCAAATTTACCCTGTTGACAGATGTTGGTTACATCAAAGCAATGAAACAACTTTTTTTTCCTTCCTTGAAAGTTAGCTACCATAATCTCATTATCTGCATACCCAAAAGCTTTATCTATATCTTAGATTGTGTGTGTGTGTGTGTGTGTGAGAGAGAGAGAGAGAGAGAGAGACATGCCCACCCCCAGATTTATGAGAAGAGTCTGGCGTAAGCAGGCTTATTTAAACAACAAGGCATTCACATGGTCATGTCTGCACACCCGTGCTGGTCACGCCATCCATAGCCTTTAAGTTCTAGGGGTTAACTACTTTGGCAGCCAAATAAAACACTGTGTGAGCTGTGCAATTACAGCCACAGTCAAAGGGCAGGCTCTATTTTGAAATCTATTTGCACAGACAAGGTCTTCCAATTTTACTTACAGGAAACAAGCTGGTAAAGAAAGTCTCCTTTTCTCCAGATGCTTTGCACTTTTCTCTGTGGCCGGAAATCATGCTATGGACAGACTCTTACAAAAAATGTTTAGCCCCCAAGGAAGATAATTCTGCATTTCTTCTCCTCCCCCTACTCCCTGAAGACTGATCCAGCAGCCAGGAACCCTTCCAACCTACCCTGCTTCTCTCACGCATCTGTATTTAAAAAACAAAACAAAACAGAATCCTTAAAACCATTTTCATGCCTTCAGTTTTTTAATTTAACAGAAGATATACACACATAACTTTTGCATCAGTCAAAAACATCTCTGAAGTCATCAGATTTTGAGTGGGAGGCCATTGGGCAAAATGCCAGTCATATCTTTGCCTTACAAATAACTGTTCCCATAGACTTAAAAAGAAGAAAAAATTAAGCCACATCCTTGTCACTAATAATGGCTGTGTATGTGCTTTATCTTTTCCTTTGCTCCTCTACATCAGAAGTCCCCAATCCCTGGTTTGTGGACTGGCACTGGGCCGTGGCATGCCTGAAACCAGGCCACACAAATAAGCAAAATCCCATCCACGGGATACAGGCAGCACACGAAACCATGTCCCCTCCCCCAGTCTGTGGAAAAGCCTCTCTCCACAGAACTGGTCCCTGGTGCCCCAAAGGTTGGGGGGCTATGCTTTACATTACAGGCACACTGACCATTTTTCATGGAAAAAATAAAGGACAAACTTGAAAAAGGGGCAAATCTGAAAGATGAAAAGGAACAATTGTTTGTGTTTATAACTTTGATTTCACAAAGGAAAATTCAAGAGCAAAATCAAGAAGATAAATCATTCAATTTAATAAACCTGGGGCAGCTTTCTCTATAAAGCACTGTCCTTTATAATAAGGGATTCATGGTCAGTGTAATTATAGCTGTCCAGAAGGAAATAATTCAAGGCATCTCTTCAATCTTCCCATGTTGTTTGCTCACACTGGTGAATCAGGAGCCATTAAGGAGAAGAAGGATGGCTTAAGACCATAGAAGCAGATCTTCCCTTGTCGGGTTACACACCTTGGGAGATGATTTAAGAGCACTGGTGTCTTGATCTTTTTTGTCATAAGCCTAGTTGCTGCCATGGGATGATTCAGAGTATGGGTGGCAATTTGAGCAGGGTGAACAGGCCCAAGAGTAGCAGTGAGCATGCTGAATGTCAGTGGGGCAGACATTGCTCACTATATCTGGTGTAAAAATCTAAGTAACTCTACATCTAAGTAAAAATAAAAGTAAAGTACAGCATAACTGAAGATATGCAGAGAAGATTATAGTTAGTTGTATGATTCCCAAGAGCAATAACCAACTGAATCAACTAAACCTTTGGGGCTTCAGAAGCAAAAGGGAGGCCTTAACTCCTAAAATGCGGGTAAAATAACCCAAGTCAGGTTGAGGAATGATTCAGTTTTTGAATTCTTTATTTTTGTTCAAAAAGTAATTCAAAAGTAAAACCCCATCTCACAGTCCCAAATATTTGGGATCTCCCAGCTCTTGGGTTGGGGTTTTGGAGGCCACCAATGAATCTCTGGGGTTATGATCAAAAAAGTCCTTTCCCCAGTGTCCATAAAGCTAATATTAGACTCTGCATTAATTCTTGAATTACTGACAGAATTACTGCCTACTACTTCCAAAGCTATAAATTATGCCAAAGCTCACATATCAGGTTGTTTATTTATTAGGTATTTATTCAACTGGAGGAAAGATGGGCAAGTGATATGAATCTGTTCAACCCATTGGTCAAGGGCTGCCATGACAGAGCTGATGCAGTTCAAGTTGGCTAGGACAGGGGAAGAAGTCTGAAAGTGTGTTCCAAACACCCCATCCCTAATCAGGAAGAAACTTCCTCATTGGGATTTCCAAATGCAAGGAAGCTTGTGGAAGGAATCCTTTCAACTGTATATATGTCTCCTCCTCCCTAAAAGATCTTGGAATTCAGGACAAAAGGAGGAAGAGCTCAGAACATGGATTAGGTTAGGCCAGATTATGCCAGTCAACAGCAAATCAGTTTGGGAGGTATATATAAACTTATTTAGTATCTAAGGAAGATTTAAAAGAAAATACTTTAACCATCCATCAGGCTTTCTATCAGGAAAAATAAAAGAGAGGCCAAGAAGCTCATCATCTGGCAACTATTTTATTGATAACTATTTTAATGTTATTTTATTGATAACATTAAAAGAAAGGGAGATTACATCTGAATAAACCATTCATTTTGAAAGATCTGCATTTTTTTTTCAACCAGAGTTATGTTACATATTTTTAAATAAACTGAACTAAGGAAAAGATACCATTTTGCGAGAATAAATATGACAGCTAATAAGCTGAATTAATTTCTTCCCCTGAAACAATTCACCTTGAGCCAGGGTAACTTCTACTCGTTTTAGTTTCTCTGTAAAATAAAACGCTTCTCTTCATTCAACAAAACCTAAAATCAAAACTTGACAATATCAAAACATAAATTACATAGATGATGTATATTTGATAGCTGTAGAAAATAGGTTATATAGTCTTGCTCAGATAGCTGCCATATGGTTCTTGTTTTGCTTCTCTCAAGTCAGATAGGCAAAATTGCATAGCCTATTTAGCCACAAATACCGAATACAGGCTCCGTAATACACACAACATATAATGCAACATATATATTTTATTCTGTCAAGGCCACATAATATGCTACAACCTATCTGCTATTTTCCACCATCATAATGGCTATTTTGGCTAGGCAGAATAAATATGATTTAATAGAAATGGAATAAAAAGTAATAGCACACAAACATGGTCACAAAAATAGCGGTTTTTTGGAATACATATGCAAAGCAGAAGTTTTATTATACTACTCCATTACCCACTAATTATTAATCCAAACATCAATAGTTTGAACCGGATAGATAATACATTTTAAAATGAATTATTTAAAATGCAAGTGAAAGTGGGGGGAAATGGACCTGCCTGGGTTTATTTCCATATCAATTGAAAGGGTTTGTCAAGTCTAGCATTATTCAACGTATTACTGCATAATTAGGATTCTCAAGCAAAATTGTTTAAAGCCTAGGACAACCTTCTTTAGACTGACTGATGTCTCCAAATATGTGGAATGGCCATTCACACTGAAGAGAAGATGCAATCTTACAAACTTGGGGACTGTCAGATAGAGAAGATAGGAGTGTGGCTATTTGATATGTGGTGAACAAAGGATATTCTCTATTATTCTATCCTTGTACTTGATCCTGGACATTGATAGTTTCTTTATGGTTCTCTGGAATGTTAAACTATTTCAACACCTATGAACAAGTTTCAGTCACAGTCTCCGATAAGCATTATAGTGAGAAATCTGGGGAATACACTTGTAGAGCATAGCAACATGGAAAATGGGCAAGACATTTCTTCAAATATTTTACTAAAGCTTCTGGAATAGACAAATTAATTGCAGTCAAATATTGGGTGAATCCCAAGTATGAAAATGCATCTCTCTGGCACTGAGTATGTAGACCTGAAAGCCATTCTGACCCCTTCCTCCAAGGTGATTGTACGGTTTGGCAAAGCCAAAGAATGAAAGCTAGAGAGGATGCAGGAACATAGGCCTTGTGATCTCAGAGTCAGACCCATATGCCTCCTTGCACCAGCCTAAGCACACAATGTATTTCTGCTCCTGTAACACATGTGGCACTCATGCTTCTGGCTGACCACCCACAGTGTATAATGGACCACTAATCTTATCTAGCAATAGTTTTATGACCACACAAATTGAGGCAGCGATCAAAGTTTAATTCAGAACTTATTAGACTCCACAACAGTCTCAGATTGAACAAGGATTCATCACTCTTCTTAGAGAACAGTTTTGTTAATATCTTCAAAAGTTGCTGGGCTACACTTACATACAAAATTTCATGCTTATGTAGTAACTACATGTCATCTTGACATTTTCAGTTGTGATATAGCTTATTTGAATTTCCTCACTCCGTTGTTTAACATTTTTCAGAAAGCATGGTATCTGAGGTTTGGGGAGGTTTTTTGCAATTCCCCATGCTATGCAGGAAAAAAAGTAGGAAGGCAGAAAATTGGAACATGCTAGAGAATCAAACTCCTATGTAAATGTAAATATATATGTATATTTATCCTAATTATGTGCCCTCTAGATGTGTTGAACATGAAATCCTGCATTTCCAGCAAAGACATAGGAGGGATGGGGGTTGAATTCTCCAGAGCTACACATCTGGAGAGCACTAGGTTGGGGAAGGCTGCTGAACAGGAAGGATGGCAGCCTAAGGGTCTTCTACTCCAATAATAACAACATTCAAGTAATCGTGCCTGGGTCATGACAAATTATGACCCTTCCCCCAGACCCCCCTCAGGAAGTTCTCTTGGAGTCGCTTTTTATCAATGGCAATTGATACTGTGCAACTTTAACAAGCCTGGAAGACAGAAGACGTCTCATTTTACACCCTTAAAAACAAATTCAGAAATCTTCCCCCTTTGATTACTCTAGCAGTTGTTCAGAATTTTGTGGTTTGTTTTTAGAGAAGACAGTAAGATAAGTTAAATTAATGCTTCATTAAACAAAATGCTCCAGCAGCCTGGAAGAAGAATAACCATAGCAAAGCTTTATGAGTCTCTATCATTCATGTATTTACCAAAGGGATTCCATTGTCTATTAATAAAACCATGACTAGATGTGAAGGGCTTTCTATTTTTAAAAACTGAGATTCTTAACATTTTTTTAAAAAACACCACTGGCATTTCTTTGATGAAAGATATACATCTTTACTCTCAGCATAGCAAAAAGATTCTTAAGAAAGCAACAGCCTCTGTACTCCTTTTCTCTGCCAAGATTAGATAAATAGCAAATTTTAGACTTGTGCAGAATAAGGCAGCAGCTCTGATAAATGGAACACTGGATCCAAAGGCTGGACAGAGCATTTTTTTTAAAAAAAAGAAAGGTTCACACATGGTTATTACCAAAGGAATAAAGGCTCAAACAAGCCAATGACATCTGGCAAATTTCAACTTTTAAAAACCTAGTTAAAAACAGCCCTATTAAACTGCCAGCACTTCACTTAAAATGGGAAAACCTTAACATGTTTGTGAGACGGTACAAATTGTTCCTATATTTAATGCATTAAAGGATTTAAAATCCATCTGACATGGCAGGAAGTAAAAATTTCTACTGTCACTGTTACAACACCCAAAAACCTCTCTGTCAATTGTAACAGGGAACCATTGCTCATCAGGTCTAATATTTAGATTTTTAAATTTACACAACCCTCCTGATGAACTAGTGTTAAGGTAAACAATGGTTAGAAAATCGGGACCCTAACTGCATACTGGGAACATATTAATGAATATTTGCAGATCTCCATACAATTTACTTAGATAAATTCCTATTATCTTTTTTTGTAAAATGAAAACAGAAAAAAAGAATTACAACTATAAAAACTATTATGTGTGTAAAGTACACATTACACTTGTAGTCCGGCATGCCAATACATCCAAATTGGTGTGTTTGTGTTTGTGTGTTAAGGGAGTAATCCCTTCAATGCCATTGTCTTAAGGTTAGTTCATAACACTGTACTTTCCTAAAACACTTTTAATGAATATATTATTTCCCTTGCAAAAAACATGGAGGAACAAATCTGTAAGTGGCTGCTACAGATGTAGGTGAAGAGTTCTTTACTTTCCATATCTAAGTGATTGTTAGCATTCTTGCACCAAATAAAGCACATTACAATTTGGCAAGTGCAACTTTGTGATATTAACTTCAATACACTTGAGTAACTGCAGTAACAGTTGTTGAAATCTGAAATGAAGCTTTTAATAAAATGTTGCTTGTTTGGAAATGACATCTAGCAGTGATTGTTTCCTCCTCTGTGTCAGGTGTTGGTTAATTACCTGCATTATCTTGTTTTATAAGCAGCAGTTGAAGCATCAGAAAACACTATTTTATACATTATGGGGTTAACCTCCTATCAAGAAAGAATTTACAAATGCAAGTTATAGGCATAAATTCCTCAGCATGCCCATGAAAAAAAGAGTACACTTTAGATAACTTTGATTCCACTATAAAATTAAAGTATTTCCCCAACAAATTTAAACAAAGACATTTATATTTCATTTGGGGTGTGCAAAGTAACAGGGCTATGAGTAGGTAGGGCTGTGGTGGGTGAAACCAACAAGCTGTCCGACATTTTTAAGATGCAGATGAAGTTTGAAAATATATTTTTGTATCACAAATCACATACTGTGCAAGGGAAATGTACCAGGCAAAAGTCCAATATAGACTAAACTTTGGTGCCTTTATTGTCAGTTGTTATTATTGTTTTCATGTCATACCACTATTGAAGTGTTTCATTTTTGGATATCTAGAAATATTTATTCATACATGCGTGGCATTTGATTAGATGAATACATTTAACAGATGGAGTTACCAACCTGCTAGAAGTAGGGAAAAAAAGAATACTTTTTTTGTTATAGCTATATATTTTTCCTTCTTTATGCATAAAAAGAATCCGTGTTTATCAAAAATTGTGATGCAAGTAAAATTGTTTACTTTTGCAGCACTATCAACATGCATAATTTCTGATAGATAAAAAGCAAGCTCTCCATAAAAATTGCTCAATCACTGTCAATCATACAAGAAAAATATACATAAACCCAAGCACAGGAAAGGAACTACATTAGATGCAAACTGAACAGAAGATCTCCAATCTAACATACAAGAAACAAATAATTATAAATCACTTACACATCTTACAAAACCGTCAAAAAGTGGCTAACTACCAAAATAAGTTCAGCATTCTTAAGTTTACATATATTTTAAAATGATGCAAATTATGTCCCTCTTTATAGCATTCTTGGGTTTTATTTTAAAGCCTCTGATTGTTTTCTTTGTTTCCAAACGGCTGCTGAAAATGATTTTTCCCATCTCAATTATTGATAATTTGCCTTTTAAAATTAAAGATAAACTGTGCACTATGAACAAAAATCAATTTGTTTTATTCTCACAAATTAATATTACTAAATTAAAGTGGAACACAAAATGGTATATAAAATATTAACATCGAATTGTTGGTTTATCACAAATGGATTTTCATCACAAGGAATGTTTACAAAAAGCAGGAGAAAGAAAAGCTAAGCGACTTATTTGTCAGGAGACTCACATGGGATTGTGCTGTGAATTATCCATTGTAGCTAAATTAATAATAGTATTTTAGAATATAGCCCTTCTTAATGCTGACAGTAAACATGGTTGAGTAATATTTTATACTATTATTAGTGCTAAATGCTATATAATTATTTCATAATTTAACATGTACTTATATATTTCACTGGCCTGAAAGCTTGAGATTTAATGTTTGGTGCATATTTCATTTTTCATCTGAACACCGGATATTACCCAATGTTAAATGGGTTAAGAGTATTTTATATTAACATTAATCATTCAAAACAATTAATGTAAAAAAAAGCATTGAAAAGATGAAAATTGTTTTTAAAACCACTCGCATATACTACTTCCAAACCTAGGCAAATTAAAAAATTTTAAAGGAGGCGTTTATGTTCATACTTGAGGGACTATATTTCCACTATGATTGGTAGGATCAATGGTTTGTCAGCACAGGTGCATGCACACACGGACACACATACACAGGGGTCCATTGTTTGTTTTTTTCTCAAAGGAAACTTGCCTCAGTGACAAACATGAAGTAGAGAAAAATAGAAACGGGCATTTATCGGTAAGAATTCAGGTTGTGACTGAAGAAAATAGGGGCTGAGTTGTTCCAGAAAGTGTCAAGGCTGCAGTTTCCAATCTTAAACTAAGAGACTGTCATATGTAAATTGACATAACACTAAGAGACTGGCATAAGGTAAATTTTTATACAAAGCAAATTGTCAGGACATTTTAATCTGTAAATAAATATTAGTACACAGAAGTGAATGTCTTCTGAACATGGACTGAACATGCAGTGGCCAGTCAATGCAAATAAAGACAGCCTTGAAAACAAATTTAGAAGCATCCAGCTTTCACAGACTGACTCTTTCAGTCCTGGCCTGTTGCTATCTCTAATCCAGACATTGCAAGATTTCCTCTTGGTGTCCAAGGAACTCACATATTTTAATCGTGTTAGTAAGCTTTGCTCAAAACACTTGGAGTGTTATTTTCCTCCTTACAATCATACAAGCAGCAAGGCACTTTTTCCCTCTCCTTTAGAATTTAGTATAGAATAGAGCTGGAAGGGACCTTGGAGGTCTTCTAGTCCACCCCCCACTCAAGCAAGAGATCCTATACCATTTCAGAAAAGTGGTTGTCCAGTCTCTTCTTAAAAACCTCAAATGAAGAAGTGCCCACGATTTCTGAAGGCAAGATGTTCCACTGGTTACTTGTTCTCCCTGTTAGGAAGTTTCTCCTTAATTCCAGGTTGTTTCCAACCATTGTTTCTTGTCCTGCCCTCTGGTGCTTTGGAGAATAATTTGACCCCCTCTTCTTTGTGGCAACCCCTCAAATATTGGAATATTGCTGTCATGTCACTCCTAGCTGTTCGTGTTCTGTATAAAATGGTATACTCCAAATGTCTCAAATGTGATTGGCCAGAAAGGCCTGCATGGGATTGGTTCACTAAGAACCAATCCAGGAGAACCACCGAAAGGTAGCAAAATCAAGTAACTGCCATTGGCTACAAGCCGGCAGGCAAGCCGTATATAAAGGCTGCCGCGGCTTGAGTCAAACCGTTCCGTTGCTGTATATAGTTGAAATAAAAATATTGCTGTTGGAACCCGGTCTACCTCGCGTTTTTCCAGACGGAACACTGGCGACGAGGATGGGATCGTTCTAAAACGTGAGACTGTGCACGCGGCAAATTGAAATCCAGGCTAGAAGCAATGGCCGGAAATAATGCACTGCCTGCACCCTTCAATCCCAATGAAGAGAATTGGGAATCCTACGTAGACCGTTTTCAAATGTATTTAGAAAGCAACGAGATGGAAGAGATCTCAGACCAGCGTAAGAGGGCTGTTTTCATAACGCATTGTGGACCAACTGTGTTCAAGATGGCCAAAGCATTGGTGAAACCCAGTGACGTAAAACAAATGACCTGGCCTGAACTCCAGCGAATGCTAAAGGCCCACTACGCACCAGTAGTGTCAAATCTCATCAAACGGCACGAGTTCTACCGAAGGGACCAAAAAGAAGGCGATACCATCGCTGACTTTGTGGCAGCCCTCCGACAACTGGGGGGAGCATGCGAGTTCCTGAACTTAGATGAAGCCATGCGAGATCGAGTGGTCCTAGGCCTAAAAGACTCTAATTTACAAAGTAAATTGTTAAATAAACCCAATATAACAGTGGCTGAAGCAATCGCAGAAGCCACAGCCACAGAAGCCATGAAAAAATCAGCGGCCACGATGAAGCAAATGAATGCGAATAACGACGAAATGATCCTAGCCAGAGGAAAGAAGCAAGTTCCTGCCACCACATATCACGAAGATTTTGACGAATCATCAGAATCAGAAGATGATGACGATGAGGTCCACCGCCTGTACGCCAACAAAAAAAGGCGCAAAAAAAGAAACTGGCAGGAATGTGCTGGCTGAAGAGGAAACCACCCTCAAGCCGATTGCAGATTCCTTGATGCCATCTGCCAAGCTTGCAAAAAGAGGGGACACACCGAGAAAGTCTGTAGGAATCGCAAAAATAACAGCCCTAACAGATGCAGTAACTCTCCACCACAAACTGAATCGAAACAAGCCGAGAGAAAGTGGGAGTGCAACAAACGAGCTAGTAACCGAGAAAAGACCCATCAAACTGTCACTATTGGAAGCGCTCAGACGGAAAGCGGGAGAAAAGTCAAAATCATCGTAAAAATTGAAGGAAGCCCCTGTGAGATGGAAGTCAATTCAGGATCTTTCCTGTCAATGGTGTCTTGGGACACAATCAGACGACTGATCCCAAATATCAAATTAAAAGAACTCCAGAAACAAAAATTAATTCTAAAGGACTACCAAGGGAATCGAATCCCTGTGGCAGGTCTAGGACATTTCTGAGTCGCCTACAAGCAGCACGTTGAAGTCCTGCCTCTAACAATAGTTGACAGAGACCGACCCAGCCTCCTGAGCATCGAATGGTTTGCACCATTGGGCATCGGAATGACCGGAGTGAGCCGAGTAGCCGCAACCGACTGGGAAGAAAGCCTGATTCACGAGTTCCAGGACGTTTTCGATGGCACCCTAGGCAGGTACCGGGGGACCCCCAATTTCCTTTAGTTTAGACCCCCAGGTGGCCCCTAGAAGGTTAAAAGCCAGACGAGTTCCCTTTGTGTTAAAAGCAAAAATAGATGAACAATTGAATAAATTAATTGACCAAGGGGTCTTAGAACCTATTGACCATGTTGGGTGGGAGACGCCAATAGTAACACCGGTTAAACCTGATGGGTTGGTACGCATCTGTGGAGACCACAAGGCTACCCTGAACCATGCGCTACAACAAAGCGCATACCCGGTGCCAGTCGTACAACATTTATTATACTCACTCGGGGTAGGAAAATTTTTTGCCAAGCTTGATTTAGCACAAGCATACGAACAGCTTCCAGTAGACCCATTAACGGCCGAGGCACAGACAATAGTAACTCACAGAGGGGCATTCAAATGTAACAGACTTCAATTTGGAGTAAGCGTTGCCCCAGGCGTTTTCCAAAGCCTCATGGAACGCCTATTAAATGGAATAAAAGGGGTCGTACCATATTTTGACGATGTCCTAATATGGGTTAAAGATACGACCCAACTAGAAAAAAGACTAAGAGAAGTGCTAACAATATTTAGAGAATCCGGCCTGAAAGTTAAAAAGGAAAAATGATGCTTAATGACTGATTGCGTGGAATTTCTGGGCTACTTAATTGACGGAGAGAGTATACACCCTACAGAAAAAAAGGTCAAGGCTATTAGAGACGCACCACAACCAAAAAACAAAACGGAATTGCAGGCATTTTTGGGTCTAATAAACTTCGATAACATATTCCTCTCCCACAAATCAACGATAGCAGAACCATTACGCCGTTTGCTGGATAAGAAAACTAATTGGACTTGGGGTCATAGAGAACAAAAGGCATTCCAGAGAATAAAAAATTTATGAACATCAAACACCGTTCTTATCCAGTTTAGTAACACACTTCCATTGACGGTCACCTGCGATGCCTCACCGTTTGGAGTTGGTGCCATCCTGAGCCACCAATTGCCTGACGGGAGAGAGGCACCCGTCGCCTATCATTCAAAAACTCTTTCTAAAGCAGGACGCAACTATAGTCAACTAGACAGAGAAGCCCTGGCAATTGTCGCCGGAGTGAAACGTTTCCACGAGTACCTCTATGGAAGAACATTTTCCATTGTAACTGACCATAAACCGTTCCTAGGAATTCTGGCGGGAAACAAACCTACACCGAACATTTTGTCCCCGTGAATGACTAGATGGTCAGAATTCCCAGCAGCATATTCTTACACATTGACACATCGACCCGGGAAACAAATCTCCCATGCAGACGCATTAAGTCGAACACCGCTGCCAACGACGGAGGAAGACCCGGCGCCAACAATGACCACCCTGCAAATAGAAACATGCCCCGAACTGCCAATATCTGCAAACGATGTTGCCAGAGCCACCGCCAAGGACCCAGTGACTGCCCGCATGTTAAATTGGGTAGGTAGAGGCTGGCCGGAAAACCAAAAAACTGAAAACTTTAAACCTTTCCGGACCAGACAGACTGAACTTTCAATTCAAAAAGGCTGTTTATTGTGGGGTGATCGGGTGGTAATTCCAGCTAGATTACAAACTAGAGGGTTGGGTATGCTTCATGAGGGCCACCCTGGTATTATAAAAATGAAAAGCCTAGCTAGGAGCTATGTCTGGTGGCCTGGTTTAGATAAGGATATTGAATACTGGGTTGCTACTTGCACTAAATGCCAGAAAACCAGGCCTTCCCCACCACAAGCAGCCATAAGGGACTGGGAGACCCCACGAGGTCCCTGGTCTTGGATCCATATTGACTTCGCGGGTCCTACTAGGGGATCATACCTTTTTGATTGTCGTAGATGCATACTCAAATTGGTTGGAAGTTGTAGTAATGTCATCTACGACAACCGATGCGGTTAACAACTCAACAAACTATTCGCAACCCATGGATTGCCGGACGTCCTAGTGTCCGACAACGGGCCTCAACTAACCGCTATACAATTTGAGCTGTACCTAGCCTCCCTAGGTATACGCCATGCACTAACCGCGCCGGCCCACCCGGCAGCAAATGGTAGGGCCGAGAGAATGGTGAGGTTTATAAAGAGGGTTTAGAAAAAATGGACCTCGGGGATGTCCAGGATAAAATTAACCGTCTACTCACCCTCCAACATATCAACCCCAGCACTGTAACTAACAAGAGCCCAGCAGAATTGATAATGGGGAGAAAACTTAGGTCACATTTAGATAGGTTACATCCAAACTACACTTTGGAAAGACCCCCCGATTCCTCCAGCCGTTTCCGCACGTTTGAAATCGGCGACCTAGTCTACGCAAAAAATTTCACCGGGGACCCTCTATGGCTTCCAGCCACAATCACACAAATAACAGGCCTCCGGTCCTACCGCCTAACCGTAGACGATGGCAGGGAATGGAAGCGGCACATAGACCAGCTTCATTCCCGAAATATTGAACGAAATACAAATACACAACCCCAAATAATAAAAATCGACGAAAACAAAACCAAAGAGGGGGGGAGAAATACAACAAAATAATAATAAAGAACTTCTTAAAATAAATCCAGAACATCTAACCAATCAAAAAGAGCAAAAAGAACACTTACGGTTAGATGAGACTTGCGGGAAAAATCCAGACAAAGAGAAACCCATCCTGGAAGGGGCCAGCCAAGCCAGCTCGACCTGCCCGGGAAAGCCAGGAGGGAGCGGCAAAACCACCGGCCTGAGCAACTCAAGCGGTAGCAAAATGGCTGACTCACCCTTCCCGGCAGTTCCATGGAGAAGAGCCGGAGCGGCAGCAACCCCATCCGAACCAGTTGAAGTCTCCAGCGAAAATGAACTGCGCAAGTCCAGTAGAGTCAGAAGAAGCCCCACCTACCTGCGCGACTACGTCACCCACGTAGGACTAAACTAAGGGGGGAGAGGTGTTCTGTATAAAATGGTATACTCCAAATGTCTCAAATGTGATTGGCCAGAAAGGCCTGCATGGGATTGGTTCACTAAGAACCAATCCAGGAGAACCGCCGAAAGGCGGCAAAATCAAGTAACTGCCATTGGCTACAAGCTGGCAGGCAAGCCGTATATAAAGGCTTCCGCGGCTTGAACCAAACCGTTCCGTTGTTGTATACAGTTGAAAATAAAAACATTGCTGTTGGAACCTGGTCTACCTCGCGTTTTTCCGGACGGAACAGTTCTTTTCTCTAGACTAGCCAAACCCTGATCTGACCCAGGCTTCATCAAATGTAATTAAACACAAACTTGTTTTAAAAGGAAAACCTATTTTAATGCAATTCTGGGAATTATTTTCATTCACTGCCAAAACCAAACTTAAACAGTTTCCCAAGATAAGTACACACTTATCAGTGCTGTGGAATGCTGCCAAAAACAGAAGTATCCAAATATCCAAATCCAGTACCAGAAAAAAATGACCAGAATATGCAGAGCTTCAAGGACTTAACACTTTACGTGATTTTGATTCTGTGTTTCTGTTTGTACAACCAAGGATTGTATTAGCATTTTTGGCTGCTGCTGCACACTGCTGGCTCATATTCTATTGAACTGCTTTGCTTCCTGCAAAGCTCTTCATCATTGAGGTCTGACTTTTATACCTGGTGGGAGGGGCAATCACCTCCCAGCCTTACTCCCGAGTCGCCCCTTCTGCTTCAGCTGCTCTCACCTTCTAGCAGTTCTGTGCACATGCACACTGGGAACAGGCTACCCTGGGTCCTCTGCTTCGCTGCTGCCAGACTCTGAAGGCTCCGAAGACAGCACCCCACTCCCAGATGGTCCTGGCCTCATCCCTGCATCAGACACAGGACCTTCGTCCCAGTCCTCTCCAGACTCCCTGACTGGTTCCCTTTCTTCCTCACTATCTGATACCTCTGCCATCTGCACCAGCTGCCAACGAACTACGAGAAACCCAAATCCTGCCACTATTCTTCATGTTTTAGACCCCAGGCTAGGGTGACAAACTCATGTTGTCATGTGATGTATTGTAACTTTTTCCCTTCGCTAAAACGGGGCTGGCCTGGCCGGCACATGATGCATCTGGCCCGCAAGCTCCAAGTTTGACACCCCTGCCTTTAATCATCTTAGTTGTCCTTCTCTGAACTTTTTCCAAACTCTCAACATATTTTTTGTACTATGGTGACCAAAATTATTTGCAATATTCTAGGTGTAGTTTTACTAAGGTTTTATAAAGGGGTACTAACACTTTACGTGATTTTGATTCTGTGTTTCTGTTTGTACAACCAAGGATTGTATTAGCATTTTTGGCTGCTGCTGCACACTGCTGGCTCATAGTCAAGTGATCATCCACTAGGACTTCAAGTTCCCTCTCAGTTACTATTTTTTCTTGCCTAATCTGTACTTATACCTTTGGTTTTTCCTCTTAAATGCCTACATTTTCATCCTTTATATTACCATCTTTAATTACCTAGTGCATTCATTTGCATTCTTTCTTCATTATTGTCAGGATTGGCAGAAACACACATTTCACAGCTCAGGACAAATTTTATTTCACAACAGGTCATTTATCTTAATTTCACCACTGAACTACTGGAACTACTTAATTCATGGAGACGTACACACCATTTCACCAGTTCTGTACTACACAGTTTCTGTGCAATGGCTCCCAAACCCAAGAGCATAAGGAATCTACTTCACACCTAAACATTTAATGTGTTAGACCATAATATATATAGTTCCTGCTTAGCATAATGTGTGAGCTCAGCCAGTATAATTTGTAAATCGTGTCTTATAGCTTTATATTTTGTGTGAACCAGACCTCCAGAGAGGTGTTCATCCAAGGGCCGTGCTGTGCGATAGACCAGTTTCCCCTGCCACTGCCTTCTCCAACCTTTCTGAACCTAGACTATGTGGGTACATTGGATTTAATCATCTATTGGTTTTACCAAATGAAGATAGGAGAGTTGTGAGGGGCCCCATGCAGGAAAAGAGTAATTTACTTTGACTGGCAGCAATTCTCCAGATCCCCAGGCTAAGATCTTTGCTATCATCTGCTTCTTGATCCCTTGACTTGGGAGAAGTTAGGAACTGAACTTGAGGAACTGAACACCTCTGTACACAAAGCATATCCTGTAATATTAGACTATGAGCTATTCCTGCATTAACTGAGGCAAAAATAAAAAAGATATGCTATCTTCCAAATATCTGAATGCTATTCCCTGCCCTGGGCACGGGATGGGCAGAGAACTGTGCACATCAACCCAAGTGAAAGATAGCACAAGGATTTTGCTACATTATCTCACCCATCATGTTTTTCCTGCTACTCTGAAGCAGCCTCAAAACTCCACACAGTCATAAAAAATAAATTGCATCAAATCACTGGGTGCAATGGCATGGAATGATGACATTTGATCGCAACCCCTGCTAGGTTAACTGGTGATGAAGGAGCTGTTGAAGGACACTTGCCTGGGTAGAAATGAGAGAGAAATAGAAGACCCTATATCTCTATAAAAGCACACAAAGGATTCTGATGGGAGATTTCACACAATTGCTAACACTGAAAAGCCACCATGAGATATTGTTTTGGCAGAGAAGTGATTGGGCTGACCTGATCTCGTTATTTTGCAGTCATGCAACAAACCCCGTTAAACTAGTCCAAACCTGATCAGACGTGTCACCCCCTGGTGTCATTTTTCTTTTTTGATTAAGATGGGAAACTTGCCACTTTAACCCAAACTGGCTGAAAGATCTTTGTTAAACAGTAACAGGTATAAGTAGTGAAAGGCTGGTTTCTTTTTCTGTGGAGTCACCCAGAACAGGCAGAGGGAAACTTGGCTCTTCTATCATTTGTGGACTTCAACTCCCAGAATTCCTAAGTGAGCCTTAAAAGCTCCCCATCCCTGGCCTACTGGTTTTTCAGTTGTGGGGGAAATCAATTTTTGACTCGAATGGAACTGTTTAATGTACAAATGTAGGACATATTCTATATATGATTCAAGTCCCATTCGAGTCAAAAATATATTTCCCTAAGAATCTATACCTCAGAACCTGGGGATGGCCTACCCTTATTCAACACCAGGAAAAAGAGGAAGTTCTAAGCTCTGATACAGGTAGTCCTCGACGTACGACCACAACTGAGCCCAAAATTTCTATTGCTATGTGAAACATTTGTGAAGTGAATTTTGCCCCATTTTACGACCTTTCTTGCCACAATTGTTAAAAGCGAATCGCTGCGTTAGTTAATAACATGGTTAAGCAAATCTGGTTTCCCCATTGTCAAAAGGTTGCAGAAGCTGATCACATGGCCCCAAGGCACTGCGACCGTCATAAATAGGAGTCTGTTGCCAAGCATCTGAATTTTGATCATGTGGCCTTGGGGATGCTGCAACAATCGTAATGGTCACAAGTCACTTTTTTCCAAGGGCCATTGTAACTTTGAACTGTCGCTAAATGAACTTGAACTAAATGAAGTCGAGTATTGCACTGTTCTACATGCCTCTTTTCTTTAAGAAGAGAGGCAAGGATAGGATAACCAGTGTGGAGAAAGTCTAGTCAGATTTATCTTTCTAGAGACAGTAAATTAGCACCTGCAGATGACCACAATACATATGCACATCTACATTGTAAATTTGTTTTTAGAGCAAGCAGGAAGCTTCTAAAGTGCCAGGGCACAAGGGATAAAAGAAGAACCTAGTGACTAAACAATGGGATGGGCAAAGAACAGGTGCCCACAACTCGTACCTTGAAGAGGGGAGAAAAAAAAAACAGCTGGTGTTTTGCTGCCATGTATTGTAACCACCATAGAAAGTGGCTTAGATAACTTCAGCAGCTCCAATCTCTTTAATCATCAGGTAGGCAATTAATCATCTATTCAACAGACTTCTCTGAAGGCCCTGTTTTGTGACTCTTTTTTATTCAAAATGTATGTATTAAAAATAAAGTTAAAGTGCTTGGATTGCAGCACCAACAGCATGCATTTAATATGCTGCTCTGCATTACCTCTTCTCCACAGATCAAATCCATCTTCTGTGTTAGAGGGGGACTGGGGCATACTTCAGGGAGAATCTATTACCATTCAATACAAACAATATGAAACTAATTTTCATAGGGAAGAAAAGGAGTGAGAAACGGTGCCAGAGGCAATTTGTTCCTACAAAAGAGTGAACTTTAGTAACAGGAGTAACAATCAAGGTGGTTCTGGGTTTGTTGAAGCTCACAAAATCTTTCCTTAGGGTCTGCATCTCCTGTTTTGCATATTTCCAGCAGAGCACACGGAATACTGTCTGTGCGGTTGTCACTGACCAGTGTTGATCAGTCTGGAACATAATAACAATGGCACTTAGACTTATATACTGCTTCACAGCTCTCTCTAGGCTGTTTACAGAGTCAGCCTATTGCCCCCCAACAATCTGGGTCCTCATTTTACCCACCTCAGAAGGATGGAAGGCTGAATCAACCTTGAGCCTGGTGAGATTTGTTGGCTACCTGTGGAACTGGTAGCAGAGTCAGACAGTGGGGAGAAACATGGGCCAGACCTGGAATCTGGGGAGGAGTCAGACGAGGGATCTGCATCCGACACAGAGATGGGGCCAGGGCCATCTGAGAGTTTTGTGCTGATTCCAGAGCCTCCAGAATCTGACATCAGTGAGGCAGAGAAACAGGGGGAGCCTGTTCCCAGTGCACGCTTGCGCAGAGCTGCTAGAAGGCAAGAACAGTTAAGACAAAAGGGGCGACTCAGGAGTAAGGCTTGGAGATGATTTGCCTCTCCCATAAGACATAAAGGAGGAGCAAAGGGACAGGACCCTTTGCAGGAAGCAACTCGTTCTGGTTGGTTTACAATCAGAAGCTCCATGTTGACTTTGTGCTCTGTTTGGCCTTGTATGGCTAATTGGCAATTTAGTCGTTGGCAGCATTTCAAATGAGATAAAGGTAGGTGCTTATTCTTATCCCGAAAGACTGTAGCAGACACTATAACCAGTATAGTACAGAACCAGAAAGGGAGTCTCTTCCAGTGTGGTATCCAGAAACCTTCTGGTTCGGCTTTATCTGTGAATTCAACCAGCACAATTTTATTCAGAATTTACAGGCTGACAAGTTAAAGAATTAATGCAGTTTTTAACCACTGTTGCATTAGACGGCTCTCTGGAAGCCATGGGTGGTTCACAAAAAAGCAATAGTCTGACTTAATTCAAAAGGAAGGTGACAACATGCAGAAACAAGTCCCTGGTCTTAATTATACCATTCATTTGCAGCAGTTTGCATATACAAGGCTCTAAGACAATAGCAATGAATTTTGTGCACTTTGTATGATTCGTACAGGTAATCCTCAATGTACAAGCACAATCAAGATCAAAATTTATCTCACTAAGCAGACATTTAAATGAATTTTGCCCCATTTTACAACATTTTTTGCCACAGTTGTTAAGTGAACTGCAGTTGTTAAGTTAGTCAGACAGTTGTTGAGTGAATCTGGCTTCCCCGTTGACACTGCTTGTCAGAAGGTTGCCAAAACTGATCACATGACCCCCAGGGCACTACAATTGTCATAAATATGAACCAGCTGCCAAGCGTCTGAATTCTGATTACACAACCATGGAGATGCTGCAATGGTCGTAAATGTGAAAAACAGTCATAAGTCACTTTTTTAAGTGCTATTGTAATTTCAAACAGTGACTAAATTAATGGTTATAAGGACTACCTGTGTGTCATAGCATTCTTAGGGAAAGAAGTTTCCTTATTCAAACAATTTGTGTATTTCACAGAGAGGTGTATTGTTGTATCTGAATGGAAATAGAAACCAGAAACATTACCACTGGATGCTTCATTCATCTTGATTGAAAGTTACCTATGTAAATGCTCCAGATATGTACGGGTATGTCTCTAAAAGGACAGCTGTTTCCTTCAGCATTGTAAATTTCAAAGTCAATTCCATGATTTTAGATTCAGTATTTAATGATGTATAATTATAAATGAAAATTTTTATCAAACTTTGTCCTACATTTTCTTATAATGCAGTCTATTAATATACGATTTGAGGAGGGGGCTCATTTTTCAGCTGGTTTATCCCAAAGCTTGATGCTGGTTCAGGCTGGAAAAGAATGACTGGCTATTCAGTCCTACAAAGGACTTGAACCCAGATCTCCCTCTCTTAGACCAGCAGCTTAATCACCATGCTGGATATTGGTAAGCTAAGATATATAGAATATCTAAAATTACATCAGCCTTTCCAAATGCAGTTTTTTTTTTCCAGAAAAAAAACTTATGGCATCTGTGACCAACTTATGATGAAATATTTTCGTGAAGTAATAATTTGATCTTTATTCTGTAGACATTCCATGGGCAGCTTAATTCATTCCAGTGTTCAAAGAAGTGTGTTGCTTTACAGCAAAAAGATAAAAGGACTAAGTGACAATGGAGAAGAAGTGCAAATGGAGATCCTTTCAGCAAGAAATAAAAAGTGAACTGCAGTCAGTGATTAATATCGGAACCTTTCAGTTCAAAACAAATGTTGGTTTCAGAAGATGATGTGATAGCAAATGAAACCTAAAGGCTAGGTCCCATTGGCCAATGGACACAAAACATATGCAGAAAGGACACAGCGGACGAGCAAAATTTTGGGGGTGGCTCCATCCGTTTTCACCTGCTCCAAAAAAGTGATGAAAATTTGCATAAACAGAACGGAAAAGAACGGACGTGGGTAGGATGTAGCGGTGATGTTAAACGGATGTTCACCAGAAGCCTAGCGGATGAAAGCAGATGGAAGCGGATGACACCTCCGAAGGGGTTCCAGGGAGAATTTCAAAGCGGACGCATAGCAGAAGAGGCAGATGCATAGCGGATGAAGTGGATGCATCACGGACGCCTATAGGAAACAAAGGGGATGCCACGCGGATGTATATCGGATGCAAAGCATTCACTGTGCATGCGGGGGGTATGAATTGCGTCCACTCCGTGGATATAAAAGGATGCAGCACACAAGCAGTCAGCATACAGGGGAAAGACGTGCTGTCAGATACATCTAGCAGGAACACCATGGTTCGTCAGTCAGGCAAGAAGAGGAAATCCATGCCTACTCATTCAAGCCCTGGCAAGGTGAAGAAGGGCAGAACCAGCATCCCACCCCCTGGCACTGACTCTGAAGCTGCTGCTGCTGCTGCTGCTGCTGTGGTGGACCAATCCCAAGGCCCTCAAGCCCCTCAAAGCCCTGCTGCTGAAGGCCCTGCTGCTCAAGCCCCTGAAGGCCCTGAACAATCTCCAGAAGGCCCTGATGCTGAAGCCCCTGCTGAAGCCCCTGCCAGAGGGAGGAAGAGGCAAGGGAAGGAGAAGGGAGAGAGGAAACAGTACACAGTTTCTGAGGAGCATGAGGATGAGGTGCTGGAATGGCTGAGGGAGAACGAGTAGCTCTGGAGAAAGGGCCACAGACTGTATCGGGACACCAAGAAGAAGCAGGCAGCTTGGAGAGACAAGGCAGAGAGCCTGGGGTACACTGCAGAAGTACTCCTAGGATGCTGGAAGAACATGAACACCTGGTATGGCAAGCTACACCTCAAGAAATCCGGGCAGGCCGCTGTCAAGCTCACTGACCGGGAAATGTACGTCATGGCCAAGTGCAGTTTCCTGGAGGGTGAGATCCGCCACCGAGGAGGTCCTTCTGAGACCCCTCTCCCTCAGACAGCCCACAGACAGTCAGTCCTCTTCCAGCCAGGAGTCAGCTACCCTCTCCAGGCAGGTGTCTTCAGAGGGCCCCACGGCAGAGACCCCCCCGACAGCTGCACTCCCCATGCCGGTGGACTTGGAGGATCCTGTGGAGGATGACGCCCTGCTGTCACAAATGGAGGAAGAAGCAGCAGCCACCAGAAGCCAACCCACCCCCACCCATCCCCCAGCTCCAGAGGATGCAGGCAGAGAGGCAGACTGGAGGGCCAGGACCACAGTGTGCTATTGGAGATCAGGGACACAATGAAGACCAGCACAGAACTTCTCTCTCAGCTGGTCCACTGCGACATACCATCCTCAGACCGGAAACCCTCACCCTGAGGGACCTGTCCAAGGCCCAGTACCAGGTGATGAAGCAGAAGATCACAGCACTTCTGCACAATTCTCAAGGCCCAGCTGAAACTGCTCCTACCCAGTCCAGGTCTGCTCCTCCACCCCAGGCGATGTCACAGCCCTTCCACAGCTTTCAACAGCCCCTCACCTACCAACGCTACGACTACCAGGACTTCCCACAGCAGAAGCAGAACTTCCCAGTCCAGGCCCAGGTTCATCGCACGGCACAGACGCCAGTCCTCACCCAGCTGCAGACCAGACAGCCCCACTACACTCCTCCTTCCTCCACCCCACAGCCAAGCCCATTAACGGACAATCTGTCATCAGTATTGGGCCTGACATCTCAAGTCCTTGATGAAGGGCCTCTCAGCCTCACGGGACTGAGTCAGCTCTCGGATAGCATCCTGCACACACCATCCCGTTGTACCCTCGGGGCCAAGCACCCCAATGGTGCCTCAGACCAGCACTCAAGCCACAGCCACCTCCACAGTCCCTGCCCGCTTAACAGCTGAGACCATGGACATGACTCAGAGTGACTGAGAATAGTGTCAGAGACTGAATTGTTTCCTTGTTAAGTTTATATTTGCTTAAGACACTTTACTTGGTTCATTTTGCTTATTTAATAAAGTCATAAAGTTTACCTAAGAAAGTTAATACAAGTTATCTTTGCTTAAGACACTTAGTTTACTTGGTTCATTTTGTTTACTTAATAAAGTGTTGGTGAAAACTTTGAAAAAATGGTTAAGCCTTTGCATGCTTGTGGGATAGATAAGGATAGCTGTGGGATAGATAAACCTCCAGTGCAACCATAGTGGGACTGTATGGTTCACCATCCCAGCGATCCAGATGATTTTCTCCCCCTTTTTATAGAAAATATCGGTTGTCTGCTAGGTGTCCTTCTACATACTCTAGACATATTGCAGACATCCTAAATATACAAGATACATCCCAGGTACAAACCTTTTGTCCGTCTATTTCCGTACTACTAATGCTGTGTAGACATTCCGTGTACCTTTTGTTTCCTCCCTCTTTCCGTTTTCAGCTGCAGCAGATGTGAGTTGAGGGGATGGCCAGAGGATGCAGAGAGGATACAGCGGACGTTTAACGGATGATAAACGGACATAGAATGTTTGTTGCTCGGATGTCACGGATTTACATCATACACAGCGGAAAGTTCATCCGTTCACAAAGTTTTGTGCAGCTCAAAACTTGAGCGGATGAAATCTGAGTGGACGGATGCTCAAAGGATAGAGCATATGAAACACGTATGCAGTGAGTACACAACGGATGCATAGCGTTTTCCAACAGATGGCACGCTTTTTTTAACGTTTTACATCCTCTTTGCATTCGTAAGTAATTTTTAAGATTAAAAATGGTTGGGATTTTCACTGTTCTAACTGCCTGATATCTGGCAGTCCTAGTTTCTAATAGAGAATTTCCAGGATTGCAGGTCCCTGTGGGGAACTCTGGGGTCTCTTAGATAAGGTTGCACTCGGGAATTTTAGGATGTAAATGGATTTTAGGATGAATGGTTACAGCATGAAACCCTTAGTATGAAAAGGGCCACTAATGCTAGGTATTTCAAACAGATTAGTGGAGTGACAACACTGAACATATGGCACTTATGGCAAAGCACATCTTGACACTTAGGCAAAGCACATCTTGACAAGAGCAGATTGGGGAAAGCTGAATTGCACCTTTGAAGGAATGGGTGGTAAACCATAACGAGTTTTTGATGTAATTCGGAGGCTACAGTTTTGAAATGGAATATATCAATCAAGATCAGCTTTCTGCAGAACTTACACTAGTTGAATTTTCAAAGCAAGTATCATCATGGAGGATTAGTTATTTTTATTCCTATTAGTAGCCACAGGCTAGGCACAACTCCCAAGATAAAGTCTAAGCCTTGTAGATTATGTTTGGGATTGAGAATAATGTATTCTTCCCCAACGTGGTACTTCTTGGAGCTTCTGAGCACTGCATACATCTTCTTGAGTTGTGCAAATTAAAGGTAGGATATAAATCAAAATAAATTATATACATTCCCAGCTACTTTGCCTTTGACCAAGTTAAAACAGGAGCTACTTTTAAGACTATATCAACGAGTTGTTGACATATGTAGCAAATTTTTCTCTTTCCCTATTATATTAATTCACATCAATTTTGATGAAAAATTTCAATTTTCTCTGAAATACATCAGTTACAAACATCAGTTACAAACATCAGTAACTTGATGCAAATATCTGTCTGAAAGTATTAGCTACAATGTCATTATTGTCATGGGTAGCAACTTCACACAGACATCAACTCAAACAAGATGATATTGCTGTAGTATAAGTAAGTAGTAACAATACTACTTCTGCATTATTCCAACACACGCTTCATCTGTATGCTTCTCAATTGACATATTATTTGTGAAATCTTTATTTTCTCCTGAGTTCCAGTTCAAAAGTAAGATGTAACATCTTTGCTCCTAAAAAGGTCAGTGTATCATGCAAAGAGTGCTTGGTGATGTAAGTGCCACTTATCTAAATGAGATTTATGCACACTTGTTAGATGGAGAATAGTGGCAGTTCTTTGCACGTGTGGGTGATATAAATAACCCATTATTTATGGAAACAATATATTTGGAAGAAGGTCATTTTAAAGCAGATAATGGTATTCAATTTAACAACCAGAAGTCTGCATACATGCTGGATTCACAGGCTGCTCCATATACATACAGTAGGTTGTAATTGGGGTTTTAGATGCGAATTGTTGTGTGTGGAAACTAGAGAAAAGACGGTTTCAGCTGAGGAAAGTTCAAAAAGAAGAGGATCATTCTGAAGAACTACAATAGAATACAGAAGATAACAAATACACTTTGGATATGGGTTTCTCTCTTTTACTATTATACAGGATTTCATTGATAAACATATACAAATTTATGCTTAATATTTTTAATTGCCGATTTCCATCAAGTTTGGTACCAATTACTCAATTTTCCATAGAAATATCGCTTTGAATAGAGCAAATTTGAATAATGTAACCATTTAATGGGATTCATTATCTACACTAATCGAGACCTACCTGTATGCTGCTTGATTTTCTATAAACTCAGGATTATTTCTACACGAGAGATGTAAAGCAGTAACTTTCTTTAAAAGAAGTCACAGAAAAAGTTGAGACACATACAGAGTTAGAGCATCTATAAACACACAATAAATGTCTTTAAACACTTACTGTGCAAAGCACAAACGAGAGCTTAGCTTTTATATCCTTGCTTTTAGAGGTGAAGAAAAGACCCTTAGGTCTTGCTTTCCTATGTTAATTTATTTATTTTTCTGTAATCCACTGTTAAGATGCTACAAATCACATCTCAGAAGCATAAAATACATGTCTCTAGTTCTTAATTTCACAAGTGTGATTTTTTTTTTCTTCAGGAAAATACAAAATTATTTCAAGTATAATAAATATACCGTTCCCCTTGTAAGGGCCCAGAACCACCAAAACCTGGTAACGGGTTGCTGTGAGAGTTTGGATCAATTTTTTTGCTGATAGAATAACTCAAATCTTGATTCTCCATGGGCAGAATCAAGAAAGAACCTTGTGATATTGGTAAGATTTCTCTCATTCTGTGAATCCTAAGAAAATAGAAAGGATTTTGGGAAGTATGAGTTGCCACCATTTGTGAACTGGACTCCTGTCAGCTCTGGAAAGGACAATACTAGCTCTGAAGCAGCAGATGTCCAACTTGGGGATCATCCTAGATCCATGGTTACTATTGTGGCTAGAGGAGCTGTACCCAGCTTCAGTTGCTTTTGTACCTTTTCCTGGAGAAGAAAACCCTGGCAAAGTGACAAATACCTTGTCACTTAGATTACTGCAATTTGCTCTATATGGGGCTGCTTCAGAAGCTCCTTGCCACCCACTTTAACTCTCCAGGATGTTCTTGACCACACCAATTTACTATTTATTTATATTTTTCCAGGTAGGTAGGTTTACTTGCAAACAAAGCAGATTGACCTACAACCACAAACCATTTTTTTATTCTCAAGTACATGAAGTCTGCATGTGGCTGAAAGGTGTTTTGCATTCTATCAACTTCCTGATTAATTATAATATTTTTAAATAATTAAAACTGGACCCCAAACATAATTATTTCATAAAGAAAAAAAAATACTAAAAAGATGAGAAGCCTTTTCTATGCAGTTAGCAAGATTCTGGAAAACCCAGAAAAGACATATATGGGATCCCTGCTATTAATAAACAATTGAATGAAAGTATTTTTGTTTATGAGCTTCATCTGATCTTCCATTATTACATTATAAAAAAAGAACAGACAACTTCATATTCCTTGATGAGAATAAATGGAGAAGTAAAAGCGCATGCGCGCACACACACAAGCAATGTATTCTTTTTTTTGAAAACTGGCAAAAGAAAATATTTGTTTTCATACTCACCTTTTACATCAACATAGACTCAAACTACAGGTTGGATTTCTACTTACAGAAACTTACATTTCTTGCTCATTAAATAAACTACTGGCACTTTCTCACTCAAGGAAGCTCATCACAAACCCTATATTAATACCTTACCAAAAACAGATAACCTGATATTTTCCTATCTCATCACTGCTTTGTAAACCTGGATGCAGCTCCATTTTAGTGGACCTGAACTACGCAATGCAGCATTCTGCTGGGTTTTTTTTTCCTCCTCAAGTGCATCCAGACATGGCATAATAATCTGCTACCTACTAAGAAATGGTTCCAGATATAGTCAGTCACAAGAACTGATGGACAGTATACAACTTAACACCCATGGTATTGATACTCATGATTTGCAATGATGAGAAACATTGGGTGGAGGAAGGTTGTTCATTCTTTGTTGTCATTTTTCTAATATTGTGTTTTTGCTATTATTTCTAATTTAGATATGCAGTTGTTGCTTCTATTATTTTTCATAACATATTTCAGACAATTTCCTTGAACCAAGAAAAAAATTAACTATGTTAATAAGATAATAATCATGTATGAAAGGCCTCAGATACTATGCATCCAAATGTATTCACATCCTCTATTACAGATTATCCTATTTAGCCTCATTGCTCAACGTGTAATTTAAGAACCATATAACTGCTCCTCAACTATGAAATATGCATAGCTACCAGGATTTCAAAAGGAACAAGCACCGTGTAAATGGGTGGACCAAAATTATTCTTTTAATGTTATCATTAATTGTTTTTGATATAAATAAGCTCTGCTTTCTTTAGTCACTGTTGTCAGATCATCTCTAAACAGCAATCAAGACTCACTGCTCATTTAATGGGTTGTATTTATTTTACATAAGAGATTTTACTGACGCCTGAAAAAGAATTTCATCCTGTACCATAATTCAAGGTTGTAACATAATGTATAACAGCTACAAAGAAAAGGATGAATACGAAAGCTGAGCCTTAAACACAGTTTTCTTTCAACTCCCGTGTGAATTCCAATATTCACCCCTGAATTCCTTAACACAAGGGATCATGTTCATCACTTACAAGGATAAATTTGGGCTCCAATCCAGCTAGTCTGCCTGTCTAATACTGATGAAAAATTAGGCGCCACCAGATAACAGTAGTGATCAGAAAGCCCTTTCAGAAGCTTGTGACTGTTAACAAATGAAATTAGTACACTGCTTTAACTAAAGGTCTTCTTTCCACAGCATGCAAAAACAGGAAGGTACAGACCAGGGAGTTGACAATCAACCATCACCATCTGTTCCTCTTCTTGGTTTTGTGAAATGCTCATTTCAATTCCAATTTGGTGAGGTTGGCAAATAACTGGAATATCCATATAAAAATCCATGTTCAATTCATTTATTAAAACCAAAGCAAATCATAATGGAAATTAAATGCCATCTTTATTCTTTCAAAATGAAGAAATCATTCCCCCCAAACTTAAAATCCAATTTTCCCTGAAATAAGTAGAGGACACACCTCCCTTTGATTTTGATTTTACTGCATTCTTTTTCTATTTCATTTTTATGCCACTTAGGGCAGCAAGTACGGTAGTGACGTCACCAGAGAAAAAGGGATGGGAATCTTATCTCACACACATACCTTTTCTTTTTTTCTGCTATATTTAATCTATTTTTTTGAATAAAAAAATAAAGTAATAAAATTACTTTAAATTACTTAAAATTAAAACGAATCTGTGAAATCTCCCAGAGGTTTGCCATTACTTTTTTTAAAAAATGTATTTTTTAAAAGTTTGCCACCAAATTTTAACAATGCGATGTTGAGGGGCATTGAGAAACTGAAGGTTGCCTCCCCACGAGTGCCCATGTGGTATCTGGCACTCGGGTCCCCCACTTATTCATCCAAGAGAGCTTCCTCAGGATTATGTTTGGTCTCCGTTATAAGCAGCAGGCATGCTGGGATGCAGCAAGGAATTTTCATTGCTTTCTCCTGTTCCATAATGTGGGTTCACAGCACTATTGCGCTGGATGACTGGAGAAGCAGTGAGAAGGGCAGTTTTCTGCCCTTCTAGCAACCCCCTCCCCTCAATATTGCTACTCAATCACAACTAACAAAAGTTAGGAATAAGCAACCCTGAGGCCCTTTCACAGATGTTATAATAATGCCATTTTGAATTGGTTTTCTCAGCACAAATTGTAAAACCAGCAGTTGTGTTTACAAACCTTAATTGTTGTCTATGGCTCAGTATTTTTTTTTAACTGAGGTGTTGTGGCTTACTTAACGAACCATGGTTTTAGGATGGGACTACGAGGGAATCCAGCCTCAGGATCATGGAAGAAATAGGGAAAAGCCAGGCAATTCTACTTAAGACTGCTGCTTCCTTGCTCTCATTAGTGGAAGGGAAGCAGACTTTTGGTTCACTTCTCCCAGTTGATTAGGAAAAATTGGACAAGACACCTGCTAGTTGCATGTGGCCCATCAGTTGCCAAACCTTCCTCTAATCCTTCATCAACAGAATGAAAACAGAGCAAATTAGTAGATTGGAGAACAATTGCTAAAAAAAGTGGATCTTACATTTTAAATCCTATATTTAATTGACCACTTTTTCCTCTCTTTTTTTGCATGCTATTTTTTCTTTTTTGTTGTTGTTCGGGTTGAATGTATGCTTTTGTTTTGTTTGTTTTACTGTTTTGCATTTATGATAAAACAATAAATATTTTTTTAAAAAGATCAGACACAACATGGTGCTACCATAATATTTAAGTACAGGTAGTCCTCATCTTACAACAGTTCATTTAGTGATCGGTAAAAATTACATAATTAAAACAGCACTTAATAGTTGTATGTATACTGTGTATATATGCAGGGGTGGGATTCAAACCGGTTCTGTAGGTGTGGCCTAATTTATGGGTGTGGCTTGGTGGTCGTGTGACTGGCTGAGCATGGTTTATATGTACATATTATATTTATGTAAATATTGATTTTTTTAAATTGAAAAAGAGCAAGTTTTATCCAAAATCAGGCAAAGCAGGCAGGCAGATTGCTCACAGAATCACAGATTCACTTAGAATCTATCTATTTGCAATTGACTACCTGAGTCTGCACTGAAAAGCTTCAGTCCTAAGGAAAGTTTGGCTCTGCTTTTAGATTAGCTAGAAAGCAAGAAATCCAAGGATTTCCTGATTTCTAGCTAATCTAAATCTCCTGGCAGAGCAGAACAGCTGATGGTCAGAAAAAAAGGAAAAAAAGCCGTTGGATGGTTCACATTCCAGGTAAGGACTGAGTGGGTGAGGAAGGGTGGGGCCAGCCAGTGGAGTGATTTGCCGGTTCTCCGAACTGGGGACAATCATGTGTGCAATGTTTGCAAGAAATAATCAGCTGTGCTGCCTGGACAGCTGACAAGCGCTGCGCTCAGGTGCGCAGCGTTTAAAAATCCTCTTGTTTCTTGCTTTTTCAACCTTAGCTGTGCCGCGCAAAGCAGCTAAGGAAGGAAAAGCAGGGAATAAAGGACAGCCTAGAGCCCGGGCAGATGGGTGGGCCAAACACCAAACCGGTTTAGTGTCAGCTGTTCTTCGCGGTTATAGGTTCTATAGAACTGGGCTGAACCGGTAGCATCCCACCCCTGTATATACGTACAATGACAATAAAGAATTCAATTCAATTCAATATTCCAGGGAAAGATTGAAAGCAAATGAGGTCCAGGCAGAAGAAGAATACCATGGTTTCAAAATCTAAGGGACTGGTTTGGAAAAAACTCAGCAGCACTTTTTTGTGTGGCTGTTGATAAAAATAGGATCACCAACATTATCGCCAAAGTCCGATGATTGGTATGGCAGAAAAAGACTGAAAAATGTGACTTATGACTGTTTTTCACATAACCTTTGCAGCATCACCATCATCATGTGATCAAAATTCAGATGCTTCATATTTATGACCATTGCTGGGTCCCAAGTTCATGTGATCATCTTTGACGACCATCTGACAAGCAAAGTCAATGGGGAAGACACAGTCATTTAACAACTGGGTTACTAACTTATCAACTGAAGTGATTTACTTAACAATTGTAGCAAGAAATGTCATAAAATGGGGCAAAACTCACTTAACAACTGACATTTTGGGCTCAATTGTGTTCATAAATCAAGGACTGCCTGTAATCAGGAACAGCATGTTCTAATTTTGAAATTTATTCCACCAGCTTAAATAAAGAAATTCATGGGCAGCAGAGCTTCCTGTGAAGTCTGAGTATAATTTCAACTTTCTCACAAGGAAATAATGTGAATTATAGCAAATATAAAAGATTGGCACTAACTGAATAACCTCAGAGGATGACTTATTTATATTTTTTGATTATGACATGGTGAGCAGGGGTTAGAGCTAAGAATTCTTTATAGTTAGAGCTAGAATTCTTTTAAATTCCAAAATGTTTAATATCAGCAGCAACAAGGTGCCTCCCTATACATCAGTAATATTAATAAAAGATCATTATTACATGGACTTCCATATATTATTTTTATTCAAAAATCTAGGGAAGTCTTTCTAGGGTTGTTCAGAAGCCCCCATTCTGTGATACTCTAATGGGAAAAAAGTTTTTTTTTTTAAACTTTGTATATACCACACAATGTTAGTGATTGCAATGATGGGAATTTTATATGGTAGATATTAGGCTGCTCACTCTGCTCATGGAAAATTTGTAAAACAATATATAGGTTAGAAGTAAATTTCAGAATAGAATAGAATAACAGAGTTGGAAGGGACCTTGGAGGTCTTCTAATCCAAACCCCTGCCTAGGCAGGAAACCCTACACATTTCAGACAAATGGTTATCCAACATCTTTTTTAAAACTTCCAGTGTTGGAGCAAGTTGTTCTACTGATTAATAGTTATAATTATCAGGAAATTTCTCCTTAATTCTCCTTGATTAGTTTTCCACCCATTGCTTCTTGCTTCAAAAATTGCTTCAAAAATTGTTTTGTGAAATTTTCATGCCTTTTTGTAGGGGTTCCTTGAGACCTGAAAATTATTTCAACGGTTCCTCCAGAGTAAAAAAAAAAAAGTAGAGATCAGCTGCTCTACTAGATTCTGGGTTTCTACGATATTGTAAACCCAAAGAGTTGTAGCAAACTTGAAGTCTGTCCATTGTTAGCCAAATCTTATTCAGAAGGTTGTAGCACTTCAATGTAGCACATTGAAAGAGATGTCAACTTTCATTAATCCATAACTATAGATCTGTTTAGGAGGACCAGATCTCTTAAGTGAACTAGAATTCCTATGTGTTACCTAACTTTTAATGATATCAAAGCATAAGTATATAATATATAAAAGATTAAATAAAATAGGTTTGTTTTCTTTTTATGTCTTAAAATGCTTTGGGGTGGGGCAGATATTGATATTAATTAATATTTTATGTAGAAAGATTATTTAAATTTTATGTATTAGCAAGATGGGCGGAATTACAACTTTCAGACTTCCATTCCAACATATCTAGAGAGCATAGGGTTCCGGAAGGTTGTTCTTAGCCTTGGTATTAACCTAGACCTGTCAAACTTCCAGCCCATAGGTCGGCTGCGTCACGCGCTAGCCAGGTTTAGTGAAGGGGGTAAATTCCCAATACATCATATGACATTGCCATGATGGTGTGAGTTTGACACCCCTGACCTAAAGTAATGATATGAACTAATAGTCAAAAGAACAGGTTATTATCACATAATATCCTGTATTAACAGGAATCTTCAGGACACTATTAATTTATATATTAGGCTATAAATTATATGAAAATTATAAAATGCTACAGCTGATGGTTTTCAACATCAATAGGGAAATTTGAGCAGATTTCAGTGAAATTTCCTTTTTCTTTGTTTCTTCTACCCTCAGTACATTTATTTAGGTGTATGCATGGGAGAAAGGAGGCTTAATACTGAATGCATTCAATTTATGATTAAGAATTGCATCTGTTTCTTCACCTCTTTTACAAAATATTGGAACACTGCATCTCCTTACTGCAGCATAGAAAATTATGGGTTTAAAGAGGGCAAATTTATCCTGTTGCCTCCCCTTAAAGTGAACAGAAATCCCACAAATCAGAAATGATTGTTTCATTCATATGCAAATGCGTATCTTTTCAGGCATAGTCTAACCATATTGACACATGGGAAGAAGCCTGTTCAGTTCAACAGGATTAGCTTCAGAGCAGACATATATAGGATTGTGTTGTCAATTCTTAATAGACTGCATGATGCAATTCTTGAATTACATTTATTGGGCAAGTTTAGGATTACTCCTGAATATGTGAATAGAGCGAATCCACTATGAAGAGGTTGTCTTGCAGAAACATACACAATTATTTTAAAGAAAGAGGAAGAAGAAAATGGGAGGAACCAGCATGGGTATCAAACTGGGCCAGATCAGCATTGTAGTTCTCCTCTGCGGCTGGCTTGGTGGGGGGAAGAGACAGGATGGACACCTCCTGCAGCACCCTGAAGACCAAAACAAGGTGTGGGGATACCTTGCGTGCCCCCCCATGCCCCATTTTGGCTGCCAGAAGCACCGTGGGCCGGTCCTTTGCTACTGCTGGCCTCATGGGCCAGATTTAAGCATCCCACAGGGAGATCCGGTCCGTGGGCATCTTTTTGTTTGACATCCTGATTTAGAGGATGGCAAATGAATAAAACAGCTCGACTTGTGTGAATGGCGGTATGGTACACACATATGCAGCTTGACCTTGTGTGACTGGAGCTGTATGTGCAAGTGCAAACCAGCCCATTGCTTGTGCAGCCCAGTTTTAAATAGGCTGTGGCCCAGTAGTGGGCCCCAGCCTGGGGGTTGGGGACCCCTGACCTAAGGGAAGTAAGGTCCTAAGCCTGCTGCATCATTTCTACTTAGTGACCATGGCACTTATTGAGTTCCTGGTACAACTGTGGTCACTGAGCAAGAACTATCTGGGAATCAATAAAATTTATAGGAGGAAATGAGAATTGTTAAACATTCTTTTATCTCTATCTCATTCTGCTAACAAAAAGATACAGTTGGTGGAACACATTAGCTGAATTCCATCCTTTTCATTTCAAATACACTCCGATGTTATTGCAACTTTATTCTCGGTATGATTTCACAGTTAGACCATTCCTACTCTCTTATTATCATTGTTAATTGATATAGTTAATTATCAGATAATCAGACGGATTCTTCTGTCCCAGTGCAAGAGGACAGAATACATCACAAAAAATGCAATCAATTTATATCTACATATGGGTATGCATGTATTAATGGCCAAAAGCAAGTTCTGCCTTACATTCATCTTCTGTGATATGACAGAAATTCTATACAACCTAGGGGAACTTTTCTGACAATGGGAACAATTAATCAATGGCATAGCTTGCTTCCCAGATGTGTGGGTACTGCTTCAGTGGATGTTTTCAAAAGTAGACTGGACAACCATTTGTCCAGGATGACATAAAGTGTCCCGCCTAGAAGAAGACCAAGATTCCTTCCAGCCCTATGATTCTATATTCTAAGTTCTAACATGGCCAGTCAACTTGTTAACATAAGCTGAAAATACAAACGAGCAAGGAAATACATTCAAGCATATTAACCATAGCTTGGCAGCTTATTAAAGTAACTTTTTCCCTCAGCAGCAGAAATAAACATGGTTTACTTGCATAAACATGGAAGCAAGAAGTGATATATCAAATGGCTACTTGTGAACACTATTGGTTTTTTTTTTACAGGTCAACATCTGAACTTTCAAGGAGACACAAATTCAACTATAACCTTCCTATTTGTTTTTGAATTTCAAATATAAATTGAGTTTTTATCTGAAACTGAATATTTTAAAACAGGGATCCCCAACCACCGGTCCGTGGACCGGTACCGGTCCGTGGATCATTTTGTATTGGGCCGCAAAGAATGAATAATCGTGATTAAAATATATATAAAAATATGTTTTTGCTTCCAGGTGTCTTATTTTGAAAGACAACCACCGCCCTCGCCTAACTTCCGCTGTAACTTCCACACCTAACTTCGCAGACCACATTGTTAAAGCTAAGAAGCCCTTTACTATTGGGGAAGAATTGATTTTGCCGGTCCGCGAAAAAGTGTTTCTGCGTGAAAATGGTCCCTGGTACAAAAAAGGTTGGGGACCAGTTTTAAAAGATTGAGAGCCACTTATCAGAAGATGTAGATAGTGCCTACTTCATAATGATTTAGCTTTTTAAACTCAGAAAATCAGTGCATATAAGGATACTGCAGGCTCTCGTGACCATTAAAATTTGTTTCAGAGGATATTATCCTGATTTTAGTTATTAAAAAATTATAATATTATTCTAAGGAAATTATTAATCATTGAAAACTGTTCCAATGCATAATCAGAACATTTACAATCTACTCCGATAGTGCAATCAATCACATTCCTACAGACAGGCTATGCCAGAGTTTAGACAGATAACTTATGAATTGCTTTAAATTTATATTCACACATGCTTTCTTAAAGAAAAAGTATTCAAGTTCATCAGAAATCTCCTCTTTCACTCTACTCCTATACATAGCTTTCAATCCAACAAAAATCAGAATTTGCTATCAAAGAAACACTGATTATCTGCAATTGCCATTGCAAACCTATACTTATAAGAATCTTCAATGGAAGTCCAAGAAGTCTATACACAAGTCTATGAAGGCAACTCCTTCAAGTCAAATCTGACTCCTGGCGATTCCATAGAATCCATACAGTATTACACGTGGGATTTTTGGTAGCAATATGGAAGCAGTTTGCCACTGACTTCTTCCCTAGTGGTTCTTCCTTCAAGTACTAACCAACTCCAATGCTGTTTAAATTTTGAAAATCAGCTATTTATACTAAACAAATTCTGCTGATGCAATACGATGTAGGATCAAATTTGTACAAACTGGAGCTGAAGTATTTTAGGTACGGTATATCTCAACTCACACTTTAGATAGCCCATTTGCAAACTTCAGTTCAGATTAAAGCATATATTCCGTTTATGAAGTTACAGGAATCTTTAATCCCTATACCACAATTTCTAGTCAGGATGGAGCACAAGTAACAAGAAAGCATGCTGAATTATCTATCCCAGCAGCAAATTTAAAGCAAAACTTCCGTCAGAGGGAGAAGAGGATGTTGTACAGTACATCAGTGACTTTTGTTGTAACTCTTTGGATTCCCTCCCCCTCCCCCCGGACAATTCATAAACTTTGAAATTCTGAGTTTCTCGAAAATAATAGCATGACTAAATAAAAGGAGAAACACTTAATCGGGTCCTTCTTGCTAGACAGAAAAAACTATTATCAGTCAGCTTTCAGGCGTGCATACGAGACATCCGTTTTCCTTGCGTCTGGAATGGCTCTTCGCAGGCGGCTCTGAGAAAAATCACAGAAGACACTTACCCGCGAACAGCCGAAGCATACCAACAGCACCTCTGGGCGCCGCCATTTTGCATAAACTCGTCGGTCACGTGGGAGCGGTGCGGCACTCCCACCCATGGACCGCCACTGAGCCGGAAGAAGACGAAATTCAACGAAAGGGAAAGGGGAGGTGCCGAGGGGAAGCCACGCCCCCCCCCGCCCGCCCCCCGCCCCCCTCGGCTGCCTGTTGCTCGTCTTCCTTTCACGCGATTGCTTGGAGAGCAAGGAGCGTGAAGGGTTGTTGTTTTCCAAAAGGCAACTTGGATTTTCTCGGGGTTTCCTTGAAGGCGTTTCACTTCTCTGAAGAACTGAAGAAGCTTTTTGGATGAGAAGCGAAACGTCTTCAAGGAAAAACCCAATAAATCCAGCTGCTTGCCTTTTGAAAAAAGTTGTCCCAAACGACCTGGATGCCTGAGGATCTCCATAGATGAAGAACACAGAAGTTAACTGTGGTAGCAGGTTACAGAGAAACGACAAGCTTGGGTTTCCTGGATAGCAGTGGTCCCCAACCTTTTTTTGTACCAGGGACCAGTTTCATGCAGAAACACTTTTTCAAGGACCGGCAAAATCAATTCTTCCCCAATAGCAAAGGGCTTCTTTACTATTTCTTGACTAAAAACATATTTTTGCATATATTTTAATCACGATTATTCATTCTTTGCGGACCGGTACAAAATGATCCACGGACCGGTCCCGGTCCAGGGCCCGGTGGTTGGGAACCCCTGCTGTATAGTATATACGTGTCAGAGTTGGTAACAGTGTGTGTGTATACATATCCTGTGTGTGTATACACAGAGATACACACGCATTATTACTGTGTATATATAATATATATCCTCTTTCTGTCTACCTATCTGCCTACCTACACAGTACACACACACACACACACACACACACGTTATTACCAACTCAAAAATGTATTCTTCCCCTCTGTCAAGAATCCTGCTGAAAAGACAGTAGCATGCCTAAACACAAAAGGGTTTGCAACTGTTGTACAGTTAAATGTCTATGGAGATGCTCAGGCATCCAGATCATGGTTGTCCCAAAGATGCTTTTTCAAGAGATAACTGGACTTTCTGGTTTCTCTTTGAAGATGTTTCGTTTCTCATCCAAGAAGCTGAAGAGCTGAAGAAGCTTATTGGATGAGAAGCAAAACATCTTCAAAGAAAAAATAGAAAGTACAGTTCCTCTTGAAAAAGCACCTTTGAGACATATTGTAAACAGCTATAGTGGAAGCCAGCAACACCCCCAGGGCAACGTAGAAAAGGATGGTTGGTATCTTTCTCCTTTGAAGGAAACCTTGAAATTTTTCAATACTCTTGATTTCTTAGGACAAATCACACAACCCTTTTTGAACGGGGGAGGGGAAGAGTGCAAGTGCAAGTTTCCTTTTGCTCAGCAAGCTGAGATACGTCACAACCACATCTTTTTAAAAGATTCAATTCTGACAACTTAACAGGATTCGATCCTTCCCAATTATGAAGGTGCAAAATATGCAACTGCCGCTCTGGATGGGCTTCTCCTTAAGTCTGGTCTTGCCCACTCCAAATCACCCTCACTTGGGTCTCACCCACCTGCCTTGCTTCAGGCATCCCCTTAAATTCTTCACCTTTTTATCCAAAAATGGGATACAGAGCCCCCTCCAACCAAAAGGCAGTGAGAAAAATGAAAATATGGTGATGCTTTTCACTAAATGGCTGGAGCTGCTGTATTTTCCACAGATAATATACAAGTAGCCCTTGACTTACAGTAGTTTATTTAGTGACCAAAGTTACAAAAGCACTGACAAAGGGACTTATGACCATTTTTCACATTTAGGATCCTTGCAAGCATTCCCATGGTCATGGTCAAATGATCAAAATTCAGATGCTTGGCAATTGACTCATATTTATGATGGTTGCAGTGTCTCAGGGTCATGTGATCCCCTTTTGCGACCTTCTAACAAGCCAAGTCAATTGGGAAACCAGATTCTCTTTAACAAGTGTCACTAACTTTACATGTGCAGTGATTCCCTTAACAACTGTGGCAAGAAAGGCTGTAATGGGGCAAAATACACTTAACAAATGTCATGCTTAGCAACATAAATTTTTGGCTCAATTGCAGTCATATGTTGAGGACTACCTATAGTACTGGCATTCCAAATGCCATGTGATGATGATGATTGACTTAAGAGCCAATTTAGTATAGTGGTTAAGGCATCAGGCTAGAAACAGGAAGCATGCCAGCTGAGTGATCCTGAGCAAGTCCTTCTGTCTCAGCTGTAAGGGGCAAACTCCTTCCAAAAATCCTTGTCAAGAAAACTACACAGCAAGTCCAGTTAGTTGCACTTTGCCAACTCCTGTATGATGGATTTTGTATATTATCCTGACATTGCCCCAGAAGTTTTGAAGTTGCATTTATTGATGTTTTATACTCCATCCTTCTGGGCAATAAAGACTGTGCAAAGCAAATAACATACAAATGTTATTACAGAGATTAAAGTATTTGTGGGGAAGTGAGCTGCCATAAATTTACTATAATACCAGGAGAGCAGAAATAATTAAAATACATTGAATTACAAACCACCAGTAGGTCTACAAACTGAGGGTGAAGTTCCAGACACATGGCTACAATGAAGAAATTGTCCTTCCTGCTATTCTGAGGAATCTTACTAGGAAGATTGAGGCACCTGAACAGGGTCTCTATTGTTCTTTCTAGCAGCCAGGCAAATTACCAACCAAATTATAAATGAGTTTAAGTATATTAATTGCCACATTTTCAACTGAGATCAGAAATATACTAATAGTTTGTAGCTAATAGCTGGTTAGTCAGCTGATTCTGATAAAAGCCCAATGTCCCCCACCCCACCAATAAAATTGGAGCTCAGTTCTACCCTTGTCACCTATACCTTTCTGCTTCCATAACTTGACTTTGGCAGAAAGCAGTAGTCAATAAAACCAAGATCAATATTTGTTCTGCAAACCTGGATAAATATTTTTACTTTCTGGATGAAGCTATTCTGCAACTGTATTGGATTGGTCCACCTAACATTGGCAGATAATTTCAAAAACTCTTGGGTAAAAAGCAATCCAGAGGAAATTATGTTGTGGCTTTCCAGTTCTGCTGATCTACCATTTGGGCCAGATCAAGCTAAATTAACCTTAGGGTAAGGATTTAACATAGGACCATGATGGCGAATGTATGGCACGCATGCCAGAGGTAGCATGCAGAGCCCTCTCAGTGGGCACCCATGCCATCATCAACTGCTCTTATGGTTTCTGATGCACACATGCATGCTGGCCAGCTGATCTTTGCGGGTGCTAGAGCACCGGAAAACAGCCAGGAAAAACCTGTTGGGCTGTTTTTGGGCCCAAAAAATGACCTGAAAAACAGCCTGAAAATGCCCTGCAAAACAGTCAGAAAACAGGCATGCGTGCACCAGCCAGCTGGTCTTCAGTCTTCTGGCTTGCACATGCACGCACGTTCTGGTTTGGGTTCTCGGTGCTGAAAAGGTTCGCCACCACTGACATAGAAGGTCAAGCTACCCTCTCATGGGATGTATCTATAATGTTAACAGAATTTTAGTTCCCAAATACTTTATATTTATACCAAATTTTAACCACTACATTTTAAACTCATGGAAAGTAGCAAAATTGTAATACTATTTGTGATCTGTGAACTTCAGCTACAAATGGTAACAGTCATTAAATTATTTAGGTGCTAATTTTATTCAGTTTGGTACACCAATTCATCACAATTTATACTCTTAGGCATTGGGCCCATTAGAATGACAGAGACCATACATTTTGGGGGGGCTACTTTAAATTTTAGTCTTTCTCTTCCTCACCATGCCTTTCTATGTTGAACCTAAGTTCTGCATAAGTCAAACCATCTCATATTATGTTTGAAATGCTGCAGATTTTAGTGATTTGGATCATAGATCCCAAAATTCTTGAAAGTGAGAGAGGGCTTGCAATTTTTATTGTTCTGGGGTCCTTTGCGATTTCCTGGTAGCTGGCCCATCTGATATTGTACTATTGGTGTGACTTTGATAGGCAGCCACACTTGGAAAGATTCACTGTTGTCCCAAACCATGACATTAATAAACTTTAGAAAGAATTTATTAACGAGAGCTAATAGGCAGATAATCTTTTTTTTACAGAGGTCTGGGGCACTTCTTTTTTAGCAGGAATGCAATCTACCTCTGACATTTGTACAGAGAGAATTTCACTGTGATAAGATGATAAGTCTGAGAATTTATATAGGCCCAAATCAGTCTTGATTGTTTAATGGAAAAGATGCTTAACTGATATTAGCTTATCCTTTATTATTTTGACTCTTTAAAATGCAAAATATTAACTGCTTTAATATTTTTAGTTTGAAATATTATATGAGTGTTTTAAATAAATAAATCCACTTTCCATTCATGGGATTCAATTTTTGATGCAAGCAAAAATTGATTATTTGTTTTACTCATTACTGAGCATAGTTTCACAGAGTATTAATATTTATGCCATTGTACTTTGGTATCTTGTTACGTCATCTCAATTGGTAAGCTAGATCTTACACTTACTATGCAGGGATTCAGACCAGTTTTGTTAATGCTTGTAATCTATTTTCTTTATTTCAGCAAAGTACCAGTAGATTGAAGTACTAGTTTTTAGACTCTACAACACAAAAATATAAAAAATCCAAAATACAGAAAACCACAGTCATTTTGAAAGTGATTAAAATGTCACATGAAATTTTGCAGTAGAGCAGTGATCATGAATGTATTTCACAATGCAAATAGGTAGAAGTTTGCGTGTTTCTTATAGAGAATCCTCAGATCTGAGCAATTCGTTCTAGGACTCGTCGATAATCTGAAATAAGTTGCTGGTACGTCTCTTCCAATTGTTTATGTTGTAAATTTAGGTCTATTTGGTTCAACTGATTGGTCAACTCTTCTGGTCTTAAACACCTTCTCATCTTGGCAATCTCTCTTTGCTTTTTCTAGAAAACAAAGGATTTACACATATGACAACATTACCACATTTCACCACCTCCTGCCAGTTCATTGACACTGTGGTGAAATAATAGATTTGTATTCTACTAAAATAAATTAAAGATTAATTGGAGATTTCCTTACCAGGAATGGAGGCAGAAAACTGAAAGAACTTGGAGAAGGGATATTCAGACAAAATAAAAAGGAAAGAAGGTTGATATTTGGGAAAGTCTGAGTGGTGAATAAAGTGTCCATTCACTCCTTTCCCTCATGACAAATTCAAATAAAAAATTAAAATGATAGAAAGGCACCTTATATGGGCCCATCAATCTTCTTTTTACATCCAATCTATAACTTCTGGATTGTTCTGCATTACTCATGTCTGTTGCATGTAATCGGAGAATTTCATAAACTCGCCGTGTATGTTGCTAAGAGTAAAAGGAAAAACATATGACAAAACAAGTTGAAATAATTGTTCGCAATGTATAAAATTAAAAATCTTGCCTACTTTCTTTTCTTCTTGACTACTGTTTCCATCCCTTAAATTTCAACAGTCACTGTACAGTTCATCATATTAGTTTTAATCTCTCCTCTTTTTCAAGGACCTAACTTTCTCAAATCTTATTTATTCATTTGTAGTACTCATATACCAACTAGCCTACATAACTCCAAGTTGTTTAAAATATTAACTCAAACGTATCAAAGCCTAACCTCAGCAAGATATAAACTGCAAAAACATAGCAGACCATCCACCCTAAGCTCCTGATTGAAACATGGCACATAATTATAATAAGCAAATAAATAATTCTGGTGTGTATGTGGATGAGGTGTACAATTTACTCACATTTTCATTCTAGGCAAAAGATTTTTCATTTTGCAATCTGTAAGTTTCAAATAGTCAGAATTTTTTTCCTTAGAAAATTGGTGTCCTAAATTCTTCAAAGATTTTATTGCATAACTATACAAAAGTCAAATCTCAACAACAATTTGAAATTCACTGTTGGTAACCAATACAATATTAACATAAGTTTGAAAAATGCTACCTTAAAACTTGTGGGGTTTGTAGAACCTATCAATAAAAGAAGCTGCATTGTACTAAATAGTTTTCAACACAATAACTATTATATATAGTTTTGGTTACAATGTAGTCCTTCTGTAAATAATTCCTTATTTAAGGGCATTTTGCAGATAGTCCTAGACCCAGAACTATTCGTTCAGTGACCATTCAGTCATAACAGCACTGAACAAATGGTAGTTATAACCAGTCCTCAGCATTCTGACCATTCCTAGCACCCCCTATGGTCACGTTATTGCAATCTGGGCACTTGGCAAGCAGTTCACACTTATGACCAGTTGCAGTGATCTACAATCACATGATCACCATTTGCAATCTTCCCTGCTGGCTTACTCAAAAGGTCAATTGGAAAGCCATCAACCAGGAAGGTTACAGGTCACTGGGATAAGTAACCCCCATGTGTGTACTCTCCTGCAGATCGTCTGCACTTGCGCTGCATTGTTCAATCATGAGCGCCATGCACTCTTCCCAACCCTTGTCAAGCCTTTCTCACACTCTCACCAACTTGGGCCATGACTCTTGCATACCCCCTCATGTACCTTTCCTGACCTGTGTCTCTCGGGAACTTGCCCTGACCCTCTCCCACGTTTCCTCATTCCCTCCCCCTGCCTGCAAGCCAGGGACAGGCAACTTCCTGCCAGCTTCCTCACTGACTTTGGTTGTGGGAAGTGGGCAGGTAGTTGCCTCACCTTATGATAATGGAATTCAGTTAACGGTGGCAACCGGGACTGTAAGGATTGCTAGCCCTAGTGATGACATCATGCTTAGCAACAGAAATTCTGGTCCCAATTGCTGTCATAAGTTGAGGATTGCCTATATCATTCTACATTCCCTGCAGCTGCAAGAGAAAAGAAAAACCAACAACAATCTTATTTAGCAAAGTTCCTAGTTGGATATAGAATACTTCTTCAAACAGGACACCAATTTGCAAAATGTCAATATTGGATACATTTAAAATATTATTAATACCTTATTTACTTTCAGCTTCTGTTGAGCTTCTATTACCATATCTTGACTGAAGCCTTGCTTAAGATTCTCTGGAGAAAAGCAGGGTAAATCTTGACACAATTTTACTAATACAAAATCTCGCAATTTCACATAACTTTCAGATGGATCTTCAGCTAAAAGAAGAAAAGATAAATGTTAGATTTACAATCAGAAGTTTCCCTTTATGAATTAATACTACAAGACCATTCAAAACAGTTAAAAAAACACCCATGATTATCAATATACCAGGGGCCACGATGACTCACATGGAAGGACACTGGGCCTGCACACCACTGAGGTCAGTGGCTTGATTCCTATGAGGGACAAGAAAGAAGCCTTCCCCAATTGCCTACCAGCATTCAGGCATCCCGCGGACAAAGATAATACCGCCCCCAAAATTCCTTTCACTGAGGCAGCCAGCCACCTCAGTGATCCCTGGATAACACGTGCCATATGCTTAACAATAAATAAATATATCCATATCCAAGGCCTGAAAACCTTCCATAGTTGCTTTCAGAAAAAAAGTATATATCTAACAAATCTACCACCAGGGTTTGCTTAACATTCTCACTCAAATACCCAATATATATTCATTGCTTTATGAAAGTGGTAGGGGTTAGTGCTGTTCTAGTGGACAAGTGGCACAACACAAGCACAAACAACAAGCACAAGCAATTGGAAATCAACGGCCTTGCAAGTTATGTGGTCCTATGCCATGTAGAGCTTTACAGGCAATAACAGCACTTTGGACTGCACTTGGAAGCTCAGTGGAAGTTGGTGCATCTGGAGCCCACTGAAAACTACTGCAGATCAAGTAGCAGGCAAAAATGTGTTATGAAATGCCTGGAATTGCTGAAATACACTCTGGACAAATTGCATCATCTGAATATTTTTTCAAGAGCAGATATTTTTCAAGAGTAATATTTTTCTAGAGTATATTACAGTAGTAGGGGAGGAAGAGACTGAAGTGCACCTCCCATTTCTATTACTGTGAGGAGGGCTTGGGCAGCTAATAAATCTAAATACAGGTGGTTTTCTTTAATGAAGCTAATTGGGACTAGAAACTCCATTAAGAGATGTGATCACACTGCTTAGCAATGGCAATTCCAGCAGTCCTGATTGTTGTCATTAAGTAAGAACTTTATGTGATTCACTGCCAGCTTCCTCATTGACTTGGTTTGTTGGATACCAGCAGGGAAGGTTGCAAACGATGAACATGGGAGCATGGGAAATTGCGACAGCCATAAATATGAGGACCAATTGTAACTGCCACTTGTTCAGTGCCATTCAGTACCAAGTTCAAATGGTCACTGGATGATTAAACAAGAACTACCTGTAAATACAATAAATCTATCAAAATCTGTGTAAAGCCTCTCCTGGCCACAGGTGTCAGTTACTCTTTAAGCCGAACAATTATCTCAATAAGACCTCCAAACTGCACAAAGGTTCTGTCTGAGGAAGTGCAATCCATTCAGAGCAAAAGATCAAAAGTTTCTGAATCCAACCTTCCTTCCCAATTCATAGCTACCCAGTTATTTCAGACTGAGCGGACACCTATTCTTCTCCATCCAGACCTTCATAGCCTTCAGACACTAGGAACTCCAGACTCGCAGAGTACTGGTAATACCATACTGTGTCTCAATGGATGACCTCATTTAGTTAGCTGAATTTAGCTGTTAGGAATAGAGTGCACAGTCCTGAACCCCACAGAGCAGAAGCTTCAGGCTCAGACTCTTTTCCCTATTAACAATGGTTAGATTGGCCTTAGAAAAAGGAGAAGGACCACCATAGCACTGTTTCCCTGTGTCAAGAAGAGCCAGGACAGCTGCATTATTCCCCAGCTTCCAGCACATCTGAAGAGTTCCTAACCTCACTTCAAAACTTTAACTCTTTGCTACATGCTTAACCCTCCTCAAAATTTATTCTGAGTCCTGCAAACACATTCCCAACCCTGGTACTGCCTCACTCCAAAGAACACTTTTATACAACACATTTAAAAAAATAATAGATTGTAAAAACTATCCGCCATTTTCCTCTTCTGAATATTCCAATAATGACTCAGATAATATCTGATTATATATTATATAATATAAGGACTCAGATAATAATATCCCATTTCATTCTACATGCATCACATCTATTTCCTACTTGTTAAGTTAGCTAAATGTAATGCATACATGTATACATTCATTATGCTGAGACTACTACTCTCTCAAAGACTTGTAATGAATTGCAGTGTAAACACAAACACAACCAATAAAACGTCTCATAATACTTAGTGTAATTCTTAGGCATCTGCAATTGACAATCTTAACTATTAAAACATTTTTAAATAACTGTTTTCATGATTCTAAACACTGCACATTAAATTACGTTCTAGTCTATATCCCATGCGCCCCTCCTGAGTGTTGTCTTTGCATATTTAACTTTACATACATACATACATACATACATACATACATACATACATACACACACACACACACACACACACACACATCCATATTTCACAATGAAAGCCATGAGTTTTGAATATTTTTGTTGATTTCTCACAGGTTGATTTCATAGGCCACTGTAAAGAGCAATCCCTTGTGGCGAAGAAGCATTTTTTCCTACATATTTTTGGTTTCCTTCCACATAGGATTTTACTTAAAGATACTAAGCTTGTGACTAAGCTTGTCATGCTTTGACAGAAGAGATTTTTACTCATAAGGTATGGGTCATCTCATATCAATTCTCCCTCATCCTGGTAACTTGGGCCATGGTCCCAGAAATCAAGCAATCCAAATTGATAAATTTTTGAATTTTTTATTATATCTCCCAATTCTGAACTCTTTCAGTGTATGAGCAATGAAATGAATATTAACCTTGGATTGTTGTAAAAAAATATGTACTCTGGTTTGATCAATTCCATTACTTTGGTTTAATTAAATTCATCAGCCTCAGCATTTGAATGAACTCTGAATAAAAAGAGAGGCAAAATTACACAATGGAATTTATTAAGGCATAATAAATATATCTAATATTTATTAAAAACTGAAGCCACTAACTCCTATTCCATTCTTTGCTGCAAAGTTATATTTGTGTAAAAAGATGTAACAAATTGTCAGTTTGGTCTCAATAAAGACCTCTCATGAATGTTCACTGCAGCCAAAGTTTCAGAAGCCATGAGGGCATCCAGACCAGACAATGAATGTAAGAAATGTGCAATGGCCTGAATCTTTCTGTTGGCTGTTCATGTGTTTAGATAAATACTTTTTGCTATTTAACCCTCCTCAAAATTTATTCTGAGTCCTGCAAACACATTCCCAACTCTGGTACTGCCTCACTCCAAAACAAAGAACACTTTTATACAACACATTTTAAAAAATAATAGATTCCTATTAAGGAAAAGATGGGAAGAAAGAGATTTAGTTTTATATAGGAACAGTTCCCATAGGGGAAAGAGAGGCCATAGATCCTAGACTGACATTAGATGTAGTATCTTAAAAATGCACGAATTGGGGAAGACATTGAAAAATAAATGAGATAAAATTAAAAAGAAAAAACAAAATGTGAGCTGAGAAACCTGACTTAAGTTCGGCAATAATTATATTGAAGCATTGTTGATTTGAAGGTAAATCCAGAAAAGAATGCTGAAGACTCAAAAAGGAAGGTGTGTTATTGGATGTTGTTGTAAAGCCACGAGCCTCCAGGGATAGAAGAGCATGGAAGATCAAAGGTTTTACAAACTAGAGTAAAACCAGCTGGCAGCTAGACTCATAGAGAGAAAATTGCTCCTAGTATTTGTAAGGCCCTCCTAAATTCTAATTTATAAAGTTAAGCAGTGCTCATATATATAAAGTCAACATTATAGAGTGTATATGCATTCCAGTCAGAAAATACTTATGTCACATAATATTAAGCAGAGAGGAAAGATTAGGTCACTCTGCAGTTCAGAACCTCAACCAGCGATGTTTATCTAGAAATGGAAAAGATTAGCAGAAATGGCTAAATTGATCTGCCTGGCCAGGGGTAAAACAAGTCATTTTATATAAGACTGGAAAGCTTTTATGGACTTTTTTCCCCTCTGAAAATGGAAAAAAAAAGAATGAAATGGTGATTTCTAGATTTGCTGATTGAGAAAAGGGTTGAGTATGGGACAGGGATTTTTGTAATGTAATTTTGAAGAGGGAGTAATGTTAATTAAGTTTGTAGCTGCTACAAAGAAGATTGGAAATCGCTTCTTTAATTATACTTTTTCTAGCTGCACTGTTTTTTAAACTTTTTCTTTTACCTTCTATTTTCTAACTTATTTATATATTTTCATGTTTATCTTTTAGCTATGTTAAATCTTCATAAAAGTTATACCTTTTTATTATTTTTTTAAAAAAAGCATAGGTAGGAGGGTCCAAGTTTAATATTTCTGGATGTAAATAAACTTGCTAAATTTACAAAAGAATGCAATTAGGAAATCAAGATTACATTCTTAACAAAAGTAACTTGCTTGCTTTTATGTCTGGCTTTTTGAATAAAAGAAAAAATAACCTCAAATAGTTAATAATGAGTTCATCTGTAAAATCTTGAGAATCTACAGTAAGGCCTTGTGACAAAGCAGTTCACTATCAAGAGTCTGCCAGGATAGTAACAATGCTAAGTAATAAAACTATTTTCTTCCCTAAGCATTAATGTCAGGAATTTATCTCTTTCAAATACCATTAAGTTAAGGAAGCTAGGCTGAATGAAATGGCGCAGTTCTATTGGCAGAATAATATACAGGTAGTTTTTGATTTACGACCACAATTGAACTCAAAAATTATGTTTATAAATGAGAAATTTGTTGTGAGTTTTGCGTCATTTTATGATTTTTCTTGTCGTATTTGTTAAGTGAATCACTGCAGTTGTGAGATTAGTAACACAGTTGTTAAATGAATCTGGCTTCCCCACTGACTTTGCTTTTCAGAAGGTCACAAAATGTGACAAGACCCTGGGACAATGCAACTGTCATAAATAAGAATCAGTTGTCAAGCATCCTATTCTAAATCACATGATCACGGGGATGCTGCAATGGTCATAAGCGTGAAAAATGGCCTTAAGTCATTTTTTCAGATCTGTTGCAACTTTGAACAGTCACTAAATGAACTGTTATAAGTCAAGGACTATATTTACAGCAGCACAACACATTTCTCTTCAGGACTGTGCTTTCAAAAGATTGAGAGATAGTAGAGTACCAATACAGGTCTCAAATATGAATGGGGGGGGGGGATTCTGTTTGTGTAATGTTAGATACCACCATTCTCACTACAAGTCAAACTCAAGAGCCTTAACAAAACTTTAGTTTGCTCAGATAGTTCTTTTCTTATATCGAAACTGTGCCAGTATATATTGTATATTGCAGTTCCCAATAAAAAATGGTTCCCTGGAACGAACAGAATTTAATCAAAAGGTTAACTAACTCATCAATAACTACTTTACAAATGCAATTATCTTGGATATCTCCCTTAGTTTGATGCATTTTTTAATATAACCACCTGATAACTTTCAATATCATCTCACTTTCATAATTTTCTAACTTGTTTCCATTTGTCCAACCCAGTTGTCTTTTAACAGCAGCAGTGAAAAATAGATGAAAAGTAGAGACCTAGCTCTGCGTTTCAAGCTCTTAGTCAAAAACAGCATGTTCCCTAGCAAATTATTCTACAGGGCAATTTAATCTGTTTTAGAGTACTTTTACTGAAAAAATACGCATCATGCTCTATATAATGAGTCAGAGCCCTGTTTTATCTGCTACAGTATGTACTGGCAGTTCCATTTCTAAGTACTGTTAAGTAACACACTAAATATGTATCTTATAAAAAAATTCAGACAGAATTTTTAAAATTGACACTTATGTTATCCTTAGTGAATGATATAGAATATGTGGATGATCTTGGGGGACAGGGAAAAGAGATGCTGGTTAGGGAACAATCAGACAGGAAAGAACCCTACAGTCACTTAACACTCAGAGAAACTTAGGGGAAAAAAAAACACCCTAAAAGTGGTGAGGGAAAGTTTGTAACTTCAAACTTACAGAATTCTGTTAATATAGTCTTATGACAAGACTTCATTAAAGTAGATTTAGAACACTTAATTGTGTTTTCTGTCTAGTTTGCCATGGAGGCCTCACAAGCTACAGCAGTATTTTTTTTTTTTTTTGATGTCGGGGGATAAAATGGTATCGTGTGAGATGTTATATGGCTTTTATATATGAGACTAAAATTCAAGTACAGATATGCCTTAGCCGTTCATATATGTCTAAATTAATTACATTATTTAACTATACATTAATCTTTTTGTGTTTTTACGCTGCAACCATCAAATGGAAAACCATTTAAAAATTTTTTTGAAAATTATCATATAGTTTAGATGCAATATACAAATGTCACAGGTTTAGTTTTTCTGAACACATTCATTCAACCGCATAAAAGGCACATAGTGTGACTGAAGATTTACATGGTAGAGATTTGCTTCCAATGTACTTATGCTACTAGCATTTCTTTCCCTATATTTGCCATCAAATATAATCCCTCACTGATTCATAAGGAATACGTTAAAATACACATTATTATAAGGTTGCATAATACTGTGTTTCTCCAACAATATGGCCTCCACCAATAGGAAGGCTCATCATGTTTTATCAGCATAAAATCAAATTAAGCCCCTCCCCCCAAATTAAGGCCTATATTAAACATGCGAAATGGGGGGGAATGGTGCGGGGGCTTGCCGTTAGGAAGTACTTTTGTTGCATACCCAGATAAGGTGCTACCTGCGTTGACTTTGGCGCTTAGAGCAACGCCGCAGCATTTGGCGCAGCGACACGCAGCCAGCCAGGGCTCCTCCCTGCAACAGGAGCCCGGCGGAGACACTCGGCTTCAGGCGCTTCTGTTGCTGCCTTCCCTTCACCTTCAAAGGCAAAGCCAATTCTTAAAAAAACGCCCGACTACCAGTACAACAAAGCCTCCCCTGCCCGAGAGGGCAGCCCAATCCTACGTGGGGAGGAGAATCACCCGGGGCCGCAGCACAGGATTGGCCCACCCTGGGAGAAGCACCCAGCCACCATCCCTGCCTGGTGCCAGACAGAGCGTGAAGAGCTTCGCCTGGGGTGCCCAGCACAGCTGACAGGAGGGCCCTCCTGCCCAGTGGCGGAGTTCTCACCAAGGCACCAAGCACGTCCCCATCAGGCCCTCCGCTCATCCTGCCAGGGCTGGGCCAGAGTCGTGCAGGCTGGGCAGAGCCAGAAAAGCGAGCTGCGGGTACGCACCTGCCTGCCAAGCAAAAGAGCCGGGCCGACCCGAGCTTGGCTTCCTTCCCAAGTCCCTCCAGCCTGAACCCGAAGGGGCCACTGGGAGAGGCCGCCCGAGGCAGTGATAGCGCTCTGCCCGGCACCAGGCAGGGATGGCAGCTGGGCGCTTCTCCCAGGGTGGGCCGATCCTGCACTGCGGCCCCGGGAGATTTGCCTCCCCACATGGGGTTGGGCTGCCCTCTCAGGCAGGGGAAGGCTTTGTCATACTGGTAGTAGGGTGTTGTTTTTAAAAGAATTGGCTTTACCTTCTAAGGCAAAGGGAAGGTGGCGACAGGAGTGCCTGAAGTCGAGTGTCTCCGCTGGCCTTATTTTGTGAGAAACACGGTACTTCAGACTGAAAGGCAAAAAGGTGACTTGGAGCATGCAGCTGTCTGAAACCACTAAAACCAAATATATGTTGTGAAAGTATATCAATTTTTGTTTAAGAAACACAAAACATGAAAACTATACAAAAAACAATTTATAAAGACTATCTCATGTTTTCAGTATAGCACAGGGACAAATATGAATTGAAATAAACTACAATATCCAGGATATCAAAGACATTTAATCATTGCTCCTTTCACAAAAGGGCCTTGGATCATAAATATTTAAAGGGGAAAATAGTTTTATGACTGTCGCCTTGCAACGGTTCCTTCTAAAAGACAGGGACTTAATTTAACAAATAAGTAAAAAGGAACCTGTGGGTCTATATAAATATAATTTATGTATATTTATTCATAAATATTTATTTTGCTAACATACTATACTATCTTTTACTATATACATATCATCTTCTGTATGTTGAATTAGAAATCAATGGCTTAGAGACTAAAATGCATGGAAGCACAGTCTTATTAGTTTTCTGCTCAAACTATATTTTCTCTTGATTGAATTAAGGATGAAGCAATTTCTACCACTTTCACTTATTCCCTATGGTTTCTTTGGATGTGGAATGACTGCTTGGACAGTGAAGTGAAGGGGCAAGAGTCAATAAAGATTAATTTCCCTCTTATGTTCTGGATAAAAATAGGAGAAAAGTCTGATCTTTCCTGAATATCACCTCATGATACACGGAAGTTTTCCTTTTATGTTTTTAGAGAAGTTATGGTAAACTTGTACCTTTTCAAACGTTGAGTCCAAAATAATTTTATAGGAATTTTCTCATTTCCTGCAGACACACATATATTTACAATGTAAATTAGGCAAACTGTTTTATTAAAAACTACTTTTAGGGATCTTATTTCTCTTACACATACAGTTGTGTTTTTAAACACAAGAGATCCCTAAGAGTAGTTTTTGATTTAACAGTTTGCCTCAAGAAGACAATCTCTCCAAGTCAATTAACACGCCCCCCCCAACTTAGATTCCTTGTCAAGCCAGCTATGTACTTCACAACTAAAATGCCTAATTATTTGGTAATCCTTGAGCAAAAGGGATGGATTTCCATGATGCACTCTTCTCAGTAAGAAAAAGATTTGAAAAATTATATTAAACACAGTTCTTATGTAAGAAAGGGTAGTATTATCTTGACCTCCGATTAGTTGAACTTTGAAAGTTCACTTCATTTTGACAGATGAATTTCAAAAGCTAGCAGCTTCAATAAAGATTCATTTCACATACCTGTTATATCAAGTACTGTAGGAGATGACATGTAGTATCTATGGACAGTTTCTAATAGCCGGGCTCCATGGCCTTCTCCTTGGAATGGAGGCAATATCAGCATTTGGCTACAGGAAGAAGGAAAAAAAAGGTAACTGAAAGCTGTACATTTTACTTTTGAAACTTATTTATAATGATTTCCTTTAAATAGGAGTTTGAATACAAGTAACTCTGAGATTCTTTCCCATTTTAGATGCAAAGAACAACATCTTAAAAAATGCAAAGCCAACCCAAATCTTGAAGTAAAAAAAAAAATAACCCCCCCAAATTAAAACCAAAATTAAAACCATTATCGACTATTATTGGGAATCTCAACAGTCCTCTCTTCTGAAATAAAAGGCAAGGCACGTGTTATGCGTCCAATTACCTTACACGTGGCCGGGTTTTGTCTGGGTACACATAGTAATTATATACTGTCATATAGCCTACAGTCGCAGAGAGTGTCGCTCCATCCTTATTATACTTCTCAAATCTGCAGATAAAACAGAAAGCCAAGCAGGTCAATTACAGTCGCGCTCCCATGCAGTGTCCATTTTCTTTTCTATTCTGTGACTGAATTTTCAGTGTCAGCAAGCTACTCTATGCGGGCCCAATGGGTACACCTGCTATGTTCTGAATGTACAATTCACTTAATTGGTGTGCAGCAACTTGGATAAATCAGTCCTCTTTACAGCACTTCACCACACTTGCCTATTATAACGATGAATAGGTGGCAAGTAAAAGAAAACACAGGCAAAGCTCATTTTACTGTTTAAGCCCTACATTCAGAGCTCCATTGGACAACAGTATTTAATTTGGCTCTATTCTCAAGGTCTTGCGAAACATAATGGATGTAAACTCCAGCTTGATAAACAATAGCTTTTTTTCCTGTCCTGGGAAAAATATCATTATACTGTCCCAATAATTGGCCAGCTACAATTAAAATGCAGCCTTTATGGAGGTAATAAGGTCTCCTATTGCTTTAGAATTGTACCTACACTAGAAAGTAGTTCCATCTTTCATCATCCACGTCAATAAAGCTCGCTGTTTCAATAAACCACATCAAGAAGGTCTGAAGTCTTTCATGATACTCTCGAAAGCCTGGGCATGTCATGTCAGCCTAGGGAAAAAGCTAGAAGAAGTCAGGTGAAACTTTTCACAGATGTGAAAAGAGCTCTTAGAAGGGTACATTCAAATTCTTTGGCAGGCAACTATGGGTACACAAAAAGTGATATGACTCCCAAATAAGTTTTCTTTTACATATATCGCAAACAATTAACTGAATCTCATTTTAAAGCTGCCATGAAAACTTGTCACTTTGGGCAAAACATGTCTTCATTTTTTTTACCTTGTATATTTGATATGTTATGTCTTCACCTGCTTCTTCATTATGCACAGAATATGTATGCAATAATATCCCAAATGGCTTAAAATTAACTTCTTTTTCCAGCAGAGATACCAAGTCATCCACACTTCTGCTAAAGCCTGGGGGAATAATTTCTCTAATTTTACTTTCCACATCATCTGCCTGAAAACAAAGAAGGAAAAGCAATGTGAGTGTAAGCTCATTTATATTGGAAAGTTAAATGTAAACTAATACTTTTCATATCTACCCTTTGAAGAAATTCCTCTAAAATTCATCAGAAAGTTACGGTATTCTTCCTACTTTAGAGGTTTCTAAAGTAGGGAAACTCTTATATCCATTTTCAAAAAGATGAGAAACAAAAAAGGCCCAATCATTATATCATCACTGATGCTCAATAATGGCTACTTAAGCAAAACATTTACCATAGCTATGTTGCTTTTTGGTTTTTGGAGGACAAAGGATTGTAGTAAAATAGATGAAATGGTTTCCTCAAAATAACACAAACAGAAGTAGGTGTCAGCTAGGTCATAAAAGAAAACACTGAGACTTGAACAATATTTCTTCTTAAAAATAATTAAGTAATCCTTCAGGTAGTCCTTGCTTAAGCACCATTTGTTCGGTGACCTTTCAAAATTATGATGGAGCTGAACAGACTTACGACCCATGCTCAAATGTACAGTCTTTGCAGCACCCTTGTGGTCACATGATTGAAATCTGGGGAGTTGGCAACTTGTCTGCGCTTAAGGTAGGTTGCCAAGCACCCTGCAATCACATGATCACCATGTGAAATTTTTCCTGCTGGATTCCCCAGGAAGTCAGTGGGGAAGTCAGCAGGGAAGATTGCAAGCTGCTGCTGCCTGCCTAGAGAACTCCCTCTGGTTTGTAGGGACTGGCTGAAAAAAAAATCACAAAATCCAAGCTTGGCTTTCAGGAGGGCTTTTTCACCCAGCCTCAAGACCAATAGCGGGGTCTGACAGATTGGTTTCATCCTGTGCAGGGAACAGCCTCTTTATCAAACTGTGTTTTTGCTATCAAGCGTGAAGAAGGTCCCCCACTAAGGAACTTTTTCACCCAGCCTCTTTTAAGAGTCAGAGTGCTACCTACTGGAATTGGTGCAGTCTGTCTGCCAAGCAGTTTTGCTTTCAGGGAGACCGGCTGAAAAAGCCCAGGCTAAAATCCAAACAGGATTTTGGCATGGAGCGCTTGCAGCACAGGGTGTTTGCACCCAATCCTCAGAAATGTGGCAACTCCCTCTCATTTGTGGGGGCTGAATCCAAATGCCCAATACTGCAAATGTTTTGTGACAAACTTCTACTTGGAATTTGAGGCGGTTCCCTTATGCCCACGAAGGAAAAGGAATTGAACTGCTGGGCTGGAGAAAAAAAGCTTGGATCACAAAGATCTAAGTTTTTTTTTCTTCAATCCAGATCTGCAGCTCCCTTTGGGAGCTGCTGCTCTTTTGCTATTGTGTCTGTTTAACAACTGCAATGGTGACAGGCAGAATTGCTGTCATTGAGCAAGGTAGTCATGTCTTAACTATCATAACAAGTGACCTAAATTTCAGGGTCAGTTACGGTTATAAGTAAAGGAGTACCTCTAAATCAAAGTTGTAACAAATAACCCAAACCCTTATAGAAAAGTTTTTTTAAAAAAAAAATACTGATTTTGAAGAATGCATATGCATTTTATTTTAAGTAAAAACACATTTCCTCATCTCACTACAGGTAGCCCTCAACATATGATCACAATTGAGCCCATTTATGTTGCTAAGTGAAACATTTTGTTAAGTGAATTTTGCCTCATTTTACAAACTTTCTTGCCATGGTTGTTAAGTGAAGCACTGCAGTTGTTAAGTTAGTAACAAGGTTGTTAAATGAATCTGGCTTTCCCATTGCCTTTGCTTATCAGATGAAAATGCAAAAGCTGATCATGTGACCCCCCAAGACATTGCAACTGTCATAAATATGAGCCAAGCATCAGAATTTTGATCATGTGACAATGGGGATGCTACAGCAGTTATATGGGTAAAAAACAGTCATAAGTTAAGTGCCAAGGTAACTTTGAATAGTCACTAAATGAACTGTCATAAGTCTAGGACTATCTGTATATTCTTAATAATATACTGATTATTTACAACAGCATGACCAATATTTTGGAAGCTTGAGTGCAGCAGTGGGAAGAAAAATAATGGCACGTGGATGGTACTATGTTATACACTTGGCCAGCATTAGATTTCCAGTTTTTCTTGGGCTTTCAAAGGTGTGGTTATTTTTTTTAAAAGCATGGGATGTATTAGTTTACAATACAGTTTTTGTATCTGTCTTTCCTCAAAATGGCAGGAAACGATGCTATAACTGATTTTGTGCACATTGCAGGTTATCTGGTACATCAGTAATATTTTTCCATTCAGTATTGGGAAATAAAAATTGTGAAAACAGCACTGGTGTTTTATTTATAGCTAATTTTATTTATAGCTAATAGCCAGCACTGGTGTTTTATTTATAGCTAAAACCTCTGATAAAATAAAACTATGCAACTATCCATTAACAAAAAGAAAATTAAAGAAGACATAGTCCCCACATGATTACCATTTCTGAGCAGTGTATATTCAATCCATTCTTTTATACTCATGAAGCTAAGCAAAAACAACCCAAACAAACTAAGGCTTGCTAGCCTTAGTTGCCAGGATAAAGATCAACTTTTTCCCCACCCTCATATATAAACTAGAATTAAAAAAAACAAAAAACCAATCATGCAAATATCAAGAAAACCCAGAAAATACTGTCCTACCTCAGATTACTTTAGCAATTTAATAATGACTGCAAACAACTATATCTAGAGAACTTATTTTAAAATCTAATTTAACCAAAGGATGAGGAAAACAGTATAAATTTTATAAGCAAAACTGAATTAAGAGTAGCTTTATTAAATAGTCAAAGTAAATGTGATAGACTATCAGCTGAGCAGACATCATAATCCTTTTCAGGCCCCCAAACGGCCACTTGATTGAATGCATTTACTACTTCTCTTTAGTCATGAATATCTGATGAAGTTTAACAATAATGTATTGCTGCTTCTCACCAGGCAATAAAACTTAATGAATTGGTCTCAACTTAACAAAACCTTCCCCCCTCAATACAACTCCTAAAAGCCTGACATTACATTCAACAAAATGAGCTTACATTCTATTCAAACCATGCTCTGAACAATAAGCCCAGGTTTTTACTTAATGGAGTTTGTCATGAGTTCAGCTGTAATGTTTGTATTGTATCTATTTCCATAAGGATTGACACAAGAACACTTTGTGTTAACTTACTAAGCAGCTCTTTCACACCATTTACATGCATGATGAGTATTAATTCTAAACCAAGACCTTCCCTACTTAGCATTCAAAACTGGGAAATTAAGACGCTTAGGACAAAATACACTACAAAAGGCTAATACAACACACTACTAATGGCTGTCCTTTCAACTATTATCCCCCTAAGTAGAAGCAACGCACCTGCAAAGGAATAATACTTCACTATTAGCTATATTTTGGGATATAGAGTAGGATGGAGTTCACCCTTTGCATACTTCATTCTCAATGCCTTGGCACTATTAACATTCATATATATCAGCTTTATATTTCTAAGATGCTGTTGTGTAATGAATGTACATGGTTTTACAAATTTGCTTTCATCTTTTGCAACTGATTAAAGTAGTGGAGAGAGGGCTAAAATACATTTTTCTAAACTAAATCTATGTGTGTAAAAATACAAGGGTGCCTTTATTTAGCTGTATTAGAATTGCCAAAGTAACTCTTAGAAACTATTATAATAAAAACAGAAGGCCAAGAGATGAACACCAAGCTATTTTTAATATAACATTCTCTAGTACATTTTATTTTACATGTTAAAAATCTTATTAGGTTCATGCAAGTCAGAATTGAATTTAAAAAGATAGCTCTTTCTTTTATAAGTTATATCCCGTCTTTCTGCTCACAAGTTTCTCTAGCCAAATATTGATATAGGTAAAATGCCACAAAATCAAGCCATTGTCAAAATTAACTCAGACTAATATTTCTGGTCTTGGGAGCTTTATTTATTTTATTTTTGCATCAGCTGAAACACCTGGTCTGGGTTGCCAAAATTGTGAACCAGTAAAAGCAGTTCAGTGTAAACACTGAGGTAATGTATTAACATAATTTCACAACTCCCCTCCCCCATATTAAAAATAAAATATATTTACAGCTCAGTTTTTTTCCAAATATTGTTAGCCTAAATTTATAATCTATCTTTATCTTAATTTTCAATCTCACAAAATATCAAAATACGAACTAAAATGTATCTAAATTACTATTATCCCCCTATATAGAAAACATCCCATAGGCATTCTGCCCATTTTCCTAGTTTTGTTACTCAAAGTAAAATAGAGCACGAACATATAGGTGAAAGGATTCCTGGGAAACTTTTTGAATTTTTGAGCCCAACAGTCTGCTTTAGTCCTGATGATTAAGGATACCGATATCAAATGATGAAAAGCAACAATGTTTTGGTCCTGATTAAAAGAGAGATGTAGTTTCCTACCCTAAAGTAAACCTAGCATTATTACATTCTTACAATACTCAGAAATGACCAACAATATAAAATAGCACTTGTGTTTAGAGCTGCCATGTGGTAATTCTGAAGTGGCCCATGAGATCAGACAAGTTGTATTTTTACATCAGTTCTATTTCAAACTAACAGATACAAATAAATACAACCATATAAGTGAGAATTTCTTCAGACATATAAGCATGAAATAATGTTAAGTCTTCTGATGCATATGCAATTTACTTGTATAAAGCAGATTTTCGAACAAAGGATGACAAATTCCTAGAAAGCTTGTTTAAATACTCATTAAACATTATTCCGAGTATAATAGATATTTGGATTGTGATGGTGAAGGAGTTTGAAAATAAACATGTGATCATAAAAAGCTGAAGAGTAGCATCCTTAGCATGTTTAGATGACTTCTGAATATCTGATTTTACCTCCACACACTCGAAGTTCTCATTAACTTTTGATGTATAATCAACGCGAAACAGTGTCGACAAGTTACCAGAGATGTAGTACAAAAGAATCTTCAGTCCCTTGTAACCAAACGCAACCTCACTGTAGGAGAAACACAAACTGAATTACTGAAACACCCTTTTACAGTTGAAAACCAGTAAATTTCTAAAAGAATTACCATACATCACAGTAATCCACAATTTGTTTTAATTAATTATAGTTTCTTGAGCAAGACAATCTTATACAGGAGAAATTGAATTGTTTAGCCAACTTCTGATTTCAGAACTTTCATTTTAGTTGCTACTGCTTTGTACTTCTAGGAATTATTACTGGATTTGGTGGAGTATAAAAATGAACAAAAAATAACCCTGAAAACCATTAATATTCATATATCATTCCAAGTCACAGATGCAATTGACAAATAATTGTTTCAAATTGTGATTTATTCACCTAAAACAATTCAGCTAGAAACACAGAGCAAATCATTGCTGAGATGTGCAAACATAATTGCAAAGATATTATTTCTCATTGAAATTACATTTCATTTGCAATAAGTAACTTAATTTAAAATAATTGTGCTCTTGTTTACCATGTATGCTTAAGCTACATTGAGGATTTTTTGTTAGTGCTGTTAACTTCCTAGAGTGAAATAGATTATGTTGGTGTACAAATTTAAACCATAAAGAAAAAGTGAGCATTATTACATTCATAACAATTAAGCTCTAGCTTTATATGGATTTAAAAATCCCCATACCCAAAAGACATTAAGGTTCATATTTCTAAAATAGCAGCCTATTGTTCTGAAGGAGCTGTCAGATGTTATCTCAGAACCACTGTACCATATTAAAAAATCCCAGAGCACCAGGAAACTACCAGAGGAATGAAAAAGAACTGATATGGTTCCCATCTTCAAAAAAGGAAGGAGGAAAAAAAACAGATCCAAGAAATCATACTCAACGAATAGTCCTTAATGGTACGTCTACAGGAGGGAAGAAATCAGTGGGGTACCACAAGATTATGTCTTAGGCCCAGTACTTTTCAATAGTTTTATAAATGACTTAGATGAGGGAATAGAAGGGGAACTCATCAAATTTGTAGATGACACTAAGCTGGCAGGAAGAGCCAACACTCCAGAAGACAAGCTCAGGATTCAAAAAGAACTTAACAGACTTTGAACAATGGGCCCTATCCAGCAACATGAAATGTAACGTGGAGAAGAGTTAAGGTTTTACACCTAGGCAGGAAAAACCAAAAGTATAAGTACAGATTAGGTAAAATCTGGCTCAAAAACAGTAACTTTGAGAGGAACCTTGGAGTTCTAGTGGATAGTCCCTTAAACATGAGCCAGTAGTGTGTGGCAGCAGCCAAAAAAGCTAACACAATCCTTGGTTATAAACAGAGGCATAGAATCAAAATCATGCAAAGTATTAGTACCAGTTTATAAATCCTTAGTAAGACCACACTTGGAATACTGCATCCATTTTTGGTCACCACATTATGAAAAAGATGTTGAGACTTTGGGAAAAGTGCAAAGAATAGCAACTAAGATGATTAAGGACCTGGAGACAAAAACATATGAAGAACGGTTGCAGAGACTGGATATAGCCAGTCTAGAGAAAAAAAGGACAAGGGGTGACTTGATAGCAGTATTCCAGTATTTGAGGGGTTACCATAAAGAAGAGGGGGTCAACTTATTTTCCAAAGCACCAGAAGGTAAGACAAGAAACAATGAATGGTAACGAATCAAGAAGAGAAGCAAGCAGAAATTAAGGAGAAACTTCCTAATAGTGAGGATAATTAACCAGTGGAACAGTTTGCCTTTAGAAGCTGTAGATGCTTTATCACTGGAGGTTTTTAAGAAAAGACTGAAGTAGCCACCAGTCTGAAATGGTATCGAGTCTCATGGTATCGATATGGTGTCGATGGTATCAAGTTTCCTGTTTGAGCAAGGGGTTGAACTAGAAGACCTCCAAGATCTCTTCCAGCTCTATTCTGATTCTGATAAGGAGAGGACAAGAGATTGCCTATATGTACTCTATAGAGCTGCTCCTGATGAAAAACTTCAGAACAAAGTGTTAAGCACCAAGAGACAAAGAGATAAGTTATCAAGCTCACAATTACATGGAACCTCTTAAGGGACACTAGGTTCACTAAACTTGCTTTCAAATCATTTTCAGAAATTGCTTAATGATAAGAGATCTTTAGAACAAGTTTGAAAAGCCACTTGGTGAGTCAAATTCATTTCTGAACAAAAGAAAAATTAACACATTTAAGAACTTAAAGAATATAAAATAAATGGCAAAAAGGTAAAGAAGATTTTAATCTAAGAAAGTTATACTATAGTATAAGCAATTTAAGGTACTAGAGAAATTTGGAATATTGAAACTTTTAGTGTTTAGTACATCCCCATGATCATGTAATCAAAATTCAAGCACTTGGCAACTGATTTAAGATGGTTGCAATGTCCAGAGTCATCTTTTATGTCCTTCTGACAAGCAAAGTCAATGGGGAAACCAGATTCATTTAACAACCGTGTTACTAACTCATCAACTGCAGTGGTTCACTTAATGGTGGCAAGGTCATAAAATGGGGCAAAACTCACTTAACAAGTGTCTTGCTTAACAATAGAAATTTTGGGCTCAATTGTGGTCTCCCTGTATTCAAGTCTATTAAATCTACAACTTACCTAACAGTAATACCTGCTGCTTGCCTGATTTTTATAAACCCTACTTGATCACCAAAATGAATGGTAACAATTGCCCTAATCCAGTGGTGGCTAATCTTTTTGAGCTCCTGTGCTAAAAATTGCGTGCATGCTCACACGTGTGCGCCAGCACCCAGAAAGCAATGCCAGGAGGGCCCCCATACTCCCTGTGCATTCACACGTGATCCCCCTCTGCTGGCGGCACCCCCTTATCTGCACTGCCTCCTAGCTAATTTTTGGCCTCCCAGAGGCTCGAGGGAAGCTTCTGTAGCTTTTGGAGGCCAAAAAACAGGCCCATTTCGTCACTTCTGGTGTAAGTTTGGCTGGGGCTCTGTGTGCCACCTGTGGCACACATGCCATAGGTTTACCATTACGGCCCAAATCTATTTGCTAACACTGCTGTTAAGATCTTCCTATCAACATTAATCAATGCATTTGGATGATAATTAGCACATTAGGTATGATCTTTACCTGGATAAAGATTTAGGTATTACTGCAATATAAGCCTGATTACATGCATTCAGAATATTCTTTATCAAGTACCTTAAGGTACAACTGATAGTTTTCCCACCAAAAGATCTATAAATATTATATATACAGTATTATATATACTGTAACAAGATATTACACTTTATATTTTTCTGATGGATTTTTTCACTTATTTTTAAGCTTTTGCTTCACTTTTTTTGTGTTTTGTAATTTTCTTTAAAAAACAATAAATTAAAAATACTAGTGATGAAGATTGGAAGTTACTTTTATCTATCTATCTATCTATCTATCTATCTCTCTATCTATCTATCTATCTATCTATCTATCTATCTCCCTCTATTTATCAAACCTTTTTTTCTTTTGCTTTCTTCCTCTTTACCATTTGCTCTTTTATTTTCCTTTCTTTCTGAATTTAGTTTGTATTATTGTAATTATTGTAATTATTATTGTAATTAAAATATTCAATAAATTGAAATTAAAAACTGTTACAACTTTAGAAAATTGCATCATCTTATAACACAGAAGCAATGCCAAGCATTCTATAGATCTTGACCACAGCGAATTATATGGCAAAAATAATTATAGATCCATATAAGTATATTTATTGAAAGAACTGTATACAATTTAATAAACATTATTGTTAAATTTTATAGCATCAGTACAAAATCCAATACCTTAAAACTGTTTTTATAATATCTTGTTACTTACTCATCCCCAAAAACTTGATGGCTGAACTCTGGATGAAATGTTGTACTATCGTCTTCCAAATCCTCTGGGAAGCGGACTAATGGGAAAAACAGTTGTTTGCATTTAAATAGCTACCCAACACATTTTGGTTAATTTACAGAAATCGTATCAGTGGGAAGAGCAGTATAAAAAAAGGGAGTATCTGTGCATATAGAGAGGCTATGCCACCATGTCTGAAATCTTATCTATTACCGAATTAATATTTTTCAATTCTTAAACTCACTCACCCCAAACCCACTTTTAATAGGATAGAGTCAACTACTTCAGTTGGCATCATTACAATTGAATTGTGATTATCTAGCAATCTGTAAAACTCCAGCATTCCTCATTAGGACATTACACTATATTTTGTCTGATTCAATCCCTTGCAGAGTATAAGTGCTAATATATAATATATAAAAGCACAGCTTTCTGCTACCACATCTTGGAAAAGAGAAGTCAAGAACCTTCTGCGTTGCTTTAGCCATACATTTTGAGAACACAGAATTGCTAAAGCCCCAATAAGTATGTGTTTTCTTCAGTTTCAAATACATGTCACACAGCAAGATTTTCTTTGTTACAGAAAATCGATTTGACACTCTATTGCAGATATAGTCCATTAAGTAATTAGATCCTGTACAATTTCTCAGATTGACATAATTACAATTACTGATTGAAAATGTAGCAATATAGAAAACCATCTATTTTCCATTATCTCCTCCACAGTATTTTATGTTTTATCACATATATCTTTTAAACAGTCTTGAATTCCTAAGGCTCCTTCACACATTGCCACTTCCATATCAAAAAGCAAAAACGTGTACACAAATCAACTGAATACAGGTAGTCCTTGTTTAGCAACCACTTGAAGTTATGACACTGCTGAATAAGGGATACATGACAAGCCTTATATTCCACCACTGAGCAACCAGCTCACAATAATTATGTTCACTGTATCCCGCAGTAATATAACCATAATAACCATTTGTAACCTTCACTCTGGCTTCTGATAGCAAGGCTTAATGATGGCGTATCTGGTACTACTGGTAAGTGAGAGCTAACTATACAAGACTAAGGAAATATTTAAAATATCAGCAATTCCAAGATGAGGCTGGTGTTAGAGAAGACTGTGCAATAAATCTTACATTCCTAGCTTTGCTAATTAACCAACTTTCCTGAAGATGATTTTGACCAAAGTGATTTTAAGCCTAGTTCTAACATCCATCTGATAGAAAATGCCTATTTCTCTGTTCAATAATCATCAAGATAACTTTCAAATATATTCAGCAAGAGATGCTATATAAATCATTCAATAAGTAAAACAGGAACCGTATTATTTTACTGTTATGGTAATTCTATAAATTCTATAAAGATGTATGTACATATACATGAAAGACTACTGACATTTTGCTAGTCTTTAAAAAATCAATTTTTGTTTGTCAAAAACTGCTGAAATAGTGGGTTACATCAGAACTATATTTTTTTTTACCTAATTTTAAATGAATTGCTTCATTTGTATTACACTTGTACTCAGCCAATTTCTTTTCCATAGCAGAGAGACCTAGGGAAAAGAATTTTAAATCAGTTTTTGCCACAATATAAAAAGCATTTAAACAAATATTTTAGCTTACATATTATTTTATTTTAAATAAAAACAATGAAACAAGCACCTTAAAAGATAGTCTAACAAGCACAACTCTTCACTATGATCTTACAGTTTATATGCCATGTTTGTATAAGGCCATTTGTCCAAAAGAAATAAAATGTGTGGTCATGAAAATATGCCTAAATCAAGTGGATTCTTGTTTTTCTTTCAGGCAGAGATCAAATTTCTTATTGTGAAAGTGTGCACTTTCTATTGGCTTGAGCATCATATCAGCACAACATGTTGAGGGCTGTACTCCAAAAGTGGGTATTGTTTTGAAAATGTCTATGGAGATTCTCAATCATCCAGATCAGGTTGTCTCAAAAGTGCTTTTTCAAAAAGCAACTGGACTATGCAAGAAGCTTCATCAATTCTGGCTGGATAGTTAGGGACCAACAGGGCAGGTGTGTGTGTGTGGGGGGGGGAGATGGAAGGAACTAATGTCAGAATGAATTCTTCCATTCTCCTCTCCCAGCCAGCCAGAACTGATAAAACGTCTTGGATGATAAATGAAATGTCTTCTTCCTCAAGGGGAAAAACATAGTCCAGTTGACTTTTGTTTTGAGAATGGTTCAGTGCCTCTGAGGTAAAAGCGCATCAAGCATTAGGTCTCGATAGAATTGGACTTGGCTGGTTATACACTCTATTCATCCCCAAAGAAAATTTAGGGTAATTCTTTGTTCCCTTCCTCAAAATCCAATTTGTTAACAGATTGAAACTTCAGAGGTCTTATCACAATTATAGGAAAATTCTTCAATTTTCTCTGGCTTCATAAGCTGGCAATTATCAACTTTGGAAACCAATAATAGACACCATATTTTGAAGATCAATGCCACAAAGCAAGGGGCAAAATCCAACTTTCCTCTCCAGATTCCTTACAGATGCATTGTACTTTTAGAAGCTCAACAAATTGGGAGAGATTATACTTTTACTTATGCATTTCAGGTTGGAGAAAGGTAGTTGTCCTTTCATTACTTTTTGTATATGGAAAGACTATAGAAGTTTAGCACATTGTCTTCCTCAGTTGTTAGAAATCTTATGCCTAAGACTGTGAAGACCACTTTATCTTGCACAGTTAACTCAGAATTTCAACCTCAGCAATCACAAGCCTGTTCCACTACTGCTTTATTCCACAGTGGAATAAAGTAACTCAGGAACCTGAAGATTAACTATTTATACGCTCCTCTGATTTATTCATAATTCATCCTATACTGGGCCTGGAAAATTGACATAAAATGTATTTGAACAAATTTCATCCTATATTTTTTCTGAATATTTAGTAATTCACAACTATATTATGCAATTGAGAATAGGATCTATTTTCAAGGACTGACAAAATAGCTACTGCATCTATGAATAGTCCCTCAAAACAATGTTTCTCAAAATGTGGTCCTAGGCTCCCTGAGAGTATCCCCAAGATTGTCATGAGTCTGCAAATGTATTATTTGTCAGATATTGTTTTACATTTGGAAAAATGTAAAACAGTGGCACTTTTCTCATTACTATTTTTAATTGGTTAAAATACTTTTTATGAAAAATATTTAATTGGTTTAACACATTATTTTGATACTCAATATTGGAGGAATGTGTCAATTTTAACAGTTAATATGATAAATATCAATAAACATAACCCATACAACAAAACCTTTTTTGGGACCCTCCAAAATGGTTTAAGAAACACTGCTTTAACACAATAACATTTGTAGCAATTAAGAAACAGAAGCATAATACTGACCCTCAATCTGTGACCATATAGACCTTTAAGTGATAATGTCCTCTAGTTGTATGCTATCTTGAAACTCTCTAGTTCAAATCTTTCCTCAGCACAGAAATTTACTAAACTATTCCAGAAATGTGCTACTTAACATCTCCTTGAAATCTTACAGCAAAGATCCACAAACCACTACTCATTTGACTTTGTGTTGGAACAAATAGAATTTTGGAGTGTAGCCTTATTCAAGTTTGTGACATTTGCCATAACTTAACCCATGCCAGAAGTTTGTTACTTATGTTTCAGAGCAGCTTTCTGCACCATGGATTTCTCAGAGGCTTTGGCCTACAATTCCCATTCTGACTAGCTGTCACAAAGCTTCAGCAGCTCAAAATATCTGGAAAGATACGTGTCACTGCAAATTACATCTTTAGCTTTAATCACAGTGGGTTTTTTTCAACATTTTCTTCCTCTCTGTGAGAATGAGGACAGAAACAAGGTAGAGGTGCAAATTCAGAGTTTTGGTGTTATATCCCAATGTTCCCATCACTCATTAATTGGTGGCTGCAGGAACTTTGCAACAGTCAGAGGTCATCACCCTAGAAAGATTTCATTTTTTTGCTCTAAAAGCACATCTTAGAATTATTGCAGATTCTATAAGCTTTTATGTTCACAAAAGAGGCACAAACCAATGCCTAATGCTAGAACAGAATTTATAATAAATTTTAAAGAATACAAGCAAAAGAATTACATGGCTTTTGAGGAATAGTTTTCCAAGTTATACTGAGGCACTGAAGTATTTGTTGTCAGCTAGTTGTTTTTTTCTTCAATTTAATGACATTCAGATGTATTAAACTGCTAACCGCCATAATGGATTGTGAGAGCGCCAGTATGAGGAAAGCTGTGTTAGAGTACTATGCTCTGATATTTTCAAACATGATACCCACATTTAGTGCAGTTATTTATTTGGGGAACCCTCTTCGTTTAAAATGATGTAATGGTCACAGCATAGTTGCCAATTTTGGATGTCTACTATTCTGCAACAGCTTAAGAGGCAGGGGCTTACACCAAGTTTATCCAAAGTGGTTGACATCAATCTCCAAGGGAAACAATCCAAGGGGTTGATGTTATAATTATTGATAGGACTATTAAAGTACGGTAATATTTTCACATGGAGGTCAACAAACAATCTGAAACTTCATGAAGGGGTCAATGAGTTGAAGACTTTGAGAACCCCACTTTACCTTAACCATGCAACCTAATTCTTTTCTAGTGGGCATATACTACAGGTAGTCCTTGTCTTACCGACCACAATTGAGCCCAAAATTTCTGTTGTTAAGTGAGAAATTTGTAAAGTGAGTTTTGCCCCATTTTACAACTTTTTTTGTCACCTTGTTCACTGAATCACTGCCATTGTTAAAGCAAGTCATACGGTTAAGTAAATTGGGCTTCCCCCGTTGACTTTGTCGGACGGTTGCAAAAAGTGACAGCATGACCCTAGGACACAGCAACCAGTAGGCAAGCATCCATTTTTTTGTCATCCAAATTTTGATCATGGAACCATAGGGTCGTTAACTGTGAAAAACGGTCCTAAGTCACTTTTTTCAGAGCTGTTGTAAGTTCAGTCACTAAATGAAATGTTGTAAGTCGAGGGCTACCTGTAGCAATCAACCTCATCCTACTCTACTGGAATAACCCTGAAGGACCAAGCGCACCCCTTTCTCCTCCGAGCCGTTTGTGAACTAACTGGCCGTCATCTTCAAAGCGAGTTGAGAGGCAGGCACGAGCTGGAGGACGAGGCGGACTTCCCCCGTTTCCACCAGCGGGGACGGTTCTCCTTCCCAGCCCTTTCCCGCCCAGCAGAGCTTGCCGGGAGGGCAGGTTAGAGTCGAAACCCGGTGGGCTTCCCCGCTCATCATCTGCTTGGAAACCTCCCTCGCCGAGAGTGCACCGAGCGGACACCGGAGAGCCGGGTCTCCAACCCGCCCCGTTTATGCGCCCGGAGAGACTCTCCTTACCCGCCATTTCCCAAACGGCGGCGGCCTCGGCGCCAGCGAAGCCAAACAGACCCAGCCTAACTGAGCGAATCAAGCCGCGCGCCCACACGCCGGAAATGACATGCACGGGTGGGGAGGGAGGGGGGGGGAAAGGGAATTGCCCTTCCGCTCGTTCGGCGCTGAAGGCAACGGGAGCGACGGCCGCGCTTTTCCACACGCATGCGCAATTTGCACCTTCCCTTCCCCTCCGTATGATTGCTGGCCTTCCCTTAAAGCAAGGATTCCCCAAACTTGGCAACTTTAAGACTCGTGGACTTCAACTCCCAGCTATGCTGGCTGGAGAATTATGGGAGTTGAAGTCCACGAGTCTTAAAGTTGCCAAGTTTGCGCCTCGGGATAGCCCCGTCCAACCCCATCTTTCAGCCAGTCTTTTCCCGAGGAAATTTCCAGCGCCAGAACTTGACATTTTTCGTACTTCTCATACGGCTTCTCCGTCGCTCTCTTAGTGACGCCTTATTTTGTACCGTAAAGTGTGGGTGAGCTATAAATACGATACATACCTACGGGGATTCTCGGTCATCCGGGTCATGGTTGTCCCAAAGGTGCTTTCCCCCCCCCCCCCACCCTATTCAACTGGACTTTCTGGTCTTTAAATTTAAATATACATCTATAAATACGGCAACACAAATTGCAAAATGAAGGAATTCTATGTATGTGCATGCATGTATATACTGTAAGGTTCGGCGAGGCGCTTAAGCCACCGATGAGCCAAAAGAGGTTAAGCGGAGGCTTGAGAAAGAATCAGCGTTTCATCTGATCGGAGCAAAGAGCTGGGTGAACCCTCCCAAACATATACAAAAGAGGCATGTAAGGAAGGCCACACCTTGGGGGAAGGTATGGTGTCCTTTTATGCCTTCAGAGACATCAGCTTAGTACCCAATTCTGCCTCCCTGGCCCACGCCTTCCTTGTGGCCCTGCACTGGCCCTGCAGCAAGGAATGGAGGGCTGGGTGCTTAGCAACACAGGTATTTGCCCAGTGTAACCCTGCCAAGCTATGATGTATTCTGTTCCAGATACAGAGTTATACAAAAAAACAAGATTGCAGGTATTAGATCACTGGTAGAAGCAAATGGCAGAGGCAATTCTAATTCTTACAGAAGCAAAATATTATTATGTCCTGCTAATTTTACCTATTGTACTATTATGTCCCTTCAATACTTATGTATACTTGGTGTGGTCCTGATTTCCTCTGGGTTATTTAACTTAACTGTTTGAAGTTACAACAGCACTGGAAAAAGTGACCTATGGCCGTTTTTCACACTTTTAACCATTGCAGCATCCTCATGGTCACATGATCAAAATTCAGACACTTGGCAACTGATTCATATTTATGACAGTTGCATTGTCTTGGGGTCATGTGATCCTCTTGCGATCTTCTGTCAAGCAAAGTCAATGAGGAAGCCAGATTCACTTATGCCTCTTCAATACTTATGTATACTTGTAGAATAGTAGAATCCTGTTATTAATTTTAACAACTGAAGTGATTCACTTTAACAACTGTGGCGAGAAAGGTTGTTAAATGGGGCAAAAGTCACTTAACAAATGTCTCACTTAGCAACAGAAATGTTGAGCTCAATTGTGGTCCTAAGTTGAGAGCTACCTATTATGACAAATCAATTGGTAAGGGATTGTAGGTCTTGGTCAGGGGTCTTCAAACTCAACAGCTTTAAGACTTGTGGACTTCAACTCCCAGAATTCCTCCTCTAGTCATGTTAGCCCAGGAATTCTGTGAGTTGAAATCTACAAGTCTTAATCTTGTCAAGTTTGAAGATCCTTGCTCTAGGTATTGTCCTTGATAATGCTCAGCTGTGTTTTCCTCCATTAGGTGAAGTTTTTAGAACAGTTGACTCACGTTTTAGTGTTTCACACTCCTGCATGTGTGAAAAGTAAAATATAGTTTTCACCAGGTGGCTGGCTGGAGATGCCCAGTTACAGGTATCAACATCAATGTTTTCAATTTCATTGTATACATGTTGTGCATTGACAATAAATGTTTGATTGATCGATCCAGAATTCCTCAGAGAGATGTTAATTGTGTCAGCAATCCATACTCACCCAGCTTTGAAGCTAAGAAGCATAGTCTGATAAACTGTCCAAGGCCAGGAAAAAGAAATGACAGAATTAAACTCTCACATTCATAGAAAACATGTTTTAGTGACTTCTTTTTACTGTGTAATAAAGATTGCTATCTAACAATGCCTTAAACTGAATATGAATCTAGAGACTAGGCTAGTCATGCTGAGTCAAATGTCTGGGAAATCTTAATGACCCTGTCATTTTGATAGTCCTTATCTTCCATTACTATTCAAATATTACTTTAGAATGTGAATAATGGCTGCCAACTTCCTGGGAACTATTATTAGCTGTTGATTTAAGTTGTAAATATCAATATTAGACTCAGAAAGCTATCAAAGTGAACCAACTAGCTCAGACCATGGATCAATTAACCCCAAAGAGCAAATAAAATCAGCTAACTCCATAAGAGGTGATTCACCCACTGTGGGAGCACAAGCTTATTCTGCAGCTGTTACCAGGGCAGTTACCACTGTTATTCCTACAGCCCTCTCAATATCAAAAGTTTGCTTTGTTGCCAGACAAATACATACAAGAATCTCAATAAATTTACAGCCCTTGTTCCTTTTTTGCCTGCAGTTAGATTAAAATCTCTTGTCCAAAAAGTCCCACACACATGTATACACTGTAATTGAATGACATGGAATCATTGTTGCGATTAGGGTGTGGGTACAGAAATCTGCAGAGATACCTATCAACCATCATTTAGTAACCCCAATATATTTGGTGGAGAAAGGAGCACAAGGCAGCCAAAAGGAAAGATTTGCCATATGAAATTCAATGATGGACGGAAATGTTTTGGTCAACAAATGAGGAGGAAAATCCAAATTTACCGCTTTCCTTAATCAAGGTAAACTATAGAACTCCCTGAGATAAGAAGACTTTCTCAAGAGATCAGGTTTGGATAGGATTTGTGATAAATCTAGTTGCTAAGACTGAGGAAGCTGCAAAGTAGATAACCTTTGATTAAGGCTAATCCAAATTTGGGCAACTGCTAATTTTGTAGCAGTTGAGAGCTAACTTCAAGGATTTTTTTAAGCAAGTATCAACCATCCATGAAATTGCTACCTAGAAGAGAGTAGGACTTCAGTGCAGGAATTGGAATTCAATTAGAATTGAATAGTTGCGAACTATCCATTGCTAGCTACCGTATCATCCCGGTTTCCTTGCAAAATCAAACTAGAACCAGAATAAAAAATTTTAATCAATTTTATTTGTCACTTTTCTTGTGGTTCAGACAACCCTGAGCTGCTTAGCCCTTAGCAGATTCTTCACAGTAAGCTTCATTACAGAACACAAATATATTTTCTTTAACATAAATGGGCGGGGGGAGAGAGATTTGAAGTAATGTGCAGCAATTTTGGCAGCTTCCTGCATGGAAAGTGATCCATTTCCCTCATACTTTCTTAGACTGCTGTGAGAAAGAGAACAATAAATTTTCTGGATGGATTAGTGGAGAGAGGAAAAAAATGCCTTTTTTTGAAGGTGATAATCACAGCCATAGATTTCTAAGCAGTCTTGACAAAATCTAAGTAGGTTTTTTTTCAGAAGTTGTGCTACCATCAGTTCAGAAAAATCAGAGGATGTAACAGTCCATCTGGTTCTGAGGATAAAGGCTGCAGACATTAGCAAATGTGACAAGAAGTGAGGTAAGACTTTATGAGGTAAGACTCTCTCAAATCTCTGATGAAAGGGTATCAAAAACGTTGGAGCAAAAGGTGCATTTTTTAAAAAAATCCAAAATGGCCAACAGTTTTATTGTCAAAAGACAGTATAACTTTTCTTCCCTGAGGGAAGCCATTTTAATGCAATTCCCCCTGTCCCAAGAAAAGGACAAAATATCCAGAATGCTCTCCTGAAAATCATATCCTCAAACACATATAGTGGATTTTGCTGTTCCAAGTTTGGTTGTTTATAAACTCTTTTTTAAAGGGATTCCCTGCCCCCAAAGTGTGAATAGTTAAGGTCAAAATAGGATGAGAAATGGAAAAATACCATAGTTACATAATCATGGCCCCAAGCATTTCATAAGGACTAAATTTATGTCCACATTTCCAACTGAAAATACCTGTGCAATTCTGCACAAAGTACATGGTCTCAGGTTACACACAGGCCAGCATACCTAAGACAGAAAGTCTTTAAAGGCTGACTCTCTCATACCCAGGGAAAGGCTGAAATGGTGGTACAGTATTGGTGTATGAAGACTTGGAAAACAGTTTGAAGATTCCAGAGAATCACAGGTCCAGAGAAAAATATACATAGATTTATGTTGTAGTGTTCAGGAAGGACAAACTTCCACACAGAGAATGCTACAGCAGAGCATTGAAGCAGCAGCTGAGATACATGGTGGATCATATAGGCTGAAGCAGTGCCAAAGAACTGAAGGCCACCAAAGCAGAGGTTAGTTAAAGCTTCATGGGGAGAAGTTGGGAGAAGAACTGAATTTGGTTTGGTATCCAAAAAGCTGAGACAAGTGAAGAACAGCAGTGCAAACAAGAACTAATTGCTGACCCCACGCAGGAATAGCCCCAAACTCAACCAGCCAATGAAACAGTCAAACCTATTAGCAGCTACTTGCAATAAAGGGTGGTAGAAACAAACTCTTCTGGACAAACTCCTCTGGACTTAATCTTGGTGGAGGAACAGATCTGCAAGAATTAGTAGGTATAGTAGGAGAACAGGAGACTAATTTCAACACCCAGTAGCAAGGAATTCCAGTAGAAAGGAAGGAACCATCCCTCATTTTGAGCTAAGAGCACAGTAGACATAAACAGAAAAGGCTAAACTACTCTTCTACATCAGGGGTCACCAACCTTTTGGACTTCAGGGACCACCAAACTCATAATTTTAGATCCCAGGAACCACTAACTGGTTCTGTAGGTGTGGCCTAATTTGTGGGTGTGGCTTGGTGGTCATGTAACTGGCTGGGCATGTCTTGTATGTAAATATTAATATTTATATAAATATTGAATTTTTTTTATTGAAAAAAGAACAACTTTTACTCAAAATCAGGCAAAGCAGGCAGGCAGATTGAGTTGCTCACAGAATCACAGATTCATTCAGAGATCTATCTATCTGCCATCGGCTAGCTCAGTCTGTCACATAAAATTTGCTCGCAAGCAAACTCACAAAATTAACTCACAATACACCATGCATGTAAATATTGAATTTTTAAATTAAAAAAAGAGCAACTTTTACTGAGAATCAGGCAAAGCAGACAGATTGAGTTGCTCACAGAATCATTCAATGATCTATCTATCTATCTGCCATCAGCTAGCTCAGTCTCTCAAATTTGCTTGCACTGAATTTGCTTGCAAGCAAACCTTCAGTCCTAAGGGAGGTTCAGCTGTACTTAAAAGCAGAGCCAAAGATCTAAAGACTAACTGGAAAGCAAGAAATCCAACCATTTTCTGCTTCCTAGCTAATCTAAACCACTCGACACAAGGGAACAGATGATGGTCAGAAAAAGGAAAAATAGAAATTTAGCAGGTAAGTTTACCGGGCAAGGGTGAGTGGGCGGGGAGGATTCCCGCGGGCCATGTGGGCGGCGCAGCACTTGTGTTTCTGCGCAGCCTAGCTTAATTGCTTGGGGGGCGGTACTCTTGGGATGAGATTTCTCTGTGGCCCATCAAAATTTTCTCACAGCCCACCGGTTGGCAGCTGCTGCTCTACATGGCAAGAGAGAAGGTAAACATTTATTGCCATTCTCAGACGTTTGTCTGGAAGTGTAAGAGAATCAAGTTGTTGGAAACTTGCCAGGGCTGGTCATCCAGTAAAGTCTAAGAGATTTCCTTTACATCATTTTGGACCTTCTGGCAATTGGCTCAGTATCTGACTTATTTCCATTTAATGTACAGTCAAAATATTTGATATACAAAGAGAAGCATTTCTACAGATTTTCTAAAAGCAAAGAAAGTTTGGGGGCAAACAAAACCTCTGAATAAATGTACTTCATTGTCTAGCAATGATGCTGTCCAACACTGGAAGTTCTCAAGAAGTTGGACAGCCAGTTGTCTGAAATGGTGTAGGATTTTCCACTTGAGCAGATTGGACTAGAAGACCTTGAAAGTCCCTTCCAATTCTGCTATTCTAATATCCTGTTATCTTTGTTTCTGAAAATCCACTGTTTGAAAACAGGATCTCATAGAGGTCTTAATTTCAGTGTCATCTCCTTTTCCAAGAAAACTCAAGGGTAGTACTTTACTGTTTTAGACTTAGATGGTAAGGAGAAGTAAGTGTGTGCACCAGCTTGTTTATAGATCCTTGTTCAAAGCTTGGAATGACTTATCCTAGTATTTTTATCTAAGTGTTGAATAGCAGGGAGAACAAGCTGCAATCTTGTGTATGGCATCATGGGTCAGTGGCTTGCATGTTGAAGAGTCATCTCTCTTAAAGGCCATCATTTAATAAAATCCCACTAGATAGTCCAGGAAAAAATGTATTCATACTTCAATACAAAAAGTGCTCAGATGAAGAGATAAAGAGGAATAAAGTATAAAGTAATTTTCAACACAGTCCGTTTGCAATATTTTAAAATTCTGGGAGTTTACAGATTCAAATTTGCTGGTCATAATGCTGGCATAATTGTCAGCATGAAAAAGGAAGAGGTGGCGAATATTACTATAGAGACGGAAGCCTGTTCAGAACAAGTCAAGGATTGCAGACATTTCAATAACTTTTCAAAGAATGGTACCTTTGCTTGGAATCTTTCTACCTCAACAAATCATCCGTATCAAGAGAAGAAAAGGCAGATATGGTTTGGGGTGTTGACTAAAAGACAGTGGCACGGTTGGGATGACTTGTGACATTTCTGTTATGAACTGTTGCCAGTATATATTAAATATTCCGCATTGCAGTATTAGCAAGCACTAGCAATTCAGCAAAAGGATGAAACTTTGTACTTTCCCCCTCTTCTACTTGTGATCTGTATAATTTTTTAAAACAAATTTTATTCTGTTTTTCACATTAAAAACAAAAATCTCTTTTTAGTGGACAATGTATTTTCGGGTCATCACCTTTACATACAAATATGACAGCAATTATACATTCATATATGCATACTTAATTCGATTATTACCTTTTCCATTCCAAATTTTCAGTAAGGAGAGAAACAAAACACATTAATTCTAGCCTCTTTCATCAATGTCAATCAAAATATTTTTTTGTTTCATTTCAATTATTTCAAATGTAATCCTTTAATATTTATTTTAAAAATAAATATAAATAATATGTTTGCCTGATGATAATAACAAAACAACAACAACAATAAGAATAATAATAAAAAGTTACCAATGTCTCTCCTTGCTTTTAATAGTCTATGTTAACTTATTACTTTAGTTGGTTCTTTAGTCTGTCATATTCCCTTTCCATTACACATTCTTTTTCTAAATTCCAGATTAATACAAATTTTAACACTAAAAAAAAAAACAAGCATAGGTTTCCCCCCTTTTACTGCTTTGAGTGTAACACCTCAATGATTAAAATATACCTTTATTCCCTCATCTTGATTCCCAATAAACCATTATTTTTAAGAAGTTACAATAATAATCACTACATCTTTTCATTTGGATTCCACAGCATATTTCCCCCCCTTGATTTTTAATAAGAGTTATCAGTATCTATATTACCCTATTTTCAAAATATTTTTCATTGCAGAAATATTCTTGTTACCCCTTGTCACCCTGTAGAATCCCCTTTTTAATTCATCAACCATTATCTCTGAAAAAACAATTTCTTTTCAACATTTTACTATTTCCGTATTTCTTTATTTCATGCACCTGTTTCTTACTGCTTCTCCTCCCGCTCTTTTCCCCATATCTTTTCTCATTCCAGTTTATATTCCTCTCTTTCTTCATATCTTCCTTTCCCCTTTTCTGTTGGATCTTTCTGCCTTTCCTAACTTCACAGGTATTGCCCCTTTTGATGGCCTTCTTAAATCTCAACTTTTTTACCTTCCTTCTTTCCCCACTTCTTTGTAGTGTTCTTTGTGTTAATTGTCTATTTAAAATGTCTTCTCCTTGAGTCGACTCCTCCTCCTCTGAAGCTCTTTCTTCTTGTTCTTCAGTCGCCATTTCCATTTTTTCTAACACAGAGCAAAGTGATTCGCCTCTTTCCTGTAGTAATTCTCTCATATTTTTAAGTTCCATTTTTAATTCCCGAAGAGATATCATCATTACACACTCTTATATTTTATTATCATTAAAGTCCACACACAAAAAAACCACTTTTACTTTCCTTCTTTCTTCTTTCAATTTTCTAAAGTTCTCAGTTATTCCAGCCGAGGGTCTATGCCAAAAACATCAATCAATCCCACAGTCAGTCTTTCCTTGCTTTTTTCTTTATTCTGGTTATGCTTTCACTTTCTAAGATTCTTACTTTCTTTCAATATTTCTTTAATGTTATATCCAGACAAGTTCATTCAGAAACAGGATGCTTTCTGTTTTGTTTGAGCTCAAGTTTTTGTCAAAAGGTGGCACTCTCCATTATACAAAGTCTTCACCTTTTTCCCCTATTTTTTTATTTAGGGTTTTTCGAACCTCAATATTCCAGCACAGTCCAGTCTCCAATTTGTAAACTTTATAATTATTATTTTTTGACAATTTTAAATCCAGCTTTATTTTATGCTTGTTTATTCCCAAAATATTTTCATCCCATTTAGTTAAATCTTTAGTTCCAGCTTCTTCCTTTCCTGGTTCAAAGCCCCACTTAGCTATCAAAAATATTTTCTTATTTTTTTTCCTGTCCCTTTTTAATTTCGCCGCTCACTTTTCTTTTTTAAAAAATTCCATGTTACCTTAATCCCGGGATACTTTTGTTTAGCTGTATTGCCCAGTTGTCCCAGTTGAGATGTTATCCACCTCTTTTTTTCCGTCCTGCACACATCTTAATCCAGCTGAGTCCTCCTCTTCGGGGTGGCCATTTTAAACCACCGCTGTAGTTGTCTTCGGGGGGAAAAAGACCAAGCCGGGGGGTGGGGAGGAAGATGAGGCTCCCCTCAACCTGGCTTGCGGCTTTCCCTTACTCTGTCACCCCTCCAAGGCAGCTTCAGCCCCTATTTGTAATGATCGGGGCTCTCCAACGAAAGAGCACGGACCATAGCCACAGAGAGTCGCAATCTATGGTCCGTCAGTGATGAGGTTTCGCCTTCTTCCGTGATCTGCATAAATTGACCTACATCACTTGTTTTCTATTTGAAACCCTTCTATGTTTGAGCATCATGTCTTTCATGTAATCATTTTTTTAAAGTTACACACAAAATAATAGCTTCTAATACTATCAATAAAAAACATTGGCCAGTTAATCTGTTCAGGAGAAAGGGGTTAAGGAGAAAGAAACAATTCAGATAGTCTTCATTCTACAACCATTTACTTTGTGGCTGTTCAAAGTTACAACAGCACTGAAAAAAGTGGCTTATGACTTTTTCACACTTCGATTGTTGCAGCATCCCCAATAACACGTGATCAAAATTCAGGCATTTGGCAACTGATTCATATTTACAAAGGTTGCAGTGTCCTGGGGTGACATTATAACTTTTTGCAATCTTTGACAAACAAAGTCAATGGGGAAGCCAGAATCACTTAACAAAATTATGTTAACTAGAGCCATAGGAACAAATATATTATGAACGTAATAGCTGTATTGATTCACTTAACAAGGAAGGTAATAAAATGGGCAAAACTCACTTAACAACTGCCTTGCTTAGCAGTTGAAATTTTGGACTCAGTTGTGGTTGTATGTGAAAGCATGGCAGGAATTCCATAATGAAGACACTGCTTTCCATAAAATTTAGTGAAAGAAGCAGGCCATTTGCAAAACAAAAAACTTGTCTGGAAGATAAGAAATAAAGCAGGATAGAATCAGGAGTGGGATTCAACTGGTATTACTACCGGTTCGGTGATTACGTTTTGTGCGCATTTGCGCGTGTATAATACTCCTTAAGCTGTGCCGCCTGGACCGCTGATGGGTGTACAATGTCTCAAAAGCCACTTTTTTCCTGCTTTTTCAACCTCAGCTGTGCCACGCAAAGCAGCTGAGGTTGAAAAAGCAGGAAATAAAGGTCAAGTAAGAGCCCAGGTGGGCAGGTGGGCCAAACAGCAGCAGACACCGAATTGGTTTGGTGTCTGCTGCTCTTCAGAGCTACTAGTTCTATAGAGCCAGGCAGAACCAATAGCATCCCACCCCTGGATAGAATATGTTGGAATGTAGTAGTGATAATTCACAGGAATTAGCAAGATCATTCTGCTTTTCAATACCTTATTGCAACTTCTGCATGTGACCGACATAAAATCAAATTTCCATTTATTGTAGGTTGTCAAATAAGTTAATTCATTTGCCCTTCTGGGACATATTTTTGAGCAATGGAATGATGGCTAAAATGATGAAGAAGAATAAATGTTCAAAAGGAAACAGGAAAGCTTGTGTAAATAAAAAATTCTGAAGGTTCAGTTTTGCTTGCATGCATCAGTACTGTATATTATCATCATTACCTTGTTAGTCCACTGTGAAATTAAAGTAATTTTTAAAGTAGAATAGCCATCTTGTCTGTATTGTCCTGATCACACAACCATCTCATCCCAATGAGATTGGGCCATCCTATCCACGCCAACAGAAAGGGATGTGTACCCTGTCAGTCAAGGAATTCCAGCTGATGGGGTCCAGCAGAAGAGCCTTTTCTTTCATGGCTCCTGCCCTTTGGAATATTATGCCCCCCTGAAGGTGAAATCTGCACTCAACTTTTTGGTCTTCTGAAAGGGTTTGAAAATTTGGCTCAGCCATTTGACCTTTGGCTCTGTTGAGGGCATGTCATTCTGGAAGTGGACAATTGATACAAATAAAATATCTCCACCTGATGTGCATCTTGCTCTCATCCTTGCCATCTTTGTTAATAAGTATCAGTGTTAAAATTTACTCAGAATTATTAAATATTTAATGTTTTTATGTTGTTGTAAGCCACCTACATTTACCTCTTGGTGAAATGGATGTCATGTAAATGTAATAAGTAAAACGGAGTACAGAACGTGGCTCAAATAATCCCAGTACATCAGTTTAATAGAATCTTCTCACATAAGGAATATATACTGTATATATCTGAGGACAATCTTCTTTTCTAGACTTCATACATCCTCAGGGCAACATCCTAACATGCACCTCAGGATTAAAGCGGAGGATAGGAGCACTTCAATCTGCACAGGAAAGACAATTACCTTTTGATAGAGTCACAAACTAGAATTCATGCCTCCCAAACTCACACCAAGGATCAGTCCCCGTATAAAACAAAGTTTCTGGACCCCATTTTCTCTGTAGCCTAACCCCCCCCCCAAAAAAAAAAAAAAAAAAAAAAACCCTCACACATTTTGCTTTTGGGAATAAATAAATCTTTCTCTCACACACAAAAAAAGAACAGAACATGGAAAGGGCCAGACCATGGTGCGTGGTGTTTGTGGAGATGGTTGCATTATATCTGACTTTGATAGTGGTGATTTGCTGGTAGTGGATGAATAAAGAATTATGTTAAGATTGTAAAACAACAATATTCTGAGGGTATAAACAGGCACATATAGTTTTAATCTGTCCCCTCATTTTACCCTGGTAAATAGTAGAACCACATGGTCATCATGATCTATTTTGTTTAGTTTAGCCTTGTAATGTTATTCAAACCCAATCATTCCTACTTATATATAGTTTAATAGAGATATGAAAACTCTCACCTCATTGCAAACTATTGTATAGTATAATGATAAGTTGCCTCAGCCCAAAATTTCAGTGCTAAGCAAGGCAGTTGTTAAGTGAGTTTTGCCCCATTTTATTACCTTTCCTGCCCCAGTTGTTAAGTGAATCACTGCAATTGTTAGGTTAGTAACATGGTTGTTAAGTGAATCTGGCTTCTCAATGGACTTTGCTTGGCAGAAGGTCTCAAAAGGTGATCACATAACCACAGGACACTGTGGTTATGAGAGTTGCCAAGTATCTGAATTTTGATCACATGACCATGGGGATGCTGCAACGGTTATAAGTGTGAAAAATGGCCATAAGTTACTTTACTCAATGCTGTTGAAACTTTGAATGGTCATTAAATAATTGTAAGTCAAGTGTTACCTGTACTGAAAGGTCAGAGATCTCCAATTATTCACATCCCTTTATATACAACGGCAGCATACTTAAGCAAACCAGTCAGATTCTCCAATTACTATACTTGTTTTAGTTCAGTTATTTTGGCTCCGGGACAAGAGTATCATAGGGATGGGATCATTTTGATAAGGCTGAAATTAGTTTTTAATGTGCATATTAAACAGTTGAAATGACTTAAATTTCATCTTCATACTGAATTTCCAATCCAGTGTAATAAAGACATCTGATGTTGTAGGATAATATGCCAATCACAAGTAACAGAATTCAAGAAGAAATAACAAATGGAGATATAATGATGTGAATATTTCAATAACAAATTTATGAATATGGAATGCATAGCTTTTTAATGAAAAAGATACAAGTGAGCAATAATGGGAAGTAAATTGGGAAATGCAGTTGAAGGTATAACATTATGCTAATTCTGTATTTAAATTTCATTACTGTATAAATGTTTACTTAAACATGACTATAATTTAGACTTGAAGCTTTAAATACACATAGAGGAGAATTTAGAATATGTTTAAGTTCAGTATTTTTTAAATGACACACACATTAAGCTACTTTGATACTATTCTTCCCAATATATTCAAAATTAACCATATTGCTACAGCCAAGAGCTATAGAGGGTCAGGATTGGAGGCCTAATTGTTTCTTTTCTCAGGCAAAGTACTGTAAAGGGACATGCAAAATAAAGAAATCATGTGTTTTTACAAACTGTTGAAATTCTTAATTATTAAGAGTATAATCAGTCTAACAATTACAGTGTTCACAGAAAAACGGCGAAGCTGATCTTCCCAACATAGAATACATGATTTGTTTTGTACAGTTTTCATGATTTGACCACAACATGATTGACTTTTGTCTCAACATACGTCTACAAAGGCAACTATGATCTCATAGACAATGATCTCTCATCCCTTGATTGGCAATTTCTATTCACTGGATGCAATACTGTTGAAGACCATTACAACATATTTTTACTTGAAGTCAAAAGAGTCATCAAACTATATGTACCAATAACAACCCCCCCAAACCAGAAAAAACAAATTAGCCATAACAATAAGAAAGCTTCAATCCAAAAAGAAATCGCTTTGGCAGAAAAACAAATCTGGTCACGTTGTCAACTTCAAAAGCAAATACAAAAATTTATGCTACCGGATAAAGACTGAATGCACCAATTATCACATTAAACAAGAGGAAAACCTTCTATGCACCAACTACACCCGCTCTTTCTACAATTTTGTAAACAACAAACTAAAAGACTCAAGGTCCATCCCACCCCTGAAAGGACCTAATGGTAAAGACTGCAATGATGACTCCATTAAAGTCAACCTCTTTAACACATTCTTTGGCTCAGTATTTGTAAAGAGCAATGGATCATGCCCAGTATTTCCCAGCCGAACCACAGACAACTACAATGATCTAATACATATCAATTTTATAGAAGACAATGTTGAAACAGCACTACGAAATCTAAAAACATATCTATCTATTGGACCAGACGGAATATGTGCCTACTTCTTTAAAAAGCTATCCACTGCCATAGCTGAACCTCTGAGCATAATCTTTGATAAATCTTTCAGGACCAGTTCCTTGCCAAACCTATGGTCACAAGCCACGATCATCCCCATCTTCAAAAAGGGAGACCCCAGCCTAGTTGAAAATTACAGACCAATCTCTTTATGCTGCATCACCTGTAAAGTCATGGAATCAATTATTAACCAATCCATCATCCTCCACTTAGAGGCAAACAACCTACTCTCTAATAATTTGATTTCAGAAAAAAACTATCCTGTAATCTGCAAATCTTACATTGCAAAAACATATGGACTATACCACTCAATCAGGGCAAAACAACGCAATCTACATAGACTTCTGTAAAGCCTTTGATTCAGTGGTACACGACAAACTACTCCTAAAACTAAAATCTTGTGGTATCTCTGGACACCTGCATAACTGGATAGAAGCATTCCTGTCAAACAGACAACAAATGGTCAAAATTGGGAGCGTCCTATCCAATTCTGTACCTGTCAACAGTGGTGTCCCCCAAGGCAGTGTTTTAGGACCAGCGCTCTTCATACTCTACATAAATGACCTCTGTGATCATATTAAGAGCAACTGTGTTTTCTTCGCTGATGATGTAAAGCTATTTAACACCACCGACAATACTGCTACCCTTCAAAAAAACCTCTACTATGTATCAGAATGGTCAGACAAGTGGCAACTTCAAATCCCAACAAATAAATGCTCTCTTACATATTAGAAAAAAAATAAATAAATCAGAAAATAAAATACAAGCTGAACAGTCAAGACCTTGTTGATGATCCAAACTTTGTCAAGGATCTTGGGAGTCCTCATCTCTAATGATCTAAGTGCTAGAGCCCACTGTAACCACATAGCCAAAAAGGCATTAAGAGTTGTTAACCTAATCCTGCATAGCTTTTTCTCCGGTAATATCACACTATTAACTAGAGCATACAAAATATTTGCTAGACCACTTGAATACAGCTCATCAGTCTGGAACCCGCATTATGTATCTGATATTAAGACAGTTGAGAAAGTCCAGAAATATTTCACAAGAAGAGTTCTCCACTCCTCTACTCATTGCAGAATACCTTATGCCACCAGACTTGAAATTCTAGACCTAGAAAACCTTGAATCACCCTGGCTCTGGGGATAAAAGGCAGGGGGTGGAGATGAATAAGTGTGGCAGACAATTATTCATCTTCCAGACAGATGGACTTGTTAGCCTGCTAGATAAACTTTTTGCCTGGCCTGCCAGCATCCCAAATAAATGAATCTTTTGATTTCACGCCAGAGGGTTTGTCGTATTTGGGGAGCTGGGTCAGAATACCTACTTACCCTCCAATGATCTAGCAGAATTAATGAGCTTCAATAATGAAAGAGATACAAGCACTTAATAGACTTATGTTATTTTAGAAGCCTGGGCATTTGTAACTAGAGATACTAAAATTTTTCTATAAAATTGAGACTTTCTGTAAAATTGAGTTAAATTAAGGCATTAAAGTTTACAAATACAGCACCAATGTTAGTAATAAAATTCAGAAAACCGATATTGTCAGGAATGTATCTCATAGAGCAGGGGTGTCAAACTCGGGTCATCGTGCCAGCATCACATGACATACCATGACTTTTTCCCCTTTGCTAAACTGGGTGTGGGTGTGGCCAGCGTATGACGCATCTGTCCCAGGGGACACAAATTTGACAACCCTGTTGTAGAGTAATAAGGGCCCTTGGAGCATCATAAGTTATATCTGGCAAGAAATTCCAGGATCAAAGCAACATAGTCACTGGAAGTTCTGCAGAACCTGATAATTGTTGAATCTGTCCTATTTGGTGTGCTAGTTGGTTCCTTACTTGCACCCTGTGGTCATTTGGGACAACAATTTGGGTTCAATGCTAAGGCAGTCAATGGCATGACAAGAGATTCAGTTGCAATAGTCTGGGTCAAGAAAACTCAAAGCTAAGTTTGCACTCTGTGAAGAGAGCGTAAAAAGGTTGTTGGATTACTGTAATTGGCTGAACTGACAATTGTAACAATATATTTCCCAGGACATGAAGATCAGATATGTATGTAGCAAATCTATGAAGCTATGAAATGATTGAAAAAACAACAACACTGTGTCGCTGTCTGACAATCAACATTCAAGTTTCTTTTTCTTCTTTCTCCCACTTGTTCCATGCAAAGGGCTGGAAGTCATTCTTTGGGTAAGAGACACTGCTGCTGTCTTTTTCTTATTTTGGTAATGACTATCAAATTTTACTTTTAATGTACGAGAACCCCATCAAGCCACCTGCACAGTTCCTCAGAGGCTTTGCAGAACTTGGTGAGAAGCCTTGGATTGTAAAGCAGGAGAAAGCACCCTAACTAGGTTCTAATTCCCACTTTTTCAACAGCATGAAAGCGCAGTTCTCTCGTCAGCAAGTCAACTGAACTAACCAGCAGATTCATCAGAATGCTGGCTTTCTAAAGAAAGAAATGCTGGCTTTCTAAAGTTTTTTTTTTTTTTAATAAACGTATGGACAAGCCCACCAAAAAAGCTGTTCAGCCTGTTTGCAGAAGTTGAGGCTTTCATAAAACCATTGCCACAAGTTTCCAAGAGAGCATGACTCATTCAAAACGTTAGCTCCTCTGCAGTTCTTTGCATCAGGAGGAGAAAAATGGAACAGCATTGGAAGAAAGCACCTGGGGATGAAAAGGGAAGAGGCATGCTACATCAGCCTAAGGTAGCGAACAACAGATACAAGAGGCTACTGGACTTTCTGGTTTTTCTTTGAAGACGTTTCGCTTCTCATCCAAGAAGTGTCTTCTGCGCTGACTGAAGAATTCAGTCTGCATCAGTCTGCATCCAGTCAAGAGCTGAAGAAGCTTCTTGGATGAGAAGTGAAACATCTTCACAGAAAGTCCAGTTGTCTCTTGAAAAAGCACCTTTGGGACAACCATGACCTGGATGATTGCAAATCTCCATACTGATGAATCTTGTGCCTGGCTTACTGACAGCATGAATGGTAAAATGTGTCAGAGTTGATACTTTCCAAAACTGGTACTGATTAGTGCTAGTCTAAAGAGGAATCACAACTAAAGACCGCTTAAGGCTGTCTTATACATTATGTCTTATACTTTATGTCATTGAGGATCTAAAGCAGTGGCCTAGAGGTGGAGTTCTCGCCTCACAATCAGGAAGCTGTGAGTTCTTTAATCCTAGAGGCTAATATTTGGAATAGACTCTCCTGCTTGAGCAGTGGGTTGGACTAGATGACCTCCAAGGTCATTTTCAACTCTGTTATTCTATACTACAAGTTAATGATGAAATGAAAGCAAGACCTGGCTCTGCCAGTTAACTTCGGACTACAATAGGGGGGCATCCCCATCTTTCAATTGCTGTATTTGGCTGTGTGTAGTATTTTATTTGTGTTTTTATCTTTGTATAGTTTTTATGAATGTAAGCTGGCCAGTTTCCCTGAGGTAAGATGGGTGGTTAATAAATTTTATCAAGAAACATACACATCCATCCATAAATCCATCCATCCATCCATCATTGGGACATAAGAGAATAAAGGCATTTGTGCCATACCGTATATACTCGCATATAAGCCGACTTTAGAACGCTTTTTTTTTCCCCAAAAATTTGGGGGTCGGATTATACGCGCATAAATCTGATTTGCTGGAGCAGTGACTTAGCATGGTGGCTTCATGCGATGAGAGTCTTGGCTCTCATCGCGTGAAGCCGCCACACTAAGTCGCTGCTCCAGCAATTCGCTGGAGCAAGTCGCCATGCTAAGTCGCTGCTGCAGCCCTCGCCTGGACTTTTGCAGCCCTCGCCTGGACCTTTGCAGCCTTTCTCCTTGGATGGACGATGAGCCGCAACTTTTGCTCTGCCAACTTTTCCCTCTGTATTTTTCCCTCTTATTTATTTCCCTCTAATTTAATGCGAGTTTTTGCAAAATGCCTCATTTTGGGGCAGTTTTTTAAGGGTCGGCTTATATGCGAGATAGGCTTATATGCGAGTATATACGGTAATTAAATGCAGGTGGGAAAAGCATCTATGACCCAAAAGTCTTGGCTTGTGAGTTTGAATCCTTCCCAAGCAACTGAACAATGGAACTGAGATATTATTACTACTGGTCTCTATTAGTCCAGATTCTAGAACTAGCCTCTGCAAAGATTTGCTAGACTCCATGTAGGGGATAAGCCTAAGGACTGATACCTTAGATCAGTGTTTCTTCATATTTTTTCTCTTAGAATCCTCTGCACTTTAAAAAATATTGGAGGAGCTTAAAAGAACTTTTGTTTACACAAGTTATATTTAATATTTACCATATTAAAAAAAAAAACTGACACATTCGCTGCTGCTACTGCTTTTCATGATTGTTTGGTAGAATTGGATTATTTTTCAAGCCAGGCAAATGTTGATTTCGTGGAGCAGGACCATCCCACTTTAGCTTTTTTGAACTGAAGTGACCTTTAATCTTCTGAATGTAGTAGTGCTGGCCTTGAACATGATGTTTTAAAAGTTGAGTACCAGTTTAAACAAAGGTGCTACCAACCTGCCTTCCATTGAGGACCTGTATGCTGCACAAATCAAAAAGAGGGCTGTGAAAATATCTACAGACCCCTCACATCCTGGACATAATTTTTTTCAACTCTACCCTCAGAACAACGTTATAGGGCACTGCACACCAAAACAACTAGACACAAGGACAATTTTTCCCCGAATGCCTTCATTCTGCTAAACAACTAATTCCCACAACAGTCAAACTACTTAGTAAGACTGTATTACTATTATTCTTCTCATTCTTCTTATTAACCTATCTCTTCCCACTTATGACTATAACCATGTTGCTTGTATCTTTACAATTTATGTTCTTTCCTAGTATGATTTGATTGCTTATTAGTAACCTATGACTATCACTAAATGTTGTATCTTATGATTCTTGATGAGCGTATTTTATTTTTTTCTTATGTACACTGAGAGCATATGCACCAAAGACAAATCTCTTGTGTGTCCAATCAGACTTGGCCAATAAGGAATTCTATGCTATGCTATGCTAAATGTGGAAATAATTTATGCTATGCTATGCTAAATGTGGAAATAATTTATGCTATGCTATGCTATGCTATGCTATGCTATGCTATGCTATGCTATGCTATGCTA
>BLBF01000011.1:16910723-17110925 GCA_015471245.1 Laticauda colubrina | reverse complement strand
CTACAATGACGTGGGATAATACCCGAAGGAAGCTAAACAGCACACATGTAAGTACCCGCGAAAGCCTAAGAAAACAAATGTATATTATATGTATATATATATATGTATGTTATTAATTACATAGGGCCATTCAATTCTTTACAGTCACTCTTTGCAGTACCCAGTAAAAGCCAATGAAATAAAATACATCAATTTAGTAAGTAAATGTGCACATTAATAAATATGATCTTGGTGTGTGAGGAAAAAGATGAGAATCCAAACACTGAATATTTAATTATTTGTTAAATGAATTGTAATTGTAATTACCTATGTATTCTATCATAAAACTGTGGATTTTTCCATCCCCATTTTGAATGGCATTGTTTGTCCCTTTTATAATTAATATGTAGGCTTGAATGAGCAACAAGATGGCTCTGTTAAGCCAGGAATTTTCTACAGCCACCCTTCATCACATCGAGGAAGGGCCTGTTTGAATGATTCAGCCCATGGCTTGATGAACCTTACTGGGTTTCAGAGGGAACTTGGGGCTATTCCTAAGGTTATGATACACAGTTCAACTGAGGTCCTGATTGCTCCAAGGAATGAGGTAGTAATCATGGCCTTGGATTGGACTTGTGTGGAGTCTTTCCGTACAAAACTTCTGGAGAGCTCCTTGGTTTTCTGAGATATCTAGGCAATGAAGTGATAGAAGACATATCTGGAGTGCTGCAGGAGGATGGGAAAGAGTAAATCTGACCGAGCGAGGGTAAAACTATTTCTCAAAATTATATTGGAGAAATAAAGTGGCAAAATGTAGCTATTTTTCTACTGTTGCTGCATCCAGTAGTCTTGTGTAGCATAACCCATTACAGTTACAGATTCAAGTATCCAAACGCTGATGATACCAGCTGTTCATTTCCACCATAAGCCAAATAAGTAATACTGTAATTTCTGGTTGTCTAGAGAGGCTGTTGAGGTCTGGATGGGAGTGGTTGTGAGTTGTGAGGTCCTTTAGTTTTGGGGGGTTTCCCCTTTAGAGTAGAAAGGCGTGCATTCCCTTAGAACGGGGGTGTCAAACTCATGTCATCACAGTGGTCATCACGTGATGTATCAGGACTTTTTCTCCTTTTCCTAAACTGGGTAGGGGTGGGGCCAGCACGTGACGCATCCAGCCCACGGGTTTGACATCCCTTTCTTGGAATGATATGCAATTGAGGTCTCCTCTTGGTCTCTTGCTGGAAGAGAATAGCAAGGAGAAAATGCACAGATCCATCTTTCTTTTCTTTCCAGCTTGTATATAATTGTAAGCTGTCCAGAGTCATGTTGTGAGTTGAGTGGCAGCATAAATTAAACCACCATTTTAACCACAAGGTTAAATGCAAAAAACAAATGTATTGGGACTGCGGGCTGGAAATTCTGGTGAGTGTAGTCAGAATGTAATCTGGGTCAGTCACTGGAACCAGAGGTTTTGTCTTCTGAGCTTTTGGACTCATGCTGGAGCCCACTCCAGCAGGAATCCTAAAACTCAAAAGACAAAACCTCTGGTTCCGGTGACTGACCCAGGTTAGATCCTGCAACATTATCCTGGGACATGTATGTTCGACTTCATTCATGAGTGTTAGTCGAGTCAGGCGAAAGCTCGGTAGTTAGTTTTCACATAGAGTTCTGTGTAATTTTCCAGTGAATTTGTGGGTTATTGGTTCAGAAAAAGTTCTGGACTTACCATATCACTATACATCAGCTTTCTCTCAAGTGCCTACCAGTTATGTTAGATGATACCTCCCATTGGCATGATTGGTTGCAGCCAGGCATATGTGCAGGGGAATCTGTTTTAGGAAGGCCACTGTACTTCTATTTTTTCTGAATACTTCTAAATCCAACATTCATTCAAGGTGGCTAAAGAGCCCTTGTTATTCCTTGCTTTACTTAGGTTATGGTGGCAAATCAACTGTGCATTTCAAATATGACTGATTCATTATTGTTTGTTAAGTTGCACATCCTGTCTTTCAAGTACAATATTTAAAAACCGTGGAAAGTGAAAAAAGATTAAAAAATTATTTGGATGGAATACAGAAACACACAGAGCTTTTCAATTAGAGTGTGAACATTAAGTCTCTGGCATGCATCCTTGAGCTTATTTTCATTTGGGACTTATCATGATTTCCAAAATTCTCTTTAAGATTTTGCTTTGAATGTCTGGTAAGGGATTATTTGTCTCTTCTCTAAAACCCTCCTACTTGAATGGGAAAGAAAAGTTTGTTAGAGATTTAATCACGCTTACTTCTAGCTTCAAATTCCCCCCCCATTATACACTCCCAATAGAAAAAATATTGTCATCAATTAAAAAAGAAGTTCTCTTGTCAATTTGTTTCCTAATATACAAGGTGCATGTTGAACGTCTTTAAATGTGGAATGAAAATAGGCAGAGTTTATGTCTACAGGTGAAGGGGGGAGAATATCCATAGGAACATGGCAAACATTATGCAGATAGTCCTCAACTTACAACAGTTCATTTAGTGACCAAAGTTACAACAGCACTGAAAAAAGTGACTTATGACCATTTTTCACACTTACGACTGTTGCAGCATCACCATGGTCACTTGATTTATATTAAGATGCTTGACAACTGACTCACATTTATGATGGTTGCAGTGTCCAGGGATCCTGTAAACCCCTTTTGCAACCTTCTGAGAAGCAAAGTCAATGGGGAAGCCAAATTCATTTAACAACCGTGTTACTAATTTAACAGCTGCAGTGATTCAGCTAACAAAATATGGCCAAAAAAGTGGTAAAATGAGCAAAACTTAATTTCTCACTCAGCAATATAAATTTTGGGCTCAACTGGGAGTCAAAGATTCTCTGTACTGTATTTCACACAGATTTGCTTCCTTAAATGCTTTTGAGAAGAAATGCGAGTTTAGAGGGAGTTTATATTTAGAGGGAAATGCGAGTTTATATACTTCGCTTGCCTAGAAATGGAGAGAGATTCATCTAAAAAAGAAAACGAAACAGAGAGGCTTGAAATGGACAAAATGAAAGTGCTTGTCTGCTTTGATAGACCTGTCACATATATTAAAAGAAATATATGCATATATTTCTAAAGCTATATTACCAATAAAGCTATATTACCTTTCTCTGACTCCTGGATAAAAAATAAAGAAATCTCTCTGGTCTAGCCTATTACAATCAGATCTATATCTGTGTATCCCCAATAAAGACATGTTTTTCCTGGAGAGTTCCCAAATGTTAACATCCTGTAAAACAGAACAGGCATCTCTGTGTGACATCTGTGGATTGCAGGCAGATCTGCAGGATTTTAGTACAGTTGGTATGGCAGTGGTATATGCATATGTATGTTTTTGAATATGACATACAACTTTTCAAACTCCCGTGAGCAATCCACAGCTTTTGTGATTTGTAGGAGACTATACTTAAACCAAATAGTTTGGATTTGGGCCTCAGCAGCAGAATAAACAGTGTAAAAAAATTACTTGGTTTACTTTCTTGGTTTATGTGACTTACTCTGTATAGTTTGGATTACTTGACATGTTGTTTACATGAATATTTTTTTCCAGAACATAAATATCCTTACTTATGTTCATTTGTCTAGGCACTTCAAGATTTGCATTTTCTAGCCATGAGTCTTCAGTTTGATGAGGAATGATTATTTCAACTTTTGGAGACTTGCTTAAGAAAATGTGAACATTTGCTTTAGTTTCTGTTCAGGCCAACAGATATGGTAAATTCCACTTCCTGCCAACATTATTTGGATGATGTCAGTTTCTTTCTGATATCCACTTATAGCAACAATATCTGAAAGAGGGCAACATTTGTGTATACGTACATTCTATTCCATGCAACCAAGAACTTGATAAAAAAGAATGTTGTGTGGAAGCCAATAAGTGTTTTTAGTCAAAACTTCTTTGGCCCTGAAACTGAAGTATTTTTTTCATTCTTAAGGTGTGTGGTCCATTTTCCATAGGCCACTTCAGTCTTAATTCTGTGCCTTTAATGCAAAACAGTTTATAATATTGCACTTCAGGCAGGTTTTACTGGAATTCTACCAGTTCGTACCTATTCGCTAGAACTGGTTGTTAACATTCTAAGCAGTTTGGAGAACTGGCTGTCAGAAGAAATTACTGGCCTAATCCTGTAAGGAAGGCAGGAAGGAAACATTCTGGTGTTGCTTACAGAAACTGCCTCTCTGTTATCCCTTATTACATTCTTGGCAGGACTAGATTTCCTGTCTCAGAAATGTTTCTGGAGGTTTTTTCCCCTCCTTTGCTGGTACTTTGCTTGTGTGGAGTGACCATTCAAAGTTACAATGGCACTGAAAAAAGTGACTTATGACCGTTTTTCACACTTACGATTGTTGCAGCATCCCCACAATCATGAGAGGCCAGGCAAGGAGATGCGTGCCTCGATGTGAGTGATATTGAATTGGCCACACCCAACCAATAATATGACCAACCAAGCCATGTCCACCACCTAAGCCACGCCCACAGAACCAGTTTTTAAAAATTTGAATCCCACCCCTGACTTCAGGCTGATACATTGTATAGATTTACTTTATTTTTCTTTCTTTTTTGTGACATTTACTGTATTTTAACCCAATTGGAATTTGTAATCTTTGATTTATTCAGATTTAATTTTTATCATTCTCCTGCAGTACTCTAGACATCTCTTCTATTACTTCCTCACCTAGAGAAGAAAAGGGAAAGCTTGCTTTCTGACTACATACCACTGATTTTTATCTAATAATTTTAAAAAAAGAGAGAAGTTAAAGCAGTTTGCATAATCTTAATGACAACCCTATGATATTAACAATACTATTTGCAACTAAGATGATTAGGGGACTGGAGGCTAAAACATATCAATAATGGTTGCTGGAATTGGATATGTCTAATTAATGAAAAGAAGGACTAGGGGTGACATGATAGCAGCATTCCAATATCTAAGGGGCTTGCCACAAAGAAGAGGGGGTCCACCTATTCTCCAAAGCACCTGAAGGCAAGACAAGAAGCAATGGATGGAAACTAATCAAGGAGAGAAGCAGCCTAGAACTAAGAAGAAATTTCCTGACAATCAGTGGAACAATTTGCCTTCAGAAATTGTGAACTCTCCAATACTCTCCAATACTGGATACTTTTAAGAAGAGATTGGATAACCATTTGTCTGAAATGGTATAGGTTTCCCTGCCTGTGCAGGGGGTTGGACTAGAAGACCTCCAAGGTCCCTTCCTATCCTATCCTATCTTGTCCCGTCCTGTCTTATCCTAATCCTAATCCTATCGCAGATGCTGACAAGATATACAATAATTCTATTTGATTTTGTCTTTAGTATGCCACTGTTGAACAAAGTGGAGAATGTTACATGACACCTGAAGATTTTGTGCGGCGATACTTGGGATTGTATACTGAACCTCACTATAATCCTAAAACGGTGGATTTATTGGCAGGAGTAGCAGATCAGACAAAAGATGGGTGAGCAATCTACCACTTAATTGTAACCTTTGATAGGGAGTGATGTCATTTTAGATTGCAATCCAAAAGTGAGAGCCATGTGGAGGTTATTGCTTTCTTTTTAATTTTATGTTACAGCAGTTTCTGTCGGCTTAAGAAACTATTATTTAGTTTTCAAAACAGTCTCTTCAGCTATAATGGTTAAGAGGTTGAACTGGGACTGGAAAGACTCAGGCTGTAGACTAGGCATGTCCAACCTTTTGACTTGTCTGGTTCTCTCGGTGACTTGATGCTAGCCTTTCTGCCTTAGACCAGCCTGCCTTACGGAACTGATGGGGGGAAATATGGGAGAAGAGAGGTGTATGAGCGCTGCTTGAAAAGCCAGGTATCAATCTAACAAATGAATAATTTTAAAATTGAAGATTAAGCCATTAGATGCTATCTATGGTCTAAATTATGTATACAGGTAGCATCTTTGGATTACTTCTTTGATAAGTGAGAAACCATACTGTATTTGTTGCTTCTGTGAGCTGACATGTGAATGTAGGAAAAAAATAGACTAAATAACAGCGTGATATAGTAGTCTCCAAGGTAGGGATCAACTACACAGTCTCAGCAGGTGTTGGGACAATATATTATCCTGAAACAGTGCCCCTAAATCTCCTCTCCAGTTAAATTAAAATTAATTTAAATTTAGATTATTCTTTTTTAAAAATGCCCAAATCTTGATAAACTGTAATACCAAAATCTTAAAACATCTTATTGAATTTTGGTATTCCTTTGCAAGCCTCCAAGTGAGATTACCAAAACCTTGCATATTTTAGTGATACCATAACATTTCTGGGCATTTAAAAGATAGGATAATTTGACAAGCTAAGCTTCTGGAATCTGAATCATAAATGTTGTTATACATGGCAAAGAAAACTATTTGCTGAATCACAGTTAATGCTTCTTTTAAGTGTTTTCTTGCCAACAATATTTTTATTTTTTAAATTGCTTATGGAAACTAATTTACAGATTATCTATTTTCTTCAGATGTAACCTTTTAACCTATGCAGTTTTAGAGCTGCTCAGCAGGTGTCCTTTTCTCATTTTGCTTTCTTTGGATCTCCAATTTTATTTTCGAGAAGGGCAGATGTTTGTGGACAATATTCAGGAATTAAACACAATGGGGTACAAAGGCCATTAATGCTATTGGCGGACTGTGATAGAGAGGCAATTAAAGGTTACTTACAAAATTAAATGTAGCCCTTTTTGTGGGCGACTGGCAGAATAAACATCTAAATTTCATTTTTTTTTAAATTAAAAGCCTCTTAAATTCCTTAGGGTTATTTTGTGGGCAGATATGACCTTTGCTGCTATTCTAAATTATTCTATCTTTTATTGTGTTGTTCATTAAGCGTAAGTAGCTATAAGTTTCCAAGTAGATGTGTTAAATTAATTTCTAACCATGCCAGAAATCATGCCTTATATCATTGCAATAAAAGAACATTTCCTCCTAGATCTCGAATTAGGTCTCCTCTCTGCAGCTGTAAATGTTGCGGTAAAATAGAGGTGAATTTTGAGAGCCTGGAAGTTGTATTTCATCTTTTATTAGCATATTGGAAGCTACACCCCCCAAAATTGTCATTGGCAAAAGAACAAAAACTAAGCTTGATATGATCTGATTTAAATTGAATATGAACAATTATGCATTTAATCATTTTTCTCCTGTCACATGAATATTACATTTTGGGGACAACTTTTGGAAGTCCCTGAAGGCTGTATCTGAGACTTTGGCTTGTCTCTAGGAATTCAGATTGGGAACTTCTATTCTTTTGTCACTTTTTTTTATTCAATTTGTCTCTGGCAGTATTGCAAACTTAAAGGAGAACCTTGCCTTCTATAGGCGAGTAAAGTTTTCTGAACACATTTACTTTGGTGTCCTCCGTCCTATTTTTTGTTTTATGCAGCAAGTGGAGTGGCTGAGATGTGTGATAGGTGAGTTTGTAAGGGAATGAAATTGCTGAGTTCAGTAGAAAGATGTGTGTTGTTTATTATGTAGATTAAGATTAAGGAGCTAGTTCAGAATTGAAGGCAATTGAAGAAAAGAAAAGGGAAAGTGCACTGAATCCTGGAGGCCTTAATATCTAAATTTCCAGGAAAAATATGCATCCAGACAAACACACAATTCAGAATAAAATACTGGAGGACTAAAAATCCAAATAACCCCAGCTCAGATCAATCCATAGCATAAATTTTAAAAGGATGCTAATTTGTATCTAGCCTCTATGTTTTTCAGTAAGTAGTCATTTTTAAAAATGATTTTCTAGCCTTTGTTCAGGTTGGGATGTGTTCCTTATCTGATAGAAGCTGATGGAAGAAAGATCAAAGACAAAGAGGAATTTGCCTTGTCCCTTTTAAAAAACATACCAGGAAGAGAACCTTAAAAAGCATACCAGGAATAGAATCACTAAAGAAAGGATGCAAAAGGAGGGACAGGACGAAATGTGAAGGGCAAAAATTAAAATATTTTTCATTTACTTTAATTAAATAGAATTATTAAATTATCCTGCAGCAAGTTGTCTCACAGCAAGTTGGCTGTGGCAGGTTGTCCTGTCGAGAGTTGGCCATGGTGAGCTGGTTGTGCCGACTTGGCTGCAATGAGTTGGATGTGGCAAGTTGTCCCATTCTTGATTAGTTGCTTAGAGTTTGAATTTCCTAGGATTTGCTGCATTTTGCCCATCATCTTGATTGTTTCATAACTGAACCTCTTGAAATATTTTCTACCCCATCTTTGCGCCTCCTTCTGCTCTAAAATTTGTGATTTTTGATTCACAGGTTAATTTCCTTCCAAGAGTTCTTGGCATTTGAGTCAGTTTTATGCACACCAGATGCAATGTTCATTGTTGCTTTCCAGTTGTTTGACAAGAGTGGCAATGGCGAAGTGACCTTTGGTAAGAGCTTATCTTGGGCTATATATTATTTATGCCATAGTAAAGGGGAATATTTTAAGTTTTTATTGCAGAAATCTGACAATAAACATTCCAGGACATACTGTATATTTCTTTGTAGATTTAAATACTGGACCTATGTAGTAAGTCTTTCTAAAACCACACAACATAATTATCTAACTGCAGTGCATGAACATTCCTAAAATAACTGGTGCAATGCTTGTTTTTGGGCCAATTTAGATTCAAGTGATTAGTTTTCCCTGAGTTTCCAGAATAAAATTTGAAAGCCTCATAATCAACTCATTTTTTGCCCAAACATCAGCTGTTTCATGTGAGATGTTATTTCCTGCCCCTGCTCTGTAAATGTCCCAGAAATATTTTCCTCAGCATTCCATTTTCATGACATGTACTGATGGGTCCATGTGTAAGGAAAGAAGAATGTGTTTTTTGCTGCTTTAAATTGGAAGAAAGGAAAGAACATGCTTAAAAACAAGGCAAGAAACAAGAGTGGCCTGCTTTTTCAAAACTTTGAAAGTTAGCATGTCAAGTTTCCTTCTGGATATTTTGCTAATATGGAGTTTCCTGCCTTGTTTCTGTATTGTTTGCATTTTACACTTGTTCACTTATGCATTCATAAATACCAAAATCAGCCCTCAGATGGCTTTGTTCCTTGCTAGTAATTTTTGATAGTAAACATTGAATGTTAATGGCTTTGATAGACCTATAATGGAATTAATGGCATTATCCAATGTTTTCTGTTAAAGGTACCACACTTTATGCTTGAGGATGTAAGTCACTTATTTTCTGTATTAATAGTCCTCTCTGAATATTTTACATGTGTGTAAAAAGAACCAGTCCCATTTACCCTGTCCAATTGGCATAACACAGCTGGGAATCACCAGGAATGGGAGGTCTACATGTGTGTCTCCCTTTCCAGTTCTTTTTGCATACAATGCAACTTAATTATGTTGTAGAGATCAAACTAAGTCCCTATGCATATAGAACAAAAAATGTGTTCACATGCTAGTACTAAGTAGATTGATTTGTGCACATGCTTGCTTTCCTAATTAAGTATGCTAAATAAAAAAATAGTTTAACAATGTATTTGATATGCTTTCTACTGATTTTTCCTGAAATTGTTGCTGTTTGCACAAGATTCAGATTTGCCTTCCTGAATTGTTCCACACTGATTAGTTGCTCTGTCACAACAAAACAAGCCGTATCAAACTTTTAAAAGGGTTAAAAGTGCAGTTCCTAGAATAACAGGATTGGATTTAGGAATTGTTGTCTCACCACAATAGAAGGCGATGAGATTTACATGTTTGGGCGGTACAACTAAGAAAATGTTTCTCAACATTGTCAACTTTAAGTTGTGTAGACTTTAATTAAGAGAATTCCTCAACCAACTTGGAAATTGACATCCATACACCTTCAAGTTGCCAACATTGAGAAACTCTGATGTAAGACACAGGAATACTATATAGTAGCTTTGGAATTATCATACTAAAATAATTCTTTTCTAGGAATGAAAATTTATGTAAAATAGAGTAACCTGACATTAAAAGAGAGTAAGAGAGGTATAATTTGGTTCATTAAATATTAGAAACTACAAAAATACCAGGCATCCCTTACATTTCTATTGCATTTTTATTACTCTTGGTAACTTTGCAGAAAACAGTGTAGTTTGAGTTGACTTCAAAAATGATTCATTTTGATTGAAAGCATTGTCCATCCTGTAAAACGTTGGAATAATGAAGCAAATGCCATTCAGAATGTTGCAGTATTATTTGTGGCTGCCAGGATGAAAAAGCAATTTTGCTGGAGATAATTTGCTGGGAAAGTATTCAGGGGTACTTCTATATTATATATAATTCCTACCTTTATTGTTTGAAGACAATGAAGTGGCAGGATCATTGTTGAGTATATGCAGAAGTATGTGTTCCTTTTCCAAGTAGGCTTTCAGAAGCTTTAGTTTTAAATGTATATAATATTTGGGAATTGGCTGCTTCAATCAAGTAAGCGTGGTTTGTGGATTAAAAATAATCTGACCAGGCTGATGAAGAATTTGAGATATTTCCCTCCTATTTGTTTGCCAATTCATGAGGTGATTTGTAAAAACAAATGGCAGGTTTCTTCTCATTCAGCTCATTTCTTTCTTGAGACAGGATTATAGCTGCAGTACATTTTACATTCCATTTTTTTTCTTTTCTTTTTCTCACTGAAGGAAATACAAGTTGAGTGAAGTCCCAATGTACTGTTTGGAAATGTAGAGTATCACAGGATAACATGAAATTATAATTCCAATTATACCTTATAACGTATTAAGAAAAAGTTCTGAGGAAATTGCCCACTCAGATGGACATAAAATTGCAAAGAACAAGAAGTATCTCCGAGCTAGCTAAAAAAAATAGAAGTTGTTTGTCAGTATAGTGTTCAATATACTTGTGGAAATCTCTTGCGGTGCACTCCAAGTTCCCTGCTTCTCCCCAGCTTTTTTTGTTTTCTAATTGGGTGAGCCACTATGCAACCTTTTTATCACTGGGCAAGTGAACAACTTATGTATTTGCCAGAAAAAGGCATGGCTGTATCCTGCTAATACATATTAGGCTTAATTTGAGCATATAGTTATGTTTATACTGTTTATTTTATTTTGATACAGTATATTTTTCAAATTGAATAAAACAAAGCAATTGCATACAGCATCATGGTGGTGCAGTGGTTAGAGTGCAGTACTGCAAACCACTGCTGACTGACTGCAATTTGGCAGTTCAAATCTCACCATGCTCAAGGTTGACTCAGCCTTCCATCCTTCTCAGGTGGGTAAAATGAGGATCTGCTTAGAGAGGGCTGTAAAGCACTATAAAGCAGTATATAAGTCTAAGAGCTATTGCTATTGCTATCATCTATCAATAGGGTGTGGTGAAGTATATTCAGTAAAGGAGCTTCAATAGTTCTCAACATTTTCACCATGATTTCCATTCCGATCCTGTTTTAATGATTCTGTGATTATTGTGACCATTTTGAACACAATTCTATTGGGAGTAGAAATAGCTGTGACTTTAAGCATGAATTCCAGATGTTTGTGCTCATGAGTTTGTTTGGGCAGGTTATTCAGAGAATGAATCAACTTGCAGATTAATCCTTTGAACAGTTATTTATCAGAAGACTTGTAAGGTTTTATGAAGGTCAATGAATACAATGACTCCAGATTTGTTGGAGGGCTCCAGGTTTTAATGTTTTGAAAGAGGGAGAAAAACCCTTAAAAGTGTAATGTTTACAAGACCAAGTTGAGGTTTCTGTACTTTCACTTGTGTAGTTTTAGTGTTAGTCCTTTTCATGAAGAATCTTAATTTATGAAATATTAAGTGATACTATGAAGTTCATTAATTATGACATTAATGGAAGCTTAATGTAAGATTAGTATGGAAGTATATCAGAAATAAAATCGTTTCTAGCTCCTATACATCCTTTTCAACACAAACAACTGTATGTAGGCTATTCTCCTTTTGTTTATAGAGGCAAATCTCCCAAGTCCCAAATCCATGCCCAGCAATATGCTTTGATGGGCAACTTTGAGAAAATATCTTGGATCAGTTATAATGAAAAGTGAGATCCCAACATACTTTAAGGGCTGAAAATTAATGTTATTTAGCAAATATTTATTTATAAAATTTATGTTCCACCCATCTCACTGTTCAAGCCAAAATAAGCCCAATAACAGGATATTTTAAATATTACTACAGCTTGATTCTTTATATAACATTCTGTCACAATCAATTTTTTATCTGAAACAGCAATCATCTGAAACAGTTAATGTATTTTTCATGCTGTTAATGATACAATTTGCCGTACATTTCTTATACGTATACATAATAGTGGCATTTGCACAAGTGTGAATATGATAATCAACTCTCAATCACAGCGCGCATAGACTGGAAAATATTGTGGTATACAGAAATATGGGTGTTCATTGCTTTTCAATAAGGTCTTAATTTGACACGTTGGAGAATCAAGAAACACAACACTGATTTTATATCAGCATGCAAAGCACCAGTATTTCTAATGAACAAAATAAATTACTCCTTAATTAAAGTTGAACAAGGAAAAATCATGGTTCTCATGGATCTGCATAATATAAACATAGAAGTGGAATTTGGAAATAATCTATATAAAGTTTGTTTTTGTGCTGCAAAAATAAATAGCTTTCTAACCTATATATGTTAAAAAAAACACTGAACAGCTCTTGAAAAGTGATTTTATTATCTGTTAAAAGAAAGTAAAGCAGGGCTGACATTTTATTTTCTAACATTTTTCTTCTTTTTAAAGAAAATGTAAAAGAAATTTTTGGACAGACCATTATTCATCATCACATCCCTTTTAACTGGGATTGTGAATTCATTCGATTGCACTTTGGACATAATCGAAAGAAACATCTGACATACTCAGAATTCACTCAGTTTTTGCAGGTCAGTTTTTATTTATTTCTCTCTGTAACATAATGTATGTTTGTTGAGCACAAGATCATATTTACAAAATAATAATAAATTACTTTGGTTTTACAGTATTTTACATTTTAAGGCAAATAGAAAGATGGTTATTAATAATCTTGCTATCCTTACAACATGACAACACATAATGAATTCCATAAGTGTAGCTTTCTTCTGTTAGTATTAGTGTTTTGTTTTTTGAAAAATGCAAGGATGCAGCTACCAGAGAAAAGATGGAATCAGTGAGGATTCTGTGCATTATTCTGAAAGGTTTTCAGAATAAGTTTTACCAAACATTGTCCCTTGTACTATGATTTCAGGAGTTGCAGTCAGAACATGCAAGACAAGCATTTGCGCTGAAAGACAAAAACAAATCTGGCTTGATCACTGGCCTCGATTTCAGTGAGATCATGGTTACTATCCGTCCACACATGCTTACTCCTTTTGTTGAAGAAAACCTAGTCTCAGTAAGTAGCTGGCAATCTCTGGATCAGCTGTTGCTCAGATTGTAATATTTGTCTTTGGAAATAAAAAAGAATCTGTCACTGATGCAACATTGTTTTAGCCTTACTAGGACTGTTTTAATGAGGCCATCAAAACAACACTGATACATATTTGCAAAACTAGAAAATAGGAAAATGGTAATACTATTTGGTGGAGGTAGAACCAGGTTTTTCAATTAGAATTTTGTACAATTAAAATAAAGCTAACATTTTGGAGCCTTCTGTTGTTTTTGAAGTGTTAATCCCCCCCCCCCCCCCCCATGAAATTTGAAAGCTTGTATATAATTTTACTGCTAAAATTGTTTCATTTAAACTTTCTCAGACTTGGGATCAATCATGCATCCAAATCCTCCTCTTCGTATTTCTTAACATATATTTGTATGGCTGTTATGATAACTGTTATGTTAAAACATCACTAGTTACTGTCAGACCATTGAACTGAAGACTAGCACATTTAAACTGGAGAAGAAGTTGACTTCCGGTGGCAAGGCAAGGATGAACAGAGGTGCAGAAGCCCATCTGTGGTTTCAGTCAATCTCTTTTTGCAGTTGGTGCGATCCTTTGAGGGTGCTTGAATCCCGGAGAGATTCTTGCTGGTGTGGGAGAGACTCGGGCTGCAGAGAGAGCCAAGACTCTCATCGCACGAAGCCGCCACGCTAAGTCGCTGCTCCAGCAAGTCGCTGGAGCAAGTCGCCACGCTAAGTCGCTGCTGCAGCCCTCGCCTGAACCTTTGCAGCCCTCGCCTGAACCTTTGCAGCCCTTGCCTGGACCTTTGCAGCCCTCGCCTGAACCTTTGCAGCCCTTGCCTGGACCTTTGCAGCCCTCGCCTGAACCTTTGCAGCCCTCGCCTGGACTTTTGCAGCCCTCACCTGGATCTTTGCAGCCTTTTTCCCTGGATGGATGATGAGTCGCAACTTTTGCCCTGCCAACTTTTCCCTCTGTATTTTTCCCTCTTATTTGTTTCCCTCTAATTTAATGCGAGTTTTTGCAAAATGCCTCATTTTGGGGCAGTTTTTAAAGGGTCGGCTTATATGCGAGATCGGCTTATATGCGAGTATATATGGTATTCATAATATGAATTTAGGCACTAAATTTGAAAACATAACAACTGTTTATGATACACAATAGGCTAATATTATAATAAACGGGGAATATACCTGCCCAATAAAAATAGAAAAAAGATATAGACAAGGCTGCCCACTCTCACCCCTGCTCTTCATATTCTCGTTAGAAACACTATTAATACGAATTAGACAGAACCCAGAGATTAAAGGATTAAAGGTTAAGAAAGAAGAATACAAATTGCAAGCATTCACCAACGATATGGTGTTTTTTATTGAGGAACCAATAGAAAGAGGACAAAAATTGATGAACGAATTAGAACAATTTGGAATGGTAGCAGGACTCAAAATTAATAGGAAGAAAACAAAATTAGTGACTAAAAATTTAACAGAAAAACAGAAAAAAGAATTAGAAGAAGTTATGGGAATACAAGTGACAAAGAAAGTTAAATATGTAGGAATATGGCTGACAGCGCATTGCAAGACACTTAAAGAAAACAATTATGACAACAGGTAAAGAAGGATTCAGAATCATGGGGCAGGTTGCAACTTTCATTATTGGGTAGGATTGCTGCCATTAAAATATTCTTCCAAAATTTTTATATTTATTTCAGATGACCCCAATTAAATTACACAATTTTTTTTTGGAAGAACTTAACAAAATAACCGTTAAATGTATTTGGCAAAGGAAAAAACCAAGAATAAATTTAAAGGTAATGCAGGATTTGAAGAGCAGGGGAGGGTTGGCACTTCTAAATTTGGGAATTGTATTATACTGCTGCCTCTCTAGTATGGCTAAAAGATTGGGTGAACTTAATTAATAAGAGAATTAATTCAGAATTAACAATAAACTCCAGCAATTAAATAAAATTTTATTAGGACCAGACAAAAAAATATATAACAAAATTGTATAATTATTTATTAGATGTAGAATTAGAAGAAGAAATAGTTAAAGGGAATATGATAGCCTGGAGTAGGAATGTAGGACGTAGCATCACTTAGGTCTGGAGTAGAATAGGTCTGGAGTAGAAATAATAAGATCACAAAATCTGCAGCATACAAAGAAAATGCCTATAAAATGTTTTATAGATGGCACCTTCCTCCTTCGAGATTAGCGAAGATGCACCCCAATATGAGTCCGAAATGCTGGAAATGCAAAAAAAAAAGAGGGAACCTTTTTTCATATGTGGTGGTCCTGAACAGAAGCCCAAAAATTCTGGAAGAAAATTAGAAATTGGTTGGAAGAAATAACAAAAGAACAGATCGAGTACAAACCAGAGTCCTTTGTGTTAGGGATTTTTGATAAACAACTATCCAAAAAAGTGAAATACATAATAATACACATTTTAACAGTGGCCAGATTAGCTTTTGCTCAATGCTGGAAGCAACCTCATATACCTACAGAGGAGATGATAACACAAAAAATCTCAAATTGTGCAGAAATGGACAAATTAACTTGAGCATTAAAAAATAAAGACACTTCAATATACTATAATAGTTGGAATTGCTGGTATAAATGGTTAGAACAAAGACACTATAAGGCAAAAAAGAATAGGACAAATTTATATGTGTGATATTCAAATATATGTTAGGATAAGGTGTGCGTATATGGCATAAATTAAGGAAAGAAAAGATCTTATAAACTGTCGAAAATGAGAATGTTTTGAATTGTTTTCTATCCTTTTCTTTCTCTTTTTCTTTTCTCTTCTTTTTTTCCCATCTGTATACGTGTTGTTGATTTGTTTTTAATTGTAAAATCAAGAAAATTTGTTTTAAAAAAAATAAACTGGAGAAGAAGGTCAGTGACTTTCTAGATATTTTTTTGAAGAACCACTTCCATTTATCAAGCTGATTGGGTGGAATGGATGGGTGCTGGACTATTCTATCAATATAGAAGTTCCATAGATTTTCCTAACTGATTTAAATATTAGTGTCAAGCTCTAAGGATTGGAGCCATAGATTTGAATTGTAGCTCAGAAAGATTTATTGCTCACGCTAGTACATAAGAATCTGGTCAGCTAAAAGTTAGCACTAAATTGGCATTAGAAAAGGGCCAAAGGAATTCAAGGGGGTCTGGACTTCAATCTCTTGTAGCAATGCAAGGATTCTAAACTTGTGATAGGTTTAACTCCACCCTCCAGTTCTGCCTGCCCTTCTCCTATAGTTAAGGATTAAAGAACTTTCTCCTCACTATTCTGCATATGTAATCCATTCTTGGAGCATAATAATATGCAATGTATTCTGCACCCTCTGATACCTATTCCAATTTTTAATTATCCAAGAATTTGGGGGTGGGGGCTTTCATTTCCCCATTTTTCAGTGGCAACAAATCATTTAACTGGAACTTCTTGTATATCTTAGTACTTTCTAGGTCTGTTAGTAAATCTATTACCAAATGAATTTTGCTTTTGCCACAGTATTTCCAATCTTCTCATTCCCTGCTTATTTGGGAATTGAAATGCAGGAAGAAATCCTAAATGGACCATAACTATTTTCTCTTTGTGACTTTACTGTGTTTTGCTTTCTCCAAGGCTGCAGGTGGATCTGTCTCACATCAAGTCAGCTTTTCCTATTTCAATGCTTTTAATGCTCTGCTGAACAACATGGAACTTGTTCGAAAGATATACAGTCTCCTAGCAGGCACTAGAAAAGATGTAGAAGTTACAAAAGGTAAAGGAGTCAATCTCATTATTTTTTAGATTACTGATGCTTAATGCTATCTAGGAAACAAAGCTAGAGCATCCTATCCAGACCCCAGTAAATGGTCCCCCCCACCCAACCTGTAAATCTCCTGTTTTATTGGAGTGTGCATTCTTGACATTTTTGGCTCCTATTATTTGGAGAAAGATGGCAATGAGAGGAAGATAATTAAGTTTATGTTAATGGAGAAAAACCTCTGTCTGAGATGTCAAAGAGCCAATTCAGGGTTGTACAGGGAGCGCACTTGATTTGGGGGCTGTATCCCAAACAATTAATGGGTCTGGCAGAATTCAGCTCCATCTCTAAATATTTTAAATTGGCTGGGACTTTAGGAAACATTTTGGGATTGCATATAAGTTTGAGAGATGATACAGATCTTTTGGGCCTCAGTTAGCTTAACTGAACCCAAATCATATCATGTAATTGCCTACCCTTTGCAACATCATCTGAGATTAGATTGGCCCCATCCATGCTTGCCTTAAAAACCTAGTTTTGTGCCTGAGCTTAGGGGCTTGGGTGTATTGACAGAGCCCATCTCTTCACTGTGTTGATAGATGTTGTGATAGTGCCTGTTTGCTATGTGTTTTTGTTTAATATTATGAATTTTGTCTATTTTACTGTAGGCCTCTTAGAATCATGTGTGTGAGATGGACAATTATATCAAATCAATCACATAAAACTGTCTATAAAACATGAATCTTCTGCAAGAAGGGCAATTGGGATTTGTCTTGCAAGAACCATAATTCCTGTGACCTTACTGAGAATGAGCATTGTACCCCCTGTCCTGTAAATTTACTTAGTACAACACACTTCAGAGTCATCCTGAGAGAAACCAAAAGACAGATCTCTGCATTCTTCCCATTATTTGTATTGTGATTTTTTTATTAAAAAATGACTTGGGTCTTATAAAAATCAAGAGCAATATATGCACAGTTGACGCCCCCTTCAACCCTGCTTTTGCACCTCCAAAGTATCCTTAGAAGCTTCAGAACAGTCTATTCTTTGCTTTTGCAAGACTACCAAATACCAAATAAATGACGATATCCCTTCAAGCGATGTCATAATATTGTTGGACAAATCTTGGACTCCTTTGAAAATTTTCTTTTTCTAGGGTAATGTCTGGTTGCTACAAATTTTGGCATTTGAGAGGTTTCCTTCCTTTGTCAAAGGAGATTGTCCTCCCTTGAAGGACAATCTCATTTGACTTTTATATGAATCAAATAAAGCCAAATATTGAATAATACTGGTCATACTGCTAGATAGGAAGTTCTGCTTTTGCAGTTTTAGAATGAAGAGATGTGAAACCTAAATGATCTGATTGTGTCAGATATTCTGTGAGACTTATATTTAAACTTGTGCTTTCTACTTTTGCCACATGGCACTTACTATACCTGATAGACCCAAACATGCTTTTTCAAGAGGCAACTAGACTTCCTTGTTTTCCTTTGAAGACATTTCACTTCTCATCCAAGACACTTTTTTCAGATCTGAAGAAGCTTCTTGGACGAGAAGCAAAAAGTCTTCAGAGAAAAACCAGAAAGTCCAGTTGCTTCTTGAAAAAGCACCTTTGGAACAGTCATGATCTAGATGACTGAGAATCTCCATAGACATGTACTTAAAGGAGATTACATTATGTAAACCATATAATCAGCTCTATTCAGAGTTTCAAGGCTGCCCTTTTTAAAAAGATTCAATGCTTCTTTGGTTGATTCATTTTGTGAATTTTGTATTTTGATGTAAAAATTTATATGTCAAATGGTAGAAATCAAGTTTTCCCAATCTGGTAGCCTCTAGATGTGTTTGAAGGACAATTACAAAAATTTCTAAGTGATAAAGGCCAGATTGTGCATTAAAAACAATGAATTATGAATAATTGGTTCTTTCTCTCTCTTTTTGAAAATATCTGAAAAACAGAGGAATTCTCTCAGTCTGCCATCAAATTTGGACAAGTTACACCTTTGGAAATTGATATTCTCTACCAGCTGTCTGACTTGTATAATGCTACTGGGTAATCTTGAACTTTTTTTAAAAAAAGAAAATAGAATGGTGGTGCAGAATGGTGAAATGTTGAGAAAATGTTAGCCAGAGTACATGTAATTTGGCAAGAGAACAAGAATACACAGAACATATGTAGATTTCTACTTCCTTCCCCTCTTGTTAAAGGGAAGCAACACAGATATTCAGTCTATATTTTGATTCATTTTATATTACCATATATGCATGAAAGATTGCAGCCTTACTATACTCAAAATTCTTTTTTGCTAGCAAATTTTGTTTCTTTTATAAACAAGCTGTTTGATTATCTAATATTAATTAGAGATTTGATATCCCACATATTCTTCATTGCACTTTTCCCGAACTTTATACCCTTTACTGTAGACTCAGGAGTGTCAAACTTGATTTCATTGAGGGCCACATCAAGGTTGTGTTTGACGTCGGGGGGCTGGTGTAGCCAGCTCGACATCACTCGTGGGATGCCTGTGGCAGCCTGAGCACTCTGTCAGTGAAAATGGGCTTCTGAGTTCTGTTTTTGGCTGCAACAGCCTCTTGCAATCCTCTGCTAGTGAAAACAGCTCAGGAGGGCCACCCAAGCTCTGTTTTTGCTGGCAGATGCACCATGGGCCGGTCCTACGTGATTTCCTGCTGTAGATGGTTTATGCTTCACAATTGTCCAAAGACCTTACCTGTTGGGAATTATGGAAGATAGAAATATAAGGATCAGGTTGAGAGATAGTTTTTTGGCATAATCGACATCTAATATCACAATTCTGTGATATTATCCTTAATATCACAGAACTGAGGAACTGGATTTTGCATCATCTTGTAAGATTTTGTGGGAGGTTGCAGAGTTTTGAGAGATTTTGAGGGTTTTTTGTGGGCATGCCTGAGAGCAGGTACCCCAAGTGTAATACATAATATTTATACCTTTCAACAAGTAAGGTATACTTCAACATAGGCTTCCATGTTTTGGTATATAGCCATGGCAGATTGGTTACTGAGAGACAGCTTTAGTCTGATTGGAATTATATTTTTTTTAGTTATAAATGACAGGCAATGAATGCATATCTTAATATTGCTGCCATATAAGAGGCTCTCCATACATTACAAGAAAGACAGATAGACTAACACAGGGGTATCAAAGTCAAGGCCCACAGGCTAGATCTGGCCCGCAGGGCACTTAAATCTGGCCCATAGAGCCAGCCTAGAAATAGCAAAGGACTGGCCCATGGTGCCTCTGGCAGCCAAAACGGGGCACAGGGCCAGCAGAATGCTGCAGGAGGTGCCCGTCCCCCCACCCCAGCCAAACCACGGAGAGAAAGTAAAATGCTGATCTACCCTCTTGAAGAAATCCAGTTTGACATCCCTAGACTAGGAGGAAAACTCTTATATATCATTGAAGTAATGCTTTTCTGGGTGCTGGAAAGAATATATTGCAGATTTTATTTACAGTTTCTCTTTAACAATGATCTCTTTTCCATGCACTTGTATGTAGACGCTTGACACTGACAGATATTGAAAGAATTGCTCCCTTGGCTGAAGGGGCCCTACCTTACAACCTGGCGGAACTGCAGAGACAGGTAGGTACTTTCAGGGAAAGGCTAAGTCTACCGTATCAGTTCCAGTAAATGGTTGGAAGTTAAAACTCCTGAGATTAAGTTAAATACCTTACCATTTAAAGATTTATGTGACATATTTATTGACCTTTGTTGAAAAATGCCACTGTTTTTTCCCCAAAAAACGTCTCTGCTGAACGACTAAAATGCTTCTCATAGTGCTCCAAATGATAATAATAAAAAAGGGGTTTGACTGAAGTAGTGAGGGGCGTAAGCAAAACTAATGCCTCTGATCCATTCTTTTAAGGAGCTCTCCAAACAACTATTTTACCAGTTTTAATAGAACTTGGAGGTGTGGTAGCTGCCTACAGAGTGATGTAGACAACTCTCTGATGATGGGAATGCCTCTAGGCCCCCAACCCAAATTTTCAAGGAAGTTGCTCCTTATCATAAAAATAAGCAGTTGTGTTTCTGCTTGACCTCTGACAATTCTGCATGTAAAAGCTTGTGTTTTGATATTTCTTAAAACCAATAATTCCTGATAACAGAAATACCTCATTTAAAAAGAATAAATCTCAGTGCTCACAGCATATAATCAACTGCCAGAGTGTGATTTGTTTTGGAAGAAAATATAGGCTCATGGAATTATTTTTATGAGTCTGTGTTATGCCAGTTTCTCTGTTTGCAAATGACTGCATTATCTATTTGTGTTAAAACTCATTTTCAAAATTAACTTGCCTCTAATATTTCAGTATATTTCTGTTGTTGGCCAATAATGCCACTCAGTTATTATACTTTAACAATCAACATATGAAAGATTTGTTAAACTAATTATCCTGGAGATTGACCAGGACAATTTAACTACACTATCTTTCTGAATTTTACTTAGTTGCTTGCTAGTGTTTTTTTTTTTTTTTGAACTTGTTGCCATAGCAATGCTGCACGTTTATTATTTAAACATTGATTGTGGGAAAACACTGCTTAAATTGGTTGCATTAAAATGAATAGAAATAGAAATGTATGTTCTATGTTTTGCTTGTCCTTTTGAGATGAAAAACTACATAAAAATAAATTGGGTGTCTGTATTATTTTACTGAATTCAATAAAAGATTCAGGATTGCTTGCCTCTGACTCGGGATGCTTTTATGTAAATGTTACTAATGGACAGATTGGACTGGGATTAATTTTGATTGTTTGTCTTATTCACCTCTTTTAATTTCTCTAAGCATAGTGCATGTTGTGAAGTTGCACACTCATTCCTGAGTACTCACACGGGTACTTTTAAAAACAATATTAGATGGAAATTTGTAAATCCAGCTCGCCAATTCCTCCTATAAAAATGATACATGTCATAGATTCCTGATAATGAAATAATGTGTAATTTCACTAAAATCTTTAAACCTGTATAAGGTCATTGTTTTAAGAGACCATTGCCATATTACTTTTCCTCCATATCATCACAATGTAAAAGTATATTGCTAAGAAGCAGTTTTTATTAGTAGATAGGTTCATGTTATCTCTTCTAAGCCACAAAGGACATTGAGGGAATGGGTTGATATCTAAAGGCAGGCAATATGTTTGGATACCTTGTGAAATTATTATGTTGAACCATGTGCTTTACCCATTAACAGGTCACTCTGGAAGCAGCCAGTAGATAGATTTGTGAGTCAGGAAAGAACTAACATCGTCTATGTTGTCTGCAGGAAGAATACCTAATACGAGAAAGTAGAACTTACAATTAATGCTTCCAATGAATGAGTAGGTAAAATGCAGTCTTTTGCCATTTATGCAAAATTAACAATTTGAGAACACAAGAAACGAGACAAATAAATGACCCGGTTTCATTGATTTTTATAGAAGTTGTTTGATACAAATGCTGAGTTTGGACCAAACATTTAGTGAAGAGGGAATTATTTTGTCATTTAGTTCTGCTTTGTGGAGTGACCTACCTCTCAACATGACTTCAGTTCATAGCTTAGCCAAGTACTGTTCTTACTTTTTTATTTTTTTTATTTTTTTTAACAAATTTTATTCAGTTTTTCACATTAAAAACAAAAACCTCTTTTTAGTGGACAACATATTTCTGGGTCATTACCTTTACATACAAATATGACAGCAATTATACATTCATATATGCATACTTAATTCTATTCTTACCTTTTCCATTCCGAATTTTCAGTAAAGAGTGAAACAAACACATTAATTCTAGCCTCTTTAATTGATCTCAATTGAAACATCTTTTTGTTTCATTTCAATTATTTCAAATATAATCCTCTAATATTTATTTTAAAAATAAAGATAAACAATATGTGTTTGCCTAATAATAATAATAAAAAGTTACCAATGTCTCTCCTTGCTTTTAATAGTCTCTGTTAATTTATTAATTTAGTTGGTCTTTAGTCTGTCATATTCCCTTTTCATTGCACATTCTTTTTATATATTCTAGATTAATACAAATTTTAACACTAAAAAAACCAAGTATAGGTTTTCCCCCTTTTACTGCTTTGAGTGTGACACCTCAATGATTAAAATATACCTTTATTCCTTTACCCTAACCCTTTATTCCCTCATCTTGATTCCCATTAACCATTATTTTTAAGGTTACAATAATAATCATAACATCTTTTCATTTGGATTCCGCAGCATATTTCCCCCCCTTGATTTTTAATAAGAGTTATCAGTATCTATATTACCCTATTTTCAAAATATTTTTCATTGCAGAAATATTCTTGTTACCCCTTGTCACCTTGTAGAATCCCCTTTTTAATTCATCAACCATTATCTCTGAAAAAACAATTTCTTTTCAACATTTTACTATTTCCGTATTTCTTTACTTCATGCACCTGTTTCTTACTGCTTCTCCTCCCGCTCTTTTCCCCATATCTTTTCTCATTCCAGTTTATATTCCTCTCTTTCTTCATATCTTCCTTTCCCCTTTTCTGTTGGATCTTTCTGCCTTTCCTGTCTTCACAGGTATTGCCCCTTTTGTTTTTGTTTTTGTTTTTTGTTTTTTATAAATTTTTATTAATTTTCTACAAACAGACAAACATACAAAACATTAAAAACATCTACTCTCATATATACTTCCGGTGTATCGGTTGGTTCATCAGTTTTGTGCATTCATTTTATAGTGTCAATTACAATTATATTGCATAACCACTCATATTGTCAATCCATATTCTAATATTACTAAAAAAATAAAATAAAAAAATCTTTTTCTGACTATACTTTTAATCATTCATGCTTTGTGAGATAGCAATACTTCAAACAGTTTATTCTATAACTTATCATATAATCATAACAAATCAATCTAAAAACTCTTCATATATATAATATTAATGCTCTATTATTGTATTTTATCATCTAACCATTGATAAAAAAACCCCAAATTGCATAAAATTGTTTATCTTCTTGTTCTCTAATTTCAAATGTCAATCTACTCATCTCAGCACATTCCAATATTTTCTCAATAATTTCTTCCTGCAATGGCATTTTCTCATTCTTCCAGTTTTTAGCAAATACAATCCTAGCCGCTGTTAATACATTTACAATCAAATATTTCAAGTCTTTATTATATATATCAGGTAAAATTCCCAATAAAAAGGTCTCTGGTTTCAAGTCTATGTGTTTCTTTGTCATTTTTTCCAACCACATGTGAATTTTAGTCCAATATTTTCTGGCATTCTCACAAGTCCACCACATATGATAGTATGAGCCAGGTATCTGATGACATTTCCAACATTTTTCAGATTTGTTCTTGAACATTCTTGCTATTCTTGTCGGGGGAAGGTGCCACCTGTAAAACATCTTATACAAGTTTTCTTTATATGCTATTGACATTGTCATTTTATAATTTTGAGACCACAATTTTTGCCATTGCTCTAAATCAATCCCATATCCAAAATTCTTCCCCCAAGCAATCATAGTTTCTTTAACTTGTTCTTCCTCTAGCTTAATTCCCAATAAATAACCATATAACTTTTTAATCACTTTCTCATCAGTACCCATCAATATCTTATCTAAATCAGTCTGTTTATCGTAGAATCCTTCCGTTTTAAAATCTTCAAGATATCTTGAGTGTATTTGCGCATATGAAAACCAATTCATCCTTATACCTTGTTCCTCTAAATTTTGGATCGTTTTAAGTCCACCCTTTTCATCCAACAGTTCCCCATATCTAACTGTTTGTTCCTTTTTATAGATCATAGGATAGGAAAATGCTTCAATAGTCGATAACCAAACTGGAATTTTCAAGTAACATTGTTTTTTTATCTTCTCCCAATTTAACCACAAAGACTCCCGTATATAATGTCTTCTGAAATACCCCTGTGTTTTAGTTCCCTTGTACCATAAAAAAGCATGCCAGCCCAACAGTAAATCATGTCCTTCTAATGTCAACAATCTATGTTTTCTTAATGTTATCCATTCTTTGACCCACATCAAACTTGCAGCTTGATAATACAGTTCCCAATTAGGCAGGCCAAAACCTCCTCTATTTCTAGCATCTTGCAAAAGTTTTAACTTTATTCTCGCTTTTTTACCTTGCCATATAAATTTCAACATAGTTTTATTTAAATCTTCAAAATAGTCTTTTCCAAATCTAATTGGTATTGTTTGAAAGAGAAATAAAATTCTAGGTAAAATATTCATCTTAATTGTTGAAATTCTCCCTATTAATGACAATTGTAAATTTTCCCATTTCTTCAAATCTGTAATTATCTGTTGTTTGAGTTTAATATAATTATTCTCTTTTAATGTGCTACATCTTGCTGTCAAATATATCCCCAGATACTTAACCTTATTTGTAATTTGAATTTTCAAAAGATCTGTCAGTTCTTCTCTTTGTCTCAATAACATGTTTTTTGTCAAAATCTTTGTTTTATCTTTATTTATTTTCAAGCCAGCCATCTCACCATATGTCTCTTTCTTTTCCAATAACTTTGGAGCGGTTTCTAACGGGTCTTCCAGAATAAAAGCTAGATCGTCAGCAAAAGCTTGTAGTTTAAATTCTTCCTTTTTAATTTTCATTCCTTTTATATTTTTGTCATCTCTAATATTTCTATTCAACACTTCCAAAGTTAATACGAATAACAAAGGAGATAGGGGACATCCTTGTCTTGTACCTCTTCTTATATTAATAAGATCTGTAAATTCTCCCTCCATCATTACCTTTGCTGTCTGTTTATTATATATGGCTTCTATTGCTTGAATAAATTTTCTGGCAAAGCCCATCTGTTCCAATAATAATAACATAAATCTCCAGTTCACGTTGTCAAATGCCTTTTGAGCATCTAGGAATATCAAAGCCATTTGTTTTTCAGGATGAGCCTCATAATATTCCAAGGTATCCAAAATTACTCTCATGTTGTCTCTAATTTGTCTCTTTGGTAGAAATCCATTTTGATCTGGATGAATAAAATTATTTAAATATTTTTTCAGTCTTTCTGCTAAGATTGAAGCAAAGATTTTATAATCTGCATTCAATAAGGAAATAGGTCTATAGTTCTTAATTTGCAACGGGTCAGCCTCTTCCTTTAAAATAAGTGTAATATAAGCCTCTGACCATGTTTTGGGTGTCATCTTCTTTAACATAACTTCATTCATAATTTCTGACAATGGAGTGTTCAATGATTCTTGAAATTTTTTATAGAATTCTGCCGGAAGCCCATCTGGACCTGGTGCTTTCCCATTATTTTGTCTTTTAAATGCTTCATTTAATTCCATCATTGTTATGTTGCTTTCTAGCATTTCTTCAGTCTCTTTAGGTATCTTCGGTAAGTTAACATTCTGTAAATACTGTTTAATTTTTTCCTCATCAATATTCTCTTGTTTATATAGTTGTCCATAATAATCTCGAATAATTCCCTTTTTCTCCTTATTACCACAACAAACTTGACCTTGATCATCTATTAGTTTCAATATTTTTCTTGATTCCTTCTCCTTTCTCAGTTTATATGCTAGCCATCTACCTGGTTTATTTGCATCTTCAAAATAATTCTGTTTAGAATTTCTAATTTTCTGTGCCAGTTCTTCTTTCTCTATTAATTCCATTTTATGCTTAATTACATCCAGTTTTAATTTAATATCTTTTTTCTGTGGTATTTTCTGTAGTTCTTTTTCAAGTCTTATATATTCATCTTCCAAGGCCTTGGAGGTTTGTCTTTTCCTAATATTCTTTTTTCTTGTATAGTCTATTATCAAACCTCTTACATATGCCTTCATTGTATCCCAAACATTCTGTATTGAAGTATCTTCTTTTTTATTTTCTTTAAAAAAAAAAAACCAATTCCTTCTCCATCCATTGTATAAAATCTTTCTCCTTTAAAATAGTATTGTTTAATGTCCATCTCGATCTTTTTTTTTGTCCCTTCCATTTAATTGTCATTGGACTATGATCTGCCCAAGTACTTATTTCAATATTTGTTTCTTGAATAGTAGATATTAATTCTGTTGAGATCCAAATCATATCTAATCTGGACCATGACAAATGTCTATTAGAATAAAAAGTATATTGTTTAGTTTTAACATTTCTTTCCCTCCAAATATCTTTTAAGGTTAATTCATCTGTCATTTTAAAAAAAGATTTAGGGAGAATCTTTCTATTTTGTTTTGTTGTTGTTGTTATATAGTCCAATTTATTGTCCACAATTCCATTAAAGTCTCCCATCATAATTATGTTAACATAGTCCAGTCTAATTATTTCCATATGTAGTTTTTTATAAAACTCTTCTTGTTTATCATTCGGAGCATAAATTGCAATCAAGAGTATTTTTTTATTATTATCCATTATTTCCACCATTAATACTCTTCCATCTTCATCCGTGTAGATCAGTTTTGCTGGAATATCTTCTTTAATGTAGAGAACCACTCCTCTTTTCTTACATTGAATCAAAGAAGTAAATATTTTCCCTAATTTTGGCTGTACTAACAATTGCTCATGTTGCTTTTTAATATGAACTTCTTGTAAGCAAATTATATCAAATTTTAATTTCTCTAATTTGTGAAAGGTTTTCCTTCTTTTAACAGCTGAGTTAAGTCCATTTATATTCATTGTAATCAGTTTTTTTTCTTCCATGATTATGCTTTATATTTAGGTCTAACAGCTCTCGTAGCTCTCACTTCACGTTGTTCTTTACTGTCTACCTGTCCACCTACAACTCCTTTCTCTTTTTCAATCTCCAGTTGTTCCTCCTGAAACTCAATTAATGAGACCTCTTTCTCTGCCTCCTCTTTTTTTCTTCCGAAAAATTCTGCATAAAAAAGTTCTGCTTTTTCAATCGAGTCAATTCTATGTCTCTGCTCTTGCCACGTAAAAATTAGTCCTTCTGGTATCAGCCATCTATAGTTCACTTCATTTTCCAGTAACATTTTGGTCAAAAATCGATATTCTCTTCTCATCTCTCTCACTCTTCTAGGTATTTGTTTTAAAACTACAATCTCTTTGCCTTTATATTTCAATGCTTTTTCTCTTGCCACTTGTAATATTTGTGTTCTGATGGATTTTTTAGTAAATCTAATATGTACTTCCTTTGGTAGTTTATTTCTCATCGCATATCTTGTATAAACTTGGTATATCTCATCTACTCCGTCCATCATCTTTTCCTCAGTAATTTCCAGAAGATCTGCCAATATTTCTATCATTATCACAGCCAAATTTTCTCCTTTTTCCTCTTCTATATTTTGGAATCTAAGATAAAATTCTGATCTTTCCATCTCCCACCTCAACATCCCATTTTTTTCTTGTTCTACCACTGTTAATCTAGTGTCAATATTTCCAATCTTCTCCTCTCTTTGTTTTCCTTCTACCTCAATTTTTTGGAATCTCTCCTCATACTTTCCCATCATTTGTTTAAGATTTTCATCAGATTTCTCTATTTTTTTATCCATGGTATCTATTTTTATCTTAATATCTTGAATTCCTTGCATAATCATCTGTAAATTTGCTTTTTCTTGTTCCTTATCTTGCTTCAACATTGTCTGAATTAAAAGTTGTCCTTCAGGTGATGGGGAAGCAGAGGTAGAAGCAAAAACGCCGAATGATTTTGATTTCCTGCTCATTTTAATATTTCCAAGGCTTCAAGCTCTCTTTGACTTTGAATCCAGCTGGTATAGTAACCAAATATAGTCCAAAAAAATCAAAAAAAAAGAAATCCAATAGTAAAAAGCCCAAAACCAAAAAAGAAAAAAGGAAAAAGGAAAAAGAAAGGTCTTCAGGTTCTTCTACACCCTAATCCAATTAAAATAAATGGAAGAAGCGAAGAAGCAAGAGAAAAAAAAAGAAAGAAAAGAAAAAAGAAAGAGCTCTGAGGCTTTCCCTTTAAAATAAAAAGCAAAAATACTAGAGTTAAAATTTACAAAAAGGCTGGCGAGTAGGAGTTTCAAAGGTATATATATATATATATATGCACTGTACACTGCACTTTATTTCTTTATCCAAGGCTCTTATTATAACTGTCTTCTCCAGCAACTTCAAAGCCAAGCCTCAAATGTTGAAATATTGATAAGAGTCCAAGAGAGCACCTGTAATAATATTTTACTGTATTCTCCCTCTATCTTATCACATTAAAATGTCCTTGAAAAGAAGTGCTTTTCTCCCCAATTCAAATAAAATATTTTCAAGCCTCTAGTTGGCAGTGTTGCAGCATCTCTTAATACTCTTTCCCCCCCCAGCCAAAAGAAAAAATATTTATAAAAGACTCAAACAAAAAGAAAAAAAAGATAGCCAAAGGGAGCCTCTATCCTAAAAAGAAAGTTAAAAAGATAAAAAATAAAAATCAAGTGAAAAATAAAAATATATATAAGAGAAAATTCAATCCGGTTACCTACAAAGTCACATTAAAGTCCTCAAAGAAAATAAGAAAAGAAATCCAAGTCTCAATTTGACATCACTTAAACGCCGCTCAACCAAGGTTCAGTCAAGCAAAAATAAAGTCACAGATTTCTTCTTTGTTCAGGATGTCCTTTCAAGTCTTAATCAATTTATAATGCAAAAGAATTTCTCACCCAACCGATACACGCTCATTTAAGTCCCTTTCTTTCCGGAGTTGTCCCGACTTCAGCAGCTTTGGAGGCTGTCTTTCCGCTTCCAGCAAAAGGGCTTCTCCTGGATCAAACCAGAGATTTTGCGATATCTCTGGGATCCTGGGACTGTGCCCTTCACAATCCCCGTCTCTACGGGACGGTTTAGGTCCGTTAGAACCGACCAGAGGCAAAAATATCAGCTGAGATCTCAGAGCCCCGAGATCGCAGCTGTAACACCGAGACGTAGCTCCGCCTTCTCTCCATTGCCCCTTTTGATGGCCTTCTTAAATCTCAACTTTTTTACCTTCCTTCTTTCCCCACTTCTTTGTAGTGTTCTTTGTGTTAATTGTCTATTTAAAATGTCTTCCCCTTGAGTCGACTCCTCCTCCTCTGAAGCTCTTTCTTCTTGTTCTTCAGTCGCCATTTCCATTTTTTCTAACACAGAGCAAAGTGATTCGCCTCTTTCCTGTAGTAATTCTCTCATATTTTTAAGTTCCATTTTTAATTCCCGAAGAGATATCATCATTACACACTCTTATATTTCATTATCATTAAAGTCCACACACAAAAAAACCACTTTTACTTTCCTTCTTTCTTCTTTCAATTTTCTAAAGTTCTCAGTTATTCCAGCCGAGGGTCTATGCCAAAAACATCAATCAATCCCACAGTCAGTCTTTCCTTGCTTTTTTCTTTATTCTGGTTATGCTTTCACTTTCTAAGATTCTTACTTTATTTCAATATTTCTTTAATGTTATATCCAGACAAGTTCATTCAGAAACAGGATGCTTTCTGTTTTGTTTGAGCTCAAGTTTTTGTCAAAAGGTGGCACTCTCCATTATACAAAGTCTTCACCTTTTTCCCCTATTTTTTTATTTAAGGTTTTTCGAACCTCAATATTCTAGCACAGTCCAGTCTCCAATTTGTAAACTTTATTATTATTATTTTTTGACAATTTTAAATCCAGCTTTATTTTATGCTTGTTTATTCCCAAAATATTTTCATCCCATTTAGTTAAATCTTTAGTTCCAGCTTCTTCCTTTCCTGGTTCAAAGCCCCACTTAGCTATCAAAAATATTTTCTTATTTTTTTTCCTGTCCCTTTTTAATTTCGCCGCTCACTTTTCTTTTTTTAAAAATTCCATGTTACCTTAATCCCGGGATACTTTTGTTTAGCTGTATTGCCCAGTTGTCCCGGTTGAGATGTTATCCACCTCTTTCTTCCGTCCTGCACACATCTTAATCCAGCTGAGTCCTCCTCTTCGGGGTGGCCATTTTAAACCACCGCTGTAGTTGTCTTCGGGGGGAAAAAGACCAAGCCGGGGTGGGGGGGAGATGAGGCGGGAAAATGCTCAGAGAGCACCAAGGATCCCTCAATTCTGCTGTGTTCTGCCTTTTCAGGAAAGACCCTTGTGCAGGCTTTATGTCAGTGTCATAGTACTGCTGACTGCTACTTGGATAGTCCCAAGCTGCAATGCAAAGGGGGACAGGCCTGGTGAGGGACCTCTGTTCTAAGTGCACTCTGTGGAGTGGCTTTTGGACAAAGAAATGGGGAGCAGGATGCAGCCCAAACTTGCCTATTTCCATTTTTTATTAACCTACTTTTTCTGCCTATTGTACATGCAAAACAAGAATAGGAGCTGGCCTTTCTACCACACTAGTTGCTGATATGATCACTGGAAAAATGCCTTTATTTTGCTGCTTAATATCCATGTGCGGGAGCTTTGTGGAGAGATGCTTGTGACAGTCCTTTTCTGTTTATAAATATTCATACTCTGAAAGCCATAGCATTAATTTTACTGATTTGCATCTTCTATCTGAATGCAGGCAATCCATGGGATGTGGTAAGCATTTTCATAAATAGGTTGTAAGTTATATTTCCATCAGAAGAAAAAAGAGCATCTGCATTGTTATAACTTTTTTATTGCCTGAGTAGTAGCCTTAGGAATAGAGGCTGCACTGAGAACAAGGATGAGGAGAAATCAGGGGGAAAAAATCACATTTAGGATTTCTTCTTCCTTTCTACTATTGTAAAGTTGGTTGGTTTCCAGCCACTAATTCTAAATACTTTGGATTTGTTTTGAACAAGCCCAAAGAGCTGTTGAAATGAGCCATGGTTTGGGTAGGAAAACATACATGAAAGAGTATGGCTTTTTTTTTTTTTTGGTTCTCTGCTATTGTATTTCTCTCCTGCCTTATTCTCCAAACCAGTGCTTGGAAACTTGGTGACTTTAAAATAGGTGGTCTACAACTCAGAATTCCCCAGCCAGCATGAAATCCACCTATCTTAAAGATACCAAGGTTGAGAAATGCTGCTCTAGATGCTGGTTCTCCTTAATATCACTCCCAGAACCACTAACTGAGAGTGATTGGGTTACTTTAGGGTGACTTTAGACCTTTAAACCAGGAAGTTTCCATGGCTGAGGATGGACTTGAACTTGGATCTCACTGCTCCAAGTCTAGCCTCTTAACCCACTCCTTTATGTTGATTCTTCATTTCTCACTGGTCTTCATATGTTCACTGAAAGTTAAGTAGTGTATAGATTACAGTACTTCTTTTCTGGCATGTCGGTATAACTATACACTGTTCCTAACAGGCATCACATTTGCTTTGAATCGAGATGATTGATTAGAGTTCCTGCATGGAAGAGTGGCCCCTCCAGTGAAGCAAATGATGCTTCCTTCCTTGTGGATATGTTCAATGGAGTGGCTGCTGGATGTAGGAATTTTAAACAAGTATCGTAGTATGTAGAGGTCTTGGGATGAAAATGTTGCTACTGATAGTATCACGTGAATTCTTTTCTTTGGAATGCCAAGAGTTTAGCTCAGCTTGAATGTAAAAGGAAGTGAGGTATCCAGAACCACACATTCCTCATTTATATGGCAAGGTAAGAACAACAACAACCTGTTGTCAGCTATTAAACTGTTAACACTTTCCCCCCCATAAAACAGATGACTAAGATTATCACAGAAAGAGGGAACAAACATATTTGGGAAGATCTTTATTTGTTGTTTTCATCAGAACCTATTTTTTAAAAGGGCCTTCTTTTGGAGCAAACTCGATTTCATGTTTGATCAGAATATTGTCTATAGCATGTATTTCATTTTTCTTTTACAAAACAGCAGCTGAGTAGAGCAAATTTTAGAGCAAGCTCCAGTATGTTAACTATGTGCCTGTTTCTTATTCCCAATCAGGATTATGTCTCTGAAAGATAATTATTTTGCCATTAAAGCTGTGATTCAATGCTGTATCTTGAAAGAAAGGCAATTATTTCAGTGGATTTAATTTTTTTTATTATCACTCAGGCCACAACTGCTTTTAGCCCTTAATTAGTTTTTGACCAATTTCATATATGACTTTTATTTAACTACGCTTTTTTCTTTCCCCCACTTCTTCTTTCTTTGCTCTGTCTGTTTCTGTCCCATTCTTTTCACACAGCAATCCTATGGTGATAGGGGCAGGCCTATCTGGCTTCAGATAGCTGAGTCTGCTTACAGGTTCACTTTGGGCTCAGTTGCTGGAGGTAAGTAACATGTGACTGTGAATGTTTCAAGACAGGACTGTTGTAATATTATCTGGCTAGTGTAGTTGTACATCTGCTAAGATAGCAATAGCAGTAGTACTTAGACATATACCACTTCATAGTGCTTTACAGCTCTCTCTAAGTGATTTACAGAGTCAGCATATTGCCCCCAACAATTTTGGGTGGCTCCTCATTTTACCCACCTTGGAAGGATGAGTCAACATTGAGCCTGGTGGGATTTGAACTGCCAAATTGCAGGCAGACAACAGTCAGCAGAAGTAGCCTAAACACTGCACCACCGAGGCTCAGATTGCTATTCATTTCAATAGCCCTTAGACTTAAATACTGCTTCACAGTGCTTTACAACCCTTTCTAAATGGTTTACAGAGACAGCATATTGCCCCCAATAATCTGCGTCCTCATTTTACTGACCTCAGAAAGATGGAAAGCTGAGTCAACCTTGAGTCAGTCAGAAATGAACTCTAAGATGTGGAATGTAGAGTTTGCCTGCAATATTGCATTCCAGCCACTGCACCACCATGGCTCTAAAGAGAAATCTGAATTGTTCTTTCTTTTGTTTTCTTTCTTTCTTTTTTAATATATGAAGACTGTAGTTTTTTAGATCAGTCTCCTAGCTTGTTTTTGAAGCCAAACTTGCAGAATGATGTAAGGCCAGGAGTGTGAAACTTGCAGCCCATGGCCCGGATGTGTCATACTCTGGACACCCCCACCCCTGGTTTAGCGAAGGGGGAAAAAGTTATGATATGTCATGTGACAATAACGTGACATGAGTTTGACACCCGTGATGTAAGGAATCTTCTCAGATGCAGTTTCAGAGTCATTTTTGGATTAAATTGTGGTAGAACTGCTATTCAATTTTCAAAAGGGAAAACATGACATTTAATCTCTTATTATAAATAACTATTTGTGATAGTTATCATTAGTTATTAGCATGTTTCCCAAAAGGACACTGTAAAATACACCCACGTACACAAAGCACCATCTGTCACCCTTCAGAGTTTTGTTCTGTTAAAACATAGGATGAATAATTGGAGATTTCAGTTAATCTTTCAAACCATTGGAAGACTGAAGAAGATCCCACCTCCTGCCCTGCACATCCTTTCCCTTCCTTCCCCATCTTTTCATTTTTATTGTTATTAAATGATTTTTATGATTTTATTGCTTTTATATATAAGCCACCCAGAGTTGCCTTGTAGAGAGAGAGGCGGCAAACTAATTTAACAAACAAACAAACTTTCTATATGATTGTTGCCTTGCTGTGTTTGTTGTTATAGCAAGGGGTGGGGAGAAATGGTCACTTAATTTGAAAAATAATTTGAGAACTAATTAATTAACCTGGTGGCTCCTCCAGATTTAATGCTTTAGAGGAAGTATCCTGGGAACATTTCAATCCCCCATTATAAGTACAAAAGCCACACGTGGCGGCCCCAAATCTTCAAAAAGAGTGATTTGTTTGTTTGTTTGTTTAATTCAACTTATATGCCACCCGCCTCACTATCTGAAGCAATTTTGACTTACAGAGCCATAAAATCATAAATATAAAAGCATTAAAATTAACAATAATTAAATGAAGCCTAAAGACCAAAAACATGAAAAATACAGGCAAGGGCTTTTATCTATCACTCATCAATCTCCTCCAGCAAAAACCATCCCCAGTGGGGTCCCAAGCCAACTTGGAAGTCAGTTTTTAATGCCTCTCTTGAAGGCCAAAAGGGTGATTGTGGATCTCCCCTCCAGTGACAAGACCTTCCAGATTTGGAATATTTGTTCAAAAAGTACAAAACAACCATCTCTTAAACTTTTCCTTCACTTCAGTTCTCAGAAATGCCTGGACAAGTCCTTGCAGTTTTCTTGGCAAGTTTTTTCTTCAGAAGTGTTTTGCCACTGCTTCATTGAGAGACAGTGACTGACCCAAGGTCACCCAGTTGGCTTTGTGCTTAGGGCGGGAGTAGAATTCAGTCTCCTGGTTTCTAGACATCAGTCTTTAATCAGTCTTAACCACTAGGCCAAACTGGATTTCTAATTTGTTAGAAAATGAAAAATGGTCAAATACTTGTCCTTCTTCAGGAAGAAAAGCTAGAGTTTCCATCTGTTCTTCCCTCCCTCTGTTTCCTTTTATATATATGTTAGTAAGAGCAAACAACCCAAGCACATTAAGGGTGGCATAATAAATGAATATATGCATTACAGTGATTTTAAAAAAAGCTAAGGGGAGAAATAGAAATACAAAGAAGAAAAGAGGGATGCATATAATATTAATATCAAATGGCTTCCATCTGACCTGAGAATTTTTCTCCAGAATAGAAATGTCTCCATACAAAGTTAGAAGATAGAAGCAGGTTCTTTTCTCTGCCATGCCACAGGTTTCAGGAACATGCCAGAAGTTTAATTTGGTTTGAGATATGGCACCTGAACCTCATTTTAATGCCAGATCTCAGCAGCAACATGAAATAGAAAATGTGAATATTTACCCTGAATCTAAACTGTTTAGGATTATAATTCAGAAGCAGATTTCAGAAACAGCTATTCCTCCTATAATTTCCCTGCTTCCCACTCACCCTTTGGGTTTTCTTCTTGGTTCAGAAGAGCACCCATAACTTGATGCTCTCTAGACTTGTCTGGGGTGTTGGAGAAAGGCTGACATAATTACAGTCACTTAAGGTTGTGGAACCTATTTTTGTGGGTGTGCACAATGAGAAATCAGACTATCAAGTTGATGTTCTTTTTTTGGTCCTTCTTCTCAGCTGTGGGAGCTACTGCAGTATATCCTATTGACTTGGTAAAGACTCGCATGCAGAACCAGCGCTCCACTGGCTCGGTGGTAGGAGAGTTGATGTACAAAAACAGTTTTGATTGTTTTAAGAAGGTTTTGCGCTATGAGGGATTTTTTGGCCTTTATAGAGGTAAGGAGGCAATGGGTGTGTTTCAAATTTGCCTGAAGGGTATTTGAAGGGCATTATGGCCCTCGTCTTGTGTGCTCTAAATTCAGGAGTCTTCTGAAATGAAGGGAGCTTCCATTAGACTGGGAGGTAGCTCAGTGTCTAGATATTGGTTCTTGTTCTGAAGTCAGAAGATGAACTTATAGTTGGAATGGGGCAGTACATGCCACCTACTTTAATGGGATTGTCCCTTTTTCAAAGATTGCAAAACACTGAGCTGCTGTGTCATTAGGATACATCCTCATCACCAAACAACTATAGAAACTGATTTGTAAGTGGGGAGAGCATAAGCAACATACCTTTTTTGTGGGGGGGGGGGGGCTGGTGTCCTCTATTTGTAAATAGTTCCCTTTTTGTAAAGTGCACATTGAAGAATGTTAGTCTGTGGTAGCCAAAAAATTGAATGGAATCCAGTCCCATCTTTTTAGACTAGCACATTTTATTACCGGGCAATGTTTTGGTTGGATCTACAGCTCACTTCATTAGATGCCTTCTCAAAGGATGACATGAACTCATGGAAACCTTATACCTTTTAATACATTATATTGGTCTGAAAAGATACTGTAACAAACATGCAGGGACTCCAAAACCTAACAGGCAAAACCTAATTACCGAACCGGTAGTAACACCGATTGAATCCCACCCCTGTAGAAGAGGCTGGGGAATATTGCAGTAGAAAGAAGGAATTGTCCCAAATTGGACAAAATAACTTTATGTGAGCAGATCTCTGCTGGTTTGGAGCTTTCCCAATTCCCCCCCATCCCTCATTGTTCAGGGTAGCAAAGGGATGCCAGGGATTGTATAATGGCTTCTGGTTCCTGGGATTCAAGCCCCACCATTGTTACCTGATGACTCAGTAACATGAAAGGATTTCTTTGGTTGTGTTCATTCAAGCATCTTCAGGCTCAATATGATTCCTGTCTTATTTCTGAGTTTAAAAAAGTCATAATTTGATGAGAATGAATGAAGTCTCCAAAAGATTGATTGCCAATTGATCAAATTAGCAAGGAGTCTTTTTGTGTTGAAAAGAGGATTGTAATGTATGCTGAGAACATATTGTAAGAAGAGTTTGGAAATCCTGGGAGAAGGAAGTACAGTTGATTTCATCAGGAATTGATGCTCATGAAAATACATCATCAAACTGCCCACCTACAAACAACAGATTTCCCAGATATAGCACAGCGAGAATTTTTCTTTTAAAAAAAGTTATGTCAACATATTTGTGAAGATAATTGTCCATGGAAGTTCTTTGTGTGAATGGATTAGTACTGAACAACCAAATGTTTGTGCTATCTATGTATGTCTAGGTATAATAATTGTGATAAATCTGTTTTATTTATACAGGGTTACTTCCACAGCTCATTGGTGTTGCTCCAGAAAAAGCCATAAAGCTTACAGTAAGTCTATTAAAGATCAATTAAATTCCTTTCCCCTTTTTCTTTTAGAAACATTTATGGTACATAATATATGCATTTATTCAGAAGTGTAATTCATTGGGGCTTAAACCTCTGCAATACACATGCACATATTTCTCAAACATTGTAATCTATCTTTGAAAGGAATTGCTTTTGATTTTCAGGTCTTCTTGATGTGTTAAATTGGAAGTGAAAACTATGGGAATTGAAAATTATGGGAAGCGGTATAATAGTATAAAATGTATGTTGCTTTTTTTTAATTAGGTCAATGACTTTGTCAGAGATAAATTCACTCAGAGAGATGGTTCCATCCCACTGTTTGCAGAGATCCTTGCAGGAGGCTGTGTAAGTACTAACATTGTAGAATGGAGTCTGCTGTCTGCTCTCTGTTTGTATTACAGTGACAGCTTAATACAGTTATTAACCAAGTCATGGGAAGAACTGTCTGAATTTCAAGGTGAAAATGTTTCAGCATTTCCTATTGGTGCTACAATAATGCTTAAATAGGATAGATTCTGTCAGTTCATGGACCATTTTTACGCTACAGCATTGATACTGCTTCAGCCATCATGCGTTTGCTATAATAAATACTACTTGTTTTCACAAGGTGGTTAAGTCTGACTAACCAGTGCCTGCAGGGAATCTGAAAATGCTTTCTATTGTCGAGTAATATTGTAGTGCACTCTACATCGGTATGCCCTTGGAGAGTCAAAAGCTTTTAACTAGTACAAGAACGCAGCAGTGTGGGCAGTTGTGTGTGCTCCTAGGATAGTACATATTATACCTGTGTCCTACAAGCCTCATGGGTTGCGAGTTTGCTTCTAGATCCAATTCAAGGTGCTGATTTTAACTTTTAAAGTCCTTCATGGACAGAACTGTGTCATCTGAGGGACCCCTCTCTCATCTATATCATCCCAGCCCGAGATCCAGGAGAGAGGAGCATGCTGCAGATACCATCTGCCAGGGACCTAGCTTTGGTGGGTCCCAAATGGTGGACCTTCTTTGCTATGGCACCTGTCTTATGAAACTAACCCTAACGATAGGGAATGAAAATATCTGTCTTTTCACAATTTTTTAATGCCACAAGCTAAAGTTTTAGCCTTTTAACTTTTTTTAGCCCTGCTTTTCCTGACAGAAGCTCTTGAGGAACATCCACAAACAACTATCGGTGAACGATTTTCTAAGTCTGATGGGAAAGATTTTTAAACATACATACCTAAATCAGTCCTGCTGAAATCTGTGGGAGGTGCAAGTATTTCAGTTTGTTGTGATTTTTATTATTTAGCTGTAGTATTCTAGTGGGACCGTATTTTCCTAGCAGGCTGGAGAACATTTTAATAATCAGCTGTGAACTTTATCTGGCATTTATTTCTTCAAATGTACATTGCAAAAATGCCCAGCCTTTGCTTGTTATTTTAAATATTTGATAGGATGCTATCCTCTATGATTGCCAAGTACAACCTCTGTATCTTTAAAAACCTGGAAAATAAATTTTGATCACTAGAATGAGAGAAAGAATTGGTGACATGGATGTGTTGCCCCTTCCAAGCATCTTAGAGATGGGTAGTAACTCATATAGCCACTGTATTAACTACTATTTGAGCAGGATCGATTTATAGTTCTTTGGCTTGTTATCTAAATTTTGGATGAGAAAGCTGTTGACCTTTGCCAGCTGCAAATTCAAGGAGGCAGCCTTGAAGTAACATTGTTTTTTGTTTTTCCTGATTATGAGTGGCAGTTCTGTTGATACTTCATTTTTTTAATTGTCCACTTGTAAATCTAAATTTGGGGAAAGGGAACAAGCATGTGGTCTTTCATTACTATGAGAGAATCTCATCTGTTCTGGAAGGCCCATTGAGTGTCTCTATCATATACACTGGAATCCCTTCCATGCTGCAGATAAAAGTATTTCCAAGCTCAGCACATCTGCTAACCCTTTCCCCTTTGTAATTCTGCTCTAACAACTGGGTGCATTGCTGAGGGTAATGGGGGAAGGAAAGGTCTGCTGAGGTTGTGTGAAGAAATCTGCACAGTTAAAAGCGGTGTAATTTTTATGGAAATATATGCACATTTAAATTAGACTGGGTTCATATTAAACAACCAGCTTAAAGATGTTTTCAGGTATGCATTCATTAGGATATTTCCCCCCCTGCTGTGACTTGTGTTCAGTCACAAATGTTAGCAATTTCATTTTTTGTAATGAAGTCTGATAATCAAGGCTCCTAACTTAATATCATTTTGTACCACAATATGATTCACACTTAGCAAAGCCTGCATTAAGCATGTTCTCTATTCCTTCTCCTGGGCTATAATTTGCAAACCTAGGAATGGATTGTAAATCCAGCAAAAAAAGTTTTAAGATGTTTCTTAGTTCTCTCTCCCTTTAGCAGATATGATGAGCTTCAAATTACTTTTATCTGATTATGGCATCCTGGATAGCAAACATGAAATAACAGTTCCCCTGGTTACCAGTTCAATGTTTTATCCTGGCACTCAAATAGCAGAAGTGAGAAGTCAAAGTTTAGATAGATAGATAGATAGACAGACAAACAGACAGACAATGACAGAAAGATAGATGATAGGTAGATAGGTAGGAAGATAGACACAGACATACAGATGGTGTGTGTGTGTGTGTATGTGTGTGTTTGTAGATGTGTGGGGCATACTTGATCTGTAGGTGGTAATAAATAAGTAAGTTGGGCAGGGGGTCCTACTTTATATTTTAAAAATGCTGAGCTCTGCAAAGATATATACCTGTGTTTACATGTAACAATGTGCAATATGCCATTTACATACTTATTCATAACAAGCATTAATTACTATATAATAGCAGCTCATGGGATGATTGCCACTAAAAAGAAAACAGCTGAAATAAATATATAATATATAAAAATAAATATATATTGAATAGGTTCACTCAAGCTAAAATATAATGTGGGTTTAAAAAAAATTTGGTTTAACTCAGTGGGTGAAGGGCCAGGCAAGGGAAGATTTTTTTAAACATAAAAAAAATGACTGAGTTTTGAATTTCGGAAACCCTCACAAGAGATGCAGACAAGGAGCTTCAAAGACTTTGCTTATTCCAAACAACCTGACTCTGCCCTGAAATGTTTCCTTGTCACTTTTTTGATGGACAGACAGACAGACAGACAGACAGACAGACAGACAGACAGACAGACAGACAGTATTCAGCCAGTTCTGACCAGTTCTGGAGAACCAGTAGCAGAAATTTTGAGTAGTTTGGAGAACTGGCAAATATCACCTCTGACTGGCCTCACCCCTATCTATTCTCTGCCTCCCGAGTCCCAGCTGATCAGCTGGGTCTTCTTTTGTTGCCCTGCACCAGAGAATGGAATTGGAAAGCAGGTTAGTGGGGTGGGGAGGGAATGAGATTTTACAGTATCCTTCCCCCAGGAGTGGAATGATTTTACAGTATCCTTTCACTGCCACACCCACCAAGCCATGCCCATGCCACCACGCCACACCACGCCTACAGAACCGGTAGTAAATTTTTTTGAAGGATGGATGGATGGATAGATGGATGGATGGATAAATAGGCAGGCAGGCAGGCAGGCAGGCAGGCAGGGTATCTAAAAAAGAGAGAGGGACTTAAGGGCTTGGAGGAGACAGTATATATAAAAGCCTTGGCTTTGCTGAGGGAGAGACCGCGAGCACCTAGAAGCCTTTGAAGGAAGTCTCTATTAAGGGGTTCCTTCCTGTGCAGGGAAAATATGTTAGCCTGGGATGGTTTGGGCTGAACAGCAGCAGCAGCAGCAGCAGCAGCAGCAGCGGAGTGGCTGGGAACAGGCCCCTCACTATCCACCCTCCTGTCTCTTGTGGCCGGTGCCTCGGGGTTGGAATTGGAAAGGGCAAGAGGTCTTCTGTTGCAGGGTCACTGGTGCGTTTCCTTCAGCCGCTGGCATGTGGAGAAGTGTCCGTGGTGGATCTGGGGCGGCATCTCCTCTCCTAACCTTTGCCGTCAGCTCCAGTTCTTTGTTCCTTGTGGAGACTTTATTTTTCACGACATAGAGGTTAACTAAGGAAGGCCGGATTGTTCCTATGCCCGAGTGGTATGAATAACCTCCATTCAGAATTGAGTCTGTCATGTGCAGCCTTAAGAGTTTTCTGTCAAGTTTAGGAGTTGTGTTTCATGTGAAAGTACTGAGGCTTAGTAGTGAGGCCAGGCGTGTGACAGAGAATGTCCCATTTGAAAGGGGTGGTTTATTTCTGGAGTTTTTTACTTCATAGTTGCTTTCTATTACAGACCCAAGTAGGGCCTATAGACTTCCTAGGCAGTTTTTAATTCAAGCATTGGCAGGAGCCATGTCTTATCACGCTGAGACCAATATGGCACATTATTACACTGCCCATAGGGTGAATAATATAGACTAGCAACAGTTTAAATGGATGACGGTCTGTTTATACAGGCCAGCTCTTATTCCTGCTGGACCAGGCACATGGGGAGGAAAGAAAAATTATGGAATATTTTTAGGGAAGAAAAAATACATTTAAAAAACAGGAAAGAGGCAAAAATAACAAAACACAAAGTGAATAGGTAGGAATTTACATACCTCGCAGAATTGAATAAGGCTGTATTTGTTAGGTAAGAATTTTCAGCTTGTTAATTTTATATAACTAAGCATCTTGTTTTAAAAACAGCAGATCATTGTTAAAATTTGTTAATGTACCGGTAATATATGTGTGTGTGTATAAAAATATACGTAGAAATAAAAGAATGGCAATAAAATAGATTAAGAATTGCAGTAATTTCTGTCTGATCAGTGAAAGATCTTTGTTGATCAGATCCTATTTCTGCAAAAGTACAATTTTTTTTGCCTCTCAAACTACCCTCAATGTAAAGAAGTTGAGAACTGTTTTCAATCAGGAAAAAAATGCTCACTAATTGTGGCCAACTAGAGCACCACATGTTTTAAGCGGATGAATACATTTAAGAAAATAACAAAGGGTTTTATTAAAGTAGGTGGAAAGGTCCCGTTAATCTGTTCCATTTTGAATCTTATCAAAGAAAGAGCCTAAACATACCCCATCCCAGTCTGTTTCTGTGCTTCTGGAGCAAAACTGTCACATTAAATCTTCCTGTGAAATTTGAAATGCAGCTTTGTGGACGTCTTGGGTTAAAATGCACAACTTAGGAGGGAATAGCTCATGCAGCAACATCTTGTGAGGGATAATGCTTCTGCTCTACTAATGAAATATTAAAAAAAAAAAAACCTTGACAGCTGTTAAATTTGTGTCATGTCCAGACTAGAAAAATTGTTAAAGTGTGTTTGTTTCTGTCTGTGTCTACCCCTCCTCCCCACATATACAGACATTTCTGTTTTTTATTGTAACAGATGTGGTGATGGAGATTACCCATTATTCACTATTAAACAGTGAATTTTGAGGGAAAATGGTAAAAAGCTTCACAGGCAAGCCTAAGAGCCATGCCACTTATTTAAAATAACAAAATGTCATCTTGATTCGGCTTGTCATTAACTATCAAGCGGATTGGTTAGATACTGGGGGAAAAAAGTCAAGCTACTCTTTTACCATCCTCTACCTGTCACGACAACTACATGTCCTGGTTTCCTATCTAGGGGTTTCTGCGCACCTACAGAACAGGCAATGCTGGTAGATCAGTTTTTCAGGGAAGCCTGCTGTGACACCTTCTTCCATGCCATGGGGAAGCCTCCACTGCAGTTTTGGAAAAGGAAGTCCACTTGTGTAACCTTGGATGATGTCTGTGAGGGAGATGGATGGGTCTTAAATGACAAATAAATAAAACCATATAATATTTTGAAGCACTGTATCAAGAAATTTGGTATGTCTTGAAGATGGTTTTTGTGCCCAGCTCCAGCAGGACATTGGAAGGACAAGGAAGTTGACATTGGACTATTCTGCAGTGGTGGTACAATGGTTAGAATGCAATACAGCAGGGCTAACTCACTGCTCATTCTAGGGGTTCGATCTTGACTGGCTCAAGGTTGACTCAGCCTTCCATCCTTCCGAGATCGGTAAAATGAGGACCCAGATCGTTGGAGGCAATAGGCTGACACTGTAAATCTCTTAGAGAGGGATGTAAAGCACTGTGAACTGGTATATAAGTCTAAGTGCTATTGCTATTGCAAACTAACTTTGCCCAAAGCCAGGAAGTTCGATCTTGACTGGCTCAAGGTTGACTCAGCCTTCCATTCTTCCGAGGTTGGTAAAATCAGGACTCAGATTGTTGGGGGCAATACACTGACACTGTAAACTGTTAGAGAGGGCTGTAAAACACTATGAAGTGATATAAGTTGAAGTCAGGGAAGTTAAACTCGCGCCGTAACAGCAGCATCATGTGATGTATCGGGACTTTTTTCCCCCTTCACTAAACCGGGTGGAGGCAAGGCCCACATGTCACATATCTGGCCTGCCGGCCGCGAGTTTGACACCTCTGGTCTAAGTGCTATTTCTAGTCTTCCTTGTGAGTGGTTTTAGCTCAGAGGTGGAATACTGGAATATCAAAATCTCACTTAGCGGTTATCTGCTTGCTCAAAATTGGTTGTGACTGCTTCTGCATCTTTGTTTCCCGGTATTAAAAGAGAAGGTAGCGTTGTTTAGCAAACTCCTCACTGGAATAGCTGGTAAGCTACATATGTAATATTTCCCTTATTCCTCACTCCAGGGACTGAATGTGGTCTGCTGCATGAAGAGCCAGCATGAGGCTCTACAGTGGCCCTGAGTTTGGCTTGCTACTCTTATTAAGCCTGTGATCCAGCCGATACCTGGCTGCTTATTCCCTGCCTTGGGCTTTTCTTCTGTATCTTTTCTTCCTATACCATGCTGGCTGGAGAATTTTAGGAGCTAAAGCCCAAACGTCTTAAAATTGTCAAGATGGAGAAATACTGTTACAGATTGAAACAACCCCAGTCATACTAATGCAATTCATACTGTTTTAGTTACTGTTGATTTAATTTATAATGCAGAGATCAATTTAGCTTTTGCAGTTTTGTCAAATTTGTTGCATTATTGGTTTGGGATAAATCATTTGGAATAACTAAATCATGTAAATACTACTGTAAGTAATGGAACAAATTGTTTAAAATAAACACAAGTATCTGAGATGTAGATGGATTTTTTTCTTTCCTTTTGGTCCTGCAAAATTACCGTGATCCTGAATTATGGACTCTCATTGAAGTTAAGAAGGTACATGATATTCCTAGCCACTTCCTGATAATGTATTTGACATAGTCGATTGCATTTAAAAGCTCAGGCCAATAGCTGACCTTGGGAAGAAGTTGATCTGAGCTGCCTTCCTTATGGTTTTGCAGGCAGGAGGTTCACAAGTCATCTTCACAAACCCACTGGAGATTGTCAAGATTCGCTTGCAGGTAGCAGGAGAAATCACTACTGGACCCAGAGTTAGCGCCCTCACCGTTCTGAAGGACTTGGGGCTTTTTGGACTGTATAAGGTACATCCTTTATTGGTTTTGCTTCTTCACTCTCTTATCATGTGCCAGGAAAGCTGTTGAAAGAAACAAACAATTCCACTCCCCCATCCAAAGGAAACCTTCAGATGTGATGGGCTATAGGGGAATCTTTTCACATTTGAAAATATTATCTTTTGGCATTTGGGGGGTGGGGGGGGGGTCCATTGGGAAAAATGGGAGAAAACAAATCCACCTGTACAGGGAGTCTTCAACTTACAACTTGTTCCTTCAGCTACCCATGATCTCTCCTATCCCCTAAGGCACCATATACTCCAAATAACAACCATAACAAGGAGAACTGGGATTACATGGCCAGTTTGCTTAATGATACATACAATGCTGTATGAACATAGTTCTGGGCTCAGTTGTGATTGTAAGTTGAGGGCTACGTCTATATTGGTGGCCAAAACTTGTGTGGAAAGTCTCCTCTCCTTTATTCCATATGCACTTTCTCCCAAAATACTGCCAACCTGCTGGATATTGGCACTGCTCTGCTGTTTTCCATTTCTGGGTGGGGAAGGAGGGAGGAAAGAAAAAAAGACTCTTTTTGGTTTTCTTTTATATTTGCTGTGCAGCCCCAAATTATTTGAACATTTCTGTTGTAGCTCTGCTGTTTCTATTGTTGCATTCACAGCAGGCTACTCTCTTTGTCTTAATATGACAACAGGAAAGACGAAGTAGAATTTAGCAGGATTCAAATCTTTTAGGAGTTAAGTGGAGGGATTTGTCTAGGATGAATTTCATTTAAAAAAAAAATAGTCATACCCAAGATGCCCTGCTCTTTAGAAAGATGCTAGACAAAATTCTTTCGCTGTAGGCCCGCTCATTTCCATCCTTGTAAATAAGAGGTAATGGAGTAAAAGCTATTCGTTTTCTTACACTAGGAGAGGTATTCCTTTACCTTTCGCCAGGGCAAGGAGCTAATATGTAAATTCAATGGATAGTAGCAGCTTCGGTGCTCTTATAAAATAGAATTTGTTGGTTCAATATAAAATAAAATCCCACATTAGTTCATGGCTTTGTGACAACAGCCCAAGAATACTTCCCTTTCAACTTAAAATTCATGCAGAGGCAATTTTTTTTTTCTTAAGGGCAATTCCAAACAATGTTTCACTGCAGTTTGCTTTGTGTTTTTTTTTTTTAAAGGAAAAGCATGTGAACAGTTCCCTGTTTTACTTGCACATTACCTGAAAGGAGGGTTGCACAGATTATCAGCCTATCCTTTTCAACAAAGGAGAATATTTGTAGCTCAGGGTTGAAATGAGGGGTCCTTGGTGTTCCCTGCGCTTGTTTTCTTGCAGACATTTCATTGCCCAAACTAGGCTATATCATCACTGCCCTGGTGATGTTACCCAGTTTAGGTAATGAAATGTCTGCACGAAAACAACCCAGCTCAGAGAGCACCAAGGACCCCTCAGCCTACCCCTTTCTTAATTGAAATAATGGGTTTTGAAAAGGACAGAAATGGCCATAGATTTTTTTTAAAAAATCCAATGGGTAATGGCCCAAGCCATCCATAGTTCCTGCTTTGCAGATCTTCCTCCATCATTTGAGTTTTAGACTTGGCTGTAGTGCATTAGAAGAATGATACAGAATCAGTGTACATGAATGGGATTTTTGGGGTGGGGGTGGGTGGGAAGGTAATTGGAAGATCTGAAGTAGAGTTTTCATCCCAAATGTTTGTGTGTCAAACAGAGGCCATGTTTGGGATGAGTGAATGTAGCAAATGGTGTAACCTCCATCTGGCCCATATTATCCTCCAAAAAATCATTCTGGTCTTAGAATGGAATTGTTCTTCTCTTGTGTCCTATTTCCATCCAACAAATGACTGAAGAGATCTGCCATCTTAGAATACCCTTAAAAGCTCTTTTAGCCAAGAAGTATTCCTGTTCCTTGCCTTGTTGTTTCAACACAATCCAAGCACAAAGCCTTTTCTTTGGTACCATCTTTGTATCTTAGTTGTTTGGACCTTTCTTAGTTCCACGGGACTGCAGATCATCGAGCTGGTTTGCCAGATCACAAAAGCATTTTGTCCAACGCATTCCAGGCACTGTAATGAATTGCACTTCCTACGTCTACATAGAAGATGTGTGCCCTGTCCCCTTGTGATCAGAGGCGGTGAGAATTTCTCCTATATGCGTGACTGACTCATTCTTTGTTTCTCTTTTCCATGTGACAGGGAGCCAAGGCCTGTTTTCTCCGAGACATTCCCTTTTCTGCCATCTATTTTCCTGTGTATGCTCATTGTAAACTGATGCTTGCAGATGAAAATGGTCATGTGGGAGGGTTTAATCTCCTTACAGCTGGTGCAATTGCAGGTAACTTTGTTGAGTAATTGGCAAATAAGTCCACCCCCACGCCCCACTTTAAAATTCTTGGCAACATTTAATATTCATTAGACCACGTAGAGGAAGCTAATATACTATTGTGTTTAACTTAATCCAAATTTGATCACATTTATCCTTGGTGGGAGGTAGCCCAATTTTGATGATGGCTAATTACATTTGCATAATGTGGATAAATAGCTTAATGCAGCTCAGCAACATGTAGTCAAATTGGGTTGGCGGGTTGGCTGGGGCTTGTCCTTGTTCAAAGCTCTCAGTTTGGGTGACCGTTTTTTGAAGGCAGTGAGAATGATTTATGCCCTTTTCCTACATTTGGTATACAATTCTTAATTTTGGCAGGGTAATACAAAGTGAAAACCCCAATTTAGGCAGTTTTCAATTCAGTTTTGGGAAGCTGTACTCCTATTAGTTGGAAGGAGAAACTTTTAAAATATTTCTGGAAAAGAAGAAAGCAAATTTGTCCTTGTTCCTGGTATGGAAAAAAAAAAAGACAGTTATTTGTCTATTTGAAGTTTCTCCTCTCAATTCCATTGGCGATACTCATTTAGGCGCATTACCACTCAGTTAGGAACAATATATTAAGCCAGTTCTTGTTGATCATGTGAGGTCCTCTAAGTTTCATATATGGTTACCTAGCAACCTCCTCCTCTCTAAGCCTGTGTGGATACAGCACTCAAACTGATTGAGAGCAAGTAAAGGACTGACATTTGCTTGTAGGAATTGCTCTTTAGAATTCATGCAATCTACTGTGTTGCTAGATTTGCAATGAAAAAATATTCAGAGTGGGGGGTAGGGCAGAAGAAATGTGGCCCAACCATTTTTGGCTCATCCTTGTCCAATACAGGTAGTCCTCGACTTACGACCTCAATTGAGCCCAAATTTTCTGTTGCAAAGTAAAATATTTGTTAAATGAGTTTTGCCCCATTTTACTTTTTTTTTTTTTTTTGGCCACAATTGTTAAGGGAATCAGTGCAGTTGTTAAGTTAGTAACCTGTTTGTGAAGTGAATCTTGATTCCATATTCATTTTCCTTGTGAGAAAATCACAATCACTCTGGGACACTGCAACCGTCATAAGAATGAGTCAGTTGTCAAGCATCTAAATCAAATGACCATGGGAATGCTGCAACAGTTGTAAATGTGAAAAATGGTCACAAGTCACTGTTTTTCAATGACGTAAGTTTGAATGGTCACGAAGTAAACTGTTGTAACTCAAGGATTACCTGTACAGTGCTATTTAAAACCTATTAGTGTTATTCAAAGTTATGGGGAGCTCCCCCTTTGTCACAGCTCTGAATGAAACCTGAAGCTACTCTAACTACTCAATACTTCTCCTGGAGATATTTCTGCATACTATTTCTTGCTTTTGGTAGTGCTTAGACTCAGCTGAAGTCCGTTTCTCCCAAAGGTGTACCTGCGGCTTCTTTGGTGACTCCTGCTGATGTCATCAAGACGAGACTGCAAGTGGCTGCTCGGGCTGGTCAGACAACATACAATGGAGTTATTGATTGCTTTGTGAAGATACTTCGGGAAGAAGGACCTTCTGCCTTTTGGAAGGGAGCTGCAGGCAAGAAAAGGATTTCACATCTTGATCAGTAGCTTTATTAATGAATGGTATTAAAATTGTGAGAGTGAGTGATAACAGCCTTGTAGTTGTTTCCACCTCTGGCAACTTCAGATCCATCTTCATGTTTCTGTCAGTACCTTGAATGTACCGCTTCATCAGTGGGAATGAGGACAACAAGGTGATGGTTTACAGGATAGATTAGAAATTCTAGTTTTCACAGAACACCATAAACAGATTTGGGGTAAGATTTAGCTTTAATTGTGTTTGAATGCTGGCAAATATGCATACAAGCTGATTGATTACTACTGTTTTTATTATTAAGAGGGAGAGTTGGATGTCATATTAATTAAGGACTTAATACATCTGCCTATCTCAGCAGAGGATTAAACCCATAAAAAATAGAAACCTCATAAATGATAAAAATCTGGTATTAATCCACACAGACCAAACCACAAATCAACAGGATTAATCTCCAATGCCTACAAGGCAGATCCAAATCTTTAATGCCTATAGCTGTGAGTAGGGCCTCCCAATCCAGGAATAAACATAACTGGTATACACAACTTGCTCAAACTGGTACGCAACTTCCAGCTACAGCTGTCACCTTCTATTTGAGCAGCAACTGTGAGTCCTCCCAGACTCTCAAAATGTGCACCAACTTTGTCTGCAAGAGTGCGATCCCCATCAGAAATAAAAATGGAACCTCACAGGATTTGGGAAGCCTTAAAACCCACAGCAATTCCATATTACCAAGGTTAAGCTGAAACCTTTCTCCTCCATCCTGACCTCTGCAGTCTCCAGATACTGGAACAGATACTGGAATAGCATCAGTTAATTTGCCTGGGGCAGAGATACATAAATTGGGCATCATCAACGTTTTATTTATTTAGAAAAATAATTGTTCAGTTATGTTATACAATACTAGTCATCTCACAATAATAATAAATAAAAACAAAACAAATATAACAAACCCACCCTGAAGCAGAAACATGTATCCAAACACAGGGCTGCAAAATCATATGGTCTTTCCATACTGTAACTTCCTTGGCTAGGATAGGAGTGAGCATACTGATGACTTTTTGCTCTGTTTCAATGGATCACTTCCCTCTGGGGCTTTATAGGAATAAAATAGGAAAAGAGTAGTTCCTGAGAATAGTGCTTGCCCAATGTATTAGCCTTTCTCTGGAGATACAGGCAACCCCAACTCTACTGGCCTTAACAGTAGGCCATGGAAACTTGACTTTAATAGAAGAGAAGTAAGTCAAATATATGTCATATCCCACTGCTTGTTTATAATATAGACAAATGTTTACAGGGACACAGGCGGTTCAGGACAGGAATATGCTTGTATTTTTGTAACCGGTTATATTGTGTTGTTGGCTGGGAACCCAAATGATTTGCAGTGTATGTGAGATAGAAGCAAGGCAGAATATGGATTAATTAAAAACCAAAGTAGTTGTATTTGACATGGGAAATGATCTGAACAATTGCAATGTTTTCGTAGTTACCATAAAAGGCGGGGGGGAGCAAAAGTACATTCCAGCTCTTATCTTTAAAATATTGTAACTAAAATACCAGAGATTTTGCCTGTGAATATATTTAATTGGAGGCTGTGAATTATGACACCCAGCCCATGAACGTGCTCAATTGGAGAATCTGGTTCATGAGACACCCTGGGGGAGGGGGGAAACAGGGTCACAGATGAGTGTAAATTACATATTAGCTTCACGCAGGGCAGTGCCAGTATGTCTCCTGTAATGAATCCTTTGAAGTTTTTTGAAGTTTGGCTCAAGAATCATGATTTAATTAGAGAAATTGCTGGAATCCTGACATGCAAAGCATACATAAGTGGCAACCCCTCCCTCCCCCCAAAAAACAAACAAACAAAAAAAAAAACTAGAGCAAGTAGAAGAGTTTATTTTTGTAGATCTTTTTTCAGAAAAAAATGGAATGGAGGATGTTTAAGATGTAGAGATGCATATAAAAACAGTGGCTAATGTATAATCTCTTTGTTGCAAATAATGTGTTTTGCAAGAAGTGAAATGACTGGTTTTTTTTATGAACACCTGCCCATTTTGTTACACAGAAGGGAGGATCAGAGAGATAGGAGAATGTAAAGCAAATTGAGTGTAGTTGGTATAGATAAAACAAGAAGTGGTAAAATGAATGCTTGATGAATGTGGATTAAGTAAAAAAAGTGAATGACCAATTTAAAGAAAAGTATGTTGAGGTGACCTGGTTATATAGAGAAAATAAACAAGAGTTGAGTGTCAAGCAAATATGAGAAGGAAGAGGGAATGTCTTGAGAAGAGGGAAATCATAGTTGGATGGAGTTGTAATTCTTAGAAAGAGTTGGGACAGAAGTAAAAATTTAAAGGACAAAAACAAACAGTGCATGAAGTGGTTTATGGACATGGTGAAAGCAACTGTGGTTTCAAGTACTGAAAATTATAGAGTGGTATTTGTGAATGGGGGTCATGTAAACTAAATTTAGCTTTTCTCCCCTCTCATCTGTTGTCCTTATTTTGCTTGTTATTTCTTATCCTTTCTACGCTTTCCATAACAGTGGTTATGAAAGAGGGGAATAATGTTTTCAGTATATGTGTGTTATGTTGAACTCTTCTTTTTCAACAGCCCGAGTGTTCAGATCCTCACCCCAATTTGGTGTTACTTTACTGACTTACGAACTTCTGCAGCGCTGGCTCTATGTGGATTTTGGAGGCATGTAAGTATAAGTGATCCTCAAAATTTTAAAGAATGTTGACATGCACCAGCCTGTTACAATTCTTTACTGATATAGCTCAGTAAATTGTCTTTGTTTTTATAAGTATAGAAAATATCAGGAAAAAGCAATATGTATCACAAGGAGCTTTCCTATTCTTAGAAAGCAGTGCCTGTATCAAATAGTGTACAATTAAAGTTTCATGAAATACTTTTATGAGAATGGTGCCATAGTACGGCAGACCAGCTGGTTCAAATGGGACTGGATTGGATAGAATTCCAAGTCAAATTTTGTCCTCAATGTCTGGTTCTTTAGTGCCACAGAATGAACTACAACTATAAAATGACAAAAGTTGAAGAACTTCCATCCCCATATTAGATAATTGTCATAGTGCTATTGGAAGTTAAGTAGAATTTTTACAAATATGGATAAATAGTGGAGTAATAAATGAAGAACAGAGTAACTACAACCCAGTGTACTTTCTCATCACAGGAAATGGTTAAGGCTATTTACACTAAACACACTCCCCCCAAAATGGGCAGGATAGGCTTCTGAATAGAAACAGGGAGCAAACCCCATAGTCGCACTCAGGTGGGATTCAAAACTTTTAACAACCAGTTCTGTGGGCGTGGCTTAGGTGGTGGATGTGGCTTGGTCATGTGACTGGGTGGACATGACTTGATGGTCATGTTATTGGCTGGGTGTGGCCAACTCAATATCACTCACATCGAGGCACGCATCTCCTCGCCTGGCCTCTCATGACTGTGGGGATGCTGCAACAATCGTAAGTGTGAAAAATGGTCATAAGTCACTTTTTTCAGTGCCATTGTAATTTTGAATGGTCACTCCACACAAGCAAAGTACCAGCAAAGGAGGGGAAAAAAACTCCAGAAAGGTTCCTGAGACAGGAAGTCTTGTCTTGCCAAGAATGTAATAAAGGTTAATGGAGAGGCAATTTCTCTAAGCAACACCAGAATGTTTCTTTCCTGACTTCCTTACAGGATTAGGCAAGTAATTTCTTCTAACAACCGGTTCTCCCAACTGCTTAGAATGTTAACAACCGGTTCTAGCGAATAGGTGCGAACTGGTAGAATCCCACCCCGCCTAACACTGATGTTACCTAATTGCCTATTGGTTGTTTGTGATTAGCACTGATGATGTTACCTAGTTGGGTAATGAAACACCTGCAAGCAAACAACCAAGCTCAGAGAGCACCAAGGACTCCATAAAATAAAAATATTTACATTCCCATTTCATGGAAAAAGGACATAAAATCCAAAATTTCAGGCAGCCTGATATTTTGTATGCAGGTTTTCCCTTGCAAAAAAGAAAATGAAATTGATTGGAGCTTGCTTATTTTATTCCTGCTGTCTTGCCTGGGTCACTAAAAGGGAGACCAGCATTCCCAATGTGATCCACTAAGGCAGAAGTGTCAAACTCAAGGCCCATGGCCAGATCCGGCCTGCGGGGTGCTTACAACTGTTCTGTGCTTAGGTCTGGCCCATTGGGTTGTCCTGGAAACAGTGAAGGACCGGCCTGTGGTGGCAGGTGATTGCAAGCCGTTGTAGCTGAAAACAGAGCTTGGGAGCCTGTTTCTGCAGGCAGAGCGCTCTGGCTGCCACAGATGCCCCCAACACGAATGACATCGAGGTGGCCATGCTCCCCCCCAGGTCAAATACAACCCTCATGCAGCCCTCAATGAAATTGAGTTTGACACTCCTGCACTAAAGTGTTGTAAGTTAGGAGGGTTAAGGTTCCTTCCACTCAAGAAAGAGCTCTTCTTCAAATTTCAGGCAGGTTGGGCTTGGTTTAGAAGAGGTGACTGTCTGGGATAACAAGTGAGTAGAACTGATCTGGGAGAAATGAAAGCATCTTGTGTGGAAGTGTCCCAGGGTGGACTTTTTTTCCCAATTACCAAATTGGATATTAATCAAACACTGCAGTCACTGCACAGTCCTAGTTGGCATGTACATGAATGTACGCATCCACACAGAGACAAGCTAAAACTACAGGCCAGAACTAAGGAGAAACAGGATTAAACTGAGAAAATAGTGATCAGAAATATGTTAGATAAAAGTATTTGCTTTATTATCCAGATTTTATGTATACCAAAATTCTTCCAGACAGCCTCTGCAGCTTTCATGTAAACCATCTGTTCAAAACAGGGCTTCTGGGAAAGAAGGAACACATATTTTTAACATTTGGCCTGATCATAGACTAGCAAGGTTATGAATTTCCTAAGGGAAGAATCACCTGACCTGGATTTACTTACGCCTTAGCCCGGATAGTCGCTATGTAAGAGGATGGTGATAAGCATGTGATCAGATAAATATACACTTTGTGAAGAAGCTATAAGCATAAAACTTAGTAGTGACAAAAAATGAATTCAAATTATTGGCTTTCGTGCTGTCAGTCAGTTATTTAGTTATATATTTGTGAGCCAAGCCCCTGTTGTAGTCAGTGAACCAGGATTAAAACAGAACATGCTGTAAAACAGTTATCCTAACAGCATCTCAGTGTGGCCATTGTTTGCTTGTTTGTCTCTTATTAGCAAGCCCTCCGGCTCAGAACCTCATCCCAAGTCTCGAATCTCAGGCCTTCCTCCTGTTAATCCTGATCACCTTGGTGGGTACCGGCTTGCCACAGCTACTTTTGCTGGAATTGAAAACAAATTTGGGCTTTCTCTTCCAAAATTTCAAGCAGCGAGTGCCACTCCTGTGAAAACCAAAGCAGCAGCTTGAATCCTGAGCTGTCTTTTCCTGCAGGCAAAAGCGGCCGCAAAGGACAGATCCGAGAACAGTCCTTGGCTCTCCAGCCAGCTGCATGACACTTTACTGAACGGAGACTAAATCACTGGCTTCTTTCTATACAAAGATACAATTGTCGTTCGCACACAGGAGATTGATTCGGGCTTTACGAATCAAGCCATTGATCGCTTCTCCTCTTTTGACGGCTTGAGTTAGTACCCAGGGCTTGGCTTTGCACAGCTTGCACTCCATGTTACTGTACATATTGTACATCTTTGTACAGAGACATCATTATGGCATTGAAATTGCAGTTGCATTTCTAGACACGGATATTGCAGTTCTAAATAGTTTGAAATGTACAGACTGTTTTGAAAGTGTTTTACTAAGAATCATGTGACAATAAAATGTATTTAAAATCAGGGCCCTATAGTGTCTTTTCTTTGACACCAAATCTTAAAGAGACTAAGTTTTAAAGAAGGTAAAATTAACCTAGCAATGTTGCTCCTCAATAATATTCTAATACTCTGATGTTTAATTGGTTTTTTTTAGGAGTATGTGTATGCTTTTTAAAAAGCCCAAAGAAGCTGAAGAATTAGTAATCTCTCTGATCTTCCCATTATAGATTGGGGGGGGGGGGGGAAATGCAGCATGTTTTTAAGACTTGGAAATGGGGTTTCATTATTTTGTCAGTAATTAGGTGAATGTAAGGAAAGGTACTTAAAGATGAAGCCATGGCAATATGCAAGGGCAACAGAATTTCAGGCAATGTACCCTTGTGACTATTTCTTCCTTAATTGGGGGCTTATCTACAAAAGGAACTCTGCTGTACACCCATAAGTTTCCGTATGCAGATACAGCTTTCAAAAATTACAATACAAAAGTGCTAGATACAAAATGCAAGACTTATTTAGAATCAGGTTCTCTGTATTTGGGAGATCAATACTGAGTTCATGAACCATCAAAACAATTCAATTGAGCTGGTTAAAATCAGATGCCTGATTCAGACCTCAGGCAGATGGGATAAACCCATCAAAATCGAGGCAACACCATTCTGAGCAACCAATTAATAGACACTCCAAGGAAACTTCCAATCACCACCAACTATCCTCAAGTCTAGATCTTACAAAAACTGTTAAGGCAACTCCCTCCCATCACTTCTGAATTGTTACACTTGGGACACCTCATTGAGGAATGGGGCAAAAAGCCTGCAAAAAAAATGGGGCAAAAAGCCTGCCAAAAAAAAAATATTCCCAAAGACTGGAAAATCTGGTTATTAATATGTGCAATGAAGCTGGATCTATCACTATTCCAAGAAATCCATATGAATGGAAGACTTTTTACAAAATTTGTTTTAAAAATATCCGTCTGTTATAGACAATATTTTGTATCTACTGAATGAGGATCTTTTTAAAGGCTCCAGCTGAACAAGACCATATTGTGTCCTACCTTGAAGTAAGCAACTTTATTCCTCTAATGGCTACTCTTTTTTTAAATAACACTGGTGGTTGCAGAGCGCCTCATGATACCATGATGGGAGAAAACAGGATTGAAATATTCAGCCTTCTGTATATAGTGGTAGATAAGGCAAGACTTTAAGGGAACAAAATCCACCCCAAAATTTGTTTGGGCTTATCTGCAGATGGGCTTATCTGTGACTGTTCCCACAGGTTCTTTAAAATACTATATATCTCTTATATATTTGCAGATACTCCAATGTGGATGAGCAGATCCTCTAATGTTTAACCCAAAACCATGAAAAATGCACTAATTGCTGATAAGCCAATTGTGAAAATTAAATCATGCAAAAAATTTCAGGGTAAGATTATCCATAAGAGACACATTTTTTCATGACACTTGGGTTAAAAATTTCAGAGTTAGCAAATCTGCCAATGGGCTTATCTTTGAGTATATATAATTTTTCTTCTATATTCACAGACTTATTTTACCCACCCTGCCCCACCCCCAAACCTCTCCCCAAAATATGCCATTTTACTCAATTAATTAAAAGGTTTATGTGTGACATTCAAGCCACAGGCTGCCCACCCCATTCTAAACAACTATATATAAAATCATGTAAGCAGTTATTTCAGAAGCAATTAAATTACATATGCAAAAAAGTCTTATAGCACAGGACAGTAACTGGCATTTACAAAAAAATGAAACTACCATCAATGGCAAAATCAACACTATAGCAATGCAAAAGCTTGAAGGTTAAGATAGCTTACGTTATGGCCAATTTACTGGTTAGTTTACAAAATGTTACAACTGTACTAAAATATTTTATTTGAAGCTTTATTTCTAATATTTCCACAAGTAATCTAAACTGGATGGAAATTAGATAATTTATGCTATTCCTGATTACATGAAATTGTTGTGAATTTATCATACAAAAATGAAGTGTCACCTCTTAAATTTTAGACTGCCGAGTCAAATAAACAGATTATCCTATGGTCACAGGATTTCAAAAAGATTTCATTTTTTCTGTTTGGGTAGAATTGTGCAAGCTATATCCAATTCAACAATTTAAGATGAAATCTTAAACCTAAGAATCATTTTGTACTTCCTTTTTTTTATAGGCATAAATAGAAAATATATTTTAGATTCCTTTTCCCCTATAAATCTCCTTGTGTGAATTATTAACATGTAACACAATCCTATTTTTTAAAAATCAAGTCTTTAAATGGTTACATATGAGAAAAACATCATGTATTTTATTTATAATCCTTACAAACTACGCAGATTTAACAAAAAATCCAAGGGATTTTAGAAATTTTCCATTAATTAAAAAAAGTTTAATATTGTTATTCCTTTACATGATCTACCACTATGGGAGCCTACTGTATAACAATTGGGATAAAGGTTGCTGTGAACAGATACATGTGTAACTAACTTTAAGCAGTTTCATAACCCCCCCCCCCAAGATAGGTTTACATAACTTACTTAAATCCTATTGAAAGTTGGACAGCCTAAGTAACTTTAAATATACAATATAAGTAGTGTTTCAACTGAAGATACAACTTGCCAAGTTAGAATAAATATTAATATATGCAGATTAGATTAAGAATATGTGATTTAGCTTTTAAAAAGCAACTTCACAAGATCTGCTTCAGTAATCTGTATACACTTGTTAAATCCATAGTTGACTGCACGTTTTCACTTTCAAGTTGCTGCTGCAGGCTAGAACATGCTACTACATTGAAGCTCTTAGCTCTTTCCCAAATTCAGTACTAGAATCCATTGTGAAATTTTAAGAAGGAATTCGAGTTGCTGCTTCCTCTTCTGCATCAGCTCTGTTTGCATTAATTTCAGCTAATGTCCGACCAAAACGGGTCCACTCATCACTTCGGGGAACAGCAATTTGCTGTGGAGAAATAGTTATAAGGGAGGTATTACTAAACATATGAATATACTGTTGTTGTTTTTTCAATTCAAGTATACATTTTCTATGTTCCCTGAATTTTTATGCACATGAAAAATTTATTTTAACACAAAGAATAAGCTCCATCTCCATTATAATGAGGAAATCACAGTGAGCAAAGATCTAGGGAGTAGCATCTAGCCAGTGTTTAACTGGACGCAAACAATTCATAGGGTGGGAATAATATATTTCACCTTCTTCTGTTTTCTAGAAGACTCGTACTTCCAACCTGCTGTTTTACTGTCTGGTGAGACCAGATGTAGGAAAAAAAATACTGAAAACTATTTACTTGTCCAAACTAATAAAGCAAACTGAAGCCACAAATTTGAACAACTTTGACAGCAGTGGAGAATTTCCCCAAACTCAAATGTAAAGGATTCTGAAGTAACACAAAAGCAGCCAAACAGCAACCCACTTTGGCCTTCTGATATAAGCTCGGTTGCAAACTGTATTTTTGTTGTGTAGTAACTCTCCTTTCATATTTTCCAGTTTTAAAATTGGTAGATACAGACAACTTTTTACATTATTTTACAATATGAAAGATTCTAGATAACTTGCTGCAATCTTTTATGAAAAAGTTTATAATTTGAAAGTCCTGCCAATTGTTGCCATTAGATGCCCCTGAATAAAAAAGCAATGGTCGATGAGCAGTAGCATTATGGGAAACTGGGTTGGGCAGTAGTTTCCAAGAAACAGGGGAAGGGTTGAAGTAGTTTTAGTGTCAACTAAAAAAAAATACTCCTTTGGTCATTTTAATTGCCTGCAGAAGGGGAGTGGGGGAAAGCAGTGCATTCCGGAAATGCCTTAGATAATCACCTTGGCAGCCCAAAATTGTCAGCACACAAGAATATTACTAGAGAGCATGATTGGCTATGGATGTGTCCCATTGGAGAATATTCATCCAGGGGGTGGGGGAAAGAATGATGTATTTTAGTGTCGGCTGGCTGTCAGGGCTCCAACAAATCCAGCCCCATTTAAATCGTAAGTCTCTAGCCACATCTCTCACCTAGCTAATGCCAACATGGCCATTCCTAATAAAACATTTTTTTTTACTCTGAGAGATGCGGCTAGAGACTTATGATTTAAATGGGGCTGGATTTGTTGGAGCCCTGACATTTAGGTTGCTGCTCAAACTATATTTGTGATAATTTCTTTAAATTTTCATCTTTGCATACATATACACACTTGCACTTAAATCTGCCCAAACTTTAAATAGAGACAATTTCTAAATTGAAATAAAAACATGACTCCTATGTACTCTTTATTAAACAAAACAAAGAAAGTTACAAAATTACCTACCTCTCCCACATCATAAATTACTATTTGTCCTTCGGAATCTCCCACAGCAATCTCACGTCCGGAATTTGTCCATCTTACATGATTAAGGGCTGGATTTCCATCCACGGTAATACTTGCTGTTGGCACCTACCCCAGTTCAAACAACAATGCTTCATCATGATTAATATCTTCTTTGGAATTTTGCTAGATTTGTCACAAATATTCAGATGATAATATGACCATTACAGTTATCTAGCTGTCCCTTATCCTAACACAACAGAGAAGGAAATATTTTACCTTTAACAATATAAAACTCTCTGATATACCCACACAAGGCCCAATGGAAGATGGATTTAGTAATGATAGGAATTAGAGCACCAAGCTTTCAAAGATGACAGCTCCAAGTTACTGAGTTCTTCCTTGCCCGGATAAAACCTTGCCTGGATATGCTGAGTTTGAATTACACTGGAAAAATTACTTTATTATAGGTAATCCTCTTCCACTCAAGCACATCATAGGGAGCGAAACTGATTGCTGGCACAAAAGTAGTGCTAAATACACTCAGAGTTTGATGCTTTAAAGCATTCAGTGAGACCATCATGCTTAGGCTTTGCTCAGTGCTCAGCAACTGATAGCACTGCATTCTTTAGCTATACAAGCTTCATGAAGCTTAACTGTTCCAACTATCTGTTAGGGTGATATGTTGGGGTGATATGATGCACACTGTATCTGATGTACAAAGAACCTATATTCATGCCAGATCACAAAAAAGCCCTGGTTTTACCCTGTGCTAGAGTTAGGTGAAACAATGTCATGGCAAATTCCTATCAGCATAAGCCACATATATAGTCATTCATTCTCTGGTAATTTAAAACGTATTATTAATTTTATTCATCAAATTGATATAGCTGTTCAACTCACCAAGGGAGACTCTAGGTGCAACAATAGAGTTTAAAAATATCAAAATCAGAATACAAATATATATAAAAATAACCTAAAAAATAAAATACAATCAAAGTGATGGAAAATAAGAAATGCCCCCTTCACAATGAAGCCCTCTAGCCATATTTCTGTAGAAAGCCCAGACCTTAGTTAGGTCACCTAACTAAGTCTTGAGGGTCCTAAAGAATATCAAAAGGGATCAAAGGCCATTCTAATGGGGGGGGATTTTCTATAAGGTGGACACTACAATAGACATAAGACACATCTACTGGAACCCACCAAATGTAAATCCCTGGCTGAAGGTACCCACAATATGCCTCTTCTGCAAAATCTGATGGGAAGGGCTGATATAAAAGGGGAAAGGCGGTCCCTTAGACCAGGCTCCCCAACCCATGGTCCACAGCACACCAGAAACCAGGCTACATAAACGAGCAAAGCCTCATCTGTGTATACAAAGAATGCAGGCAGTGCTAGAAATCACGCCTCCCCTGGTCTGTGGAAAAACCTCTCTCCACAGAACTGGAGAGTTCTAAAAAATTAGGAGCCCCTGCCTTAGATTGCCCAGGCCCATGCCATAAGGGCTTTATAGGTTAAAATCAGCACTTTGAATTGGAACTGGAAGTAAATCAGTGCAGCTTACAGAGCAGATGTCTAACATGGGCTGTGGGAGTGCACATCATTGCCCACACTACTTCATGCTAAACTAGTTGAAGCTTCCAGATATTCTCCAAGGGCAGCCCCATGTAAAACCCATTGCGATGCTCCAATCTAGAAGTGACGAGGGAAAGAGTGATTGTAAGCAGGGCCTGCTGATCCAGGGATGGGCACAAGATGGGCACAAGATGGGCACAAAGCTGTGCAAAGGCCTTTCTAACCATGACTGCAATCTATTTACCAAGCAGGAGTTGTGAATCTACAGGGAACCCCAGATTGAACACTGAGTCTGTCTGAGACAGAGCAACCCCATCTAACACCAAAGATGGCATAGTCCGGAATCAGAGGGCCCCCAAAACCAAAGCCATTCAGTCTTGCCAAAGTTCAGTGGAAGCCTATTGTTCCCCATCCAGACTCTTGCAGTCTCAAGACAATAGGATAACAGGATCATGGTGTCACTTAGTTTGCCAGGATAGAGATATACAATTGGTACACATGATAATGGATGAGCTCACCCAGTGGCCTCATGTAGATGTTAAAAAGGAAAGAACGAAGGACCACTCTGTGACCACCCCACATAGTTGGGGCTGACAATGGGACCTTTTCTTCTGAATTATCACTGAATTTGATTGACCCAAAGGAAGGAGGCAAATCAGCACAATACCATACCACCCGAGCCATCTGAGCCGATTCTGAAAGATAATGTGGTTGAGGGTATCAAGAGTTTCTGAGAGGTCAAGAATGGCATGGGTGGATGCACTATCCCATCCTGTCCACACAAGAGGTCTTCCAAAAGCAAGACTGGTGCTGTTACTGATCCATGCCCAATTTGTATCCTAACTGAAAAGGATCAAGATAATCCAAATCAACTGATTCCATGAAAAATTAGCCAGTACAACATTAAAGGTTTAGCATGCAGACCTCTTTGTGAGGTAGTTAGGTGAAGAGCCAAGGAAGATTTAATAAATGTATGGCTTTTTAACATGATATTTTTCTGAATATATGCTCAATTACCATGCAGTCTTAGGATACCAAACGAATTTTGCTTTACCTCAGTATCATTGTTGAGATTCCACAGATCAAGTCTTCCCATTCCATCTACGCAAGCAAAGAGGGCAGGGTGAGTGGGTGACCACATCACATCATAAACATAATCTGAGTTGTCTTCAAATGAATATAGAGGCTTGTTGTTCTAGGACAAGAAAAACATTTAGCATTAATATAACTTACAATTGCTGAAACCAAAATAATTAAGGCATGATGGCAAGGTTTGTGATAGTGAGGATGTCAGGTGGAGCTCCATTCAAAATCCAGGAAAGAAATACTTAGACTCTTTAGTTTAGAGGAAAGATATCTTTTACTGAAAGTGAAGTGGTAGCAACCAAAGAATTCTGAATCTGAGAATTTAGGCGCGCAATTCACATATAGAAAATGATGGAAATGTTCCCACCCCCAAAAGTTCAACTGCCACTTCCAATTAGAAGTTGTGGATATGATCATGTGGCATCTTCAGGTGATGATGAGGCCTCTGTCCATTGACCTTGGCATAGCTTGATAACGGGTTGCAGTTGCGCAGAGAAAGAAGAAAGCTAAGCGAGAAATAGAAACCTAACTCTATTTTATGCTCCCCCCTTCCATTTATACATCAGATGATTGTAACTCCTCCAGCTCACTTCCCCAGCTATTCCTACCTCCCTTTTCCACCCCCCTGTTACTTATGGCAGTCAAAAAGATGCAAAGCAATAGCAGAAGATCTTGAAGACTGACATAGGAATTGCTATTATTAAGTTATGTTTTCTGGTTTAAGGACCAAAGGATGGCTGATGGTCAACAGAGAGGATATGGAATCCTTTTTGTGTATTTTGGAGATAGTAGAGTTAATAACACATCTTTTAGTACGCAATTAGAAAAAAAGTATTACAGTGCTGAGAACTATTTGTAACACAATTTGTTGGTGGGTCTGGGAACAAAATGAACCTCTGGGTAAAGGCAGTCTACCACTGAATGCTTGTACTTAATCCTGAGGACATCAAAGCAAAGTTTAGCTATGTTTTGTCTTTTGATTGTTGAGTCATTATGTGTCATCAAGTAATTCTTTTCATGGCAAAGTAAAAGCTTGAAGTTTCTCAATTTGAAAGAATACTGAGTCATTATTGGGATTTATACTAAATTAGATTATACAAGTATAGTAATGTAATTTTAAAAATAACAGTAGACATTAATGAAGCTGCAAATTTTAATTTCCTCAGAGCTAACACAGAAGAGATTGGATAACTATTTGTCTGAAATGGTATAGGGTTTCCAGCTTGAGCAGGGTATGTGTGTGTGTGTGTGGTGTAGAACAGGGGTCGCCAAACTTTTGGACCTCAGGGACCACCAAACTCATAATTTTAAATCCCGTAGACCACTAATATGAATTTTGACTTTTAGTGGCTTGCTGATGTTGGTGGGAAAGTTGATCTCATATTCCAGAGCTGCAGTAGTCACAAGACTGGCCCTTTGGTCATCCTGGAACTCTGCAGAAAAAGCAGAAGCAGCAGAGACCCTGGGAAAACCTCAAAAAAAGTCTGCAGGAAAATTCCCCACCCTGTTTTCCTCCTGATCGATGATTCTTTATTTGGGATTGCAGGATACCATCTCCAGCTCTGTTCTCAGGGGGAGAGAGAGAGACTTTTGGCTTCATGCACGGAAAGCAGCAGAAATATTTCTTTCTCTCCCCCAAACTCCGCCAGAAATGAGTCTTTGTGAGACTTGTCATGCTGGCGCAGCCTCTTGGAGCAGGATGTCTTGCAGGGTCCCAAAGACTCATTTCTGGCAGAGTTTGGGGGAGAGAAAGAAAGACTTTTGCTGCTTTCCTTGCGGGAAGCCAAAAGCAGAAGCAGAAAGAAGCAGCCCAATGGCCAGGCCAGGTGCGTGGGGCAAGTTCCCACTTTGCGCTTTCCCCCCTCTCCTCACTACCTCATGACCCTCACAATGCAAGTGACTCAAGCCTTGTGTTTTTGTGAGCCATGGATGAATTGCTTTGGCAATGCTTTGGGGGTGATATTTCTCTGCGGACCACCAGTGGTCCCCAGCCCACCAGTTGGCGACCACTGGTGTAGAAGACCTCCAAGGTCCCTTCCAACTCTATTATTCTATTATTAGAACTTTCATCACATAGAATTTTATAATCATGAAACAAACAAGATAGCACTATTTCATTTTGTGTGTGTGTGTGTGTGTAGTATAACATTATTATACACTATGAAGTAAACATAGCATATTAATAGTATCTATAAGCTGCTACAATGGTTATAGGGATCTATGTTTATGAGAATTACCTCAGCCAATATAAGAAGGCTGAATAACGGATAGGTCTGATCTGTACAAGTTTTACTCTTATATTACAATCCTATATTGTATTATGGAACTGATGATTTAAAACATGGATGCTTCAGTGAAACTTCTTGGCAGAAAATTTAATTCTACACAGACAATTTCCATAAGATGGGTTTTTATACAAGTCAATATTGTGCATATTTATCTACTGATACCTTAGTTGTCCAAAGTTTTACAGTCCAGTCAAAAGAAGAAGTTACAAATAGATGTGAAAAGTCTACAGGTCCAACTGCTGCATGGCAATGGATACCTGTAATGGGCCCTTGGTGGCCTTCAAACATCTCACTGATTCCAGCTTTGCTGTTTAAAATACAAAGAAAAAAATATTTTACTCTAAAAATAAAAAAAATACTCATTCAAAACTCTAGATACAAAGTACTATTTAACAGTTCACAAAGTGCATCACAAATTATCTCTACAGTATTGCATATTCCATGGAACTGAGTTAAGCTCAGCAGTACTATAAATAAAAAAAACTGTATTAATTAAATAATAACTAAACATATGCTTTGAAATATAATGTTTACAAAATACTATGTATCCTAGATAGCTGTATTATTTTTTCAAACTCCAACTAAATATTAGGGTCACACAAATTAAGACATCATTGTCTTCCAAGAAAAATCAAGCTTCCCAAGAGATACATTTCCTGCTTAGGCAATTTTCAGTCTGAAATCAGGGATGCTAAACCCTCAACTGTGTCAGTGCAAACTACCAATTTTGGTTACTTCTAACCCAAAGCACTGTTCAGCATGGGCTGATGTATGTTTGAGAAGAGACCAGAGTCTCAATTTCATTTAAGAAAGCAATAGATAAGCTACAGCTATACAATTTTGAAACAGATTGAACAGCAGGAGACAAGCTGCTCAATTTATGACTGGTGCGTGATAGTACTGTATAATTATCAAAAAAGCAAGAATTTTGGATATTCTGCCACAATTCCCTTCCAAATTTGATTAATCAGCATATTCCGCATCAAAGCTCAAAAGCTATTCTTATCTAGAAAAAAAATGAGATGCTGAAGTTAACTGAAAATTTTAATTATTAAATAGATACTCTTTTAAAATCCTTACACAATTCCTTTTAGAGAAATGCAATTGTATATAATCATCCTATGACAATTAAAGAGCAGCAATCCCAAAATTATGTTTCTTAAAGTATGACCCAAGTTGCAACACCTTGTGGGTGAAAAAATGAAATCCCAGGGTCTAATCACCTGCCATGGCGACATGCTGTGTAGACAGAGCCCTCTTCACTTCCAACGACAAAGTTGTTGACATCTCCAACAGGGAAGGACATAGAAGTGACAGCAACAGCTTTGGATTGCTTATGAACTAACTCCATGCTATCCTGGAGAGAAGGATATCACATTTCTGTTTTTCCAATCAACTCTTCTGCTAAGATCAGGGAGTATTTCTGATACCAGCTTTCTACAAAACATTTTCATTCTATATACTTGCTTTATTCATATCATTCAGTTGAAAGTATTTAACACAACAAAATGACACAGTGTACACGATGACAATGTAGGATTTGTTTCTCAACCTATGAATTGTGTAATTAATGTTTACAGTAAAGCAAACGTACTGCATATTTCTCACTATTTCTCAGATGTTCTGCGATATAATTTAAACTGAAAGTTTTATCACTTAAAATCATTTAAGAAGCTTTTATATTTAAATAAGCATGTGAACTGAAATATCCTCAGTACAAGTTCCACACTACTTTAAACTGGATGCCAGCTTTCAGAATTCAGTAAAGAATCTTTAGATATATGGGGCTGAGATATCAGACATGAGCATATGTTTTATCTGTAGAACTTTCCTGAAGCATATAACAATAAATGTTTGACATATTTAAGAAAATACCTGTGGCTGTGATAGCATATCCAGGCTCCATGAGCAAATCTTCCCATCAGTAGAAATGCTGATAAGGTTATGGGCATTCTGTGTCCCCACAACATTTACACAATATACAGGATGCTGAAGTAAAATCAAACAGCACAGTTTAACAAAGCTTCCATGGAAATTTAAGATCTCTTCAAATAAATGCAAATCTAAATTTTAAATGATCAGGCAAGAAGGAGAAGAAAGATTCCCAGGGACTTGATATTGTTTTCTACAGCTAATCATCTGACCTTCCTCAGAAACTAAGATCTAGATTTGGTTGCTTAGCAATCCTGCAAAATTAGACCCTTCAAAGTACAAAAACCAGTGCTGGTACAGGAAGAATTAAAGGTTTGTTCTTGAAGTACAGGTAGTCCTCACTTACTGATCCTAACTGGGACCAGCAACTCTGACACAAAATTCTTTCTTTCAAGCTGGAAAAAGACAAGACTATTCAGATCTTTGGCTTTTGTTTGCCTCTTAACCATTCCTTTGCCCCTTAGAATGTTTGAATGCCTGTTTACTGTCTTGTACACGTTGAAAGCAATGTGACTGCATGACAGCCCAGGGCTGGGACCCATGGGGGCACTATGCAAACAGCTTACAGTACTCTCTTGAAATCTCTTCCTCTCCAATCTTTCTGCTCTATGAGGTGAGGTGGGGGAAACAATTGATTTCTTTAGGCAATCAAGATATCTTTGCCTGGTTCTTTCCCAGTGCCAGCAAAATTGCATTGCTTTTGACATTTAGAGGGGCAAATAGGTTACTCTCTTGTAATCCTTTCTACTCCAATCTCTCTTCTCTGATGAAGAACATTTGATGCCAACATTAGGAGAAACATCTGATGCCAACATTAGGAGATAAAGTTATGACAAAAGACTGAACATTAATAAAAATGAAACAAATGAAAAAAGGAAACAGAACGAACAGTTGTCGTGTTGTAAAAGCATGACATACTTATCAACATTCATAAAGACGGAGCAAAGGAATGACCAGACAGTATAGATTTTGAAAATATGAATAGCTAATACTTTCATTTCAGGGCTACATGTTTTCCCAGCAGGGAAAATGTGCTTTTCAAGGGAAAGTGAGAGCGAAGGAACAAGTAAAATATGATCTCCTGTTCATAACGAAAAATTCAGAGACCTTGGAACCTGGAGAGAGACAAATATAGATGATAGGAAATACCATAGAACCAAGTAATGTGAAATGGTGAATTTATCTTTTCAGCAAAAAGTTTAATTCAAATAGGATTGTAGTATCTTTAAGACACTCATTTCTTGAATGTTATACTTTTTTCTTCACATTCTGAATTTTATCCCATCATGCTCAAAGCTAATACTATCCTAGATTGTTGAATAAGTCAATAATTTTTTCTTATGTCTTGCCTTAAGCCCATGTCACACTGAACCAACGGATGCAAAGAGGATGTAAAACGGACAAAAAAGCTTGCCATCCATTGGAAAATGCGATTCATCCGTTGTGTACTCATTGCATACGTGTTTCATACGCTCTATCCGTAAAACATCCATCTACTGCTATTTTATCCGCTCAAAAAGTTTTGAGCTGCACAAAACTTTTTGAGCGGATGAACTTTCCGCCGCGTACGATCTACATCTGCAACACATACGGGCAACAAACGTTCTACGTCCACTGTCATCCGTTACACGTCCGATGTATCCTCTTGGCATCCTCTGGCCATCCGCGCAACTCACATCCGCTGCAGCGGAAAGCGGAAAGAGGGAGGAAGTGGAACATCCACACAGCGTTAGTAGCACGGACATAGAAAGGATGTAAGCGGATGCATCTCGTATATAAAGGATTAAAATGGACAAAACGTTCGTATATGGGACGTATCTCGGATATTTAGGATGTCTGGAGGATGTCTAGAGGATGTGGAAGGATAACGAGCAGAAAACCGACATTTCCTATAAAAAGGGGGAGGAAATCACCTGGATCTCACTATCAGTCCAGCAGCCCTGGTGTGCAGACCTCTTCAGCCTTGCTCTTGCTCTTTTATATCATCCATTGATCTCCACCATGGATCATCGCACACTCCTTTTGGTAGCCGCCATCATTCAACACCAGAACCAAGCCCTCTTCAGATTGTTTCACCTTTTCTATGAAAGGAGAAGGAGACGTCCAAAAGCTGTGTGGGTCCGACGATGGATCGGGAGAAGAGTGGAGTTTGGACTCTATGACAAGCTGATGGTGGAGCTGAGGAATGAAGACCCTCGTGCATTCCAGAACTTCATGAGGATGCCACCAGCCATGTTTGACGAAGTTGTGGAGCTTCTGAGACCCAGGTTGACCAAGCAGAGCACCAACTTCCATCCCAGCCTGGACCTTGGACTGAAGGTGGCACTGACTCTGCGGTACCTGGCCTCTGGGACCACATACAGAAACATGGAGTATGCCTGGAGGGTGCCACACAACACCATCAGGATTGTGGTCAGAGAAGTGGTGCAGGCCATCATCAAAGAATACGTGGAGGAACTCCTCCAGTGCCCCTCCACTGAAGAAGGCTGGAGGAAAGTTGCAGAGCAATGGTATCAGAGGTGGAACTTTCCCCACATCATTGGAGCCATAGATGGGAAGCAAAGCCTGCAAAGCTCCACCCAACTCAGGGTCCACTTATTTCAACTACAAGGGCTTCTTCAGCATCATCCTCTTTGCCATGGTTGATGCTGACTACAAGTTAATGTAAATTGATGCTTCAGGCAACGGGTCAGCTTCAGATGCCCAGATATACAACGCCAGTGACCTCAAGGATGGGCTGGAACGCAACCTCATCAAGGGTTTCCCAGATACAGATCCCCTACCCAACAACACACAAGATGTGCCCTACTTCATCGTGGGTGATGACGCCTTCTCCCTGAGAACCTACCTCATGAAGCCCTACACTTCCAGATACCTCACCCGTGAAGAGAGGATCTTCAACTACAGGCTGTCCAGGGCAAGACGGGTGGTGGAGAACGCCTTTGGCATCCTGGCCAACAGGTTCCAGGTACTTCTCACCACCATGCAGCATCGCCCACAGACCGTGAGAAGCATCGTGGAAGCTTGCTGCATCCTGCACAATCTCATGCGCACCCGCTACCCAGTCTTGCAGAACAGGCTCGTGGACCTCCAACAAGGCAATGGGGACATGGAGCCTGGGGAATGGAGGCAAGGACTAAACCTGATAGACACTGTGGATGTGCAAGGCCCCAACAGAGCTTCACGTGGAGGGAAGAAGCAGCGCAATCTCCTGAAACACTGGTGCAACTCCCCAGCTGGAGCAGTGGAGTGGCAAGACAGGATGGTAGATGCTTAATGGATGCTTCCTTGAGCCTGTCTCATCACACTGATGAGATTGTGCCATGTATGTTGAGTGGCCTTACAATGAATAGGGCATTAATAAAGAGTTTTGTTTATGTTGAAATGTGTTGATCAATGATTAAATTGTTATTGATAATAAAGGGCCATATATGTGGCAGCTGGGAGGGTGGATCATACAGTCCCACTATGCTTGCACTGGAGGTTTATCTATCCCAAAACTATCCTTATCCCACAGCTATCCCTCCCATAAGCTATCCTTACCCATCCCACAGCTATCCATCCCACAGCTATCCTTACCCATCCCACAAGCATGCAAAGGCTTAACCCTTTTTTCAAAGTTTTCCCCAACACTTTATTAAGTAAAAAAAATGAACCAAGTGTGTGAAGCAAAGATAACATTTATTAATAACAAACTGTATGACTTTATTAAAAAGCAAAATGACCCAAGTAAAGTGTCTTTAAGCAAAGATAAGGTGAACAGGTAACAACTCAGTCTCTGGCACTCTTCTCAGTCACTCTGAGGCGTGCCCATGGTCTCAGATGTAAAGGGGCCAGGGACTGTGGAGGTGGATGTTGCTGGAGTGCTGGTCTGAGGCGCCATTGGGGTGCCTGGCCCCGAGAGTACAACAGGAGATGGTGTGTGCAGGAAGCTCTCAGAGAGCTGACTCAGTCCCGTGAGGTTGAGAGGCACTTCCTCAAGGACCTGGGATGTGAGGCCCAAGACTGATGACAGATTTTCTGAGGAAGGGCTTGGCTGTGGGGTGGAGGAAGGAGGAGTGTAGTGGGGCTGTCTGGTCTGCAGCTGGGTCAGCTGAGGCGTCAGTGGCATCCGAGAAACCTGGGTCTGGACTGGGAAGGGCTGTCTCTGCTGTGGGAAGTCCTGGTAGTGGTAGGCTTGGTAGGCGAGGGGCTGTTGAAATCCGTGGAAGGGCTGTGACATCGCCTGGAGTGGAGGAGCAGACCTGGAGTGGGTAGCAGCAGGTTCAGCTGGGCCTGGAGGGTGGAGCTGTTATCCTCTCCTTCATCGCCTGGTACTGGGCCTCAGGCATGTCATGAGGGTCTGGCTCACGTACGTGATGAAGGGCTTGCGGTTGGAGGATGGTATGTCAAAGTGGACCAGCTGGGAGAGGAGATCTGTGCTGGCTTTGATTGTGTCCCTGATCTCCAAGAGGACAGTGTGGCTCTGTCCCTCCGGTCTGCCTTTCTGACTGCTTTCTGTGGAGGTGGAGCTGGGTGTGGGTGTGGGTTGGTCTTTGGTGACTGCTTCTTCTTGCTCCATCTGAGACAGGGGATCCTCCATGTCCTCTGGCACGGGGAGTGCAGCTGTCAGGGGGGTCTCTGTCGTGGGGCCCTCCAAAGACACCTGCCTGGACACTGTAGCTGTCTCCTGGCTGGAACAGGAGTGGCTCCCTGTGGGCTGTCTGAGGGAGAGGATTGACAGAGGGGCTGCTCCTCGGTGGCGGATCTCACCCTCCAGGAAGCTGCACCTGGCCATGACATAGGTCTCCCGGTCAGTGAGCTTGACAGCGGCCTGCCCGGATTTCTTCAGGTGCAGCTTGACATACCAGGTGTGCATATGCTTCCACCACCCCAGGAGGACATCTGAAGTGTAGCCCAGGCTCTCCGCCTTCTCTCTCCATGCTGCCTGCTTCCGCTTGGTGTCGCGATAGAGCCTGTGGCCCTTCCTCCACAGGTACTCGTTCTCCCTCAGCCATTCCAGCACCTCCTCCTTATGGTCTTGGGAAATGGAGTACTGTTTCCTCTCCCCCTTCTCCTTGCCTTGCCTCTTCCTCCCTCTGGCAGGGGCTTCAGGGCCTTCAGCAGCAGGGCTTTGAGGGCCTTGGGGCTGGTCCACCACAGCACCACCAGCAGCACCAGCAGGAGAAGCACCAGCAACACCAGGAGCACCAGCAGCAGCACCAGCAGCTTCAGAGTCAGCGCCAGGGGGTGGGATGGTGGTTCTGTCCTTCTTGCCAGGGCTGGCAGGAGTAGGCACAGGCTTCCTCTTCTTCCCCATGGTGTTCTCTCAAGATGTCTCTGGCAGAAGGTCTTTCCTCTGAATGGTGACCTGCTTGCGAGCTGCATCCTTTTATATTCGCGGAGCTTTCGCAATACATCCTCCCTGCATGCCCAGTGAACGCTTTGCATCTGCTAGGCATCCGCTATGCATCCTATAGGCGTCCGTGATGCATCCGCGTCATCTGCTACGCATCCGCTCCTTCCGCTACGCGTCCGCTTCACTGTTCTCCCCCGGAAGCCCTGCGGATGTATCATCCGTTTCCATCCACTAGGCTTCCTACAAACATCCACTTTACATCCCCTCTACATCCTCCCCACATCCGTTCCTTTCCGTTATTGTCCACTCTGTTTATGCAAATTTGGGGCACTTTTGAGAGCAGATAACAACGGATGGAAAATCTGCTCGTCCGCTGTATCCTTTTTACATATGTTTTGCATCCATCAGCCAGTGTGACCAAGCCTTTAGTTTCTTTTGTCACTACTTCACTCTTTCTGCACACTTTACACAACATTGTTTATCCTAAAAGGAGATTGGATGATGAAGATATATGGATCTTCCATTCCCTACCGTATGAGCAGCAGCTGAAAGAGGAGTTCTCTGAACTGGTGTTCGTTTATTGCTACGGTTATCCCAGAGCACAATTTGTCCAGAGTATGTGCCACCAACCACCAAATTTGGATGAAATTTTGCAAATGTAGCAGACATGACAGCTGACTGAAAAGTGAAAGAAGAATGTAAATGCTATTTCTGAATATGACTGCTTATTAAATATACAGTATAACGCAGGGGAATGAAATGTCATTATTATGCTTAAGGCTATTTTCTTAAGCATGGGATTCAGGAAGATAGTTGAGCCCAGGTGAGTTTGTTCTGGTTTTCTCAGCTGTCATATTATCTTGACTAGGTTGTCCATTTATTATTTCAATAGTTGTTTCATTAGCTGCCCAGACTTGCATTTGGGAGATGGGCAGCCATATAAAGAGACTTGAAATAAGTATTTTACAATAACCTATATTGAAGCCAACTTGTACATTTCTACATTAGATTATTTTAAGTTGAAATAAGACTCTTTTATTTCCTTTAAATGATTTGGCTATGTATATTTGTTTCCAATATATAAATTGGTTTGAGATGTGGTTATATATTTTTAATGATAAATGCTGAGTCCGTACTTAATGTACAGAGTGTTATGTCATCTTTTACATTGATGTGGTTATGTAAGTTTAAATAAGGCACATTATACTAAAATATAATGGATCCTTCAGACATCAAACATGTGTTTAGAATGAGTAACATTTGAAGTTCATGTCTCCTCAATTAAATCATTATGCTGATAATTAAAAGGCAAATCTTGTCCGCTTTCACTAATACAAAATCCTGATAAGATAAGAACTTGCATTACCTGGCAGTGAAAGACATATTCTGGAGTTGTTTTCTTATATTTCATATTCCAGACAAGGGCCACTCCATCAGGCTCATGAGGAGCATCTTCATTGTTGTTATAAGATGCTACTAACAACTCTGGGTACTGGATAAAAAAATAAAAGATTCTCTGTTACTAGCTTTAAATAAGACACATTCAAATAAATCCAAATTAAGGTACTAAACTCAACTTTATTTCTTGGAAATCTATTTTGACAAGAGTAAGGAAAATAATATCTACTAAGGAAGGTTTATTAAACTAAGTAAAGTTACCTGAGATGACCAATCCAAGCAACTAACAACACGATGCTTTGACCAACGTTCATCAAAAAACTGTCTGTTTAAGGACAGTTTTGCTCCTGCCTGAATTTCTCTGAAAAAAAATAAAACAATAGAAGAGGTGCTCACTTAGGATCATTTCCAGTAAAATTAAAACTATGGAATAACACATTTTAGAAATTCCCATATTACCCTTCTTTGTCTTCTAAGTCCCGGCCACTGTAGTCAAAGAAAATATTAATTTGCTCAGAAAGAGCTCTTTCTACAATTCTTGTAGAGTGATCAAAGAAGCTCAGAAACTCTTCAGAATGCAAAATCTGTTGCTTTTCTTCTTCTGTTAGTTCATGAGGGGCAACTGTGGAGAGAGACAGATTTGGAATGTAACTTATAACCAATATATACATATATACATATACATATACATATACATATACATATACATATACATATACATATACATATACATATACATACATACATACATACATACATACATACATACATATATATATATATATATATATATATATTAATGATTTTATTCAATGCTTTTTAGTCTTTTAACTTGAATAAAGAAAAACTTTAAACATAAACAAAAACATACACACACAAAAAATGTAAATTTGAGTCAGATAAACTTCCTCCTTTATATTATTAAAAATGAGGAACATAGCACTCTTTAAGAGAATACCAAAGTGGGGAGAATCTCCAGCTGGCAATATTAGTTTTTATTTATAACAGTTGTTGTTTTTATTGTTTTAGTATTTATGATTAGTTCTAGTTTTATATACTGGTCAACCCAAAGTTGTTAGAATAAATGGCATATGAATGGATGTAAAGAAATAAAATATTTATACCTTCCTCCTCTTCCTCCTTTTTCAAAATGCTTTCTTCCTCAGGTTCAACTGGTGGTTTTTGTATAACTACATCATCTTCATCTTCCTCATCTGTAAAGAGGAAAATTGTCAATAATTGCTTGTCCAATTATAATCCAGGATTACATTTATTAAACAATGAAAAAAATAATCAGTTAAATATACTGTCACTGTCAGTGAACTCTTACATAGTAATTTTTCTAACACAGCATCAGAATTAAACATACAGTACAGGGTAACTTTTCAGATTTTCACTTTAAATTTTTAACTTCTATCCACCTTTGTCACTGCAGATTAAACATTCATCCATGTGATTTTACTCTGCATGTTGACATACACTTGCCATAGAATAATAATAATCAGCATCTTAACACAACTGTCAGAACCATAGCTTTTTTCAGATATGGATTCAACAACAAAAAGTTTTTCATAAAGAAAAGAAGTTACTTTGGTTTTGATGATGCTAGCTGGAAAGGCAAATTTTGCTAAGACAATACCAAGAGAGATTGTCTTTTCTTTCCTATCATTCTAACTGCAAGTCACATTATCATTGTGACGATTGTTAATGAGCATTTAAAAGTAGAATGTTATTTCTTTAATTGCAACAAGTAATAAGTCTTGACGCTTTGAAATACTGAAGATATATGTAGCATTTTTTGCGTTGTTCCATTTTGTAAATAGTACAAGCTCCCCAAAATTAAAAAAAGAGCAATGTGGTGTTGTAGAAGATATTTCCTGCCTCTTTTTGTTCTGCTTCTCAGAGTATCTTTCTTAAAATACTTATTTCATTTGTTAACCAGTTTTGTCATCTGTCTAGAAGAGAATGGAAGCAGAAGCCTGCATCCTGCTTTCTTGCAAGTAATGAGGCAAGATTCAACAGGGGTTTATTTGTTACAGCCATTCCCCTGACCCATGTTCAAAGTCATGGGGGGGGGGGAGGGAAGAGTGGTCAAGAGGTACAAACCAGCTGCCAAGCTATGGTTCCAGCAGCCAGGCCAGCTGACTAGACAGCAGCAACCAGATGGTATTGCTGGGATTGTCTATCCCCGCTCTGAGGTGGCAATGGGATGGCACAGCATTTTTCTGCTTGACTGCTTCCAATTATGTTTTTTCTCCAATGGCAAGTCTGTGCAATTACCAACTCTCCAGGAGGTCCAGAGACAAGCCTTTACCCTGCAAACAAAAATACAGCTTGTAGGCTCTACCAGCTGCCAAGCCACACACATAGTGATAGGCTGAAGCAAAATCTGGAAAAAAAAATCTTTCTAACTCTAGTTTAGTCAATAAAAATATAAATCTATACCTGAAGGAACAAATGTCTTAAATGACACTATATAATGCATACAATAATACAAACTCCAACTTAATCAAAATGATAATGACGTATGCCAATCTCACATTATATGAAATCGAGCGATTTTTACGTTCTGACAAGTTTACAGAACTAGGATAAATGGCATGGACAATTTCAATATATGCTCATACTTCTGAACCAAATGGTGAAGGTTAAAATCTTTCCTTTCAAGGGCCTCAATCAGCCACAAAGGAAAACAGTAATCACTGTCTTTTCAACCAGCCCAACCACATTTGTCAGCCCTTTCTCCGTCAATGCAGCCAGAGCAATCAACCTGCCAAACATTCAGAATGGAAAAACAATCTGAAAATACAGGGTATAATGCACCTGCCAGTGAAAATGGCCATTTCAAGAAAAGCTAGTGATCTCAGTGACCCTGCTGAGGAGGCGGTGGTGCAAAGGGGAAAGAACGCGTAAAAGAATTCTTAGTGATCTCCACTCTCTTGCACATTGACATTTCCTTACAAAGCCTGCCAATTACAGCTTTTGTGCTACTTAAAAAAAAATGAAAGCTTTTTTGGACAAAATAATCACACAGAGAAACGGAAAGACACTGCTCCTTTTTAGATGAATTTGTACATACAATGGACTATTAATCAGAAAACTGGATAACAGAGCAATTCTATGCCATGTGCCCCAAACAAGAGACTAGATTTCCACCCAAGCATTGGGGAAGAGAAAATTGATAAATGCATAATTTTTGCTTAATAATGAGAGATTGTGAATAGCAAATTACAAAGCAATGACTAGATTAAATAATTTGGTTGAATTAAGCGTGGACTTCTCTTTTTGTATATAGACACGCTACAGCAAACAATGCCAATGTGCCTTCAGAACAGAAATGCCCTCTTGACCTTTATAAGTTGTTCAAAGCTCAAATTCTATACATTTATAAGTTAAATCTCAGCTTCCTGGCCCTGCCATTCCATTCTAATTCTAAGTACCATTTTCTGTGATAGAAGTCAAATCCTTGTCAAAAGCAGATAGGCAGCTCTCTACTACTGCCCAAGCGATCTGGTTATTTACATATATTACAGAGATGAAATCTGATAATCAATTGCCCCTCCCTTTTCACATTTTTAGTGTAGATGACAGATGTATAAACAAATTCCTCCTTGTCCTTATTCTTTATTTGCAACTATTACTGAATCTCAGCTCTAGAAATGGTATTAGCGCAATTACATAAATACTTACAAGCACTGGAGCAATTTTTCATCAGTTTAATACTCATTTTTAAGATATATGCAAACGCCACTAAATAAATAACAAACTTTAATCCTATTAACACTTTATCACTTAATAGCATACTAGCAAAGGAATTAAGAGAACTAAATAGATATCCAAGAATAGTTATTCTTTAGTAGTTTAAATTTAAGCTGATATGTAAACAAATCAGCAGAATTATAAATTCACTTCAATATATACACACACATGGTCTTTATTTTAGAACAATCAACTATTCTGGCAAGAAGCCATTGCTTTTTTCTAAATCATCCCTCTGCAGGTCAACAAATTTGGGCTAACTATGTGACCAGAAAATTATCTAACTGTCAAAAGTCTTATTCCTGCTTTTTACCCAATAGTACACAGAGCCTTTGAAGTACTTCAAGCAGTGCCTGATGCTTTTCAAACATCACTGTGATCCAAGAGATGAGGTTTCTGTCTATTACTCACAAGCCTAAAGGATGCAGTTGTGCTGGCATAATGGCAAGCACATCTGAAATTCCTGTTGCTTCTGCCTTCTTTGTTCCTTATATTCAACCCATTGCCAAATTAAGCTGCTTAATCCTGTACAACACTGTGAAAATATAGACCTACTTAATTTTTCTCCCTCAATACATACTGGTCTATAAAATCTACTTCTCCAGCTTTGTCACCTTAGTATCCAAATGACACCGGCTCTCTTAAATAAACATATCCTTTCTTCTGGGTATATATATTAACTCATACTGTAATATTCATTCATAATGTAGGTATTAATGTTCATACCAACTGCTCTCATTCCTTCCAATATCCTATTTCATGAAGCCTTTGAATTCTACTTTAATTTCTTGCCTTGCTGAAAGAAAGCCTATTCATACATCAATGAACACAAAATCTTTCCCTTATTGATCTCACTTCCATCTTCCTTTAAAAAAAATTCTTCAAGTGCAGCTATAAGTATCCATTTTTGTTTGTTTCTCAATAAAGCTCCATATACAAAATTATCCAAACTTTATAATAAATTGTCATACAGATTTATTTATTTATTGCCAATATATATGTCCCACAGAATGTACTATTTAAAATGGCCATTTTCATGACTAATATTTTGTGTTCAAGATGTTACAAATACAGTATTATGTATGAATTAAAATCAGGGTACTAAACAACAGTGAAAGTTAAATAGTATTGCTTACAATCTAATATACAATGCACTAGAGCTGTACCATTCTGGATTAGGCCCTGGAAAATATTTTGAGAAAACATCCAGCTCTTTTATTTCGTTGCTGTAATCTCTTTTATTATTCAGCTTTCAAGATTTACCCCAATGGTGCAGAAATGCTTTATTTATTTCACATTAAAAGCTACACTGCCACGCAAGAACATAACAATGAGGAGTGAAACTACATGTCAAATCATTTTACTGATGAATATTTATTACAATATACTAAGTGGTTACTATGTTTTTTCCTTGACAGAAGATCTAAGGTTACAAGGCAAGCATTAAAAATCTGTAAAAGTAGCAGTTACTTTTAAAATGCCAAATCTTTTCTCAATGAATGGTAAATGAACCAGTGAATTTTTACTTAGTGTTAACATCAAAATTGTGCTGTATTTTGTTGAGATGAGAAAAGCAGGCTGTAAATTAGATAGCGCCTTGCAATGACTCTAAGAGAATGAAGTTCCAGTTGTCTGCATGGTCTGTTGTTGAACAGTAGGTTAATCAAAGTTAAATCATCTGTGAAATGGGTGTCTTTTGTTAAGCCTAAGTGTCTTCAGATCACATTTACTATCTGTTTTATTTTAGTTTTGGCAGATACTTCTTAAAAATAGTAGAAGGAGGTATCCTAGTCAAATCTTTTTGTATTACATATCGATCTAGAATTTTTCAAATGATAAAAGTTTGGCAATATTAAAGCATTAAGTAGAGATAATATAGATTCACTTCACTGCTACAGGCCTCATTTGATCCCTGCTTTCCTTTATTTTCTCATTCTATTAAAAATCCTATGCATCAAAGTCCTGACAGTGACACCTATTAGTAATATTGCAAGATAAGGATAAGCTTTCATTCAGTGGAAGCCAACTGATTGTTACTTGTATTGGGGAATAACAGACAGGCAATCTGAAGTCACTTTGAAGATACACATCAACAATCAAGCCTCTAACTTATGTGTTAACGACTATGTTGCCTTTGTACATATTTTTCTTATACAAAAGAAGAGTAGAAACACATGAGACTAATATTTCACTGAATCTTAAACTTGATCAATACTAAACTACTACAAAACATTGCATAGGCAATTAAGAAAAATGAGTATATGCGGTGATTTTTATTTTCCCCATGTTCTGGGACTATTTATTCAAATCAGGGTTCTACTGTGTTTTACATATACAATAGAGAACAAGACTGGAAATTACAATTATTAACACACAGTATTTTGTCCAGATATATCATTTTGTTATGGGAACATTGCAAGAATTAAATATAGGTAATTTAGTACTTTCATACTGAGCAGTACATCCAGAAATGGAAGCTCAAGAAGATCTATAATATAGAGCAATTATGGAGTTATTGTTTTCTAATTGTTAAGATATGAGAACACTAAAAATGAGAAGATCATTAATGAACGAAGTCTTTATAACTTCCTAATCATTTTCAGATTCTAAAAAAAGAGTCATCTTTGCTTTTATAGACAATTTTTCAAGCAGACCATGCAACGGGGAATGCATCATATGCCTTTTGAGCAAAAAGTCTGCTTCCTACAGCATCTGCTGAAGTTCATAAGCTATTCTGGGAAAACTCTAAGATCCTCCTTCCCAAGAAAGATAATCTTCCTCTTAATCTATGTCTTCTAGTATCTTGGATGGTAAAAGCAGGCTTTAAAAAAGCATTTGGCTTTAATGCTACATCACAGAATTTATTTTTATTTAGTTCTGGGTTTTATGTGCTTGGATTTATGTCTAGGTCTCTTATATTTATATTCTTTTATAGCTGTTCTTTTGACCTGTTATTTCTTTATTTTTATTTTTTGCTTTTTACAAAGTGCATGATACTTTAAGTTACTCCTTTCCCACTTTAATTCTCAGCTTTCCCACTTTAAAGCTGAGTTTGATTCAAAGTCCATGTAACCAACAGGAAGAAGTTTACAACTGCCTTCTAGATTTTTTTTCAGTTGTTAGTCTAACAGGAATACATAACTAATGTATAAATGAATAAATAGGATATATAGCACAAAAACTATATTTTGCAGAACACCTTTTAGTGTAAGTCTTTAATATAAAGTTAAGATATATTTGAGGACAAGTTTGGTGTAGCCATTAAGGCATCAGGCTAGACTAGAAGCCAGGAGACCATGTACTCCAGCCCCACCTGGGACATGAAGCCAGCTGGGTGACCCTGGGCCAGTCACTTTCTCTCAGCCCTAGGAAGGAGGCAATTTCAAATCACTTATGGAAAACTTTGCCAAGAAAGTGCAGGGACTTGTCCAAGCAGTCTCCAAGAACTGAGCATAATGGAACAGAAGGAAAAGAAAAGCGGTTTTTATCTTAAAGTAGGATTTGTAACCCATATTGAGAGTCAAACCAGACTACTTAATAATTAAAAGATCCACGAGCAATCATTCTAAATAGTTATACATACCTATGTCCAATTTCCTCTCTGACTCCACAACTCCTGACCCTAAGTGGGTTTCCCCCTTATGGGATTTTGCCATGTATTTTACCACAAAATGTAAATAGGGGAGGCTCAAATAGTCAACACTCTCCTCACCATACCGATGCACTATGAATCTGTTGCCGACGTCCATTTTTCTCTTCAAGTATATGGATACCCAATCATAACCCTCATAAGCCTTTCCCACCTGCGGAATTTTGTCTACATGTCTATATTAGTACATGTATATAAAAATGGATCTGTTTATCTATGACAAGAAACAGAGAACAATTACCAGTAGTCCACACTTAACAAAAATATCTGGGATAAGAATCTGTCGCTAAGCAAAGCAGTTATAAAGTGTGATATCACATGAACATGTTGCTTAGCAAAGCTATCCTAGCTTACCATTTGTTAAGTTAATCACTGTGGGTCATTTAACGAGGACTTCATGTGACTACAGCTTCTGATTTCCTGCCAGCTTCCCCACCAACTCTGCTTGTAGGAAGCCAGAAGGGAAGGCTGCAAATCACAATTATGTGACTGCATGGGTTCTGCACCTACCAGAACTTCAAAAACCATCATAAGTATCACTTGTTCAGTGCTATTGTTTGAACAGTCGCAGAACAAGTGATTGTTAACTGAGGATCACCTATATAGAAAACTAGTTAAGACCTGTGCTTTGCTACGAAACTATGTGATCAGGCTTAGTTTTTGGGGAGGAAAATAAAGGGGGGAAAATTCTGTCTCTTCCTACCAGCATCCTTCGGTATTTATCTGGCTAGCGTCCTGTCAGTGTGTGAGAGAATTGAGGGGTGTTTGGAAACTGAAAAAGTATTTGCTGTATGAGCAAGGAGACAACAAGGAGCCTGGGCGTGGCTTAGTTCAACTGTTCTGTACTAAAGCTGGTTGCTGCTGTGAAACTAAAACTGAAACTGAAGCTCCTCTCCTCTGCTTGTATTTTGTATTTGGAACAGATTTCTTTTCAGGTGGGGAGGGGGAGTAGAAGACCTTAGCATCAGAGCGTGTTAATAATAGTATATAAAATAATGCTCTAATGGTCATTTCCAGAAAAAACACTTTCTTAGTGAGCACCTAGAAGCCAAGATATGAACCAAATTTCAAGTTTGTACGCTTTACTGTTCTGGAGATTTTGTGATGATGCGTGAGTGGTATTTCGCTTTTATTTACATAGATTGTTAATTATAAGAAAGCCAGTGTATTATAGTGGTTAAAATGCTGGCCTAGAAACAAGCTGACTGGGTGACTTTGGGCCAATCACTCTCTCTCAGCCCAACTCCTCCCTCCCAAGGCTTATTGTGAAAAAAACGGGAAGCAGGAATATTAGGTTTGTTAGCTGCCATGAGTTGGTATACACATATAAATAAATAGCAGGATTGTTCTTGTTGTTCTATCTACCCTATTCAGTGTAAAGGCAAACTTATAGATACATCTCTTAATTGTATACTGCCCTGATGTTCTTTGATGTAAAAAAGGCATCATATATGTCAGATTAATTACTTTTTTATCCTTTGTATTATATACTAAAAACACAGAATAAATGATATTTTTGAATCTGTTCTTTGTCACAAATAAATACTGTTATGCATACAAACTAGAAAGAATGATTAGAGACAATTATGCTTGCACCTCACTCCCATATCACCCAGTTTCTTTTAGATCAGGGGTATCAAACTTGCAGCCCTTAAGCCGAATGCATCATGCATAGGCTATACACAACTCAGTTCCACAAAGGATAAAAACATCACAATATGTGATGGCAATATGATGCTGCAAGTTTGACATCCGTGTTCTAGATAGTTCCCCAGTCTTCTAGAGCAGCAGTTTGGTGGTCTGCAGAGAAATGTCATCCCCAGAGCATCCCCCAAAGCAATTAATCCAGGCTGTACCAGGATATTTAGATTAGCTAGAAAGCAGGAAATTGGATTTCTTGCTTTCTAGCTAATCTTTAGATCTTCGGCTCTGCTTAGAAGAGCCGAAAACCTTCCTTAGGACTGAAACAGTGCAGACTCAGCTAGCCGACGGCAGAAATCTAGATCTCTAAGTGAATATGTGATTCTGTGAGCAACTCAATCTACTTGCCTGCTTTGCCTGATTTTGGGTAAAAGTTGCTCTTTTTTTATAAAAAATTCAATATTTACATACATGGTGTGTTGTGAGTTAATTTTGTAAGTTTTCTTGCTATAAAATTTTATGGGTTTGCTTGCAAGCAAATTTTATTTGACAGGTTCAGGTAGCCGATCTTACAGATCTCTGAATGAATCTGTGATTCTGTGAGCAAGTCAATCAGCCTGCCTGCTTTACCTGATTTTGGGTAAAAGTTGCTCTTTTTTATAAAAAAAAATCAATATTTATATAAATATTTATAATATTTACATACAAGCCATGCCCTAGCCAGTCACATGACCACCAAGCTACATCCCAAATTAGGCCACGCCCACAGAACCAGTTAAGAAATTTGAATCCCACCCCTGCCTCTGTGTATGTGTGTGTGTGTGTGTGAGAGAGAGAGAGGTGGGGGGGGAGAGAGGGAGAGAGAGAGGTTAAATCAGATCTCTCTCTCTCTCTCTCCCCCACCAATGTCAGCAAGCCACCGTCAGTCAAAATTCATATTAGTGGTCCCCGGGATTTAAAATTATGAGTCCCCGAGGCCCAAAAGGTTGGAGACCCTGTTCTAGAACACATTTTTAACACGCAGGGAATGCTAGGCTTCAGTGGAGGTGGAAGCCTAGAAACCATTCTGGGGACACAGTTGCAGGGGTTTTGTTTTTAGTTTTTGCCACATCACATCCCAGTGTCAAAAAAGAAAGCCACTTTGCATGTTCCAAATATGCTAACTTTAAAAAAAACATTTTTGAAGCTATAATCGTGCATGGCCACTTTTTGGTCTATAAATGTGCCTTTTGTTGCCCATGTGACTATAACTAGTTCTATTATTTATTTTATGTTAAAGAACCTCTGCAAAGCTTTATTTCTCTGAGAGAAAAAGATCTATATATGATACTTTATCAAAATATCAAATGAAGGTAAGAGCACATAAGAAATAAGCCAAAATTATATGCCAATTCAAATTTCTTGACAGAATTGTTTTCCTTTCTGCAGATATTTTTTTAATATTTTCCACAATCAAAGTATTGAATTTATTTCTTGTGTCAAGGTTTATGAAACTTACCTTGTCACATCTAATTCTTTATACAGAAAGATATTCTTTATGTATAAGGAAACAGTAAGAGTGAACTTTATATTTACCTTCTTTAGGCTGAGTCATAATTGGAGTTTGGGTCTCCTTTGTATATGTAACCATTTCTCGAGGAGGAAAGTCAACTTGAGTAATTTTGGACATTGCAAGTTTAATAGGTCCACGTCTATAAAGAAAATGAAGTGGAACATTATAAAGAATATGTTTACAACATCCTGCCCAACACAAATATTCTATGGAGCAATTCTATATGAAAATTTGACAGAAAATTAACAGAACTAAATTAAAATCAATCACAATTTCTTATACTGTTTCAGATGGCATAAATATTGGTGGATTTTGGATAATTTGCTATTAAAAATAAAATAGATTCATTTCAGAATTTTGCACAACAGAATTTCATGAATAGGATGGTTTTACAGCCCCATTCTTTCAAAAACCCTCCAAAAAATCCCAAAACATCACTACAGGATAACTTCTTTTTTAAAAAACTTGATTATCTTCTCTTATTATTCTGCCATATAGAAATGCTAATTACAATAATAAATAATGTGCAAGTCTAGATATATCTAATATAAACCTGATATAAAGCATGTGCTTTATATGTAAACTCAGTAGAATTACAATTTCATTTATAAAATATCTTATCATGTTGAAATCAATTATAATTAAGATATCATTTTGCAATGACTTTTGAATTAGAGACTCATGAAATATCTGAAGAACTTCATGATAGGAATGCACAGATTTGATTTGAAAGAGGCGCTCTGGAATGCAAAGAAACATTTAACTATTGAGGGGAGGCTTCTATACAGCTGTGTGATCATAAAAAACAGACATCTTTAAGAAGCTACAAATAAGAGCAATGTGTGCATTCCTGAAAAGTACCTTTTCAAAACTAAATCCAAAGTACTGCACTATCATAACACATTAGGAGATGATTCCCATTAAGTATTTAAATATATGCCTAATGTATTTTGGGCATTAATACACCTATGCTTCTCAAAAATGTTATTAGGTAAAAAAAAGCCAATCGTCCTGTTCTATTCTACACACTGTAACAAAGTTTCATATTTATATTATACTCTTCCCACTTCAATTCACATTTATTCTTTGTTCCTATACAATAGGCCAACTTAATCCCTGTATTATAGGTTTGTGAACAGGCAAACTATTTGCAGATTCATACTTTGTTATAAATATCAAAAGGTAATAAATTATTTTTTAAAATCTAGAAAGAACATTTAGTAAATTAATAAGTAAAAATTAAAGTGCGATATGTCAATTCAAAGGAGACAATCCAGAATTGTAATTTATGTTGTATTTACAGTCCCCCCCCCCCCCAATTATGTTAGTCATTTTTCCCAAACACATATTTTCTAGTTTTATACTGTTTGGAAATGTATTCTGAAAACTACTGATTAACAAATTCAACACTATATTATTGCTTAATATCTTACCTAATCACAAGAAAAATGGTTTCACATGTTATTTTTAAGAATCTTACTTTGTACATATATTAACAATTGCTACATAAAGATGGAAGATAAAAAAACTCTGCTGTACCCCAGATCGGAATCAGAGTGGAGCTGTAGAACAGATGGATCAGTATCCCAATGCAGCGTCCTGATACACAGGTTGAAGGACAACCATGCAGCATTAGCAAAAAAGGCGATAGATTAGTAAAGCAAGTACAGTCTATGAAATGTTAAGGCTATTGTTACACTCATAGTATGGTTTCAAAAACAAAGAAATGCCAAAAGATCAGTTAGTGAAAATCAAGTGGACATTCAGTGCTACACAAAAACATGCAATATATAATCAATTAAAATTCAAACATAAAATTAGTATTGCTAGTAATATCATATACGGGCTACCAAAATCTGAAAACCATTTGCTGCTACCTAGATTTTTGCAGTCAATATATGGTACCCTTAACTATGACTGCAATATTACATTAATCAAATAGTTCACAGCACCTTTTCACAAGCTTAATATGCTACATTTTTAAAGTATTAATGTTAACTAGATTAATTATTTATAAAATCTGTGATTCATTAATTTTATTCATGTGGAAATATATGCAAATGTAATAAAGTAAATGTTTTAAAATTAGCCAACAAAGATATGTTTAATTTGGTGCAATTGATAGTATTACTAGATACATTACATTCTTGAAAAGAGTTATAATTTCAAAAATATGAAAAACATGTTTACACACTGATAAAATAGATACAGATTTAGTAGTGCCATCTGATCCATTTCATTAACATATTGTAATCTTGCCCCAAGCATTAAATATGTTCAGGAAATTGTCATATTAGTAAAGGAAATGAGTCAACACATAAACCTTTGGGTACAGAAAAAATGCTTTTCCACTGGGATATACCACCGCTAGTGTTTCCAAGACATGACATTGCTATAATTACGGGTTAAGCACAGCCTTGGGCTTATGTCATTTAATTTAAAACCAACTCAAGACATCCAATGTCAAGAAAACAGCATGTTTAATAAACTTATTCTACATATGCTTAAATTCCAATGAATCAAAAGTAGTCTTAGAGCACAATGCAGAAGCCAGTACATTCATATAATAAACATGCAATGTAACATACTGCCATAAAGATGTAGAAGCAAATACATTTCATATAGTTTATTCTAATACTTTATTTAAATATTCATATGCATTTTATTAACTATTTTTATCTATATTGCCAACAGTTTGCAGTCAGAAATGGTATAATTATTCCAACATTTATCATTGGGATATAATCATGTTGCCACTGCCCCCAAACTGATAAGAGTGTTCATATTAATGTTATCTTCTTTTTATCAGCTTTTTTCTTTGAGGACTATTATCTTCAATGTTGAGCAGAATTATTACATTTTATTTCTCATTTATTCAGAGGAACAGTTGTTTATAAATAATTCTGTTTAACTATAATATTGTATGAATAGATAATATAAGAAACACATTGATACTTTCAGGCACAGAACTCTGTTCTGTCTCAAAGGCAACTAGTGTCTTTCTTTTATATATGCTAATTAATTCCTCTAACTTTCTGTTTCCTTTTTTACTCTGCCTCTCTCTTACATCTTTCTCCCAGTTTTTTTAGCTTTCTGTCCCACCTTCATTGTAAAAAGTGTTCAGTTAACTCTTTAACTCCCATTTCCTCCTAATGTATGCAAAAAGGCCAACTTTGCACTCTGAATACACAGATTTTCTGCCCTACTATAAATAATCAAATTGGTTTTGTGCAACTTGAAAATAATTTGAGATCCATGTATATTGAGTACAACTGGGTTTACACTTTGCTATTTTCCATTATTCAAAATCTTTCATATAAAAATTTAAATCCAATAATGCTCATTTATATCCTTTAAGAAAGAGATCTTAAAGATTCATAAAAAGCAACCAACCAACAAACATTACTGTAAATACATAGTAGCTGAATAACAGATTTTAAGGGTAAAAGTGGAGAAAAATGTTTACAGAATTCTATCTGCAAAACCTCCTTAAAAGTAGGGGGAAATTAGCCAAATGTCACACATGACATGTTAAGTTTTTGGAGAAACTACTAAAAATAGCTTGTGGTGCTTTCATTGGACAAACAGCAGATCCAAACATAAGTCCTCACGCAAGTTCATATAAAAGATGGTTCTTGGGGTTAAAATACTGCAGTGACTTAGGACTGTAATTACTGGCTCAATTAGAATAATAATTTAATTTCTGCCTTTTTAAAAAATTAATCTTTTCATTAGTTCTCATTCTACTGGTTTCAAGAACATACATTGCACTGTCTAATCTTATTTTATTATATTTTAAATCTTGTTTTTAATCAATTTTGTTAGTAGCAAAAAAAGCGAAACATTTATTGATTCATTCAAACTCAATTAATTCACCAATATTTGAAAAATCAAACAGGTGACTTTCCAGTGCACTATGATTTCTTTGATCTTAAAAACTTTCAGCAGGTTTAGAACTATCTGCGCTTTCTTTATAAGAGATTACATTACTGTGCTTTCTGGGGACATTAAGAGGTCAAACACTATGCTGACTTGTTTTGTAAATATTCTTAACAAATTTAAATGAATATGAATCGAGAAGGCATATTATAGCAAGAGACCCAGTATGGTTTAATGGTTAAGGCACCAGACTAGAAACCAGGAGACTGAGTTCTAGTCCTGCCTTAAATATGAAAGACAAATAGGTGATTTGGGGTGGGTCATTTTCTCTTATGAGAAAACGAGAAAGCTCATGATGTCAAGCTTGGGTAACAAGTCACTTGATCAATTCCAGCTTCAATCAGTTAACATTTGGTTGATCAAAAAAAGCAGACCTGTACTTGTGGAAAACACAAAGAGAAGGAAAAAATGACATATTATATAGCCTGACAGCCCAAGCTGCACCATCAAGTGAAATAGCTGTAAATTTATCAGCAGCCAAATGAACTTAATAAATTCATAGAAACTATGTCAGCAAGATGGGAAACTGATGAATTATAAGTTTATTAAAAGATAATTGTTATATAAATGTACAATTAGCAAATAAATCACAGCAGACTACATATTTTATTGGGATTCTGTTAAAAAGATGACTCATCAGGCTTGAATATCTCTACTGGATAAATATTGTGGATGAAATGGTTGCAATATGCTCACCACTGTAGGACAAAGAAAGGCTGGTAAGCAAGTAAGATTAGTTCCAAGTATTCTATACACTGCATTCTACTTCCTCGTTGCACTGAAAATCACAAAGCAAATCTTACTGAAGGGCGGCAAGGAATCAGTTATGTGTAATTTCAGGCTAGCCACCCCCAAAAATGAACGGATGATTCTTGAATTATGATGGCAATTGGGATTGGGATTGCCATTGTTAAATGATCGGATTGTAAAGTGTGACATCAGCCAACTGCTTTTAGCGATAGCAATCTAGGCAATCCTGCTTGCTGTTGTAACCCTAAAATGTGCAGGTCATTAAGTAAAAAGCAGTAGGAATTCCTGGTAAAGACTGAGGGGGTGCCATGGTGAGCTGGGGGAAGCACTGCCAAATTAATGTACATGTCTAGGCTTTGAGGTAAACTTTAGCATGTAGTTTCCCAGTAACTATTGGGCAGGATGGAAACCTACACTAGGATATTGCCCAACGATACAACTGTTTTCCATAGAACTGCCTAGATGATTCCACTCATTACTGCAGTTTTAAAATCAGGAGGAAAGTTAATGTTCGCATGTTTGCTGAGTGCAGCATCACTTATGTAACATTCTTACCCTGCATTGTTTCTAACATTTTATTTTGAAGTCTGGTCTGTCACCATAATAAATTTTATCTATCTGGAGCATATTTTTTAAAATTGTTGGCAGCAATCATGCCAGGTCATGCAGATGTTGGCACCAATCATACAAAGATAACTCAGATTTATCAAATCAACCATATCAGTGACAAGAAAGCTTTCTGAGTCAGCTGAAAACTTCCCAAGGGCAATTTAAAATTCTTACGTGAATGTATATTCGGAGACTTTCCTAACAACATGCAATAAAAGATGAATAATTTATTTTTATAATTTTACAGCTGTATAGGCCATTTCTTTTATATTATTAATACCAGTGTTTAATGCTTCTGCCACATTCCTGATTTATTGTTATTGGTAAAATAATTGTTAAATATGTTTTTGTTATCTTTATTTTTAATAATATTCTTTTCAAAGTATGTATTTTGCCTTAATTTTTTTGTCTATTTGTCTAAATGTATGATTTTTTAGTTTATGTTTTTTAGTTTTGTTAATTAAATACTTTTAAGAAGACTTCCTGTGGAGTCTTTAGGAATGCCTATAAGGTCATACTGGGCCTTATAGATATATTATTTGTTGTATACATTTAATACTATGGTAATCTTAAAATATTTCACAAGAGCGTTTTAAAAGCTGATCTTGCAATTTTTTTTGTTCAAGTGCCTTTTAAGCAATCCATTCATATTTTATATACTTAACTAGCTTCCAGATGCCTGATTATGGTTGATCTTCTAGACAATATAGACTAAATTTAATAAGTTTATGACAACTATACCTATATAATTCAGCAAACAATTTCTTGATCACTATTCAGCATTTCTAAGCAAATATAAATCACGGTAGTTTAAAAAAAATCTAGAACCTGTTTTTTCCAGTTTATACCAAAATACTAAGAATAAGTACAATCTTCAGAATTATACTTGCTATAACATTTGAATTTATAGCATATACTATTTATCAGAAGAAACTACAATAAACACATCCTGTTGACATTATTCTGTGTCAGAGAACTCTGACATAAGTAATAACACCAATTAATACAAAGAAACGAGGCTGCAGGTTGTTCTCAGATTACAACTATTAGATGAGCAACCATTCAAAGTTACAATGGTGTTGAATGAGTGGGAGTTACACTCAGTCCTCAGAGTTCTGACTGTCACAATACCCTCAAAGTCAAATATTCCCAATCTAAGCACTTGGTGCTCAGCTTCTTATTACAACATCACAGTAAACTGTGGACATGTGATTTGCAAAGTTCCTTGACTTACCCACAAGCAAAGTCAAGGCAGAAGTCAGGAGGAGGTCACACATTGTTCCTGCTGCTTTTTCACCTGCCCTCCAATAGTGCCTGTCTGCAGCAACCTTCTGTAGCACCCACTCACACTCCATAGCATCTGCCTGTCTTCTACTTATACAAATCTTATAGGCACAAGTGAAACTTGTAGTTTAAAGGTGTAATTAACTCCTTCTCTACATTAGTAAACTGAGCACATGATTATGTTAAATGGCTGTGGTTAAATAAATCTAGTGATTACTATATTTCTTAATAGTAAACCACAGATTAAAAAAAATTAAGTAGTAATCATTATTTTTCAACCTGTAGACTACATAGCTACTTACACTAATAGAAGCAGGCCTTTCTCTCCCTTTTTACTTCTTGCAAAATTTGCTCTAACAGATCCTTTAAATATTTAAAAGAAAGAAACACTACTACAGTGGTAGAAATGTAGAAACTTGGGACATTAAAATAAGAAATCTAATGGCACAACTCAAAAAGACAAGGAATGAAGAACAGGAGAACGCTCAATTAGATATCACCACAATCAATAAATACAAAGCAGTGGAAGGCCACAGAACAAGATGATGTTATTTTCAAATCTATTTACTAAGCTACCAAGCTTCTATCTCTTTTCCCATCTCATCCCATGCCAATAATGATTTTGTCAATTATCAGACATACTCGCTTTTCCATGAAATAAAACCAAGCACTAGAGTATTTTGATATACTGCAGCACTGAAAAAGAATACTTGATAATAAATATCTGATTACTTATTTTGCCTGTCGAAATGAAACAACTTAAATTAATGATTAATGATAGCCACTGGGATATGTCTTGTGACATGCCAAGAAGAACGGCTATATCTTTTGATATATGTATTATATTATTGAAAAATAACCTAACAAAGTATTTTATACTTCATAATATCAATTATTCCGAAAAAACATACCTTGAACCAACAGCACCATCACCAGAATCCTGGCTTCCAGCCTCACTTGGTGTGCTCACAGATTTCGAAGATGGAGACATAGGAGGAGGGACTAAATAGTGAAACAGACAGGTATCCGCTGTTACTAGTCGTAGAGGTTGCACAGCTTAGGATGTTTCCAAATTAATTTAACATGGAAGCATTAAAAAAGTGATGGTAAACAAAAGAAAACAAAAATAAATAAAATGGATGAAAATGAACAATAGAAAAAAAAAAGGGAAAAGACAATGTTAACATATCATGCTGGATATTCATGCAGTATTTGCCATTTAAATGCATTTTGGGATAATATTAAAAGATGTTATTTACTTAAAATGTAAGGAAAATATAGATTAATAATCTTTTCTTAGAAATTAAGTAATTAAAAATGCAATGTAGAATTCCCATAAGTTTTGGGGAAAGGTCTTATTAGAATCAGCAGAGAAAGAACTAAAATGTCCTTTCTAGACAAACTGCTACAGAAAACAACAGAATAGCAGTCAAGGTTACTTATTTTAATTTTATTAATTTTCTATGCCTCCATCTCTCCTACAAGGTAGTTCTGGGTGGCTTATAATAGGTTCCATGAAAATTACTTCTCTGCAACTAGAGGTTGCAGAGAAGTAATTTTCATGGAACCTAACTAGACGCTGCAGAGAAGCAGAATAGGTTGATGCTGAATCCTAGGGCCTTTTGCAGATAAGGACTTGTAGAACATGCTATTATGTATTGAAAATAATTTATTTTCAGCGCATTCTCTATTTTCTAGTTCTCACATTTAATAAGTTTTATTTAAAAAAATCTGAAATGTTAAGTGGCTGTAGTTAACCTTAAATGATTTTTTTAATTACTGAAGAGAGTAAGATTGCATGTTTCTTTACTGATTTGATTTGAGAGAAAACAGAATTTTTCACAGAAAATCATTCCTGCGCTAAAAATATTTTCATCATTATTGTGATTAAATATATTGGCTTTGATCTACAGTGTCCTTTTACAAAGTCATATTCACAATATGCTTCAATAAAGGAAAATGGGAGAGAGACAATACCTGTTCCACTGTTGTACTATGCAGCATTGCTCACTCCATATTTTAAGATAATTAAAATATAAGCACTAATAGAGGGTGAAATATATTTAAACAGCTTAAACTTACTATAGAACTGATAAAATTGATAAAATTTTAGCAAAATTTGCATGCATTATTTCTTTCACTACTGTACCTTAAATATTAATTTGAAAAAAAAAAAACCTCACAACCAGTGTTAGATACTAACTCAACTAATCATTTGATTACTTTAAAGAGACAGTTGACTTAAAATCAAGAGTTCTTGGAGTAGGACTGAAGATAGGGTAGGCAGGCAGGCTATTCAACCCTGAGAGGCTATAGGTGAATGATCTTTCCAGAGCTCAAAATTTTCTATCTTTGGTTCTAAATTAGGGGTATTTTCCAATAAAAGAACTGACACACAATTGGGCATCCTCCTGGACTAAGACATCCTGCTTAAAGAGGAGGTGACATTTATGGCCAGGACAGCCTTCACTCAAATTCAACTCATATATGCCAGTTGCAACCTTTCTTGGATAAAGGATCCCTTCTCACAGGAATTTATGTCTTGGTCATTTCATACATGAATTATTGCAATTTACTCTACTTGACCTGCCTTTGAAGACAATTTAGAAGTTGCAACTGGTCCAGAATGCAGTAGTACAAGCAATTATGGCTGCATACTCATTTGCCAGTATACTTGCTTTGTCACATGAGCTGCATATCTGACGAAATCTAGGAAATGGACCTTTTCTGTTATGACTCCTGCTTTTTGGAATAGAGGTTTGGATGGTCCTGAGTCCTGCCTCTGCAAGCCTTTAAATGATTTCTGAAAACCTATTTTTCCCCAAGTTGTGATATAGGTTGAAGTATATCTATTTTTTATGTGCAGTATCTATTCTGATTAGGGCATGTTTATTTTACTCTTACATATACTCCTGTTTATTTTTTGTTTTTTTATATTATATGTTTTTCATCTGTACAATACTAGGTCATTGTCAAGATAGAGGTCCTGTAACTCTGGATTATAAATAAAGTATTTTAACTAGTCACTGCTGCCATCTATTGGCTATTTTACATTAGTAGGCATAATCTCATGGTAAACTAAACTTCTCTCATTCCCAGTAATTTTCATGAAATATTTCTGGATTGAAACATTTAAATACTTAATAATGTGATTTTTTTTTAGTTTCAAAAGCTTTTCTATTGTACATGGCACTCTGAATGGAAATTTCACATTTGCAGGAGTCCTTACATAAGCATAAGAAATATTTAAAAATGCAACCAAGTGAAAATAGCATTATTTTATTTCCATAATAGTCTTGCTATTAGAATTTCAAAACATATTGAAAATTTACACTAACAAAGCAAAATGAAAGATCTTGCTGAATTAGCACTTAAGGCTTAATTAATAAAATTGACTATTGTTTATTAAACAGTTAATAAATTAGTTTAAATTAATGCAGAATCTAAAAACTAAACTTTAAAAATTTAAATATCCAATTTTGTTATAAAACTGACTACTATGGGATTATGGTTCTTGACCCCTATCGGCAGAATTGCAGTTATTTATTTCAATATTTTCAATTTCCCGGAATTAAGGATAATGAGAACCCTCATGAACAGATGGGAACCATATGTGGTTCATGGTGCTCTTGCTCATGAACTACTTAACTAAAATAATACTGAAGGTAATGACAATATTTCATATAAGGGATAAAAATATATTTGTCCTCGCAGAATTAAGTAAAAAGGACTACCAAACAAAGCAATGTTTACTTCTAAAAGAGATGCAGAAAATGATGCAGTTATCCAAAGAAATCAAGCACGGTAATTTCTGGTGCTCTAATGGAGACTGAGATCTTCCTTTCAATTAGAATACCTTAACACATTTGAAAATAAGTCTCAGAGTTCACAAATTCCAAGGGTAGGTAACATATTATATGTGTGCATGAACAACAAGAACGAGAAAGGAACATTTATAATTATTTAATATGGACCAGGAATGTTATCTTTTGCAGTGAAATTCCCCATGTTTCATCATCTAAAATTTAAAAATGTCACAGCCAAATAACATTTGAAATTTGACCTATAGCCAATTTACCTTTGAATATTTTTTTCAGATAACAATTTTTAAAGCAAACAAAATATGTACTTTTGAAACCAGTGTTTAAAAGACTTCCTAAATGCTTCTAATGCTAAAAAAAATAGAAAATTATGTTTTGTTTTTTAAAGTATGTCTATCATTCTAGATAGTTATTTCCAAAATATAGCCTTCATTTTTAAGATTCGTATTAAAAAGAAATAAATCATTTTTGTATATAAAATAAACTACTTTATTCATTAAGAAATTGGCTCAAACAACTTGAACAAAGACAAGTAATAATCACTTGTCTGAGATTGGTGGCTATGAAAATTGAATGAATGAATGAATGAATAAGGTAGTTTCCTGCAATGTTGCACCGCCCTCTTGTGGCACAGTTCTAACTCTTTGTGCTAATAGGCAGTAACTATCTTCAATAGTTAATTATTTTATTTAAAATGGTTAATATTTTTTTAAATTAAAAAATAAAATATTGGAGCTGCTTTGGAAACACAGGCTTATAAGAATTTTAAAATAAAGTTTTTAAAAACTTCAAATTGAAATGTCAGCTTCATTAGTGAGGTCCTATCAGCAGAATTGGAGTCATAGGATGCTTCCACTGGAGAAAATGATATAAGAGTTAATTTATATCTTTCTTTCTGGTGCAATTTCTTCAAAAGTTTCTCTAAACTCTGAAGTGGACTTAGCTCAAACCAGCTTTCTCCCAAATTATAGTAAAAACCTCTGCTGGACCATATTTCTACTCTATGAACTGACAGGCCCATTCTTCATTCAATCAGTTGCTTAGGAAAAGAATAAAAATATTTATTTGGCAACATTTAAATTAGGAGTAGCAATCTTAAACAATCCAGATGTAGTAAAAAACATCTGGGAAGTGTAGACTGCCAATCCTTTTGCTGCATTGATTTTATATTTTAATGGAATAATCTTAAAAGTTTTAGTTGATGAAAGGGATGCAAGAATTAGAAATCAGTAATATTATTCTAATAAAATAATTCTAAATCAGCCAGAACAATGTGTTCTGAGAAGTTTCCTAAGTTAACTGTAGTGATAATGAACACATTAGGTACATGCATGAGTGAGTAACTCAAGTTTCCTGCTAATGTTTTAATTGCATGAAGGACAGTTACGTGACATTTTGTTCTATATTCTTCTTACCCATGGGAGTATCAGGTGTCAAACCCATGCTCTGAAGCAAAGCTTCTGCTTCCCGTCTCTTTTTTTCAAGGTCAGACTCATCTTGTGCAGGAAGGGCATCTTTCTTCTGATCAGTCTATGTATTTTATTAAAATGCATGTGTCATTTTACATCTTTACTGTATAAGATCATATTTAAAATAAAAATATTTAGTGATAATAAATCTGTAATACTTTACTGAAAGTCTTACCTTGCTGTCTGGATAAGAAATTTTATTGCAACAATCCTACTTGGAGGAAAAGATATTCTTTTCTTGATACACTTGATATTTCTTTTCTTTTTTATGTTATTCTGCATTATGATTTAGTATTGTTAAAATCAATAAGAGGGTATCTTAAATAATGGAAATAGAGAAAAAAGAGGGAGAAAGGACTGTATAGGTTCTAGCCATTTTTTGAAAAGTAGAACATAATAATTCAGGCTGTGCATTGTTTTTGAACACACAGAAATGGAAATGCTGCATCTGCGAAGAAGCAGTCGTTTTAATGTGACTCATTAAAATACAGATATTCCATAGAATGGAAATAAGATATGGCTGTTTTAATGAATCTGAAACACTACACATCCTTAGTAGCCATAGTGGGGATGAAATTATATCCTATAATTATAAGCCAAGGCAAACACTTTCAACACTTTATTCCTAAAGATCAATGCAGAAAAATAGGTCTCAGGTTCCTATAGCAGTAATAAGAACTAAGGTAGACCTGCAATCAATAATTTACTGATATACTGTAAATTAGTATTTGTACTTGTAACATACATGGCCGAACAAAAATATATTCCAGGCCACCAGATATAGTTATTCAAAAACTCCTTCATACGACCTTTATAAATAAAAAAAAATTGTTCCTAGTAAGTTCTCATGAATTTTAAGAATAATTTTGTAAAAAAAAAGATAATTTTACTATGGAACAAGATTTAGTGACAAATTAATTTGCACACATTCTAGAAATATAATTTCTTTTGCTCTGACATAACAAATTTTATTATTCTGCTCTTCAGTTTAGAAAGAGTTCTCATAGGAATTTAGATGGTTACAGATAATCAGAGTTGGAAGGGATCTTATAGGTCATCTAATCCAATCTCCCGCCCAAGTGGGAGACCCTATACCATTTCTGCCAAATGGCAGTCCAATCTCTTCTTGAAAGTCTCAAGTAATGGCGCTCCCACAACTTCTGATGGCAAGCTGTTCCATTGATTGATTGTTCTCACTGTCAGAAAGTTTCTCCTTATTTCCAGGTTAAATCTCTCCTTATTCAGTTTCTAATTTAACATCATTAATAATTCTTAATACACTTTTTCAAATAATCTGAATTTAAACTTGTTCATAAACATTTCATCCATTATCATTATTCATAAAAATCACCTCCAATTTATTGTGATATAGGTTCATGTATCTTTAGCTGACTTTATCAATTGTATATTAACAGCAAATATTATTATACCGAACAGAAAAATAGTGTTAATTTCAAAGAAGTTCTAACATTTGTTAAAATGCAAAAATTAAAAAAAAGAGTTGAATGAAAAAATAAAGACATTCTTTATCTCTAGGATCCTTAATAATTACTCAATACAGCAGTCAGAGTGGCTCATCTCAGAAGAATATTGCTGGTCAGGAAGTACACCACTAAGATGCATGATGATGTCAGTTTGGAAATGTCACTAACTGAAGCTATTGTACAATAAGAAGGTTTTTTGTAGGAATGAAAAATTGATAGGATTTCCTTCAATACTGGCCAAACAGAAATAAAGAAGAACAAAACTTTAGCAAGAAATGCAAACAGATAAAAGGCGAAAACCCACCCCACCCCTTCTGAGTGTATTGCTAAGCATTCAGAAGCTCCAGTTGGTGCAAAATGCAGCAGCCCGCATGGTTCTATGCAGACCCCGGTGTGCACATGTGTCACCTCTCCTGCAGGAGCTGCATTGGTTGCCGATGTGCTTCCAGCTGCAATTCAAAGTGCTGCTTATCACCTTTAAAGCCCTTCGTGGCTTGGGACCGGGTTATCTAAGGAAACATCTCTTGTCAATCACATCCACCTGACCCATTAAAGTGAGGAGGCAGGAAATGTTGCGAGTCCCACCTCTGAGGGAGATACACCTGGTGGGACCCAGAAGAAGGGCCTTCTCCGTGGTAGCTCTATCTCTCTGGAACATAATTCCCCCAGAGATTAGAATGGCCCCCACTCTAGCTCTCTTCCGAAAGGCACTGAAGACCTGGTTTTGCCAGCGGGCCTGGGGAACCCAGGGAGGGATGGAGCCCATCAGGTGGCTAGTGTGATCTGCTGTTGTCAGAGAAGGGGATGGGGGTTGGTTTTTGATTTTCTGTTTTTTTGTTTTGTTTTGTTTTTCCCAAATTTTGTTCTATTGTACTTTACTAATTTATTTGATTCTGTTAGTTTTTGTTTTTATTTTGTTTTAAATATGGTTTTAAATATGGAGTTGCCATGGGCGAATAGGCGACAATATAAATAAAAGAAATAAATAAAAATAAATAAATATTGATATAGCTAATAAATACCTCAGAACATTGGCTAAAAAAGTGAATGAAAAGCAGATAATAACAGATTTAAAACTTTGAAGAAGTTTACAGAGCTCTTGCATTTGTTTTTAATGGAGAAGATTCTTTTTCCCCTCAAGAAGAGAATCTTAAGAACAGAATCAAACAACATGGAACATTGAAGTAATTTTGTCCCTACTTAACAAGTTAAGAATTAAAAAATACTGATATCAAATGGTATACACCAAGAACTCAAGTGTGAAACAAAAACAGATACCTTCTAAACATAAATTTAGAAGGCATCTATTTTTGAAGATACCTTGGCATTAAACCTTGGTTATATTTAATCAAAAATATTTTAATTACTAGTAGTTATGTAGTGATACAGATAAAACAATACATATATTGAGCTACGTAAACTCTGTGGAGAAAAAAATTATTCTGTGAAATTACTGGTATTATTTATCTGGTGTTTATGAAATATAACTGCATTCATAATTTGACACACATTATTATTAATAAAAATTACTAGGAAGTTTTAGCATGTAAGCAAATTATTTGCTCAGTGTAATTTGAAAAAATAATTCTTACTTCCTTTTTCTTTCTTTCTTCTTCTTTTCTTTTTTTCTCTTCTCTTATTTGAGCCAAGCGTTGTTTCTTACGTTCTAACTCTGCCTTCAGTTCACTTTTATCAGACATAGTTAGAATCCTGTGAATAACATAAATCAAATACAAAATTAAGTATTTTTCTATATGTATATCTATTAGTTAAAATAAAACAGGCTTAGGACAAAACATGGTTCCTTGACAATAATGTATGAAGGATTACCACCTGAAATTTGGAATAAAATTTGCACCAAACTGTAAACATATTTATGTCTAGATGAATTTAATAAAAATGAAGAGAAGCTACATAAAAATCAGAAATGAGAAGCTGGATGACAAAAATTAATGGCATATGAACATTCTACTTTCATTTAAAGAGTTATTTATAATAATGTTTCTGAAAGGCCAGCTAATATTTTTGACACACACACACACACATTCAGTTGAATCACTTTTTGCCATAAACTTATCCTTTTCCTCTAATGCATATTGCAAAGAAGCCCTGACTATTAAGCAAATATATTAGAAAACTTCTTTGGGTTAACATTTTTAAGCAAATTGATTTAATAAATCATCCTTCCAGGAACTCAAAATGGGCAGTTACTGTTTTGTGGTTCTCCAGATTTTGAAATTTATTAATGGTGACAACAATTATATATAAAAACATATATAAAGAAAACAGGGGGGGAATCTTGCTTTTTTGTTTTAATATAAGGATAATAAGAAATACCAGGACTATATATATTTGAATAAACAAACTGATTCAATCAATACAAAATGCAAACAAGATAATTTGTCTTCTCCCTCCTTTTCATCTTTTCACAGCACCAGCACAAGCATGCATATTTTTCTGCAATATCCCATTGGCCACCTTAGTTATTATACTGTATATATTTACTTAGTTCATCCTGGCAGTACTGTTTGTAAAGCTAAGTTTCCCTGCTTTCTTCCAACCTTATTGAAAGACAGCCTCAAGGTGCATAAAGTCCTCTAGTCTTTATCTAGATTCTCAGAGGCCAGCAAGTGACCACAGTAGGGCCTTGAGACAGAGCTAACAGAGGCAGGATAGGGACTAATAGTAACAAAGACAACTAACTGGATAGGCAGCACTTTCATTTCGTAGTGGGGAAAACATTCAGACCCTAAAAAGCAATAGCAATAGTACTTAAAGAGTTATATATCACTTCGCAGTGCTTTTGCAGTCCTCTCTAAGCAGTTTACAAGAATCATCCTATTGCCCCCAACAATCTGGGTCCTCATTTTACCGACCTCAGAAGATGGAAGGCTGAGTCAACCTTGAGCCTGGTCGGATTCGATCCGCCAAACCTAATCATACATGACTATTGACATTTTGTTAAATCAGTGTCCCATCATATTGTGGCTGTGAATTATGGAATACATTTGGCATCTGGATGTGTCTGGTTCCCAGTTCTTAATCTAGATGTTTATTGGAAGTTCGAAGGGAGTTCTTTTGCTCCTCGCCTAAGGTGTTGACATAGGTTTTCTTTCAACTGTAATTTTTTAGAGCACAGACATAACTGCGTTGCTCTTTTAAGCATTCAAGATGCTTGGTTGTATAGGTCGCCCTCGACTTACGACCACAATTGAGCCCAAAATTTATATTGCTGAGTGAGACATTTGCTCAGTGAGTTTTGTCCCATTTTAAGACTTTTCTTGCCTCCCTGGTTGAGCGAATCACTGCAGTTGATTAATTAGTAACTTGGTTAAGTGAAATCAGGCTTCCCCATTGCTTGACACCTAAAATCATCACATGATCCTGGTAGACTGCAACCGTCGTAAATATGAAACAGTTGCCAAGCGTCTGAATTTTGATCAGGGTGGATGCTGCTGCAAAGGTGGTAACTCTGAAAAACAGCCATAAGTCCCTTCTCCAGCCCCCCCTCAGTGCCGTTGTAACTTTGAACGGTCACTAAATGAACTGCTGTTAAGTCGAGGACTACCTGTATTTCCTTCCCCCCCAAAAAACCCTCCGGATATAGAAACTACCGGTAGATGTGTTTCTACTGTGTGTGTGAGGGAGGGAGGGAGAGACAGAGACGAGTCGAAGGAAGCCGAGGACGGAGTTCCACGAAGGAGGCGAGATAGGAAGCCTCAACCAGCAGCCTCTTTGGGGGAAAAAAAACAACCTCATGAGGACAGCCGGAGAACTCGCCCAAAAAGATACCGGGCCGAGATAAACAGAGGGTCGGCAGTCGGGCGTGGCCCGCAAAAGGCGCGCGCCCGCCTTATTCCTCCTCTCCCTCCCCCTCCCAACGGTCATGGCTCGCGCCCTCCTCCTCACCCTCCAGGACCTCGGCCCCGCCCCACCCATCCGGGGGCCACTTGGGCGATGCGGGACAGCTAGAGGCTGCCCTGGCACAGATTTTAGGGAACCGGCATGGGCTCACCCTGCCCGCGGCTAACCTGTCACTGGGGCCCTCCTGTTTCAGAACGCTGCCGCCTTGTTTCGAGGCGCTCCTTTCAACAAAGCGGGAAGAGACGGAGGAAGCCGCCCCGAGAGTTTCAAATAAGGGGGATAGCCGCCCTGCTCGGTCTCTTACAGGAGACAGCTCAGCTTCTTCCGAAGGAGCACGCATGCGCGGAAATAACCCGTGCCGACGGAACAGGAGGTCGGTCATGGTTCTCGGTCGCATAGATATACATGTCGAGGCGCATGCGCGTATGAGAAAAATTGGCGACTTTCGTTCTCATTTGTTTTGGGCCTTGCGGGTGGCGTTTTAGATTTCACAGGTGGCCGGGAAGTTGTTCACTCTTTGAAACATGTTCTTGCCAAAGAAGCGAAAGGAAGAAATCAGACTAGATTTTTTTTTTAAAAAATGTCCACTAAATGTCTCCAAAGTTATCAGGTTCATGCGGAAAGAGAACTACAATTCCCGGCATGCCATGCGGCAAGTCGACGCTATCAATGGGATTTTTCCTGCGGCAACTATCTTAAGTAAACCGGTTTGACAATGTGAATTCAGAGTCCATCTTCTGTCTGTTGCTGGAAATAGGTGTGATATGCTGGGGTTGGAAGGTTTGCTTTGCTAGAGGCTCTCTGAAATTTTCCCCAGCACTTGTACATAAATACTTTTTCTCCTCTAAGTTTTTTGCCTCTGATTTCAAGGCTTTGTACTGCTTCTTTATTCAGAAGTAAATTCAACAAAGAAAGCCAGTTTGGTTTGGTAGTTAAGGTAGGGATCCTTTAACTTGATGATTTTAAGACTTGTAGACTTCAGCTCCCAGAATTTCACAGGCTGAGTGGGGAATTCTGGAAGTTGAAGTCCACAAATCTTAAAGTCACCAAGTTTGGTTATCCCTGAGTTAAGGCATCAGCTTAGAAAACAGGAAACTGAGTTCTAGTTTTGGATCTTGGCCAGTCATTCACTCTCAATTCTGGGAAGGAGGAAAGAGGCAAACTATTTCTAGAACACCTTGTCACAAAAACTCCAGGGACTAGTCCAGGCAGCCTCTGAGAATTGGACACACATTGTGTGAAATTAAAAAAAAATGAATTAATTTCAAAGAATGTTATTCCCACAGAAATAAACTGCTGGAGGCTGCTACGTACTGCTCAGGTATACTTGGATTTGGTGTTAAGGTTTGGTCATAACCAGCGAGAGTTACTGCATCTAGAACCTCCTCATCTAACATGGTTATCTCTGAGCAAACAATAGAATCGTGGATTTGAAATTCTGGGGGCTTGTTTGGTGGACCAAAAGTAATATTTCTGTATTCAACCGAGTCTTCATTAAAAAGTGTAAATCAAAGCATATAACGGAAGTAAAGAATTATAATGTGAGCAGAACCGAAGCCATGTTGGATGGCCCATTGAATTGAATAAGGAAGTGTGTCTCAAAACTCAGTAGTTCTGCTAAATAAGAAAGTGTTCCAGTTTGTGCACAAGAGAAAAAAAACAAGATAAGACTAGAACAATGGGGAACTGCAATAAAGTGCTGCGATGTCAGAAACCATATAACTACTTTTGCTAGATAAGGAGCTAGTATGAACCTTCGAAATACATGTATCAATTTGAAAACAGAAAGAATGTGAGCCAAGGCCTCGTAAGAGGGGATAAAAATGCTGCCTGAATTTTGCTCTATGTTCCTTCAATGCCTGAGGGGACCCGTCTCTGCAGACACGTGAATAAAACCTTGTTTTCCTTGGATCAACGAATCTTTTGGTGGTTTTTTATCTGCTTCCACCTCACAATTTGGCGCTCAACATGGGCCCCGACGGAATTTCGACTGGAGAAAAGGGACTGGGTAAGTGTGGTGCCACCGCCTCCCATTGTAGAGGGGCCCCTCCCTTGTCTCAGTTGGATCCCGGGGTAACTGCACTCAGCAGACGATCCTTGGAAACAAGAGAGAGAGAAGCCGGCCTGATGCTCTGGGAGTATCATTGATCACCTGAAGTGGGGATGCCCACACTCCTTTCGTCTCCAGGAGACCAGGGGTGTATCAGGTGAGTTTGTTGCCTTTCGGGATAGAAGAAGGGATATACTGTCCTTAAACTTTGGGAATCCAGCGACTGCTGGAGGACAGTGTAAATCCCTGAGTTGGGAATCTCTGGGATATTGTTGGCGGGCAGCGTGGAGAATGGGAAAGGGACAAAGCAAGTGTGAAACGTTCCAAGAGGGAACGGGTATTGAGATAGAAAAGACCCCGAGAAGGCTGATTCCGACTGACTCCCCATTGGGTCAACTACTACAACAATGGTCGTTGCCCCATCTGAGGACTTACACTCGGAGTCTAGAGAAAAAGAAAATGATCTACCTATGCCAAAATAGGTGGCCGAAGTATCCCCTAGTAGACCCTGAGTTTCCTTACCACTGGGATCCCGAAGGGAATACCAGCACGTACTGGATAACTGAGTTGAAAGAGTATATAGTGAAACATCGGATGAAGGAGCAAATACCCTATGTGGAGGTATGGTATCATGCTCACTTTGAAGGTCCAGTTCCACCAGAAACAGAAGTAGGACAGTTTGTCAGCAAGGTGGAGGAAAGCGAAACTGAGGACTGGATGGGGAGTCCACCGGCATCGGCTCCGGCAGTCCCGGCACCACCGACCCTGCCGGCTCCAGTTGCCCAGGCTCCACCTCCACCTGCATATCCAGGGCTCAGAAGGGAACTGGCTCAATTAAACAAGGACCTAGAGAATTTGCCTCTAGGAGGAAGGTCGGCCAATCCCGTGTCGGCTTTCCCAGTCAGAGAAGTCCCAAATGGCATGAATGCGCAGGGCAATCCAGTCACCGTTTTCGTGGCTGTCCCCATAAAATCTGCTGAGTTACGGGATCTGAAAAAGACCCTTCCAAAACTCCATGAGAATGCTCATGAAGTGGCGGAACAGTTGGAATTGTTTCTGGGGCCCAATGAATACACATACCAAGAACTGATGTATATTCTTGGACACCTTTTCACCCCCGAAGAGAGGAACCTCATTAGGAGGGCAGCAATGGCTGCCTGGGATAGGAGACATGCAGGGCAACAGGGAGCAGTGGCTGCAGACACAAAGTTCCCCATAGCCGATCCAAATTGGAACATCAATGATGATGCTCATAGGGAGCACATGAGAGATATGAAACACATGATCATTGAAGGAATTAAATTGGCCATCCCTCAAGGGAAAAACTTGACCAAAGCATTTGAAATAACACAAGGAAAGGATGAGTCCCTGGGGGATTTCTGTGCCCGGGTCCGTGAAGGGTTAACCAAGTACTCCGGAGTGGAGCCAGAAACCCCTGCCTTCAAGACTCTCCTGAAGATGCAATTCGTCACCAAAGCATGGCCAGATATCCAGAAAAAGATCCAGAAGACAGAGGGATGGACTGATTTGGGCATGACAGATTTGATGAGAGCAGCCCAACAAGTTTTTGTGAACCGAGACTCAGTTAAAACCAAACAGAAGTCTCAGATGATGGTAGCTGCTGTGCAAACGGCAGCCAAGAAAAACAAGGAAAAACAGGGAGACCCAGATGTCAGATCCGAGGCCAAGGTGGAGAGATGAAAGATCTCCCAGCAGGGAGTGGAGATCCCCGGTTAGGCGAGGAGGTCCAGGGGGCAATCGAGGCGGTCGATTCCAACAGCCGTGCCAGAGTAGAACTTGCTTCAGATGTGGGAAAGAGGGACATTTTGCGCGTGAATGTCCCAAAACCCCAGAGGAACGAAGCTATACCTTATATGATTAGGGAAGTTCCGGCTCCCCAAGAGGGACCCGCGGGGAGCCACTGGTAAATGTGTTAGTGGGTCCTGACCATCAGGAACGGCTGTTCCTGATCGACATCGGCGCAAGCCGGACATCTGTATGCGATCCGGTAGAGGTCAAAGCAGACTTTAAAGGTGGTTGGGGTGAGTGGGAAATCCCAAGATGTCAAGATTTTGGAAGAGGTGAGATTGGAATTGAATGATGTGGTTACTAAAACCGAAATATTATATATTCCGGATTCAGGGGTGAACTTGCTAGGAAGAAACTTGTTGGATGTTTTTGGGATAGAATTGTGGGATAGAAGGAAGGAAGTTCGCATGTGCATGCTAACAACGGAAGATGAGGAGAAGATATCATCAGATGTGTGGGCAGGAGGTGAAGAGGTTAGTAGGATGGCAATACAGCCCATTCAGATCAAGATACAACCAGGGATAACTAAACTGTGGACTCCACAATATTCTCTGAGCAAGAGAGGTAGGGAAGCGTTGAAACCAGTGATTGACAGATTATTGAATCGGGGACTGTTGGAACCTACTACGTCACCGTTCAATTCACCGGTTTTAGCAGTACTAAAAAAGGATGGGAAGTATAGATTAGTTAATGATTTGAGGAGGATCAATGAGATTGTGGTTCCTAGATTCCCAGTGGTTCCTGATCCCGATACCATCTTGGGGTGGATCCCCCCCAAAGACAAATGGTTTACTGTGATAGATCTGAAGGATGCCTTTTGGGCGTGTCCTTTGGAGGAGAGGAGGAGAGACTTGTTTGCCTTTGAATGGAATGATCCTGAGAGTGGAAGGAAACAGCAGTTGAGGTGGACAGTACTTCCTCAGGGATATACCGAGAGCCCTTTGTTGTTTGGACAGGCGTTGGAAGAAAAATTGGTGTCGTTTGAGAGAGAGAAAGGAATCACCCTAATTCAGTACGTGGATGACTTGTTGTTAACTGGGGAGAAAGAGAAGGAAGTGAGAGCGGCTTCTGTGAGTCTGTTGAATTGGCTGAAGGAGCAGGGGCTGAAAGTCTCAAAAGAGAAGCTTCAGTTTGTTGAAAAAAAGGTGAAATATTTGGGACATTACATTCAGCAGGGGGTGAGGTCCTTGGACCCTGAAAGGGTGAAGGGGATCATGAGCTTGGCTCCTCCCAGGAACAAGACAGAGGTGTGGAAAGCATTGGGATTATTGGGGTATTGTAGAATCTGGGTAGACCAATTCACAGTGTTGGCACAATTTTTGCATAGAAAGCTGCCTGAAAAGGGAGAGCACATAGAATGGGAGGAGGGAGATAGTGAAAGGTGGGAAGAACTGAAGAAGGCTTTGTCAACCGCTCCGGTCTTAGCCTTGCCAAACCTGAAATTACCGTTTCATTTGTATGTGGCGGTGGCTCAGGGAACAGCAGTTGGAGTCCTTGCCCAAAAGAGGGGGGGGCAGTACCAGCCGGTAGCCTTCCTAAGCAAGGGTTTGGAGCCGGTTGTGAAAGGATGGCCAGTTTGTGTTCGGGCTGTGGCAGCAACAGCGATGTTGGTGGTGAAGATCAAAAAGTTAACCTTTGGGGGAGCTTTGGTGGTGCATTCGCCTTATCAGATCAACTCAGTGTTGAGCCAGCTGGCTACCACTTGGATGACCGAAGGGAGGATATTGAAGTATGAAACCATTTTGAGAACCAGTCCTGATGTGGTGATAGGAACAGACAAGAATCTAAATCCAGCAGAATTCTTGGAGGGGAGAAGGCAGGCGTGGGAACCGGAAGACCATGATTGTCTATTGCAAGTGGATCTCATGACGAAAGTGAGAGAGGATTTGGAAGAGACTCCTTTGGAGAAGGGAGAGAGGTGGTTTATAGATGGATCTAGCAGGGTAGAAAATGGAAAGCGAAAATCTGGGTTTGCAATAGTAACCGGGGAAGGTGAGGTAATAGAGAAAGGGTCACTCCCAGCTGCTTGGTCAGCTCAGAAATGTGAATTGTTTGCCCTGACCAGAGCCTTGGAATTGGCTGAGGGGATGGAAGTAACGATTTGGACTGATTCCAAGTATGCATGGGGGGTGGTGCACACGTTTGGGAAAATCTGGAAAGAAAGAGGGTATATCAAGGCAGATGGGAAGCAAATAGAGCAAGTGCAGTTAGTAGAGCAAACCTTAGAGGCATTGCAACTCCCCAGCCGAGTATCAATTGTCCATGTGAGCGCACATCAGAAGGGGAACACACCGGAGGTTGTGGGAAACCGATGGGCGGACAAATGGGCGAAGGAAGCTGCAGGGGAGATAGAGTTGGTAATGGTATCTATACCAATACTGGAAAAGGAGGACGAGAGGGAGGAATGGGAGCCAGAGAAAAAGGAAAAGTTGGAGTTGGAGAAAGAGGGATGTGTCAAAACCCCAGAGGGATGGAAGACGTCGGAGGGAGTCAAGGTGGTGTCACCCATTGTTATGAGGGGAATATTGGAGAAAGTTCATGAAGGAGGACATTGGGGAACGGAGGCCTTGGTCATGTCCGTTAAACCTCACTATTGGAGTCTGAGGATGTGGACAGTAGCTCAGAGCATCTGCTGGAAATGTTTGATTTGTTTGAAAGTAAATAAGAAAGCGGCACGCAAGAAAGAGATGGGAGGGCGACCCTTAGTGGGTTGGCCTTTTCAGAGAGCACAAATTGATTTCACTGAGTTGCCAGAAAAGGGGGTTGGAAATACCTGCTTGTGATCAAAGATCAACTAACGGGGTGGGTAGAGGCTTATCCCACTAGAAGAGCCACAGCTCCCACAGTAACCAAGATCTTACTAGAACAGATTATCCCACGATATGGAATGATGGAAGCAATAGATTCAGACAGAGGAACTCATTTCACCGAAAAGGTTCTGCAAAGGGTAATGGAGGTGGTGGGGGTGAAATGGGAATTACACACGCCATGGCATCCTGAATCCAGTGGAAAAATTGAAAAAGCAAACGGGGAATTGAAGAAACACTTGACCAAACTACAACTTGAAAATGGCTTGCCATGGACAAAGAATCTTCCCTTAGCTCTGCTCAGGATCAGAACTTGTCCAAGGAAAGACACAGGGGTTTCTCCTTTTTGAAATGCTGATGGGGAGACCCTATTTGGCCAAACTAGGCAATCCCATACCAGAGTTCAGGGACTTGTTCCTTCAGAAATATTTTCTGGCACTGTCTAGGTCTTTGCTTTCTCTTCACAAACAGGGACTGTTGGTGCAACGACCACCTTTGGCTAGTAGCCAACACCCACACGAGGCTGGAGACTGGGTCCTGATAAAGACTTGGAGGAGTGAAAAACTGCAACCTCGCTGGGAAAGTCCGTACCAGGTGCTACTGACGACTGAATCTGCAGTCCATACTTGGGAAGGAGGCTGGACGCATTACAGCAGAGTCAAGAAAGCACCGGAACCAGAAAAACCTTGGAAGGCAATCCCAGTGGATGGTCAGCCATTAAAGGTAACCTTGAAGAAATAGCCAGCAGAAACCACCATGGAGATGTCGGCTGAACTCTGGAAAGGACTATTTGTTGCAACTATATTTACACTAATACAACAAAGAAGTTCACAATATGTTGGACCTGCAGGTGACTTGGGAATGGACTTGTGGGATGACAATGTGTTCATAAAGGATCTCAAGAAGTTCTCATATTCCTTGAACATCACCAATTGCTGGTTATGAATGCACCGGAAGAACAGGTGAAGGATTAATCCTACACGCAATTCCACTTGACCAGAACAGACGAAGACCACAGGGGCACGGGACAGAAAAATATGGTGTAGAACAAAATATAACAGGAAGGATTTTTGTTCATTTAAGGGAAACGGCATATGTGTGTTTTAGGAGAAATGAAACTAGAGGGCTCCATTTAGGAGATTGGGAAAAATGTAATAAGACTTTTGATATGCCATCATCCTGTAGTAACCATAGCTATACCAAGAGTTATCATAAATTAGATTATTTTAATCAAGATCAGTATCAGATGTGTATGCATTTTGAAGATATGATCAATTGGACCCGAACATCACAACAGACCTATGCTATGGAAAATTTTAGGTGGGTATTGTGTGGGAAATATGCATACAGGGAGATGCCACCTTACTGGAGTGGCACATGTACACTCGGGTATGTGTTACCGGTGATATATAAACTTGATGGACTTCCCCAAGGCCGGATACGTAATAAAAGAGACCCAGAATCTGGCCTTACCCGGAGACTCTGGACCCAAATCTCCCGTGGTATAATAACACCATTGGGAATAGCCATGAACTACCGAGATATACATATTCTAAATAACTTCATGGTAACAATGTTCAATGATACAATAAAGAATATTAAAATGATTAACACCAAGCTTTCTGAAGTAAGACAGGTTGCTCTACAAAATAGGTATGCTTTAGACATTGTATTAGCTACAAAAGGGGGTGTGTGTTCTCTGATTCATTCACATTGCTGTGTATACATCCATGATTTCCAACCCAATATTACAAAGACAGTAAAAGTAATGGAAGAATGTATTCGCTCTAATCCATTATCACAAAGAGGTGACTCCTCATTGCCAGACCTGTGGGGAGCACTATGGTCTTGGCTTCCCAGTTCCACTTGGTTTAGATCTACCATAATGGGAATTATATTGATTATTATATTCTGTGTATTGTTGTGTTGTTGTCTTCAGTGTCTCCCTGGTGCAATAACAATGTGTGGGAAGATAGGGAAATCCTTGGGTTCAAGATTTGAGAAGAAGCAGGAAGCAGAACCTCTAATGATGTATCAGAGAGAAATCACTCTGAAAGAAGCAGAGGATCTGCTCTTTGAGTTTGAGACAAGAGTGGAAAAAGAAAAAGGGGGGATTTGTGAGCAGAACCGAAGCCATGTTGGATGGCCCATTGAATTGAATAAGGAAGTGTGTCTCAAAACTCAGTAGTTCTGCTAAATAAGAAAGTGTTCCAGTTTGTGCACAAGAGAAAAAAAACAAGATAAGGCTAGAACAATGGGGAACTGTAATAAAGTGCTGCGATGTCAGAAACCGTATAACTACTTTTGCTAGATAAGGAGCTAGTATGAACCTTCGAAATACATGTATCAATTTGAAAACAGAAAGAATGTGAGCCAAGGCCTCGTAAGAGGGGATAAAAATGCTGCCTGAATTTTGCTCTGTGTTCCTTCAATGCCTGAGGGGACCCGTCTCTGCAGACACGTGAATAAAACCTTGTTTTCCTTGGATCAAGGAATCTTTTGGTAGTTTTTTTTATCTGCTTCCACCTCACAATAAGAATCAGTAGTCGTATCCATCTGTAATGCTAGATGCAATGATAGATGGATAAAAGTTAGCATCTGTGGAAAGGGAACTTCACGAGGACAGTGGTGTCACCCAAGCAGGAAAAGTCCAAAGGGAACATCAGGCCAGCCATAAAACAAACTTGCATCGGAAAAGAAATCAAATAAAAGGTATTGAAAGAAGCCCCTAGACAAAAGCCAAGTAATTAAGAAAGCTAGGGAAACAAGGAAAAGAAAACCCTTACAAACACAGGACATGTCAAATCATCAAAACAAACAGACAAAAGATACAAAATAAATTACAAAGGAAACAAACAGAAGATTGCCGAAAAAACAAATAGAAAAAACCATTATAAAGCTAAAAGAGATTAGAAAAAAACCAATAATACAATCAAGCCTCCCTGCAGAGTTTATTTTCTGCACCTCGCTAAGTTTGCCTTCCGGCGAAAAATAAACTCTGACAGGATTTTAATATCTAAACATTAAACATTTAACACTAAACGAACAGACATACACAGGAGAAAAAAGTATAAAAACCAGAGACTTACCATTCGAAGTTAGCTAGCTAGCCCCAGGAACGCAGCCGCGTTGTCTCTCGCCTTCCTGAAAATAAAAAGATCCAGCTTTCAAGCAGTTGTCCATATCCTTGCACTGTAATTCTCCCAGGGGGAAAATTTGAATCCTCAAAGAAAGGCACTTTGATAGCCTTTCAACACATCTTCGATTATCTTTCTTTTTAATTACTTATATCTTCTATAGCATATTGCCAGCATTCCAAATGTATCCACCAGCCCAACAATGTTGCTTAGTATGTTTATATTGTTTTTAAAACTGGAATCTCAACCATCAGTTCTTTAACTTTCAAAGCAAAAGAATATTATAAGAATTCTTCACAATTATTGTTTCCTAGTATGATTTGATTGCTTATTGTACCCTATGACTATCATTAAGTGTTGTACCTGATGATTCTTGGCTCTTGACGAATGTATCTTTTCTTTTATGTACACTGAGAGCATTTGCAGCAAGACAAATTCCTTGTGTGTCCAATCATACTTGGCCACAATAGAAAGAATTATATTCAATTAACCATTTTTTAAAAATCATCCTGCTTTATACATATTTCCTTAAAATCACACACAGTACCAATGCTGGGTAAAACTGAGATTTGCAAGAGCGTTAGCTACTAGCAATACACTAATGATTGAAACTGGCTGATTCACTCATCAGAAGTTTGAAATTTATTATATGGATATGTAAGAAGGAAGTGAAACCAGTAATATAGAACATGCCATTGTCAATGATGCATTTTATCAAGATTAATATGTTTCTAAATATTTGTGCTTATGAAATAATAAAATTATTAGTCTTTAAAATGCCTCCAGACTATTTGCTGCAAAAAGTTATCATGGTTAATGTGCAATTTTACCCCATTAATTCCAGGGATGTTGTGAAAAATTCCATCTTTTGTGGTAGTAGGAGAAGTCTCGACAGCTGAGTTCAGGTTTTGCAAATATTTTAGGATGCTGATTATCTTCAGAGAGATTTAATAAAGGAACTGTGGTTTGCTTATACATGGTTTGTTGAAAATCTTATTGGTCAGGTTCATATAACATGCTAAGCCATAAATAATGGCTTACAAACTACAATGGCTGGGTTTACACAGCACACTAAGACAAACCCAAACAAATCTTATTATTGCTTGTTGCATTACCTGCTTTGCAAAACATTTGCTTCAATATCTTGGCATTAAATTTTGTTAAGATGTTTAAATATGCTAAAACTAACTAACCAGAATTGAAAATTATATATTTTGAACTTCACCAAAAAATAATTTGTATCAGCAGTAGGGAAATAACCTTGGATGACAATGCCAGAAACAGTTGGCAATCCTTTTGTTCTCTTGCCTTAGTAAACAGCTAATATTGTTTAAAACCAGGATGACAGTGAGATATTGAAAAGCATTTTATGTCTTCTGGTTGGGGTGATGCAATCTAACACTGTAATCCTGGTGTCAGTTGTAGAAATATCTTTTAAGCATCGTCAGTCTTTCTGACAGTGCCAGTAGTTTTATTACCATGTTAGGAATACAGTTGTCTATCATTTTCTATAAATGATTACTATATGATGTTTGATATTGTGGAGTCTGACATTACCACCCACCATAATATTTGTGCATACAGAAAAAATAGGATTTAAATATTGATATTTAATATCTGTTTATTACAAGGAATCCTGTAAGAAAGTTTCAGCGGGTGCTCACAAGTTTTCTATGAGTGGAAAGAAGCTATCGGTAGAGGAAAGGAAAGGTTTATTCATCACAGTTTTTTATTAATCTTCTTTGAAGGAAATGGACACTACTAAGCAAAATATTAACCTTCCCCTTTCATGGATCATTTTATTTCCTCTAGATTATTATCGACCGGTAGATTTCTGCCTATTTATATTGTTTTGCAGAATTTAAATGGTATCAACTGATTCTATTTCTGTTTCTATTACTGAAATTATTATAACTGCTGCAAGAAAATACTTAACTTGGTGGCTACCTAATCTGTAACAATACTTACATAATAGTGGAGATACTTTCTAATCTTAAAATCAAAGACTAGGAAGAAGACATACTTAAACCGTTTGTCCTTATTTTTGAGTAAATATATTGGATTGGAACATTATTTTTAGTTATTACTAGACAACATTTCAGAAATATTTCCTTACTTAAACAGAGAAATAGAATAACCATGGCTACGCAAAAAGCAGTAGGAGCAGGAATGACTTTTGACTTCCTATTGGCTTCCCCACTGAGTTTCCTTGTGAGAAACTGGCAGAGAGTGTTGAAAACCCCTTCCTTTCTTCCTTCCTCCCTCTTCTTTTTAGCAAGCAGGTAAGTGGCTGCTGCCAGGTAGAGGACTGAAGGACTGAGTGAAGAAATGTGTGAGTGGTCGACATGATGAGGGCACAGAGGAACTGGTGAAGGGTGCACTATTTCTCCACCGACTTTCTCCCTGCAAGGATTGTCAACAGCCATATCAATTCTGTTCCATATTAACATACTTCAAATAGGCTATTCCTATTGGACAACAAATACCCGATGCTGATTGGCTACTTTTCTCGACGCTGATTGGCCAATAATAGCAGGGCTATGATTGGCCAATTCAAGCAGTGGGAAAAACAAGTAGCCGTCATTGGACACTAGTCGCGAGCAGCTCTCTATAAAAAGAGCTGCTGCGGCTTCTGGTTAGAACAGACTTTCAGAATTTAATAAAAGAGCTGAAGTTACGCTGATCTCTGAGTCTCATTCCCGCGAACAGAACAAGTTCCTTCCAGCTTCCCCACTGATTTGTGAGAAGTTGTCAGTGGACATTGAAAAGGAGGATCACGTGAGTGTGGCAGCATGGCATGACACCGAACAGCAGCTGAAGCAGAAAAGAAAACCCCCAAATTTCATTCCCTCAAAAATACTGGGTCCCAGGGTTTGGTCAAGTTAGTCCATCTGCGGTACCTTTGTTTTGTCCCATGATGCAGCGCTTTTGCCCACATGAAGGATACAAACAAACCAACAGACACCAGAGTTTTAGTAGTAAACAGATAAATACTGCATTTTATGCAATAATGAAAATTTGTTGGAGTATGAAAAATTGATTGTCCTGACCAAAAAAATTCAGTAGCACTGCATGTCCCCCCCTTGTTTTCAACAGGATATGAGACAAAAATAGGTGTGTTAAACCTTTTCTAAGCTTAAAGCACTTAATTTTGTTTGTAAACCTCACTATCTCTAAAAAAAAAACCTGTAAACTTTTGTTACTGCCTTACTTCTTGAAGTTCTTGCTATCTGACTAAATAAATATTAAAAACAAAGAACAATATGTTAAAAAGACTTCTATTCATCCGCAGATATCTTTTTTTTTTTTTTGTGGCTAAATAACACTGAACCAAGGTATTTGAAAATACCCCCAGTGGGCATTTTCTTGAAATGTCATCTATAAAACGTTCTGAGGACCTTTCATTTAAACTTATAATACCAATACAAATTTTATATATTTCCATTAAGGGGACAAATTACTTTTGACAGAAAGAAGCAAAGGCATCCCAGAAGGGATACACCATAGTAATAGTAGCAAGGGAAGTGTAGGAGCTGGGAGAAATTGATGGACCAGTTCAGAGAATTGAGCACTTTTCATTTTTGCTGGAAATAACATAAGTGAGGGAACCTTTGCGCCTTGGTTTAGCACATCTGCAGTTCTCAGGTAAAGTAGACGCTGCTGGATGCATCACATTTTTGACATTAAAATGAGTAGAAAGTTATTTCCTTCGCTTTCTTTGTGAAACATGGTCAAGATTTTATTGAAATAGACTTATGGGGGGGGGGGGGATAGGTAATGTTTCAGACAACAAGACCTCAACTAGAACCTTATTGCCATTCTATCTTCATGCTGATTAGAATCCAGGTTGTTTATAGCAGAGCCATTATGAGAAACTGGCAAATACTTTTCTGCCTCAGTGGAAATGAAATCTTTCTGCTGAATATTGTCCTGGTGAATTATGCATTTGAATCAGTAAGGTCATTGCTTTGCATAAGACGATGTGGAATATGCTTTGCTGGGCTTCAAAGGAAACTGATCTTTTACTGGGTTGAATGGGATATAGGACAAGGAATATTTGGAGATAATTAGCTTACTTGGATAAGCTGGTGAATGTGGGGTCATAGGGAGATGTTCTGCTTCCTTATTCTCTAGCAGCAAATGCTGATTATTTCAACATAATTATTCCAGAAATAGGCTCTCCTGATATTAATTTGCCTTTCACCTTGCTGATTTTTACACTGATGTAAAACAGCATTCACTCCAGTGACCTTCAGATGTTTGGGTCTCTTGTATGCGAATCAGGGTATTCAGTAGTTAATAGTTCTACAAAGCAATGAAAGAAATTCTTTCTGTTTACATTATTTATTGGTGAGTGCACATTATTTAATCTGCATTCAAAAGCGAAGGCTTTCCTTAAGAGATTAGAGAGTTTCTTCAACCCATAGCATCAATTGTGCTATTGTGTGTACTGATGTGAAAGAAAGAGAGAAAGAGATGTGTGTGTGTGTGTGTGTGTAAACTCAGGTTCTACTCTTCCTTTAGGCATAGAAGTTACTAGATGATTTGGGGCTTAGTGTTCTTTAAGTCCTAGATTGGAATGTAAAAAAAATTATTAATCTGCATTGGACCTATGTGGTATATTATAGTCTATAACCTTTAGTGAAGTAACCATCATCCTGCAGAGGACTGATATGGTGTGATAATATTGACATTTGGGGCCTCTAACATTTATTATGTAGATCATTACTTTTTCTGGTTTGTTTTAGTCCTAACATGTTGCTGAGTCATAGCCATGAGATTGGGCAATTATATAAATCATACCTATATCTACAGGTAGTCCTCACCTCTACCCCAAATGCTTAATTGGGATCAGAAATTCTGTTGTTATGTGACACAATTGTAAATTGGAAAACTATGTGACTGTGCCATTAGCAATCACAGTCACAGTTGTTTTCATTAAGTGAGGACTGTGAGATTCATTAAATGAGGACCTCAATTGACTGCAACTTCTGCCTTCCTGCTGGCTTCCCCATTGACTTTGCTTGTCAGTGTAAGTTTAGACAGTCACTGAAGAGAAATTGGTAGACAAGGACACATGTATCTATATTTACACATGCAGGCATATTTATAAGCATACATTTGCACATGCACACTCATAAAGTGAAACTATCCATTTTTTCCCTACCTTAGTAATGAGTCTAGAAAAAGACATGCTTTTTTGATTCATTAAATAAGGGGTGTCAAACTCATGTCATGGCGGCATCATGTGACATATCGAGTGTTCTGTATAAAATAGTTTACTCCAAATCCTCTAATATGATTGGCTAAGAAAGCCGGCATAGGGATTGGTTCACCAATCCAAAGGAGCCACCAAAAGGCGGCTAAATCAAACAAATGTCATTGGCTACAAGCCGGCAGGCAAGCTGTATATAAAGGCTGCAGTGGCTAGAGCCAAACTGTTCCGTTTAACTTAAACTGTTGAAATAAAGACTTTTACTGTTGGAACCTGGTCTACCTCACGTTTTTCCAGACGGAACACTGGCGACGAGGATGGGATCGTCCTAAAATGTGAGACTGTGCACACGGCAAATTGAAACCCAGGCTGGAAGCGATGGCCGGAAATAATGCACCACTCGCACCCTTCAACCCCAATGAAGAGGATTGGGAATCCTATGTAGACCGTTTCCAAATGTACTTGGAAAGTAACGAGATGGAAGAGATCTCAGACCAGTATAAGAGAGCTGTCTTCTTAACGCATTGCGGACCAACGATATTCAAAATGGCCAAGGCATTGGCGAAGCCCATAGACGTAAAGCAAATGACCTGGCCCGAACTCCAGCGAATGTTGAAGGCTCATTACGCACCAGTGGTGTCAAATCTCATCAAACGGCACGAATTCTACTGAAGGGACCAAAAAGAAGGCGAGACCATCGCTGATTTTGTGGCAGCCCTCCGACAACTGGGGGGAGCATGTGAGTTCCTGAACCTAGACGAAGCAATGCGAGATCGAGTAATATTGGGTTTAAGAGACTCTAATTTACAAAGCAAGCTACTAAATAAACGCAATATAACCTTAGCCGAAGCAATCGCAGAAGCCACAGCCGCAGAAGCCGCGAAAAAGTCAGCGGCCACAATGAAACAAATGAATGCAAATAATGCCGAAGCGAGCCTAACCAGAGGGAAGAAGCAATTTCCCGCCACCACACACCATGAAGATTTTGACAAGACATCAGAATCCGGAGAGGAAGACGATGAGATCCACCACCTATACACTAACAAAAAAAGGCGCGAAAAAAGAAACTGGTGGGAATGCACCGGTTGCAGAGGAAACCACCCTCGAGCCGATTGCAGATTCCTTGATGCCATCTGCAGAGCTTGTAAGAAAAGGGGACACATCGAGAAGGTCTGTAGGAATCGAAAAAATTACAGCCCTAACAGACGCAGTAACTCTCCCCCACAAGCTGAATCGAAACAAGCCGAGAGAAAGTGGGAGCACAACAAACGAGCCAGTAACAGAGAAAAGACCCATCAAACTGTCACTATCGGAAGCATTCAGACAGAAAGCGGAAAAAAAGTTAAAATCATCGTAAAAATCGAAGACAGCCCCTGCGAGATGGAGGTCGATTCAGGGTCTTTCCTGTCAATGGTGTCATGGGACACAATCAAACAACTGGTCCCAAATATTAAGCTAAAAGAGCTCCAGAAACAAAAATTAACCCTGAAGGACTACCAAGGGAATCGAATCCCTGTGGTAGGTCTAGGACATTTCCGAGTCGCTTACAAGCAGCATGTCGAAGTCCTGCCTCTGACAATAGTCGACCGAGACCGACCCAGCCTCCTGGGCATCGAATGGTTTGCACCATTGGGCATCGGAATGACCGGAGTAGACCGAGTGGCCGCAACCGACTGGGAAGAAAACCTGATCCACGTGTTCCAGGACGTTTTCGATAGCTCCCTAGGCAGGTATCGGGGGACCCCAATTTCCTTTAGCTTAGACCCCCAGGTGGCCCCTAGAAGATTAAAGGCCAGACGAGTTCCCTTTGCATTAAAGGCAAAAATAGAGGAACAATTGAACAAATTAATTGACCAAGGGGTTTTGGAACCTGTTGACCATGCTAAATGGGAGACACCAATAGTAACACCGGTTAAACCTGACGGGTCGGTACGCATCTGCAGAGACTACAAGGCTACCCTGAACCATGCGCTGCAACAAAGCGCATACCCGGTGCCAGTCGTACAACATTTGCTACACTCACTCGGGGGAGGAACATTTTTTGCTAAACTAGATCTAGCACAAGCTTACCAACAGCTTCCAGTAGACCCCTTAACGGCTGAGGCATAGACAATAGTAACTCACAAAGGGGCATTCAAGTGTAACAGACTCCAGTTTGGAGTGAGTGTGACCCCAGGTGTTTTCCAAAGCCTCATGGAACGCCTATTAAATGGAATAAAAGGGGTCATACCATATTTTGACGATGTCCTGATTTCAGCTAAAGATACGACCCAACTAGAAAAAAGACTAAGAAATGTACTAACAAAATTCAGAGAATCCGGTCTGAAAGTTAAAAAAGAAAAATGCTGCTTAATGACTGATTACGTCGAATTTCTGGGCTACTTAATAGACGGAGAAGGTATACACCCTACTGAAAAAAAAGTCAAAACCATTAAAGACTCACCACAGCCAAAAAACAAAATGGAATTGCAGGCATTTTTGGGTTTAATAAATTTCTATAACGTATTCCTCCCCCACAAAGTGATGATAGCGGAACCATTACACCGTTTGCTGGATAAGAAAACTAATTGGACTTGGGACATAGAGAGCAAAAAGCATTCCAGAAAATAAAAAATTTATTAACATCGAATACCGTTCTTATCCAGTTTAGTAACACACTTCCATTGACGGTAACCTGCAACGCCTCACCATTTGGAGTCGGTGCCATCCTGAGCCACCAATTGCCAGATGGGAGAGAGGCACCCGTCGCTTATTACTCAAAGACTCTGTCTAAAACAGAACGTAACTATAGTCAACTAGACAGAGAAACCCTGGCAATCGTCGCCGGAGTGAAACGCTTCCACGAATACCTTTATGGAAGAACTTTTTTGATCGTAACAGACCATAAACCGTTACTAGGAATTCTGGCAGGAAACAAGCCTACACCAAACATTTTATCCCTGCGGATGACTAGATGGTCAGAATTCCTAGCAGCATACTCTTACACATTGATGCTTCGACCCGGGAAGCAAATCTCCCATGCAGACGCATTAAGCAGAGCACCATTGCCAACGATGGAGGAAGACCCAGCACCAACAATGACCACTCTGCAAATAGAAACATGCCCGGAACTACCAATATCTGCAAACGATGTCGCCAGAGCCACCGCAAAGGACCCAGTGACTGCCCGCACATTAAACTGGGTAGGTAAAGGCTGGCCGGAAAATCAAAAAACTGAAAACTTTAAACCTTTCCGGACCAGACAAACCGAACTTTCAATTCAAAAAGGTTGTTTATTGTGGGGTGATCGGGTAGTAATCCCTCCTAAATTACAAACTAGAGCGTTGGGTATGTTTCACGAAGGCCACCCTGGTATTGTAAAAATGAAAAGCCTCGCTAGAAGCTATGTCTGGTGGCCTGGTATAGATAAAGACATCGAATACTGGGTTGCTACTTGTACTAAATGTTAGAAGACCAAGCCTTCCCCACCACAAGCACCCATAAGGGACTGGGAGACCCCACGAGGCCCCTGGTCTTGGATCCACATTGATTTCGCGGGTCCTACTAGGGGACATACCTTTTTAATTGTCGTAGATGCATACTCAAATTGGCTGGAAGTTGTAGTAATGTCATCTACAACAACCGAGGCGGTCATTAAACAACTTAACAAACTCTTCGCAACCCATGGATTGCCAGATGTCCTAGTGTCCGACAACGGGCCACAATTAACAGCCATCCAATTTGAACAATACCGAGCCTCCCTAGGTATACGCCATGCACTAACCGCGCCGGCCCACCCGGCTGCAAATGGTAGGGCGGAGAGAATGGTCAGGTTTACCAAAGAGGGTTTAGACAGAATGGACCTTGGGGATGTCCAGGATAAAATTAACCGCCTACTCACCCTCCAACATATCACACCCAGCACTGTAACCAACAAAAGCCAGGCGGAATTATTAATGGGAAGAAAACTTAGGTCGCAGTTAGACAGGTTGCACCCAAATTACACCTTGGAAAGACCCCCTGACTCCTCCAGCCGTTTCCGAACATTTGAAATTGGCGACCTAGTCTACGCAAAAAATTTCACCGGGGACCCCTTATGGCTTCCAGCCACAATCACACAAATCACAGGCCCCCGGTCCTACCGACTAACAGTAGACGATGGCCGGGAATGGAAGTGGCACATAGACCAGCTTCGTTCCCGAAACATTGAAAGAAATACAAACTCACAACCACAAATAATAAAAAACGACGAAAATAAAACCAAAGAAGGGGGGGAAATACAAGAAAATAATAAAGAACTTTTTAAAATAAATCCAGAACATCTGAACAATCAAAAAAAGCAAAAAGGAAACTTACGGTTAGATGAAACTTGCAGGAAAAATCCAGATGAAGGGGCCAGCTGAGCCAGCTCGACCTGCCCGGAGAAACCAGGAGGGAGCGGCGAAACCACCGGCCTGAGAAACTCAAGCGGTAGCAAAATGGCCGACTCACCCTTCCAGGCGGTTCCATGGAGAAGAGCCGGAGAGACAGGAACCCCATCCGAACCGGTTGAAGTCTCCAGTGAAAATGAACCGTGCAAGTCCAGTAGAATCAGAAGAAGCCCCACCTACCTGCGCGACTACGTCATCACGTAGGACTAAACCATGAGGGGAGGGGTGTTCTGTATAAAATAGTTTACTCCAAATCCTCTAATATGATTGGCTAAGAAAGCCGGCAAATGAGCCGCCAAAAGGCGGCTAAATCAAACAAATGTCATTGGCTACAAGCCGGCAGGCAAGCTGTATATAAAGGCTGCCGCGGCTAGAGCCAAACTGTTCCGTTTAACTTAAACTGTTGAAATAAAGACTTTTACTGTTGGAACAGTCTACCAGTCTACCTTGCGTTTTTCCGGACGGAACATCGAGACTCCCCCTCCTTTGTTAAACCGGACATGGGCATGGCCAGCACGAGATGCATCCAGTCTTCAGGCTGGGAGTTTGAAAACCCTGCATTAGATAGTTATTGGTAACAAATTTGACCAGACTAGATCATACAAAGTCATTAACAAGTACCAATAAAGACACTGTCTGCTTTTTATTGGGGTAGTAACAGTAGCATGTGAATCAATTGACCCCATCAAATAGTGTAATAAATGTAATTATGGTAGGAGGTGATAGCTGTTCAGAAGGAAAACTTTCCTGTTGTTAAATGCAATAAAACCAACTGCTCAAGAGAGCTTTGAAGTTTATCGATCAGTGATCATAGGGTGTTCAAGCAATTTATCATGTTGGTTTTCAAACATTTCATTACCTTTTCCTGCATACCTTATTTGGAGCACACAGTAGTTGATTTAGATAAGAACAGTCTTGTCCTTTATAATACATAGTTATCGCTTCTTTCTTGCTTCTTTCTTTAAGAATTGTATTAGAAGTTTGAACACAGAGCTTGTTTCTAAATCTTGCACAGTTTGTGCTCCTTATAGCTTAGTTCCTTCCCTGCCAGGACTATGTTTTGTGCAATTTATCTGTAATTGTAAAGCGCTGGCTTCCAGCGCTTTCTGTGGCCACCTTAAATATGGCTTTATTTATGTCTGCTAATGTTTACATTGTATGGGGGTCCCATGTTCTCCATCAAGTCTTACATCATGATGCTCAATACACCGGACTAAACAACAAAACCATTGAACCATATTGTAATTCAATCAACACAACTGTTTGCAAATGTGGAACTATGTAAACATGGTATGTAAATTGTAGTTAATGGTTTAGTGCAGGGGTATTTGCAATGTCATTGCTTCTTCAAAAGGAATTTGCTTCCCATCTTCCCTTGTTCTTTTATTTCCAGTCTTTTTCCAAAATGACTGGACATCGGTTATAAAAATATCAATCTGAAAATAATCAGAGTGATTTGCTATCATTTGGAATTGTTAGTCCTCCCAGATAAAACAGCTTTATTTTAAGACTTCATTAACGCTATCTTGCCAGTCTGGAAGCACAAACTTCCCACTGCCACTTTTAACTGCTTGATCCATTATGGCAGATATTTCCTAAGTTTCTTCTTTTGCCTGTTAATCCATTAAGGGCTCCTGCCCCTCTTGACTGATTGTTTTCTAGGCAGCATCTCCTCCCCTCACTCCCCAAGGTCACCCACGCATTCCATTACTGGAATAGAAAAGAAGAAATATTTCAACACCACTGCAACAGTGAAATCAAGCAATGTATATCATGAGTCTCCATTATGCCTTAAAAGGTCTCCATTATGCACTAAAAGAAAGTAGCAGTTTCTGGCAGGAGAGGCAATATTTGACATCGTGGCATAGCATGTTTGCCATCCTTGAGATAATGGCCTTGCTGTTATATATTTATTTATTTGTTAAACATGTACAAGATAATAAGTGTAAGTATGACATAGACATAGAGTAACAGAGTTGGAAGGGACCTTGGAGGTCATCTAGTCCAACCCCCTGCTCGAGCAGGAGAGTCTATTCCAAATATTAGCCTCTGAACATAAACAGGAACAAAGGAAGTAAATACAGATAAATGGGGACAATAAGACAGGGACAATTGGCACATTGGTGCGCTTATGCACGCCCTCTTTATGGACCTTTTAGGAATGGGGCGAGGTCCACAGTAGACAGTTTGAGGTTGAAGCTGTGAGGGGTTGAGGCTGTAATAACGGAGTCAGGTAGGGCATTCCAGGCGTTGACCACTCTGTTGCTGAAGTCATATTTTCTGCAAGCGAGTTTGAAGCAGCTTACCTTGAGTTTGTATTGATTGTTTGCCTGTGTATTATTGTGATTGAAGCTGAAGAAGTTGTTGACAGGCAAGACGTTGTAGCAGACAATTTTGTGTACTATGCTTAGATCAGACTGCAGGTGGCCCAGTTCCAGATTGTCCAAGCCCAAAATTTCAAGCCTGGAGGAATAAAGGTTTCTATTATGAGTAGAGGAGTGCTTTTCTTGAGAAATACCTCTAAATACCTCTGAGTATTAGCCACTTTAGGTTGGGTTTTCAAACTCACAGGCCTTGGCATTGCTATCTCTGCCTAGAGCAAGCCAAAACTGAAGTCAGGAAGTATCGCCACATTCTAGCTCAAGGATTGGCTGCAATATGGTTCTGTTGGGTGCCATCTGGGGAACCCATGCTCAATGTTATATATGTATACATGCATGTACATAAAAATATGAATACATTTATTTTTGACGTGGCTGCTTAGCAGTTGGACAAAATAATTGTATGACGCTGGCCTAGTTCCACCCCACCAAATCTGTTAAGAAGATCTGATTTTAAACCATTCTGGATGTGCTATTCATTATCAGAGAAGCTTAATTTGGCAATAAGATTTCCTAAATTCATTGAGGAGTTGTTATAGCACTGCAAGAACTACATGTTTTCTTGCATGTTTCCTCACTGTTATTTTAAAGTGTAAGCCAGCACCAACATTTTATTTCCAATCCAAACTAATTTGCTTAAATAAGCAATCATCTGAACATTTGCTTCTCATCAAGTGAGGCTGATCTACCATAATCTAATTACTGTGTCAGAAAACTGACAAGCAATTTAACCAACAATGAAAATATACTGTAAATAACACACACATGTAATACAGTTGGGATTTTTTAAAAAAACTTTAGATCAGTAATTCTGATTACTTTCACAGCATTCTCAACAAATGGTATTTGGAAAGAAGCAATACTTGATCTCTTGCCTTTAATGCTATCATATTAGCAACTTGATTTTAAGAATGGTTTTTCCACACATGTGCGTTTGGATGGGCTTCACTGGTCAGCACAAAATAAACTTGAACTGTATTAAACGGGTAACTGTTTTACCCGTTTTATACAAATGATACAGGTAGTTCTCGACTTACAACCGCATTTGAGCCCCAAATTTTTGTTGCTAAGCAAGACATTTGTTACGTTAATTTTGCCCCATTCGAATGCTTCCTCCACAAATGAATTATTGTTTGTTTAGTTGCATGTTACCTGCTAGGTTTACATCCAGCCCTTTCTCTGGGAGCTGAAATTGGTTCAGTATATCTCTCTTTTCCTTTTATCCCTACAACAACAAGCTGGAAAATATGCCAGAATGAAAGTGATTGGTTCACACTCATTCTTTGCTGGTTTTGATAACTGGCGGTGTGTGTGTCTAACCTTAACTTAATAGTTTAACCCTTAAAAAACAACATTTTGCAACCTTGGGAAATTCCAACAATTGGAATCCACACATCTTAAAGCTCCCAAGATTGGGAAACACTGCCCTATATTACAGTAGCTCTCTTCCTGTTATCCAAGATACTGTTCTGACTCAGCTGAAATCCCCGAAAGCAAACACAGATAAACTCAGTAACTCAAAATTTCACGGCTTTAATCTACAAATAAACCTCTTTGTAAATAACTGATGGCTTGCAGCCAATTAGTCCAACAAGAAAAAACATTGGCAGAAGTCCTCTGTAATCAGGGTCCGTAATCACACGCAAAAAACATTTGAAATCAGGCTTATATTCTCTGGAGGGAGGGTAAGTAAGCATTCTTACTCCTGAGTTGCCTGTGCTGCTCTTCCATGAATCATCCTGCCTCACTCACACCTAGCATAGGCTCCTCGGGAACATCCTCCTGATTGCTGCCAGCGAACCACAACAGATACTGCTTATAAGGGTTATGTGCTTAGAGCTCAAAGCATTGTTAGAGACTCCACACATCCACTTCGCAGTCTGTTTCTGTTGCTCCACTCTGGCAGGAGGTTTTGGAGGTATTTATAGCAGGACTACTAGATTCTGTAACAGATATTATTCTGTAAATAATATTGTCTTTTTATTTTCTACAGTTCAAAATATCGAATATAATATCTTCTAAAGTACCCCTGTGTTTTAGTTCCCTTATACCAAAGGAAGGCATGCCATCCCAACAGCAAGTCACGCCCTTCTAAGGTCAATAGTGTATTGTTTCTTAATATTATCCATTCCTTTACCCACATCAAATTTGTTGCTTGGTAATACAACTCCTAGTTAGGCAAGGAAGACCCTCCTCTTATTCTTGCATCTTGTAACAATTTTAGTTTTATTCTTGCTTTTTTGCCCTGCCAAATATATTTCAACACAATTCTATTTCAATCTTCAAAAAACTATTTCCCTAATCAGATTGGAATTGCCTGGAATAAATATAAAATTCTAGGCAATACATTCATATTAATTATAGATATTTTCCCAATCAATGATAATTGTAAGTTTCCCCATTTTGTCAAATTTGTTACAATCAGCTGTTTGAGTTTAAGATAATTATTCTCCTTCAGTGTGCTACATCTTGATGTAATGTATATCCCTAAATACTTAACCTTTTTGTGACCTGCATTTCTGAAACTTCTTCCAACTCTTTCTTTTGTCTTACTAGCATATTCTTTGTTAATATCTTTGTTTTATCTTTGTTTATTTTCAAACCTGCTACTTTTCCATATTCTTCTATTTTTTTTATTAATTTAGGTGCTGTTTCCAATGGATCTCCTAATATAAATACCAGGTCATTTGCAAAGGCTTGCAATTTATACTCTTCCTTTTAGATTTTCATTCCTTTTATTTCTTTATTTTCTCTAATATTCCTATTCAACACTTCCAATGTTAACACAAACAGCAGGGTGACAGTGGACAACCTTGCCCTGTCCCTTTTCTTATATCTATAGATTCTGTTAGTTCTCCATTTACCATAATTTTTGCAGTTTGTTCATGGTATATCGTTTCAATGGCTTGAATGAATTTTTTTACCAAAGCCCATTTGTTCCAGTTGCAATAACATAAATTGCCAACTCACATTGTCGAAGGCCTTTTGTGCATCAAAAAACTTCAAAGCCATTTGCTTCTCAGGATGTACCTCAAAATATTCTAGGGTATCCAAAATAATTCTCACATTATCTTTGACTTGTCTCTTTGGCAGAAATCCATTTTGATCAATATAGATAAAGTTATTTAAGTATCTTTTTAGTCTTTCCGCCAAGATTGAAACAAAGATTTTATAGTCTGAATTTAATAAGGATATAGGTCTGTAATTTTTAACTTGCTGCAGATCTGTATTCTCCTTCTGTATAAGTGTAATGTATGCTTCAGTCCATGTTTTGGGTATTTTTTTCTTTAACAAAACTTCATTCATAACTTCTAATAGGTGAAGATTCAGTATTTCCTGAAAAGTCTTGTAAAATTCCACTGGTAAGCCATCTGGACCTGATGCTTTTCCAACATTCTGTTTTTTTAAAGCTTCTGTTAATTCCATCATTGTAATATTCCCTTCTAGCATTGTTTCAATATCTTTAGGTATCTGGGGTAAATTCGCTTTCTGCAAACATTGCTTAACTTTTTCTTCTTGAATATTCTCTTGAAAATACAATTTCCCATAGTAATCTTGTATAATTTTTTTCTTCTCCTCATTTCCATAGCATGTATGTCCTTCTTCATTTATTAGTTGGCTAATCCTTCTTGACACACTCTCCTTTCTCAATTTGTATGCTAACCATCTACCTGGTTTATTTGCATCTTCAAAGTAATTCTGTTTAGTGTTTTTAATTTTTTGTGCTAGTTCTTCTTTTTCCATTAGTCCAATTTTATGTTTAATTATATCCATTTTATTTTTAATATCTTTTTTTGCAGAGACTTCTGGAAATCTTTTCCCAATTTTTTATAATTATTCTCTAATATTTTGAAAGTCTTTTAATGTTTTATATTCCTTTTCCTTGTATAGTCTGTTATCAAGCCTCTTGTGTAGGCCTTCATCGTGTCCCAGAGGTTCTGTAAAGATGTATCCTCTTTTCTATTTTCTTTAAAAAAGAAAGCAAGTTCTTTCTCTATTTTCTGTTTAAAGTCTTTTTCTTTTAATATCATATTGTTTAAGATCCATCTGGATCTCCTCTTGTATCCTTTCCAAGTAACTGTCATTGGGTTATGATCTGCCCAGGTGCTTGTTTCTATTTTGATCTCTCATATATTAGCCAGTAGTTCTGCTGACATCCATATCATGTCTATTCTAGACCATGAACCATGTCTGTTTGAATAAAAAGTGTATTGCTTTCTCTCCACTTTTCTCTCTCTCCAAGCATCTTTTAAGTTGAATTATTCTGTTGTTCGAAAGAAGAATTTTGGTAATATCTTTCTAACTTTCTTTGTTGATTTCTGTGTTTTGTAATCCAACCAATCATTAACTATTCCATTAAAATCTCCCATCATACAAACATTAATATTATTATAAATATTATTATTATAAATATTAATTCAATTATTTTCATATATAATTTCCTGTAAAATTCTTTTTGATTATCATTCAGGGCATAAATTGCAATTAAAAGTGTTTTAACATTATTGTCCATTATTTCCACCATCAAAATCCTTCCATTGTCAAATTAATTTTGCCAAAATTGTATCTTTAATATAAAAAACACACCTTTCTTTTAGATTGTGCCAGTGATGTAAATAATTTCCCTAATTTTTTTTGTTTAAGTATATATTCATGTTGTTTTTTAATATGTACTTCTTGTAGAAAATTGTATCATATTTTAATTTTTTTAATTTGTGAAATACTTTCCTTCTCTTAGTAGCCAAATTAAGTCCATTTATGTTAATTGTAGACAATTTTCTTTCATCCATGTTAAGCTTTGTGAGGGGGTTTTATTGCTCTAGTAGGTTTTAATTCTCATTGTTCTCTAGGTACACCATCTACTGCTCCTTCTTCTTTCTTTTTTTCAATTACTTTTTACTCTATCCACTCCTCTTGGAATTCAATTAGTGACTCTTCCTTTCTAGCATCTTCCTCTTTTCCTCTAAAATATTCTAAGTAGCTTTTTCAACTGTGTCAGTTCTGTGTCTTTGTTCTTGCCAGATGAACAAGAGGCCTTCTGGCATCAGCCATCTGTAATTTACTCCTCTTCTAAATAACTTTTTGTTCAAAAATAAATATTCTCTTCTCATCTCTCTTACTCTTCTTGGTACCTGTTTCAGCACCACAAATTCTTTATCTTTGTAAAGGTTTTTAAGGTTTTCTCTCTTGCCACCTGTAATATCTGTGTCAATAATCTTTTTAGTGAATCTGATATGAAGTTCTCTTGGTAGTCTGTTTCTCATTGCATATCTTGTATATACATGGAACACTTCATCCATCCCCTCCATAATCTTCTCTTTGGTTATCTCTAGCGCTTTTGCCAGTATTTCTGTCATTATTTCAGCAAGATTTTCACCTTTTCCTTTTTCTACATTTTGAAATCTTAGGTAGAATTCTGATCTGTCAATTTCCCATCCTAATGGTTCGCATCTGCCCTTCTCAATATCACTCAATCGAGTGTCAATATCTCCAATTTTCTTATCCCTTTGTATATCTTCTTCAATTTTCTTAATTCTGTCCTCATATTTCATCAACATCTGTTGAATGTTCTCTACTTTCTCATCTGTCTTTTCAGTTCTTTGCTCAATATTCTCAGCTCTTTGCTCAATATTCTCTTTTCAGTCTTCTGGATTCCTTGCATAATCATCTGTAATGTCAGTTCCTTCTCTTTCTCCTGTTGTAACATTGTCTGTATTGACCGTTGTCCTCCAGATGGTGAAGGGGCTATTGGTATTGAGGAAGCTGGTGCTGTTGTCTTTCTGCTCATCTTGTACTTACCGGCAGAGAGGGAGAGAGAAAAAGGAAAAAAATAAAATAAAATAAGGAGTACAGGCAGGCCATTCCAAAAAGAAAAAGAAAAAAAGAAAAATCTTCAGGCATTTATGTCCCTTAATCCAATTATTTCTCTTAATAAAAGAGAGAAAAGGAAGAAGATAAAAAAAATAAAAAAAATGTTCTAGTTTCTGGAATAGAAGGTTAAAAACCAAACATAAAAATCCAACTGGGGGGGAGGGGGTAGAAAAGGAGATGGGAAATAATCTAGAGTTTAGCCAGTCACTGCCACTGAGTATCCAAGGCTCTTTAATAAATCCAACTCAATGTTTTTAGTTCCAGTATTTTCAAGGTCACTTTTCAAGGTCACTTTCTTTCAACTTCAGCTCAAAGCTCTAATTATTTGGTTTCACAAATGAGCACCTGTATAAACAATCAAGTGCAAAGCTCAGAGTCCTTGAGTATAGCACAAGTACATAAACAAAGAAAGAAAGAAATAATATGTCCAAGCATCTAGATAGCAGTGCTACTTTTTTCCCCCTTCACTTTCACTCCCCCCTCATGTATCCAATACCAGAAACAAAAAGAGAAAATGGAATCCTTTTTTTTAAAAAAAAATAAAACTCAAATCCAAAAGAAGAGTCTTAATCAAAACAGACTTTCAAAAAATTGTTTAAAAAAATAAAAATAAAAACAAAGATGGAAAATTTAAAAGAAACCAGTCCAATTTAAAATTCAGTAACTTGATCAATTCAAAGTTCCAATAAAAAGGGAAAAGGAAAAAAACTTTCACTTTAACTAACTTAATTGCACTGCTTAAAAACTTTTCTCTTCACTTTTAATTTCACTTTAGATCTTTCAGGGTATTCTCTTCAAGCAATAATAGGTAAAAGTTCATCTCACCAAACTGACACACTTTCCTTCAATCTTCAAGCTGTCCCAGCTTCATCAGCTTGAATGGCTGCCTCTCCACTACCGGCAAAAGGGCTTTTCCTGGATCAACCAGGGACTTTGAGATGTCCCTGGGATTGACAGGATGTGCCCTCCTGAGTCACCATCTCTATGGGACGGTTTAGGTCCGGTGGGACCGTCCTGCAATGGAGATATCAGTGGCGATCTTGGAGCTTCAAGACTGCATGCTGTACCACTGAGATGCCAGCTCCACCTCCCCCCCGATTTTACAACAATTTTTGTTGCACTTATTAAGCAAATCATCATGTTAAGTGAATTCAAGGTTGTTAAGTCAGTACTGCAATGTTAAGCAAATTCATTGTTTGTCATGGGGCAAAATAAATAACAGCTTTTGGGAAAAATGTAAATGTGATCACAGGATATTGCAAATGGCCGTAAATGCAGGCTGGTTGCCAAGTGCCTGAAATAGAGTCATGTGACCACAAGTTGGCCTTTAGAATTTTGGAACCAGGTTGCCAGTCACCAGGTTTGCAAGTAAGTCCATTGTAACTTTAAATGGTTGCTCAGCAACCAGTTATAAGTCAAGGTCCACCTGTAAATGCAGTCTTTCAAATCTGTTCTGCTGCACCGTATAATATGCCAGTTATTCAGTGGTGTTCTAGCCTCCTGGTTTGTTAACTGTCTTTATTTTCTTTCTTTCTTGAGAGCAGGGTCTGTAAAACAAAAACTTGGTCATATTAGTATCAGCTATGAGTAAATAATACAAAAATATTATTATAACTGAAGGTGTTGGTTGCATCAAGAGAACCTATAGACCATCATGTTCCATACTGTTTTCCAACTCTCCCAAGCAAATCTAAGGGATGTGAGGACAATAAAGGTATTGTGGAATAGATGAAAATCAATTATTTTATTTCACTACCTCACTACATGCATACCAGAAAAATTGCGTGAGGTGAATTATAAACTGAATACCATATGTATGTGGCAGTGTATTGTAGACTAAGATAGGTGGACATGACTTCAGTCAAATCATCTACCCTGCCAGATAATCTTCAGATATGTTGATTATAATGTCCATAATTCCAAAGCAACCTGATTAATGTAATTATGAAAGCTGTGATCAAGCTCACCTGGAGAATGTCAGGTTGGGAAAAGAAACTGGACTGAAGCAAATTCTTTGAAAGCAGCTAGCAAAGTGAGGGTTAATTCCATTCAACAAACTCTTTTGAAAAATGCTGACATGAGGCTTGCAGCAGGAATGAGGCAATATAAACATAAGGTGAAGATGATGAAAACTAATTAGCTAAGTCTCTTGGAATGAAACTTTAACGTGATGTGATTATATATATGAGGAAAAACACAATGTTTAGACTGCATGTAATTCCAGTAATATGGTAATGAAGCACAGTGCATAATTTCTGACCTAACTAATCCCATGGGCTTTTGAAATGCCTGTTTTAAACAACATCTCATCAGTAGTGCTTCAGTGGTAGGTGACAATGTCATAATGGATACTGAGAGACCAGTTAAGTATTGAAATTGAATTAAAATTTGTAGCACCAATTAAACAGGAAGTGGGCTTGGCACATTCTAGCCTGGAGACATTGTATGCATCAGTGTTTCATGGCAAAATAATTTGGGTCTATTTTGGAAGTATTTTCCCCAGATGCAAGGTTGCTGAATAAATCAATAGCAGCTGGAAACAGATTCCTGATGTGGTGCTAATGTTTTGTTAACTGGTAGCAGCATCTAGTCCATATAATTCAGTATATTTATTCTCACTGTTTTATTGGTTTTCTGATCATACAGAAAATATGGCCTTACAGGGAATAGTGGTCAATTAATTTCACTGTTATCTTCATTTGTACCCATTCAAAATAATTTCAAGAATTACTCAACACTGTCTCTCATGAGATTCTATTACAGAAGGTGGCAAAATGTGAATTAGGCTATGGTAAAGGATGCAGAACTAGGTGAATGATTGTATCCACAAGAGTCCATCCATGATTCTATGACAAGCTTCAAAGAGATACTGAACATTGTTCTAGGCCCCATCCCGTTCAATATATTTATAAACATGTTAATTGAGCTTAAAAAAAAAAAGATGACAAAAAATACATAGGGATAGCAAAGGCTTTAATTAGTGGCAACATTGGTGATGATTATGGCAAGCAGGAACAAAATCCAGCAAGGTAATTTATACAGTGACAATGCAAAGGCCTGCTTTTGGATAGGAAAAAAAAATCAAAGATTTTACCTCTAAAATATTGTGTGCTGTTCCAGATACTGCATTTTAGAAAGAAGAAAAATTGGAGAATGTCTAAAGGAAAACAGTAAAATGATGGGTTAAGACAGAAAGATAAGAAAGAAAGAAAAATCTGCAAGGATTGGCTAGAAACAATGAATATATTTAACATGGAGAAGAGGGGACTCAGGAGTGATATAATCATTGTCTTTAAATACCTGAATGATTGTCAAATGACTAGTTCAGGGGTGAGATTCTACCAGTTCACACCTATTCGCTAGAATTGGTTGTTAACATTATAAGCAGTTCGGCGAACCCGTTGTTAGAAGAAATTACTGGCCTAATCCTGTAAGGAAGGCTGGAAGGAAATATTCTGGTGTTGCTTACAGAAACTGCCTCTCTGTTTGTTACATTCTTGGCAGGACTAGACTTCCTGTCTCAGGAAGGTCTCTGGAGTTGTTTCCTCTCCTTTGCTGGTCCTTTGCTTGTGTGGAGTGACCATTCAAATTTACAATGGCATTGAAAAAAGTGACTTATGGCCATTTTTCACACTTACAATTGTTACAGCATCCCCACAGTCATGAGAGGCCAAGCGAGGAGATGCGTGTCTCAATGCGAGTGATATTGAGTTGGCCACACCCAGCCAATAACATGACCACCAAGCCATGCCTACCACCTAAGCCACGCCCATAGAACCGGTTGTTAAAATTTTTGAATCCCACTGCTGGACTAGTTGCTTCTGTAAATCCTGTATTATACCGACAGTAAAATAATCAACAAAGCAAAAAAACATCCTAAGAAGAAAAAAAAGGAAGATGTCATAATGTCAGAAGTTGTGTCCTTAAATTATTTATTCTATGGACTACTACTCATATTTTTTCTTGTTAAGGCAAGATTTAAACAGAGGTGATATTTAGACTTTCTCATGGTGCTATCATGGTTTTGCTGGCTGTTGCAAAATAGCCAGCAAAAATGTAGGAGGGAAATGAATAACATTAACATTTCCAAAAGCTATCGTTTCTGTCATCCAAATTTTGACAAAATGATTACTAGCAGTATTCCACCATTACTACCACAGTTGCTACTCTTCAGTACTGTGAGTTTGTGAATTACTCTTGTTCCAATTAGTGCTTTCCCCAACTAATCAAAAGTCAAGAGCAAAAATCTGGCAACCTATATCCTAACTTCACATTTGTTTTTAGTCTTTTTTTTTTGTATTGAAAGGATGAGCTTTTATGTTCCCATAAAAAACTAATATGGCTTAAAGCTTATAGAATATACTCTAATTTTGAGCAATACTGACACATCTACAGTTGTTCAGCATATAAAAATATCATTTAACATAATTTAAGATACCTAATTATGCCGTGATTTGAGTGCCTGCAATGGTACATACAGTAGCAAGGTTTCTGATTTTGTACTAAATGTCTTGCATAAGGAAATTAGTATTCCCTAGTAGTTATGGAGAGTTACACTGTGTTCCTACTTGTTCCAGCTCACAGGTACTGCATTAGCTGCCAACTAGCTTCTGGGTGCAATTCAATGTATTGGTTCCCACCTTTACCCAAGAACCTTGGGACCTCTGGTGGGATTCAAATTTTTTTACTTCTAGTTCTGTGGCCGTGGCTTGGTGGGCATGGCAAGGATAGTGTAAAATCTCCAGTCAGAAGTGGTATTTGGTGGTTCTTTTAATTACTCAAAATTTCTGCTACCGGTTCTCCAGAACTGGTCAGAACCTGCTGAATGCCACCTCTGCTTGGGACTCAAGGACATGGATATTCCTGGTAACACCTTTTCCAAGTTGAATCATGCTCTCTAGTAAAATCTGGAAGAGAGAACTTGCTCAGTGTCTTGTCACTGAGGGAAAGCCACTTCTGAGACCTCTGGATCTATATTGCTTCTTTGGTACTCTCAGAGCTGGCAGTCAAAAGAAACAAAAACTTCACAGATATCCGAAGCTTTTTTAAAAAAGCAGCTTGAAAGCTGTCAGAGTAAACTCCAAAGTAGACTTCTAGTGAGTTGTAAGATGGAGTCTTATTGGAAGACTTTCTTCCCATGATTCTTATAGCAGGGGTGTCAAGCTCAAGGCCCTGGGCCGGATACTTGGATCTGATGCGAGGGGCTACTCTGGAAACAGTGACCGGCCCACAGTGCCTCTGCCAGCAAAAATGGAGCTTGAGAGCCTGTTTTTGCTGGCAGAATACTCGGGCTGCCACATGTGCCCCAACATGGGTGACATCAAGCAGGCTATGCCCCCTGTGGCCACACCCACCCCAGGCCCCAAAGTCAAACACAACCCTGATGCAGCCCTCAGTGAAATTGAATTTGACACCCCTGTTTTACACAAACCACTTACTTCCAGTTATCACTGGCCTTTCCTATAAAAGCAAAAGCATTCAAGAAAGTATTTGGAGATAGGTAAGATTATACAACCTCTCAATGTTGGCATGTTGGACTTTCTGTTTATAATTGATTTTGGCTGTAAGCCACTCAGGGTCTATGGAAGTAGAACATTATTCATGTCTTAGAAATAATAACAGTAACATTAATATTATGAAAAAAATCTAGCTTGTTGTGGGAGTGGGTTTGAATGATCCAGTGATGTCAATGAGACCTTCAGTCCTGGAAGTTCACTCATGCCAGAAAGAGAATCAGGATTAAGGCATCCCACAACTGATTAAATAAAACAGGCAAAGGAGTCCCTTTGGATTGCACTCCACAAGTCACTGGTGATGATAGGAAACAGTGCTCATCTTCATTTCAAGGCTATTCAGCCAGTGCTATCTGAAGATATTCCTGTGATCATGTGGCCAGCATGGCTATATGCCAAAGGTGCACATGGTACATATTTATCTTCTTGCATTTGTATACTTTATATCTCTCGGCGAACAGGAGCTGGGGGAAGGACAGGAACTCACCCCATCATGTGGAGCTCGGGGCTCAAACAGCTGTCAGCTTTCCAGCCCAAAAGCCCAGTGTCTTAACTGCTGAGCCATCATACCACCCCACAACACATTAACAATGGTGAAAATTAGAGAATAGTTTCTATACCCGATTAGCCATCTGGAAAAAAAATAAATTATATCATATAACACGACATTGAAAGGAAAAATAGATCAAAGTATGACATGACTGCAAATGAAATCTGGAATACAAAGAAACTGAACAAATAATCATGCCAGATCAAGAAAAACTCTGCAAATCAGTACTGTTAAAGTTGAAATGGAACATATTATGTAAAATTAAGGACAGCACTGTAGCTAATCTCATTAATGGCTATGGTGAAATCACTCAAAGTATAAACCCTAATAGGACTGTAAAAATTGTCCACTGCAATTTATGTGGAAAATTTGATTTTTTTAAAATCATTTATAAAATGATTAAAAATCATTTGATAAAAAATCACTGAGACCATGCGCCTGAAAAAGTTTTGCAAAATGAGAACAAAGTGTGAGATTTCAAAATTCAAACTGAGAGTGTAATACATCAGACATTGCTGTTATGGGGGAAAAACATGTGGTTCATCGATGTGGCAATACCTGGAGACAGTAAAATTGCTGAAAAACAGTAGGAGAAAGTAACAAAATATCATGATATACAAATTGAGGTTGAAGTATTACGAAGGAAAAAATTGATTGTCCTACAAATTGAAACTCTTAGTGCATGCAATACCATAAGGATTTGCAAAAGCTGAGCTTACTTGGAACAGCATACATTTTATGGTGAATCTACCAAGTCTCTTTGGTTCTTTGCTATGATCAGAATCACTGAAATTGACACTATTCAATTGGACTTATGATATTCATTTGGGCAAATAGAATAATAATGTGAAAAATATACCAAGAATAGTACCTGTTCTGCAATTTTATATAAGTCCAATAGTAGTTTGATACGATTTTATTCCAAGAACATGATTAGTCTTTCATATACTCACCGTATGCATTGACTCTGAGTGAACAAATATGTGTTGACATAAAAAAGAGGCACTTCAATCACAGTTTGAATGCAAACAATTCCATTTCCATTATAACAGAAAATTATTAAACAGCGGATCACCATATTGACAAGAAAATTAGTTTTAATTAACACTCCACCATAGATTTCACTATGACAGATGCTCTACCTCAGGCATATCTCACAAGTCAAACTGTAACTACTGAGGAGGATTGTGATCCCAAAATCCATCTGGATAGCACAGAGCAAAGCCTCAAAGAAAGCATCCCATGTGTGGCAACAAATTGGCCATTACTTTCTCAAAGTGTTTTAAGGAGGCTTATGATGCAAGGCTATGCATAACAATACAATAGCTAGTTTGGCCTTATTTTTCAGAATACAAAGGTGTGGTTTTAATTATATCTTGCCCATTACAATCCACAATTTTAGCACCCCTGTATGAAGAATACACAGGGTTTGAGAAGTCCAAGAGACATGTCAGAAGGACACTGTATTAACTCCCCATGAATTCTGTCATTAAAGCAACAATTGTTCAGGATAAATGTCAATCCTGAAGCTGGCCTGGCTGCAGCCATCTTGAAGCTTCAGTGCTGCCACACTGGAGTGAGGGATATGGAGTGCGGATTAGAGATAGCTGGGATCAGATAACAGATAATCAGAGTTGGAAGGGACCTTGTAGGTCATCTAGTCCAATCCCCCACCCAAGTGGGAGACCCTACACCATTTCTGACAAATGGCAGTCCAATCTCTTCTTGAAAGTCTCAACTGTTGGCGCTCCCATAACTTCTGAGGGCAAGCTATTCCATTGGTTGATTGTTCTCACTGTCAGAAAGTTTCTCCTTATTTCCAGGTTAAATCTCTCCTTGTTCAGTTTCCATCCATTATTCCTTGTCTGGCCTACAGGCGCTTTAGAAAATAGCTTGACCCCTTCCTCCCTGTGGCAGCCCCTCAAATATTGGAAGACTGTTATCATGTCTCCCCTGGTCCTTCTCTTCACTAAAACTAGCCATGTCCAGTTCCTGTAACCATTCTTCATATGTTTATAGTCAAAATAAATTACTTTCTCTTGGGAACCAAAGACCTCACATCTGGTCTGAGGTAGGCGGAGTAATGTCACCAGACCAGCAGAGGCTGCCTTGATTGGGCCATGTTAGAGATTGTTTTGGATTGGGGGGTGGACTTTCATTTTTATCTATTTATTTTTTTAAACAAATTGTATTAGTTTTACAATTAAAAACATATCAACAACACATACACAAATGAGAAGACAGAAAAGAAAAAAAGAAAAGAAAGAAAAAAAGAATAGAAAACAATTAAAAACATTCTCATTTTCGACAGTTTATAAGATCTTTTCTTCCCTTAATTTATGCCATATACGCACCATGGTCCTTACAAGTGTTTATATATCGCTCATATGAGTTTATCTTATTCTTATTCTTTTTTGCCTTATAATATAGAATCTCTCTTTGTTCTAGCTAATTATACCAACTGTTCCAACTACTATAATATATTGAAGTATCTTTATTGTTTAGTGCTAGAGTTAATCTGTCCATTTCCGCGCAATTAGAAATTTTTTGAATAATCATCTCTTCTGTAGGTATTTGGGGATGCTTCCAACTTTGGTCAAAAGCTAATCTGGCTGCTGTTGGTATATGTATTGTTATATACTTCACTTTTTTTAATAATTGTTTATCAAAAATCCTTAACAGGAAGAATTCTGGTTTGTACTCGATCTGTTGTTTTGTTATATCTTCCAACCATTTTCTAATTTTCTGCCAGTATTTTTGGGCTTCTATACAGGACCACCACATATGAAAAAAGGTACCTTCTTTTTTTTTACATTTCCAGCACTTCAGACTCATATTGGGATACATCTCTGCAATCTCGAAGGAGGAAGATGCCATCTGTAAAACATTTTATAAGTGTTTTCTTTATATACTGCGGATTTTGTAATCTTATTGTTTCTACCCCAGATCTTTTCCCATTCTATTAAGGTGATGCTACGTCCTACATTCTTACTCCAGGCTATCCTATTCCCTTTGACTATTTCTTCTTCTAATTCTACTTCTTATAAATAATTATAAAATTTAGTTATTTTTTTTTGTCTGGTCCTAATAGAATTTTGTCTAATTGTTGAATATTATTGTTATTTCCGAATTCTTTCCTATCCTGTTTATATCTACTGTGGATTTGGAGGTATATCCACTGATCAATTTTAAATCCCTGTTCTTGTCATTCTTGTCGCGGTTTCAAATTTCCTTGTATATCCAGTAAATCTTTATATTTAATCATTTCAGTAATATCCAAATTGTTTGGATGGATCATTGCCTCCATTGTTGATTCCAAATCGGTACTTTTAAATAATGTTTTTTTCTGAATTTTTCCCAATTAGTTAATAATGAGTCTCTAATTAAATGTCTATGAAAATATTTCTGGCTAACTTTCCCTACATCCCATAAAAAAGTGGGCCACTCCCTCTGCAGATCATGACCTTCTAAAAATAAAGTTCTCTTATTAGTTAAATTCACCCAATGTTTTAGCCATACTAAAGAGGCAGCAATATAATACAGTTCCCAATTTGGAAGTGCCAGTCCTACCCTGCTCTTCAAATCTTGCATTGTCTTTCAATTTATTCTAGATTTGTTTCCCTTGCCAAATAAACTTATGAGTTGTTTTATTAAGTTCTTCAAAAAAAATTATGTAGTTTGATTGGGATCATCTGAAATATGTATAAAAATTTTGGAAGAATGTTCATTTTAATGGCAGCAATCCTACCCAGTAAAGAAAGTTGTAATCTGCCTCATGATTCTAAATCTTTCTTTGCCTGTAGCAACAATTTGTCATAATTGTTTTCTTTAAGCGTCTTACAATGTGCTGTCAACCCTGTTCCTAAATATTTAACTTTCTTTGTCACTTGTATTCCCATAGCTTCTTCTAAGTCTTTTTGCTGTTTTTCTGTTAAATTTTTAGTCATTAATTTTGTTTTTTTCCTATTAATTTTGAGTCCTGCTACCACTCTAAATTGTTCTAATTCATTTATCCTCTTTCTATTGGTTCCTCAATAAAAAAAAACCCATGTCATCGGCAAACGCTTGCAGCTTGTATTTTTCTTTTTTAACCTTTTATCCTTTTATCTCTAAATTATGTCTAATTTGTATTAATAATGTTTCTAATGAAAATATGAAGAGCAGGGGTGAGAGTGAACAACCTTGTCTGACTCCTTTTTCTATATTTATTGGGTGATTATATTCCCCATTTACTTTAATATTGGCTTGTTGTATATCATAAATAGTCGTTATAAAATTTTCAAGTTTAGTGCCTAAATTCATATTATAATTTTTTTGAATTAGAAATTGCCAATTTAAATTGTCAAAGGCCTTTTCTGCATCTAAAAACATAAGTGCAATTTGTTTTCCAGGGTGGGCTTCATAAAATTCTAAGATATCTACTACTGTTCTGAAATTCTTCCTAATCTGTCTAGTCGGGAGAAATCCATTTTGATCTTCATGTATATATAAATTTAAAATTCATTTTAGTCTGTTTGCTATTATGGAGATAAATATTTTATAGTCAGTATTTAGCAGTGAAATTGGTCTATAGTTGTTAATACATCTGGGATCAGATTCCTCCTTCGGGATCAACGTAATCAATGCTCCCCTCCATGAGTCCGGCATCTTGGCTGCTAATAAGACATCATTAAAAACTTTCATCATAAGAGGTCCAATTTGTTCTGCAATTACTTTATATAACTCTCCTGGAATCCCATCTGGCCCCGGGGCTTTATTATTTTTCTGATTCTCTATTGCTGATTTCAGTTCAGACCAAGTAATGTCTTTATTTAATAATTCTACCATTTCTTCCCCAATTACTTTATCTTTAATTTCTTCTAAATAATTTCTTATGTTATCCTCATTAATTTCTTCCTTTTTATATAGCTCTTCAAAGTATTTATGTACAATTTCTTTTTTCTGTTCTATCTCTTGTTGTGTGTCACCATTTCCATCTATTAGTTGGTATATCAGTCTCTTTTCTTTCTTTTTCTTTAGTTTATAAGATAACCATCTTCCTGGTTTATTTGCATGCTCAAAGTAGGTTTGTCTGGTCTTATTCAAATTTATAGTCATTTTCTCTTGGTCGATTAAATTCAATTTATGTTTAGCAGTTATGATCTGATTTTGCATTCTTGAATCCTTTGGGTCTTCTACAATTGAATTTCTAATTCTTTAATTTGTTGTTGTAATTTATTTTTTTGGACATATTTTTCTTTATTACTCCTAGCATTATGAGAAATTGTTATGCCTCTTATTACTGCCTTCATTGTGTCCCAAATATTTTGTTTCGTAGTTTCACTATTATCATTTTCTTTTAAGAAATAATTTAATTCCTCCTTAAGTTTGTCAATATATTGTTTTTCTCTTATTAATTGAGTATTTAGTGTCCATCTTTTCTTGGGTTTTTTCCTACCCTTCCATATTATCTGAATTGGACTATGGTCTGCCCACTCATTCGGTAAAATATCTATTCCTTTTATCTCATTTGCTATTTCCCCATTCATCCATGCCATGTCAATTTGTGTCCATATTTTATGTGGATTAGAGTAGAATGTAAATTGTTTTTTCTCAGTGTATAATCTTCTCCATAAATCCACCAAATTTAACTCCTTCATCATTTCCTTACATATCTTCGGGAGCTCTCTTTTCCCTTTTTTTTTCATTCCCCCATTACTATGGTCTTTCTGATAATCAGCAATAGAGTTGAAATCTCCTATAATACAGGCATTTCTTTTTTCAAATTCTAATATTTTTCAGTATAAATGTTTAAAAAACTCTTTCTGGTCTTCATTTGGGGCATAAATTACCACTAATAAAATTGAAATAGTATTAATCCAGATCTGTAAAAGCAAGATTCTTCCCTCAGCATCTGACCATACTAACTCTGATTTCAAATTCTCTTTAAGATATATTGAAATCCCTTTCTTTTTCCCTTTATCAGCTGGTGTGGTAAATAATTTCCCTAATTTTGGGCAATCTAAAAATCTTTCATCTACTTTCCTTATGTGAGTTTCCTGTAGACATATTATATCAGCATTTTGTTTAATTAATTTAGTTAATATTCTTTTCCCTTTTATTGTTGAGTTTAAACCATTTATGTCAATTGATAGAAGTTTCTTTTCATATTCCATTTAGTTCTGTTTCGCTCTTTGCCTTGTGATAACTCCGGTCTTTTCTTGTCTTTGCTGAGGTGTAGTTTCTTCTCTCTCTTGGTGTCAGTAAGTACTTCCTTTGTTTCTTAAAGTTCCCTCTTTTTTGTTTCTGTGGTAACTTTGGTCTTCTTGTGAATTTGTTTCCAATTCCTCCTTACTACTTTGATCGTCCTGGCCTACTAGCTGTTCATATAATTCTTGGGCCCTTTCCATAGAATCTATTTTAATTTTCCTTTCTTTCCATGAAACTAACATCCCCTCTGGAATTAACCATTTAAATACAATTCTTTTTTGATTTAAGTAGGCTGCTAAAAATTAATAATAATGTAATATCTTCTTATTTCCCTTACGCTTCTTGGGATTTGCTTGAGAATCAAAATTTCTTTACCTTTATACTTAATTATTCCATCCCTGGACATCCTAAATATAATATCACGAACGCTCCTTCTCACAAAGCGTATATGGACTTCTCTTGGGCATTTATGGCGTCTCACGTAGTTTGTGTTGACTCTATATACTTCATCGAATTCCCTTAATAAATCATCTTTGTCTTTGTCCAATAATCCAGCCAATATTTCCACCATTAATTGCGCCAGATCTTCTTCCTTGGATTCCTCTACATTTTGGAATCTCAAGTATGTAGCAGCCTTGTCCATCTCTAGGAAGACTAATGAGTCTTCCATTTCTTTGCTCACATTTTTTAATTCCTCATCTACTCTTTTTAATTTCCTTTCTGTTCGTTCAGTCCTTTTCTCTACTTCTTTTATTGTTACTTCATTTTTTTCCAAGGCCTGTTGTAGTATTCCAATCTTATCTTCTACTTTAGAGATATCCGCTTTCATTTCTGCTTTTAATTTCCCCATCTTTTAATTCATTAATATCTGCTCTTGTTTCGTTATGACTTTTTATCATTGTCTCTTGTAATTTCGTCATCGATCCCTGTAAGGTTAGCAAAATTGTTTGAATGTTGGCATTCGAGACATGAGCTGGTTTTTCGGCTGGGAGTGTCTCTTCTATTGTTTTTTAAGCCATGGGCGAAGCTGTTGCCAATGTAGTTGTTAATGTCGGGGTAGTCTTCCTTCCAGTTTTTAAAGCTGTAGTAGTTGTAGAAGTCATTTCTTTTAAAATTTATTTCTGTTGTTGAATTATATTAATTATATTGTCCCAAATTACCATTCAGTATTATAACTCCTATGTTAGAATTGACCAATATCTAATTGCTTTATCCACCTTTCTATTTAGAAACTATTTAGATAGTTATATTCTTAATTAAATTAACTAGGAACAACTTAACTAAGAATAATTAATATAACTAAGAATAGTTATATTCTTAATTAATTGCTGGAATATGTATAGATGTATTTTTTCCAAATCCTAATTCTTAGTCAAATGTATAATTTTATAGGCTCTATATTCAACTTCTATGAAACAGTACACAACACAATGCTACAGTCTATATGATAAATATATATAATAAATATAATAAGTTTGATATGTAATAAGTAGTATATCCAGTCCAAGATAAGTTTGAGTTTTAAATTTGATAAGAATGTAAATATTTTAAATATAAATGTGTTTTTATCTTACCTTATCTGACCTTATTTTAAATATTAAATATTCTTAATGTTCTTAAACACAAATAATCTTACACAAAAGCAAAGTTATTTTCATCTCAAATAAGGTAACTATATTATTTCCCTTGTATATCTAATCTGAATATAACTATCTCTATTATTAATAAATTAATCAAATAAATTACTTCAGATATTTAACAATTCAAATACTTAACTCTCTAATACAGAAATTAATACTCCTTCCCTCAAAAGACAAATCTATATTCGTTATAAAGAAAAAAATAGAAAAGGAGAAAATAAAGTAGATAAGCAAATTTATGCAAAAAGGGATAGCAATAAGAAAAGGGGGGAAAAAGGATTTTTAAAGTCAGTTTTTCATTCTCCGTCTCTGATTGGAATTTTTTTTTTTCCTCCCTTCAAACGTACTGGAAGTGGGGAGGTAAAAAGTGCTGAATAATAGCTACAGTTAGTCCATATTTCCAGAGTCTTCTAATTTACTTTTTTTTTTAATGTTCCTAAATTCAATTTCCTAGTTTCTTCCAAATACAACCACCTCTTCAATTAGTATAATGTTCCCCCACAGGATAGAAGACCTATTAAACAGATACTATTAGATATATTTTTAACAGTACTTTCAGAGTTTCTAAGTATCTCGTATAATGCTGCGCTGTTTCTTCTCCATCAACTTCAGTCCTCTTCTCGTCCTCACTTCAATAAAGTTTATCAAAAGGAAGTTTATCAAAAGGGAGTTTGTCCAAGTAACAATGAAGTGAAGTTCCTCCACAACTATCAGAGTCTTTCTAAACAGTACATTCCAAACCACAAAGGTTTCCCTTTCAATCGTAATCCACACTTTCACTTCAGTCTGCCAGACCTTTTTCCCCCCATGCTTGTCTCTCCTCTGCTTTTTAGCCGCTTTCTTTTCAGGCTTCTGACAGAAGTTTGTACAAAAAACTATAACTTGCCAGTCTTCTCCTCACCATTAAGTTCCCTGTGCCACACTTTTCTCCAACAGTCTCACAAACTGTCACTTACTCGCTTTTTGCTCCGATGGCAGTCCAGACTTAGAGCCGCCTTTGTCAGGAGGCTAATCTTGTTTGTTGGGCTCTGGAGGGCTCCTCTTTGCTGCAGGGGGGTTGCCTTCCTCACACTGCAGCCCATGTATCCCCCACACTGACACAAATCTCTCAGGGATTTGAGCACCCTCTAAGGATCGCACCAACCTCAAGAAGAGATAATGGAAACCACAGATGGGCTTCTGCACCTCTGTTCATCCTTGCCTTGCCACCGGAAGTCGATGATAACCGGGACTTTCATTTTTAATCAGGTGAAAACCGATTAAAGAGTTAAAGATCAGAGTTGGTTTTCACCAGATATGTGCCAAAATGATATTTCCAGTAAAGCTATTCTTTGAGGAATCTACCTGCCTCAGAGTTCTTACTTGTTCTTGCAGTTCATTTAGTGACCGTTCAAAGTTACAACGGCATTGAGAAAAGTGACTTATGATCGTTCTTCACAGTTACCACCTTTGCAGCATTCTCCATGATCATTTGGTCAAAATTCACATGCTTGGCAATTTATTCATGTTCATGACAGTTGCAGTATCCCAAGTTCAGGCGATCACCCTTTCATGACCTTCTGAGAAGCAAAGGCAATGGGGAAGCCAAATTCACTTAACAACCAAGTTATTAACTTAGCAACTTCAGTTTTTTACTTAGCAACTGAGGCAAGAAAGGTCATAAAATGGGGCAAAGTTCACTTTACAAATGTCTCAACAACAGAAATTGGGGCCTCAATTCCAGTCGTAAGTCGAGAACTACTTGTATTGTAAAAATGATATAAAAGAAATTTTAGGTTATATTTAAGTCCCAGTGTAATCAGTGTGGGATATTTTTGAGTGAATGAGGATTGGGCTGTGAGTGTTCATCAAAAGACAGCCTCTATTTAGACACTGTTTGTCCTGTCTGGGTCTCTGGTAGTATTCAAGGTTATGTATAAGGAAAATAATTTCAAGCTATTAATTCTATTTATTAGAACCATGGAAACATCACAACTATCAGTCTGAACACCAGATTTCACTCCTCACAAAGTTTAAAATCAGTAGGATTTCATTTTCATTTTTGCTGTTTCAAAGAATTTCATATTTATCTGTTAAAACAAACTAGATCAACAATATGGAGTACTTTTTTAAAAATACATTTGTTTAGTTTATAATTTATAAATTGTATTTCTAGGACACGTTTTGCTGATAATTGACAAACATAAAATTTTGAAGTTGAATTAATGATAGCTTTATTAACTTTTCCCTCTCAGCCTACACACTTAGTGCATTACTGTATAAATTGTAATTATAGAGAAAAAGACGTCCTCTCATCTAAGGTATACTTACTGGATGCTCTATCATTTTGTCACTGAGATAATGTGCCCCAGGATTTAATACAAAAGTATTTTTAAATAAATTTTTATTTTATCCTTTGAGCAGCAAGCTGTACATTTACTGTTGTCTTAGTAGACCGTAAGTATACTTCTGAGTGTATAAATGTGATTTCTATTATAACTGACATTGCAAAATAGGTATTATTTCAGATTTTCCTGAATCTATAATTACTACAGTGCTTTAAATTAAAGGTGAAGTTTAAATGTCTTGTACATTATCTTGACCTGGACTATTATTGCAATTTGGAAATATAATACGAAAGACTTATTCCTTAAAAGCTAAAGACTGAGGCTTTAATGGTTTAATGGAAGCGTAATGGAAGCTAAACCATATGATGAACAATTGAGGGAACTAGGTACAGGGGTGGGATGCTACCGGTTCTGCCTGGTAGCTCTGAAGAGCAACAGACACCGAACCCATTCTGTGTTTGCTGCTGTTTGCTACTACCTGCCCTCCCAGGCTCTTACCTGTCCTTTATTTCCTGCTTTTTCAACCTCAGCTGCTTTGCGTGGAACAGCTGAGGTTAAAAAAGCAGGAAAAAAGTGGCTTTTCAAATGCTGTGCACTCACATGCAATGCTTTTCAGCTGTCTGGGTGGCACAGCTTAAGGTTTTTTACACGCGGGTGCAGCGCAAAATGTAGTTACCGAACCCATAATACCACCAGTTGAATCCCACCCCGACTAGGTATGTCTAGTTTAATGAACAGAAGGACTAGAGGTTACAGGATAACAGTCTTCCAATATTTGGGGGTCTGTCACAGAAAGGGGGGGTTAATCCATTCTCCAAAGCACCTATGGGCAGGACAAGAAGTAACAGATGGAAACTTATCAAATATAAATCCAACGAGAATTAAGAAGGAATTTCCTGACAGTAGGAACAATTAATTAATGGAATGGCTTGCCTCCAGAAGTTGTCAGTGCTCCATCACTGGAGGTTTTAAGAAGAGATCGGACAGTCTTTTGTCCAGAATGGTACAGGATTACTGCTTGAGCAGGAAGTTGGACTAGAAGGCCTGAAAAGTCCATTCGAACTCTTTTAATTCTGTATTCTGTAATTTTTTTTCTTGTATGGCTGGATTTCTACAGTGGCATGTTGTTGATTAAAAAAGTTACACTAGGAATATGTTTAATTTCGAGCAGGGCAATCAACTACTTTCTTTCCAGTAAAATGACAGCACCATTGATGCTTTATGGAAATATGAATGATGCAGTTGACAACAGCCACAAAATAATAGCTGTACTATATTAGAATGAATGCACAACATCTTTGTTTTTTATTTATTATGAAATACCTATCATTGTGAACTATGTCTTAAATGCCGACAGATACATGTGTTTCTGGAAAGTTACTACCCTTTTGGTCCCCAAAATGAGCAGTAGAGCTTTTTTTTTGCGGGGTATCTTATTCTCCCCCCCCCTTCTGCTTGCTCATGATGGAGCAGGTGGCTGCGCCAGTGCCTCCTATCCTGCCAGTGGCACCGCTGTGAGGCAGGAAGGTTGGAACTGCCCCATGCACCCCGCCTCGGCTTACCTCAGGGCTCCCAGAGCCAGGCCACCATCAGTAGTGGGATTCAATTTTTTTTTACTACCGGTTTTGTGGGCGTGGCATGGTGGGCATGGCAGGAGAAGGATACTGTGAAATCTCCAGTCGGAGGTGGGATTTGCTAGCTCTCCAAACTATTCAAAATTTCTGCTACCAGTTCTCCAGAACTAGTCAGAACCTGCTAAATACCAACTCTGCCACCTCTGCTCTGACACTTGCCTCACCTCATGGTGGAAGCTCTGGCAGCCGCGTCTAGCAGGATCCCGTGTTGCTGCCGGCCCATTTCTTTTCCTTGCTCGCAGCCGCAAAAGAACAGGAAGCTGAATGATGTGCCAGTTCTGTGGCTATTAGGTGAGATGACTGTGTATGTGTAGCTGTTCCACGAGCCCTGCACTGGCTTACCGTAGGGCCTTTACAGACAGGCCATCCACAGCCTGACACCTTCCTTGCCTTGAGGCTGCAGCACCAGCATGCCACCTAGCCCCCTGCTCTGTTGCAGCCATGAGCAAGCAGAAGAAGTGGGCCAGCAGCCACATGGGTTCTTGCTGTACATGGCTGCTGCTGCTGCTGCTGCTGCTGCTGTAAGGCAGCTGTCAGAACATGGATGCTTGGCTGCAGGCGCCCTGAGATAAACTGGAATGAGATGTGTGGGCCAGCTCCACCCCCCCCCATCTCGCCTCACGGTTGCAGTTCTGCAAGCAACCAGATGTAATGAGCAGGTAGCCAAGGTAGTAGGGCTTATATTGCGGGTAGGGGTTGTAATAAGTGCATTTCAACCATGCTAGGGCTTATTTTTTGAATAGGTCTTATTTTCGGGGAAACAAGGTACATGGGCTGATATTTCAAGTATCTGAGTGCAGATAACTGAAATAGCTGCTATTTTAGGTTCATTTATAATACTTGGATAGAAGCCAACCATTCAATTTATGAGAAAATTAACAGAAAAATGAAGATACTAGTTACAGTATGTATCTGAATTGGAAGTAGAATTTGTAATTTATAAGTGAAATGGATTCATCACAAAATATTATTTTGTCTTTACTGCTAACCTCAGATAATGTTTAAAAGGGATGAGATATTTCATTTGATATAACTCGGGGAAAAAACCTCTCTGTGCCCGAATTAAGGAATGAATTCAGGATAAACTGTTACCTATACTGGAAAAATCTCTTGTGTTTTAAAAATGAGAAGATAACAATACAGATAATCCTTGTTTGGTGACCGCAATTGGGCCAGGCAACTTGTTTGTTAAGGGAAGAAGTTGCTAAGTGAAGCTGTGGCTGTTCTTTTGCTCTTGCTTTCATTCACTGTACAGAGCTGCAGAAATTATAAATGCAAGGACAATTCGCACAGTTACTATTTTATCACCATCATATTTGTGAATGGCGACTTTAGGATGCAATCACTAAATGAGGACTATTTGCATGCTCTAGACTTCATTATAAGTTTAAGGACTGTATTAACTTTATATGATTATCTATATAATTATTATATGGATCTCTTTTTCATTTAAATTGTTTTTTTTCTTTGTCATATTTTATTTTAATTATGTAATAGACTATATTTCTTCATTGTACAATTGCTGTTTCTTATGTTGGTAGTGCAGGTGCTTTTTAATATTTTATTATATATTTTTTTAAAAACTATCAGGTTATTTCTTCCAATAGAGAAATCTTGAGATAATGAGAAACTAAAAATATCAAAGTTGTGTAAAAAGAATCATTGCTATTGTTCCAAGAGCATATTGTTTGGCCTGAAATATCAGGATAAAATATCAGGATAAAAAAGGATAAAAAATTGGGGGGGGGGGGAATCCCCTCTGTATTCTTAGTACTTTCATGGTATTTTCCCAATATCAATTTTATAGGTGTTACTTTGAGCCTCTGATTTTTCTCCATTTGAGCCTCTGATTTCTCTCCATTTTCTATTTCTAAATTGCTCTTAATTTTGCATTTGAGGGAAATTCATATGTTCATATGTTGTTAATGTCAATTGCCCAATTTTCCAAACTTCTTTCCTCAAAGTTTCTAGAAGCCATGTTTCTTGAAAGGGGTAGTAAGGACAACTTCTCACGAGGGCACATATTGTTGTGCTTAGCCATCAGCAGGTATGGACAGCTGAAGAGAGTGAAGACTCAGATGAGGGGCCAGGGCCATTAGGGAGTGTACTGCTGCCTTCAGAGATTGTGGGGGCTGGCAGCAGCGATGAGGAGGTTCCCGAGGAGCCTGTGCCAAGTGCATGTGTGTGCAGGATTGCTTGCAGAAAAGAGCAGCGGCAACAGCACAGGCGACTCGGGAGTAAGGCTGCAAGGTAATGGCCCCTCCTTCATCAAGAAGATAAAGACCAGCTGTGTTCTTTGTAGGAAGCTCCAGCCTTGTGGACAGTATCTTTAGTTGGTATTTGAAGACTCTTGTGTTGTGAAATATTTCTTATCTGTGATTCTTGGCATTGTCACACATTTTTTGTGAGGTTTGTGCTTATCAAAGTTAATTAGTTTGCAGCAGCCTTTTAACCAGGGATTTGTAAGTCTCATTAAAGGTTTATGTTCCCTTTGGTTGTTGTTTATTTTATTAGAAAAGGGTTTGGGTCAGAATACATACATCTAGATAAATGTGTGAATGCGCTATGGCACTGCAAGTCTTATTATGGTCTGATATCAGTTCACAAATGAAGTGAGGTGGAAGAGATGGACTGATGAGGAAATAATATCTTTTATTCAAGGTGGACACATCCCTTATACCAAAAGAAGATTGGAATCTGAAAGTAGTGATAAAAGAGAATATTTGTAGCTCAGGGTTGAATTTGGTTCCCTCTAAGCTTGTTTGCTTGCAGACATTTCATTACCAAATTAGGTAACATTATCAATGATGAAAGGGAGTGGGATTTGCTCTCATTTTATCTATTGGTAGCTTTGCCTGTCAGTGTTAGTGAGAGTGATCTTGGTGTTTCCTTGATTAGGTTTAGTATTAGCTTGTTTGGTAGTTTCTTAATTGGAGTATTGTTTTTTTCTTGATTGTTGGTCTAATATTAATTTTGATGTTAATCTCTGTTCATCTGGGTGTTGATTACTGATGATGAGATGTTTGGGCCTTTTTGTTTTCTTTTTGCCTTTTTGATTTTATTTTGAATGCCATGTAGATTTTGTTTCTCTCTACGTTTCCATTGATGGCCAGTTTGTCTCAGTGCCAAGCTTCCAGGAATTCTCTAGCAATTTTGGACTCAGCTTAGTCGAGGGGGTTCACAGTTTCCCAGTTGAAACTATGGTTAATTCAACTTCCACAATGGAAGAATGGATTGAAAAGATGATGGAGCTGGTAAAGATGACAAAGTTAACGGCATTTATTAGGGAAAAGAATGTAAATAGTTTTGTTTCCACTTGGAAACTGCTTTGGGACTTTCTGCTTGAAAGAAAAAAAAAAGAAACTTAATTTTGGGTTTTGACAATTAAGTAAGTCATAGTTATAGGAGTGGCTAATACTATTTTAGATAAGTAACAAGTTGATATAATAATTGTATCGCATATCTTACTGCATTGAAGGAAGTTGAAACTGCTTGTTGTTTCCTTTTTGTTTCCTCACTTTATCCACTTCTTTCCTTTCCCCTCTTTCCTCCCCCTTTTCCCCATTATGTTTATTTCTAGTTGAATTTTATATTAAGAGGAAAAAAACTTTTATTAAAAAAACACTTCACAAATAAAAAGCTAACTTTTTGCTTGATTTGGCTTGGCTTAGTGCATTTTTGAAGAGTAAATACAAAGAAATAATCTCCATACATGATTATTGAAAATATAATTAAATCAGAAATTTTAAGGAAGAGAACTATTGAAAACACAGTTCAGGGTTTAGAACAGAAGAAAACGGTGACTCACCCTAATCATGTGAGAGTTTAACTGCTCTCAATTCATATATCAACTCATCTAGTTGATTTGTGACTTTCATATTTTTCTGTTTGGTTCCCCCCACCTTCCAATCTCTCCTTTTCATTCCATTCCATTATACCCGTGAAATACATTCAGCTATAAAAAAGCCAAACACCTTTGAACCTAATGTAGTTTGCTAACCTAATCCTTGTGTTTAATTTATGGTTCATTATATTGTCTGGATCTTGGAATCTGAGCTGAGTATTTTTGTTTTGTTTTTGCACCAAGGACCCTTTATTTTTGTTTAAATTTTGTGTGTGTGTGTGTGTGTGTGTGCATGTGTGTGTATAATATTGGGGGGAATAGAATACAACATAGTACAAAACAAAGCCTGTCTCAAATAAAAATGAAATAAAAGTTAATTAATTGAATAATTAACTTAATTCAGTGTGAATTGTCCAAATCCAGCCAGAATGTGTCCCTTTCTTGCTACAAATCTCTACCATGGCACCCCAAGGGTTCCCTCCCTTTTTTCTATGTGTTGATGAACTGATGACATTAACAGGTTCTCCTTTGTAGTCTTGATACTGTAATTGCTGTCCAATTGCAGGACCACCCTTGTATTTTCTCTTTTGTTCTTGGGGAAGGGAATTTAGTTTGCGTAACTTGGATGAGAACTTGCACAAGAAAAGGAAGCCCTTTCTTACTATTGATCGATCTGAAATGAAATAGCTTCAAATGAAGGGATGCTAAAATTTCAGAGACTCTAGCTCTCCTGAAGTTGATTATTAAAGGCATTCCCCCCCACCCCACCCCAAAATATCCACCAGTTTCTGGAAAGAAAAGTGCACTTAAAAAAAAAAATTCCAGACATAAATGAAACACTGAGAAAGATTGGGTATTTCTTTTCATGCAGCCTGTTGCTCTTAGAAGAAAATTCCTGCTGATTTAACTTGCTCTGTTCGGAGAGAGATGCAAAGAAGGAGCAACTTCATTAAGCAGAAGGATGGCTAATGGCTTTTCCCCCAGGGAGAGCACAAAAGCAAACAGAGCGGGAGCTAAGCAATACTATTGTTCTATTCAATTATTTTCTGCAAGCCACAATTCTGGGTTCTGCTGCATCTAATAAAAGAACTGGTGGCCTAGATTAATAAGGGAACAATTTTAATTTCTGCATAAAACCATCTGTAACTGTTGTCATCTCAGCGGGGTTCCTTTGACTAAAAATCTGATCAGACTGTAATATGTAGCAAGCATGGAGCCAGCCATTAAATCTTGATAAATCTGATATAGTTGTATGCATATGTAAAGGATAGAGATGACACTGTAATGGTGAGGATGAATATCATTTTTACTTACCTGATTTTTCATGTTTCTTCTTCTTTTTTAATGTATGCTCAGGTGCTAGCCTTTAAAAAGATGACCTTAGATTTCTAAAATATGATAAGCTTTTTATTCGTCTTTTTGTCCTATTACAGCTTTCAAGGGTAGAATATAAACAACTCTATAAACAGGTATAGTAAGGTATAATAAAAAAAAAACTATCAAAACAATTACTAAAAGTGGTGGAATTAAAGCTAGCAAGAAACACTGTATCAAAGAGAGGGTAGAAAATGACAAGGCCTGTGTGATAACAAAGTGCAAAAAAGACAACTATTTAAAATATACGTTCTATTATTTTGGTAGGGGTTTCTGGGGAACTGCACTGTTATATGCTCATTTCTTTTTAGTGTTAAATCAACACATTCTTGTAATCCAAAGTAGCTTGATGTTTTTTAAAACCCTGTCATGTGTGCATCCTTTTTTTGGTATCTGCAAACTAATTTGATTTCATTTTTTCACTTCAATGTTCAACTAAATCTATATTTTCACTGATTTATCTCACATGCGGGGTTCCTTTTCCATGGACTAATACAACCAAAATAATCAAGAACATTGGACCAAACATATCCTGAAGGCAGCTGATGTTCTAAATATGACAAAAGAAGCATAAATAGATAATATATTATTGTTCAGTTGCTAAGTCATTTCTGACTCTTCATGACCCCACGGATCATAACATAGCAGGCCACCCAATCCTGGAATGTGATGCGCTATACCTGTGATGGTGAACCTATGGCACACATGCCAAAAATGGCATGCAGAGCCATTTCTGCTGGCACGCGAGAGGCGCATGCAGAGAGGGTTGGAGGGTTACATGTGCATTGCATTATGGGTGCAGGCACATGCACGCACTTTCGGCACGTAATGAGGAAAAGGTTAGCTATTACTGCGCTATACGGTCTCCCAAAGTTTGTCCAAATTCACGATGGCATTATCTAACCACCTCATCCTCTGCTGTCCCTTTCTCATTTTGCCTTCAGTCGTTCCCAACATCAGGGTCTTTTCCAATGAGTGCTCTCTTCTCATTTGGTGCCATTCACTTCAGTATCTATCCTTTCAAACAAAATGGCAAATATATCCCAGGGTTATAGACAACCTGATGCCTTCCAAATGTTTTAGCCTTCACTCTCCATCAATCCTACTCAGAAAATTCAGATGCAAAGGATTGTAGGCATTGCAACTCAAAACACCTAGAGAGCACTGGGTTATTTGTAGATACACCTGCTATAAGTGTTAGTTAGTGTAATAATTCTCTTTTTTGTACCATAGATGTTTCAAGAGCAGGGGCCTCTGAGGGCTAGAGACAGCTGACAAACAAGCTTGATAATGCTTGCCATCTAGTGGATATTGTTTATATAAACAGTAAATGAAAATATATAATGTATTTTGTGTAACATGAAACAGTGGCTGGTTCTATACTTGAAAAAATTAGGCAAACATGACGATAATGGTGATTTATCCAGGATTGGTTTTACTGTTAAAAAAAAACCAACCACAATAATAAAATACATAAAGTAGTACAGGAAAGCTATTATAAAAATATAAAAACAGCAGTGCTTTTGCACTTGAAGAATGCAGGCCTTAAAATTAAAAAAAATGATTGGGAGAAGACGAATGCTGAAAAGATTACCAACTTGGGTTTTAGGAGATATTTCACAAACAAATCATACAAGTGAAAAGGAATTCCAATTTGAACTCAGAATGCTAAGTATATTTTCTTAACGTTTAGAGGAAAGACCAGAAATGTCAAAATTGCAGACTAGTTGATAAAAAACATTCTGCAGGTAGCCTATCACACTTGGGATTGAAGATTCGGTCATCAACTGTGTTTACAATCTTACTTCAGCTTTTGTTTGCTTTAATTAATGACTGCAAAGGTTGAATTTGTGAGAATTGATTGCAGTTACATTTTCATCATTGTAATTGCAAACATTTGCTGTCCAAGGCAGTTGCTAAACTAGGATTGCTTGCCTAAGAAGAGAGTGAGAGACAACTTTTCTATTGTCTCCAAGAAAACTTTATTAATATACCCATGAATTCACCAGAAGTAAAACTAAAACAACATTCATTTAGTGAGTGTTTGAACTTAGGGTTCAAGTTAGGCACTGAAAAAATGAATACAACCGATACTCACACTTGCGACTGTGACCTCATAATTGTGGACACTTGGTAACCATTGTGTATTTATTGTGGTAGCATTGACATGCAATTATCATTTGCAACCTTCCCATCTGGCTTCGAACAAGCAAAGTCATTGAGGAAGTTGGCAGCAGGTCACAAGTTGTGGTCACACGTTGTTTCATTTAACAAATGTGATTGAATCATTTAACGACTGCAGCTTTGGACTGCCAAAACTGCTGTCACAGTTCCCACTATGATAGTGGGGTCACCTGATCTTTTGTTTATTGGCTACTTTGCTTAGTGATAAGAATTGCCAGTCCTAAGCCAGGTCATAAAGAGAGGATTACCTGTACGAAATTACGTACTTAAGCCAAACTCAGTTCCTGGTGTCTATATACACACAATCCTGTTGAGTTTCTGAGGCTAGATGAGTGATTGCCAAGAGGTCGACTGGGGACCACTGGTGGTCCACGAGAAAATTTTGGTGGTTCGCAGCGAAATGTCTCCTGCCCAAAGCACTCCCCCAAAACAATTAATCCAGGCTGCACAGGAACATAAGGCTGTGCTGCCCACATGGCCATCCACCCGCTGGCCAAGCGCAAACCTTACCTTGAGTAGTCACGTGAGTTGGAACTGGAAGGTGAGATGGGGGAGGGAAATCCATCCCAACGTGGCTTGCTAATGTTGGTGGGAAAGTCGGTTCCATATTCAAGAGCTGCAGTAGTCACAAGACTGGCCCTTTGGTCATCTCAGAGCAGCTCCTCCAGTCCATGGCAGGCTGGTGCACCCAGGTGGAGGAGCAGCTGCTCCAGGACGACCAAAAGGCCAGTCCTGTGACTACTGCAGCTCTAGAATATGGGACCGATTTTCCCACGAAAGTCAGCAAGCCACTGTCAGTCAAAATTCATTATTCATTAGTGGTCCACGGGATTTAAAATTATGACTTTGGTGGTCCCTGAGATCCAAAAGATTGGCAACTCTTGGGCTAGATGAGATTTACAGTGTGGTACCTGCTGACCTCTCCCTCCTCTTTGCAGCTATTCCATCAACTTCTATTAGCAGGAGGTCTCAAAGGAAGCAGAGTACTTGTGCAAAAGCATTTGGGACCAATGAGTTTAACTCTTATGGTTATGCACTATGATGTATTTAGTCTTTGTTCTAGAGAAGTAATCCCCAAAAGCAGGAGCAGGTGATATTCAAATTGGTGATGTCTATCCGTATTTTCTATCTTTGTACAAAATAAGCAGTTATGTCGCAAAAGATTTTCATTCTTAGAATAATTTCACACATGATACTAGCTTATGAAGCATTGAAATAATATTAATTGCTTCAGTGTGGTTTGTATTGTTTTTCCTATTTATAATTTATATGTACTTTGTTTGAGCGGAAATTCTTTCTTTTCACAACTGTTTGTGGGGGGGATTTCTCCAGTCAATGATAATTGGACCTTTGAAGCCAAGTTGAAGGAATTAAAGGGACTTCACCTGTTTTTGTGACTTTGTTGATTTTGTATCCCACCCTGGGTCATCACATTGCTGAAGGAAATTCACCACAGACAGAAGCCAAGGATAACTTAACAGGAGAAATTAATTATGTTATCAAACTCATTTTGCAGTAAGGTAATCCTCATTCTATGTTGAATTTTGTTTATTGAGAGAACTATTTTTAAGTGAAAAAGAAAAGATTCATCATCTTAATGGACTTTATTTTAACTGTTAATAGTCCATATCTCAATTGTTGGTAAAAAGGATATTTCGCTCACTGTCAATACAAGTTAAGGGTATGTATCATTGAAATAAGTGAATTGGTTCTTGCTGGATTGTAGAGAATGGGATGTCCCTTATTCCACATTTGGCATCATTAACATACTGAAATTGTTGCTCATCTACTCCATATTCCATCCCCCCATTTTTGTCTTTAATTAATTGAAGTAAAAAAACAGTTATAACAAACCAAAAGGGGAAATGATACAATACCCATATATAAATACATACATAATGTTATAGTCCCTAACTCATCTGCATTGTTATTTATCCTTTTTTTTGTTAATAATATTATTGCTATTGCATAAGCTTTGTACCAAGGTGAAAGTTGAAATAAAAATTCAAAAAATGAGATTTGATGCAGTGATTTAAAAATTAATTGAAAAGGAATGGGATTTGTTCTGTTTTTATTTACTAGTGGTTTGTCCTGTCAGTGTTGGTGGAGGCATTCACCATTTAGGCTGTTGTTTACTGATAGCCTGTTTGTCTTGAATTTTTGATTGGCTCTTATGAGTGATACATAGATGTTGTTTATCTTTATGTGCTTGTTGATGGCTGATTTGTCTGCGTATCAGGCTTCTGGCATTCTCTGTTGCTAGAGCATTTCAGCAGGGCTGAGCATCCAGATATTCAAAATAAATATCAAAAGCCAAAAGGAAGCAAAGATCCTGATGAGCAGAGATTAAAACCAAGATTAACACTAGACCAACAATCAAGAAGAAAACAATACCCCAATCAAGCAACTATGACTTCATACAAACAAGTTATTAGTAAGCAACAGTCTAATCAAGGAACCACCAAGATCACTCCCAAAAACACTGACAGAGCAAGTCATAGCATATAAAATGAGAGCAAATTCCATTCCCTCCGACTCATGAGGATGTTAACTAGTTTGGTAATGAAATGTCTGCAAGCAAACAACCAAGCTCAGAGATCACCCAAGGCAGGGATAGGATAGTGGAGGTTTGCAGGGGTTCAGGAGAGCCCCTAGCTAAGATTCTGTGCAGTTTGGAGAAACCCCCAAATCCCACTCCTGGTTGGTCCTGCCCACCCCTCCCCAGAGTCCCCATGTGGCCCCTTTTGGATGCGGGTAATGCACGGTGCACGGGGAGGCTAGAGAAAAACAGGCCTTCTGAAAGTTTTGGAAGGCTGGAAATGGGCCTGTTTCTGGCTTCCAGAGAGCCTCCGGAGCCCAGGGAGGCCATTTTCACCCTCCCAGAGGCTTGAGGAAAGCCTCCGGAGTCCAGGGAGGGTAAATACACCTCTGACTAGACCATGCCCTTCCAACAACTGGGGATTGCTAAAATTACTAAAAATTTTGAAGCCCATCCCTAGCACAAGGACTCAACTCTGAGCTCCAAATATTATCTTCCCTAAATATTTGTGGTTTCACATATGCCCATTTATCCAAGATCTGTGCTTGTGCTTCTGTTTTAAAATTTTGGATATTTTCTTAGGACGTCTTGGTATACGCTTGCTGTATTTCCTTTGTTCATTCTTCTGTGCCATGCCATGGTATTTAGGAGACTGTTCTTTCTGTTCTTGGCTCTACAAAGTGGTCTTCAACTCTGGGAGACAGTTGCCAAACTTTGCTGTATTAGGAACTGCTTTTCCCAGTTAGTGCATTTTTAAGACTCACTGGGAACCAAAAAGGAGTCAAAATGCCTGGCCTGTTTTAAAAAGGCTGGAGCCGTTTGTGAGCAGCTTCTTCCTCCTTTCATATCCTCGTGTCATTTTGCTTCCTTTTGCCATGCCCCCGTTCTCTTCTAGTTGCTCTCCATCCCCTTTTTCAGTAATTCTCCTCTGTTTTCTGTATCTTGTACAGAGGTGGATTTATGAACTGTACAGATGCAGAGATAACTCACAAGACGCCCATAACAAAGAAAATTTAATGGTTCATCAGGCATCCTCATAACTCACATTTGTGATGAAGTTCTTCTTTAATGACCAATCCTTTGTATATCTGTCTTGTAGTAAAAGATGGTTATCTCCTAACCCATCTCGTAGCAATAGAAAGAAGGTGCCATGAGTTAGAGAGTTCAAAGAATGAGGGAAACTCTCCCAACCCATCCAGGGTCAAACTAATGACCAATCAGGATTACAGATGTGGTCACGTGACATGAACTACACTTCCCAGGATACCTTTAACTACATTTACCATGATGCATTCCCTAAAGGGGACAGCTCATAATTCCTAAAGCCCCTGTCACACTGCACCAACGGATGGAAAGAGGATGTAAAACAGAGAAAAACACTTGTCATACGTTGGTTAACGCGATGCTTCAGTTCTGTACTCACTGAGTCCATTTTTCATACTCTCTATTCGTCCAGCATCCGTCTATTGACATTTCATCCGCTCAAAAAGTTTTGAGCTGCTCAAAACTTTCTGAGCGGAAAATGTATCCAACGCGTCCATTCTGCATCCGCTAGGCATACGGGGGACATCCGTTCTGCATCCGTCGGTATCCGTTACGCGTCCGCTACATCCACTAGGCATCCGTGCAACTCGCATCCGCTCCAGCGGTAAATGGACACAGGGAGGAAGCAGAATGGACGCAGAACAGACGCGCAGTGTTAGTAGCACGGACGGAGAAAGGATGAAAGCAGATGCAGCTCGCAAACAAAGCATTTAAAACGGAAAAAACGTTTGCAGAGGGGACCTGTCTCGGATATTAAGGATGTCTAGAGGATGCCTAGAGGATGCAAAAGGAAAACCTATATTGCCTAAAAAAAGGGGGAGCAACTCACCTGGATCTCACTTTCAGACCAGCAGCCCTGCTGTGCAGACCTCTTCAGCCTTGCTCTTCCACAGCATCCAGTCATGTCCACCTTGGATCATAACAAACTCCTTTTGGTAGCCACCATCTTTCTGCAACAGTGCGAAGCCATTTACAGGCTCTGTGAACTCTATTACGGGAAGAAAAGGAGGCGGACAAGAAGCGTCTGGGTCTGAAGATGGATCGGGAGAAGAGCAGAGTACGGACTGTACAACAAGCTGATGGTGGAGCTGAGGAACGAAGACCCTCGGGCATTCCAGAACTTCATGAGGATGCTTCCAGCCATGTTTGATGAAGTTGTGGAGCGGCTGACACCCAGGTTGACCAAGCAAAGCACCAACTTCCGGCCCAGCCTGGACCCTGGGCTCAAGGTGGCACTGACTCTGCGCCACCTGGCCTCAGGGACCATCTACAGGAGCATGCAGTACGGCTGGAGGGTGCCACACAACACCATCAGCACTGTGGTCAGAGAAGTGGTGCAGGCCATCATCGAAGAATACCTGGAGGAGCTCCTCCAGTGCCCTTCCACTGAGGAAGGATGGAAGAAAGTTGCAGAGCAGTGGTATCAGAGGTGGAACTTCCCACACACCGTTGGAGCCATAAATGGCAAGCACGTGGCCTGCAAAGCACCAGCCAAGTTGGGGTCCACTTATTTCAACTACAAGGGCTTCTTCAGCATCGTCCTCTTCGCCATGGTCGATGCTGACTACAAGTTCATGTACATCGATGCTTCAGGCAACGGGTCAGCTTCAGATGTCCAGGTATACAATGCCAGTCATCTCAAGGAGGGGCTGGAACGCAACCTCATCATGGGCGTCCCAGATCCAGACCCCCTGCCCAACGACACACAAGATGTGCCCTACTTCATCATGGGAGATGATGCCTTCTCCCTCAGAACCTACCTCATGAAGCCCTACACCTCCAGATGCCTCACCCGTGAAGAGAGGATCTTCAACTATAGGCTGTCCAGGGCAAGGCGGGTGGTGGAGAACGCCTTTGGCATCCTGGCCAACGGGTTCCAGGTACTTCTCACCACCATGCAGCATCGCCCAGAGACCATGAGGAGGATCATGGAAGCTTGCTGCATCCTGCACAATCTCATATGCACCTGCTACCCAGTCTTGCAGAACAGGCTCGTGGATCTCCAACAAGGCAATGGGGACATGGAGCCTGGTGAATAGAGGCAAGGGCAAAACCTGATAGACACTGAGGATATGCAAGGCCCCAACAGAGCCTCACGTGAAGGGAAGAAGCAGCGCAACCTCCTGAAACACTGATGCAACTCTCCAGCTGGAGCAGTAGAGTGGCAAGACAGGATGGTAGATGATTAATGGATGCTTCTTTCAGCCTGTCCCATCACACGGATGAGATTGGGCCATGTATGTTTGGTTGGCCTACAATGAACAGGGCGTTTAATAAAGAGTTGTGTTTATGTTGACATGTGTGGATAATTATTACATTATTATTGATAATAAAGAGCCATAGGTGTGGCAGCTGGGAGGGTGGACCATACAGTCCCACTATGCTTGCACTGGAGGTTTATCTATCCCCACAGCTATCTCAACCCATCCCACAGCCATCTCAACCCATCCCACAGCTATCTTAACCCATCCCAAAGGTATCCCTGCCCATCCCACAGCTATCTCAACCCATCCCACAGCTATCTTAACCCATCCCACAGGTATCCTTGCCCATCCCACAGCTATTACCCATCCCAAAGGTATCCCTGCCCACCCCACTGCTATCCTTACCCATCCCACAAGCATGCAAAGGCTTAAACCATTTCTAAAAGTTTCCACCAAGACTTTATTTAATGAAATAAATGAGGCAAGTGTGTGAAGCAAAGATAATCTTTATTAATAACAAGCATCAAGTGTCCAAATAAAGTCCACAGGTAGCCACCCAGTCTCTGGCACTCTTATCGGTCACTCGGAGGTGTGCCCAGTCTCAGGAGTAAAGGGTCCAGGTGCTGTGGAGATGGGTGCTGCTGGAGTGCTGGTCTGAAGCGCCACTAGGGTGCCTGGCCCTGAGAGGACAACAGGTGACGGTGTGTTGAGGAAGCTCTCAGACAGCTGGCTCAGCCCCGTGATGTTGAGCGCTCCTTCCTCCATGCCATGAGGTATCAGTCCCAATACCGACGACAGATGTACTGAGGCCGGGCTTGGCTGTGGGGTGGAGGAAGGAGCAGTGTAGTGTGGCTGTCTGGTCTGCAGCTGGGTGAGGACTGGCGTGGGTGGCATCGGTGACGTGGGTGGCATCGGTGGCATCAGTGGCGTGGGTGGCATTGGTGGCATCAGTGGAACCGGTGGCAACGGTGTCGTCCGATGAGCCTGTGCCTGGAGTGGGAAGGGCTGCTGCCTGCGCTGCTGGACCTCCTGGAAGCCGTAGCCCTGGTAGGTGAGGGGCTGTGGAAAGCCTTGGAATGGAAGTGACATCACCTGGGGTGAAGGAGCAGATCTGGACTGGGTGGGAGCAGGTTCCTCTGGATCTGGAGGGTTGTGAAGCAGCTCGGTGATCCAGTCCTTCACCACCTGCTACTGGAGTTCCGCCATGTCCATGAGGGTCTGGTTGACATCGGTGAGGAAGGGCTTGCGGTTGGAGGATGAGGAGTCGGTGTGGACCAGCTGAGAGAGGAGATCTATGCTGCTCCGGATGGTGTCCCTGATCTCCATCAGGACAGTGTGGCTCTGCCCCTCCTGTCTGGCTCTCTGCCTTTCTGTGGAGGTGGGGGTGGATGTGGGTAGGACTGTGGTGGAAGTGCCGTCTCCTTTCTCCCACTGCGCCAGGGAGTCCTCCACGCGCTCCACCATGGTTAAAACAACTGTCTGCGGGTTCTCCGCCGTGGGACACTCCACAGAAACCTGCCTGGAGACAGGAGCTGACTCTCGGCCGGAAGAGGACTGGCTCTCAGCAGGCTGCCGGAGAGAGAGGGTTGTGAGAGGGGCTGCTCCTCGGTGGCAGATCTCACCTTCCAGGAAGCTGCACCTGGCCATGACGTAGGTCTCTCTGTCTGTCAGCTTGACCGTGGCCTGGCCAGATTTCTTGAGGTGCAGCTTCCCATACCAGGTGTGCATATGTTTCCACCAGCCGAGGAGCACCTCTGAAGTGTAGCCCATACTCTCCGCCTTCTCTCTCCAAGCAGCATGCTTCCGCTTGGTGTCCCTGTACAGCCGGTGTCCCTTCCGCCACAGATAGTCATTCTCTCTCAGCCACTCCAACACCTCATCCTCGTGTTCCTCCTCAATGGAGTATTGCCTCCTCTCCCATTCTCGCATATGCCTCTTCCTCCCTTTGGCAGGACCAGATGGGCCCTCATCAGAGGGGCTTCCAGGTTGTAGGGGCTGCTCCTCCACACCACCACCAGCAGCAGCACCAGCAGGATCATCATCATCATCATCATCATCATCATCATCAGCAGCAGCAGCAGCAGGATCATTATCATCATCATCATCATCATCATCAGCAGCAGCAGCAGCAGCAGCACCACCAGCAGGACCAGGATCAGCAGCAGCAAAGTAAGCACCACCAGCGCCAGCAGGACCAGGAGCACGAGCAGGACCAGGAGCACGAGCAGGACCAGGAGCACGAGCAGGACCAGCAGGACGAGCAAGACCAGGAGCACGAGCAGGACCAGCAGGATCAGCAGAACGAGGAGCAGCTACAGCAGAGTAAGCACCAGCACCAGCAGAAGCACCACTGCCAGAAGCAGCATCATCAGCTCCTCCAGAAGCAGCATCGGCAGAAGCCCCAGCACCAGGAGCAGTGCCAGCAGAGTAAGCACCAGCAGAAGCACCACCTCCAGAAGCAGCATCAGCAGAGTAAGCACAAGCAGAAGCACCACCGCCAGAAGCATCATCATCAGCTCCTCCAGAAGCAGAAGCAGCAGAAGCCCCAGCCCCAGAAGAGCGAGCCCATGCTGCAGAAGCCCCAGCAGAAGCATAGTGAGGGCCAGGGGGTGGGAGGGTGGCCCTATCCCTCTTGCCAGGGCTGGCAGCAGATGGCTGAGGCTTTCTCTTCTTCCCCATGGTTGTGGGGTTGCTGGCTGGCAGGAAGGCTGGCAGGCAGGCTGGCAGCAAGGCTGGCAGCAAGGCTGGCAGGCAGACTGGCAGGCAGGCAGCAAGTCTGGCAGGCAGGCTGGCAGGCAGGCTGGCAGGGAGGCTGGCAGGATGGCTGGCAGCAAGGCTGGCAGGCAGGCATGCAGGGCAGGCTGGCAAGGAACTCGATGTGTGTTGAAGCAAGTCTTTTCTCTGAATGGTGACCTGCTTGGGAGCTGCCTCCCTTTATATCCGTGGGGCTGACTCAATGCATCCTCCCCGCATGCACATTGAATGCTAGGCATCCGGTAGGCATCTGCTAGGCTTCCGCTGTGCATCCGCTTCATCCGCTCAGCATCCGCTTCATCCACTCGGCGTCTGCTCTGCATCCGCTTCATCCGTTCCGCGTCCGCTTTGCTGCGGCCCCCCGGAAGCCTTGCGGATGTGCCATCCGCTCCCATCCGCTAGGCTTCCATGGAGCATCCGCTTTCCATCCGCCCTGCGTCCTCCCCCCATCCGTTCCTTTCCGTGTTATCCGCTCTGGTTATGCAAATTTTTGCCCCTTTTGAGAGCGGATAACAACAGATGGAACATTTTTCTCATCCGCTGTGTCCTTTTTACTAACGTTTTGCATCCATCGGCCAGTGTGACAGGGCCTTAATTTAACTATCCAATTCCCAGCCAATGAACAGCACACTCAGTGCCCAGCCTTATTGTCCAAATATTAGAGCCCTACAGACAGGAAAAAAAATGAAATCTCCCTCAGGGACTGAAATATCAATAAAGGTTTCTTGGCAAGGGAATTTCATGACTGCAAGTATACAATTTACATTCTGCTGTACCCTGATTAAGAGCTTGCATTTTGTAAGTGTGTGTGTGTGTGTGTGTATGTGTGTATGTGATATAATCACTACAGTCATGATTTTGATCCTAATTTCTGAAACATTACATATGATCAATGCCAAATAAACCCAATTGCTTTTTTAATTTTTTGCTACATTAAAAAAGTATAGTATTTTAACTTATTTAAATTGCAACTGTGAAAAGAGGGAACTAGTATGATAAATAACAGACAGTTTAATTATCTTCATGTGGTCCAGTTAACATAAACTGCTGGTAGAATGGAAATCACTGTAGTTTATTACCCTGTTGGATTACTTTGTTTCCTTGTAATTTTTTGTTGTGTGAAAGCTAATATTTGATATATGATCGCCAGTAATGTTTCTTTTCATAATAAGAAAATAAATCAACACATGTACATTATCTTATGTAGTGGCATTTTGCCATCTTTCTCAACAGCTGAAAAGAATTTTCAACGACTTTTGTCATTATAACGGTTAATAAGCTGCCTGTATTAATTCTTAAACAACCCTTGAGTGTTTTAGGATTCAATATGTCTAACTAGCTATGGTTATGCATTGTATTCAGATCCTGAAGGTATCATGACTCCTTGGTTCCAATAAATGGAAAAAAAAAAATGTGTAAATGATGAGTTCAGCTGAAACCTATGTAATTCTAGGACACAAATCCAAAATTGCCCGAGTAAAGTATTCATTGTAACAGACTTCTGTTTATCCTCAAAATCCACTCAGAGGCTCAGGAATCGACACATCTTAATAATATTAGATAAGAAGGAATTGCCATCTATTCTAACAGAGAAAAAAATGATTGTCACTCATCCTGTGCAATTTCCACATTCTATTTCAAATCAGCATACACTTTAGCCATTCTTACAAGCTTAGAACACTGTAGATTCTTCAATAGTTTTTATTGTAATATAAAAAGTTACAAATTTTTTACTTTACAAAGTACTACTGATCCCATATATTCAAATGGATTTCCAAATATTTCCATGGTAATATTGGCAATATCCAAGTTTGCTTTTTATTAAAATTATACTGTTTATTCTAATATATAGTACAGCATGCATTCTTTTAGAGATGTGGATCACATACAGCCACTGATATATAAGACTGGTGTTTTTCAGCCTTGGCAATTTTAAGATCTATGGCATGCTGGCTGGGGAATTTGAGATGAAGTCCATACGTCATAGAAGTTACCAAGGTCGAGAAACACTCCATAAAACAATCTTTGGTGTCAATAATTCTGCCATGTTAGCTTAAAAATTCAAAATATAAAGGCACATTCTTTCTTTCCCACTGTCTTCTGCAGAGATCGGAGTTTGCAAAGTTTTACATCTTCTACTGTTACCCTACTGAGCATTCAAACTAATATGCTGAGAAGAACCTTGGCTTCTCTGAGGCTGTTATCATAGAAAACGGCTATGAAGATGTTTGGTATGGGGCTTATCATTTACAGTACAGCAGTTCTCACCTAATATTGAGATATCAACTCGTTATTTTCATTTTGGAAGTTGTAATCCCAACTTGTTTGAAAAGGAAGTCTGAGGAAGGCCACTGTTTCCTAAGATCACTCTTACAATGCCTCACAGTAACACTGTAACAAAACAGGATAGAAAAGACAATTTCTGGCACATAAAGTTGGCAGATTTAACTGCTCACTTTGTTTTCCTGTCCACAATAGCAAACTAGTCAGGATAAGGACACTGACATGAAATATCTTGTTTTTCTTTCAGAAACTAGGTAGTAATTTTTTGAGATGTCACCAGAATGTTTTAATTTACATTATAAATTAAGAGTAAAAGCCAAATCTATTTAAGTCAGTTAAAAGTATTGAGAAAAAGAGTACTTTTTAAAAGAATGTTTGTTGCTGCTGTTTTGAACTTTTCTCCAAATGAGCTGCAATTGATCATTCAAAAATCTGATTACCGTATATACTCGCATATAAGCCGATCTCACGTATAAGCCGACCCTTAAAAAACTGCCCCCAAATGAGGAATTTTGCAAAAACTCGCATATAAGCCGACCTCCAAATACCATGGTGTGTTGTTTGGGCTAATAACAAGAGTATCAATATGCAATGCACTGATGAAGGTTCATTATCAAAGCATTTGTGTAGGAAACAATATAAGTTAATTACCCGGTATGTAAAGACTCTGATGTACGTGACGATCACAAACACGAAAGCAGTCACGTGAATGACTAACCAATCACAGCGTGTTATGATCCGGTGATAGAAAAGGCAAAATGGAGGCGCCCAGAATAAAAAAAATGTGCTTAATTAGACATAATTATGTTGCATTTTGAGGTACAGTTAAAATTAATATTGAAATTGAGTTGTAGTTTGTCGGAATTAACTTCATTTCGTGCAGTTTCAATTTTTATGGCTGTATGAATGGTAATATCGATGATATTGCATGATCTGAGAAGTGGTGTCATGTCAGTTCGTTTGTGTGATTTATGTGCGTATAAGCCGACCCCCTAATTTGATTTTTTTTTGTTTTAGAGTCGGCTTATATTAGAGTATATACGGTAGCTTCCCATGCCATACTGTCCAGAAATATTTAGATGGTCTTTTCAAAATGTAATCAAGGATGTGCTGAATATATTTTCTCAATATTGCCTAGAATAAGATTGTTTCATCTTTTATTCTGTGTAACATAGCAACAGCACTTACTTATATACCGCTGCAGTGCTTTTACAGCCCTAAGTGGGTTACAGAGCCAACCTATGGCCCACAACAATCTGGCTCTTCATTTTACCCACCTTGGAAGGATGGAAGGCTGAATCAACCTGGAGTCTGGTGAGATTTGATCTGCCAAATTGCAGGCAGCTGGCAGTCAGAAGTAGCCTGCAGTACTGCACTCTAACCACTGCGCCACCATGGCTTATCCTCTATAACAATAGCTAAAAGGTATCTCAGTCTAGCTAGTTATTATTAAATTAAAAGGAAAAGTAGGTGGCATTTTTAGCTTCAATAATTTATAAATAAAGTTATGAAGAGCAAAAATAAAATGCCATGAATCCTCTATATAAACCTGTATTTAATGTCCTTGGGAAAATATAAGCACCACAGGTTTGGCTTATAGCTGGCAGTACCACATGGAGGGCCAGTTTAGGATTAATGATGTCACCTGACACTATAAAAGGAGAATCATGTAGAAGAGATGGAAGAAACTGGGGGTGGAGTGAAAAGGGGGATCAGTCTAGAATCTATATGTAGTCACAAGAGAACTAAGTCCAAGTTTCCCCCCCACCCCCAATGCTGTTGACCCTTACCTACCTCTTACATGTTAGCTAAGAAGTTTCCTGTGAATAGGCTTTTAGCAATAGGTTTAATTGAACCTCCACTGTGGACCTGATCTTTTGCACACCTAACAGATCAAAATATAAAACAAATAAATTGGACAATCCTAAAACACAGCATCATAAAATGGAGGTTGCCCAAATTATTTTCAATATTGTATAGTTTTTCTGAAGAAAGCTTGTTGAAATCTAAGCATAAAGTAAATGCTCTTCCTCCTAAAAATAAGTAGTTTATCGAAATGTGTAGTAACTATCATCAGTTCAGAAGAACTAGAATTTAATGCAACAGCTTCAGTTGTTCAGAGGAAAATGAAATCAGAGGGAAGGCTTGCTCTTTGCCAAACATACACCATTATCCATGAAAAAAATATTTCATTTCCCCTCCTTTCAACATTCCTGAATGTACATATGTTGAAATGACATTCTTTAAGAGCTTAGAGTAGCAGTTTTAATTTAGTTATATCTAGTTTAGATTTAGTTAGGTCTAGACTTCAGAGAAACTTCCGATCAGTGAGGACAATAACCATAAAATAACTTTCTTCCAGAAATCATGGGTGCTCCATCTCTGGAAGTCTAGACAGTCACTTATCTGAAATAATACAGGCTCTCCTGCTTGTACAGGGGGCTGGACTAGAAGGCCTCCAAGGTCCGTTCCAGCTCATTCTATTCTGTTCTATTCAGTTCAAGTCTACACTACATTCCCTTATAATCTGCAATCACTCCAACAAAACATTTAATCCAAATAATGGAGATACTGAATAAAGCCAACATTCATTTAAATGTGGTTGTGCAAAAACAATACTGATTGCCTTATAGCAATAATGTCTATTATGATATCAGAAGATGTGTTTGCATGAGAATGGCATCTATGCCAAAAAAAGAAGCTAGACAGGGCAATCAAATTATCACCCACACAACCACTTGCTTTGTCTCTTCCTTCTCTTTCTGGCCACCATAATCATAATATTGAACTGCAGAACACATAGTTCTTTCTCCAGTGCCAATGGAAAGCAACATCACAAGTCAAGAAATAATGATTAAGAATGAATTGTGGAATCAATCATTCAAGATGGCCAGAAGTTCCATGGTATTATGGAAACAACTTTGAACTTGTTTCCATAACAAGTATCAAGGTATTTAGCCATTTTATTCACTGGAGTGCTCTTTTTCTTTATAACTTTCTTCCAATATCTGAAACCTAATTGTTTATGTTGTACTTCCATCAGTCAAAATCAATGAAAAAGTATTTCATGCAACTGAGCTGGTGATAATTTCAGGGTTTTTTTTCAAAATTATCAAGAAATATAGTACAAGTTACCATAGTGGCACCATATGAACATAGATATTTCTAAAATTAGTTTTTACTTAATTCTTCTCATTTATTCAGAAAATTTTTAACAATATTAATAAAGCAAAGTATAATGTGTCGAAGAGCTGAGAGAGAATAGGGTGAGTGAGTTTTCTTCATTGCAAATGTTGTTATAAAGTTTCTTTACGTAGTTGATCTCTGTCCAACTTCATCAGATTTGGGATTTCTTTTCCTTGCAGCTCCATCACTGTTGAACTCCAAATCTGGATTATAACGGTCATAATCACTGAGTCCTTCTCCAATTCCTTGATGGTCTAGGAAAATGTGTTCGAATGGGCGCTTCCATTGAGGTCTAGTAGCTATCCACAAAATTACAGCCCCATAGGCGACAATCAGGACACCCAGAGTATTGACAAAAATACCTTCTTCTGGGAAACTGTTATAGGGAGGTGTTTTCCTTCAGGGAAAAATAAGTTAAAATTAAGGAAACAATGAACAATAGTCAATTAGTAAATGTCATTGTTAAAAACATTAGTGACATCCAAATAAATACTTACAGACTAAAAAAAAGTTTTTCTGTAATTCCCATTAGGGCTGTGGCAATCACTGTTCCAAAGATGAGAAGACCTGAATATACGTGTATTGGCATAACAGCTGTCCGAAGAGAAGGGGGGGCAAAGGGAAGTAGGAAGACCACAAAGCCTAAAACAAGCTGATACATCGATAAAACTTAGTTAATGGCAACGGTATACCTTATTTTAAAAACAAACATTGAAAACAAATCTTTATGAGGCAGTGCCAAATTTGATTCTTAAATTATCTGCTGAAATCTTTTAAAACCCACAGGATATTTTATATCACCCATCACAACTTGTGTACCTTTGGGAAGTTTTCAGATAAAAAGGTAAAATGACATAAAAGTTACAGTTAAAAACAAGCTAAAAATCAATTGAGAAAAAGTTAAAAGGGAAAACTGTGTAAGCTAAAAGGCAGAGAACCTTTAGCCCAGTGATAACTAACCTGGTTTATGAGACACCGGGGGGAGGGGAGAAACAGGATCACAGATAACTGTAAATTATGTATGCCAGAGTTGGCTTCATGCAGGGCAGTGCCAGTCTGTTGCCTCTAATGAATCCTTTGAAGTTTGGCTTGAGAATCATGATTTAATTAGAGCAACTGGTGGAATCCTGACACAGAGACTATTTTCTTTTTTTTATTATTTTTTTGAAAAATCTTAATATTTCTTTTATTTATCTTATATCTTTAATTTTCTATTTCTTTCATTTATTTTAACACAGTAAATGTTTATTTGGTGTCAAGTTAATATCTGTCAGTAGTATTCCCCACTAATTTTAACCACCTCAAATTGTTACCAGGAAGAACAGGTAGTCCCTCAACTTGTAAGTTCATTTAGTGACTGTTCAAAATGACAATGGTACTGAAAAAGGGCGTTGGTACTTACCTGATATGCCCGTTTTCTGTGAGCTGTGAAGAGCATCCAGAAGTGGGAGGTGCTTCAGTCTCTTCTGGAAAGACTGGGCTTAAAACTCTGGGATGCTCCTCCTCCTCCATGGAACACCTCCTCAGCATCCCCCAGTTTTGCGAAGACTGAATGCCAAAGTCCGGGACTCATCACCTAATCTAGATCCCTGATCGGAACGGAACCCCACCAGATGGAAAGAAATGGGTGGGGCTGGATGCTCTTCACAACTCACAGAGAACAGGCATATCAGATAAGTACCGACGCCCTTTCTCCCATGGTTCAGAGCATCCAGAAGTGTGACATACCAAAGCTTGGCCTGTCCTTAGGGAGGGACTCCGTCTGGATCGAAATCCACTCCTAAACTCTATGGACCCTCTGCAGGACTCTTCTGCCAAACGAAGTGTCCTCTGAGGCGTAGATTTTATAATTTCTGACAAAGGGCGATGGTGAAGCCCAAGTCGCCGCTCTGCAGATTTCGTCTATGGAAGCCCGAGTGGCCCATGCTGCTGATGTTGCCGCACTCCTTGTCGAGTGGGCTGTAATGCCCTTAGGAACTGAGATGGACTGGCATTTGTAACTCTTAGCTATAGTGGCTCTCAACCATCTACCAATGGTCATCGATGAAACCCTGTGTCCTAAAGTAGATGGGCTGAAGGATAGGAATAGAGCCTCAGATTTTCAAAATGCCGCCATGTGATCTAGATCAGGGGTCCCCAATCACTGGTCCCTGGACCAGTACCAGTCCGTGGATCATTTTGTACTGGGCCACAAAGCTTAGGTGCCACCATCTTGTTTTGACGGCGCTTCCAGGTTTTTGGTTGCTTCTGGGTTTTGGGTTGGAAAGTGCTTCCGGGTTTTCGGTTGGAAAGTGGCGTTTGGATAATGAAGGAATCCTCGCACCTTAGTTTCGTCGAACGGGGGGCGGCTTCGAACAAAGAGCCATCCTGATGGCGGTAGAGTCTCACGTTACTCAGGTACCGGTCCGTGAAAGAATGAATAATCGTGAAACCGGTCCCTGGTACAAAAAAGGCTGGGGACCACTGATCTAGATAGATGCTTCACACCCTTCGAACGTCAAGTTGATGCCATTGATGCTCCAGTCTATGAGATGGTTTTGGAGAAAAATTTGGAAGCACCAACTCCTGTGCTCTGTGGAAGGCTGAATTTACTTTAGGGATGAACAATGGATCCAGTCTGAGAACCACTCTGTCCGCATGAAACACGCACAGGTCCTTTCTCATCAACAATGCTGCCAACTTGGAAATCCTCCTTGCTGATGTGATCGCAATTAAGAAGATCATCTTATATGTCAGAAATTTGAGACTAGCGGTTCTTCAAGGCTTGAACGGGCCAGTTATAAGTGCGGTTAACATCTTGTTGAGCTCCCAAGTGGGATAGCAGTGAATTACAGGAGGTCGTAAGTTTGAAGCATCCTTAAGAAAGCTGCAGATATGTGGATGGTGTGCTATGGAATGAAGGGCACCCCAGGATATTGAGGCTAAGGCCGCCACCTGTCTGTGTAAAGTATTTGGAAATAGGCCCTTGGTCAACCCCTCCTGTAAAAAATCCAATAACTGTCCTATTGATAGGGCAGTTGGGTCGATCTTAGGTCCCCGGCACCAGCGACAGAAAGCGGACCAGGTGGCCTCGTATATATGATTTGTAGAGGACCGTCTAGATGCTTGTATGGTGGCAATGGCATCCTCTGAAATCTGTTGGGTCCTTAAATGGTTCCGCTCAACCTCTATACGGCTAGGCTGAGCCATTGTGGATCTGGGTGAAGTACCGGCCCTTGCGAGAGGGAAACCCTTGATGGTGGAATTTTTCAAAGTTGTTCTCTCAACAGGTCCTGTAAGTCCACGAACCATGTTCACCTGGGCCAGTAAGAGGCAACCAATATCAGTTCCGCTCGTTCCTCCAATAACTTCTGGATCAACCTGGGTATTACAGGGAGTGGAGGAAACGCATATAGAAGCCCGGGAGGCCACTGACATCGCAGAGCATTGATGGCCTCCGCTCCCGAGTCGGGTACCTTGAAATATACCAGGGCAACTGGGCATTATGGAGAGAGGCAAATAGATCGATTACCGGTTGCCCAAACCTCCACACTGCTTCCTGGAAGAGACAAGGGTGTAGGTGCCACTTTGCCTGATCTATTGAGGCCCTGCTGAGCCAGTCCACTTGTGTGTTTAAGGCCCCTGCTATGTGCTCTGCCTTGAGCGACAACAGATTGGCCTCAGCCCACTTGAACAACCTGGCCGTCTCCAGCATTAAAAGTTTGGAGTAGGTACCCCCGTCTGTTTACGTGGGCCTTGGTTGTGATACTGTCTGTCAAGACCAGAACGGGGCGTGATTGGAAAAGGGGTAGAAAACTGCGTAATGCCAGATGAACTGCTCACAGTTCCAACAGGTTGATGCTTTGTGATTGTTCGTAAATAGTCCAAATTCCCTGTGCAATGTGAGATTGGAAGTGACCGAATGATAGGGCGATATATTCGTAGTGCCGATCACAATAGCAAAATCTAAGGTATTTGTAGTGAGCAGGTCTAATTGGTATATGTCTGTCAGATCTATAGAGGTCAGGACATCATTCTCTCTGATGCTGAGCAGAATGGACTGGAGAGTAGTCATTTTGAATTTTCAATAAACCAATGATCTGTTCAGACAATGATCTGTTCAAAGGTCCAGAATTGCCCTTCAGTCCTCTGAACTCTTTGGGACCACAAACAATAGAGAGTAACAGGCTTGACCCTGTTTTCAGATGGGACCTCTCTAATGGCCCGAATATGCAGAAGATGATTGATAGCCTCCTGCATCAACGCTCTCTTAATGGGGTCCGTGGACCTAGGACTCCAAATGAAAAAGTTCGGAGGGGAGGACTGAAACTCTAGCACCAAACCAACCCTAACAGAGTCCCTGACCCACGCCTCAGAGGTGGAGCTGTCCCATTGATCAGCAATTTTAGTTGCCCTCCAATGGGAGCTGCTGTCAGGGACTCACTTGGGGCGATGAAAAAATCGACCTCCGGTACTTCTGGGGTTTCTTCTGTTTTGGCCTCCCCGTTGACCTCTGTTGGAAGATTCTGACCTATCCTGTCTAAAACTGGGTCTGTAGCCTGATGTTCTTTGTGATCTGGGAATGTATGGGCCTTGATAGTAGGTCTGAAAGGAACCCTTTCAAAACGACTGGGGCGTTCTGTTTTCAGACCTCCGAAAAAGAGGAGGAAGCACTTTTTTCTTGTTTCTATTCTCAATAAGCAGGGGCTCCAAGACACTGCCAAATAATTTATCCCCGGATATTGGGGCTGATGCCAGCTTGCATGTATGCTTGGTATCCACCTGCCAATGTCTGAGCCATAGCAGTCTCCGTGCTGATACGTGAGATGCTATGGCTCTACACGAGAATTTGACTGCATTAAATGTGGCGTCAGCAGAGAATTCTGCCGCTGCAATAAACTTAGCAATGTCCTGGTGGGCTCTGATATTTGATGCCGGCAATAAATCCCTCAATTGGAAGAGCCATCATAGGGAGGACCGTGTAAAAAAGGATGCAGCTGTAGCTGCCCTAATGGCCTAGGCGTCAGAAACACGCGCCCTATGGAATCCCTACTCTGCTCTCTTTTCCTCTGGTCTCAGGGCTTCCTCAGCCTCATTGGGAAAGGTTGAAGAAGAGGCCAGTGCCACAATGGGCTCATCCACCTCCAGCGTTTTGAGAAAATTTGAAAACTCTGGTGCCAAATTATAATATCATTTCTTGTACCCTGTTGGGGCTGGGTATGATGCTGCTGATGCCCATTGATTTTGTACTAATTCAGCAAACATACAAGGGACAGGAATAGTTTCTGACTCATTAGCCGGTTGTGAGAATATTAGATCCTCGGATTCGTCCTGAGACCCTGTTGACAATGGATGGAGGCTTGATGTGCCTAGTTTAGCAGTGTTCTTTGCTTTGAACAGTAAAGATTTAAAGAGGTGCAGATGAAAAAGGCCAGAAAAGGTAGGTTGGTCCGGAATGAGGCCTTCGTCATCCAACATTTCTCGTTCCAGTGGGTCAGCCTGACAACCCCAAGTCCATCTGATGGATCGACCCCACCTCCATGGGAACATCCTGGTCATCTAATTCCACCTCCTCTCGAAGACCCTGGGCTGGTATGTCAGGGATATTGGGGGATACCTGAGTTTGATGATGTCCCACATGCACAAAGGATCGAGCAGACAGGGATCCCGCTTCCGAAGTAGCCGAAAAGTGTCTGGTACAGATGGATTGCTGAACTTCAGCCGCAATGCCTTTTTGTATGGCCATCTCCATCCATTGCCTCATTTCAATGGGAATAGTCTCAGGTAATCCCTCCTCCTGTCTTAGGCCGGTGACTGTAGGGGTGAAGGTTGCCTCTGGGATTGGCCGGGCAGTGCTCATTGGAGGAGATGTGCCTATGGGAGGTTGTCTAGAAACAGCCTGCCTGGGCTGGGTAGATAAGTCCAAAGGCCCCATCAATGGGTTTGGGTTCTGATCCGATTGTTGTGTCATAGCCATCTTGTCCGCCTCCCTGGCCCGTTTCTGCCACTGCCTTTCCAAGGATTGGTGCCGTCTATGGGCATCCTTATCCACCGCCTTAGAGGCCTTTTGGGGGCCCACTGATTTATCTCGGGACTTATTTGTCTTGGAGCGGAAGACATTGTCAGCTTCCATTGTGGAGGACTGAATCTCATGTCTCTAACATTATCATTATTATTATTATCATTATTATTATTGTTGTTGTTGTTTTGTTGTTGTTGTTGTTGTTGTGTTGTTGTGCTGTTATTATTATTATTACTTAGGGGTGGTGCCTACCCCTGTGGTTGAAAGTAGGGCACTTCTCCAGGAGTGTAAGTCTATATATATATATATATATCTATATACAAACACACATATATATACATATGCCTATATCTATATGTAAGCCTGTATATATGGGAAACAGTATCTAAGAGTCCCCAGGAAGGGAAACCCCCCCCCCCAAGCGCTTCAAGCAAGAAATATTCAGGATCCCTGGTCCCCAACAAAGGAAACCAGCTATACAGGTCCTGGATGGATCCTTTCCTGTCAAAAACATCCCGCTGTTTGAAATGGCACTTGAGGCTTCGCTCCAATGTAATAATCCAAAAAGCAATTGCGAGAGGGGGAAAAAAAATCCTGTTTAAGGACTAGCCTGCTTATCCAACGCCAGCAGGCTAAGAGAGAAATAATCCCAGGAAAGTGGAGTGGGAAAGTACTTGCCCCGGTCCCCAAGAAGGGAAACCATTGCGGAATGGCGCCTGTAATATTTAGGCGCGAACTTGAAGCCAGCTGTTTAAAAAGGCGGGAAGGCAGATGTTAAATGCCTGAGCAATTTAACGAGCCACTGCTGCTGACTCTCCAAAATGTCAGACAAATGATTCTGAAAGGAGAAGTAAGCCGCGGCTGCGAGCATTTTGGCAAGATCGCAAAGGTAAGACGATCGGGCAATTAGATAAGCTAATTGCCTGAAGCGGCCATCTCAGACTGCCTGTGAAGCGGCAGGCTCCACCAGTCACAAAGAGCTGCTCTCAACTGATCGGGATTATAACCTAATAGAGCCACAAGCCTTGAAATCGCCAGATTAATAGGGGGAAAAATTTGCAAGAGAAATTAACCCAAGAGCAAACCTGAATCTTGACTAGCTGAATCAGAAACCATTCCAGTCAGGGAGTGCACAACCTCTTACCACGAAGGCTGAGCTAAAACTGGGGGACAATGAGGAGGGGGACACTGAGGTGGTGTCCCGTGGAGGAGGAGGAACGTCCCGGAGTTTTAAGCCGAGCCTTTCCAGAAGAGACTGAAGCACCTCCCACTTCTGGATGCTCTGAACAGCTCATGGGAGAAAAGTGATTTATGACAATTTTTCACACTTACAACCATTATAATAACCTCATGGTCACTTGATCAAAATTCAGTTGCCTGGCAACTGGTTCACATTTACGATAGTTGCAGTGTCCTGGGGGCATGATCACCTTTTGTGACCCTCTGACAAGCGAAGTCGATGGGGAAACCAGATTCACTTAACAACCGAGTTAGTAACTTAAAAACTGCAATGATGCACTTAACAACTGTGGCAAGAAAGGTCATAAAATGGGGCAAACTCACTTGACAAATGTTTCACTTAGCAACATAAGTGTTGGGCTCATATATCATCGTAACTCAAGGACTACTGTATGGCCATTTTTATCTACAATTGTTTTTGGCCCATTGCAGAGAATGTGAATTTAGACTGGAGAGAATTGACACTAAAGAATTAGGAACACATCCACAGAATTCAGTGATAAGTTGTGAGTGGATAAAGAACTACATTTTTATATTCCAATCAAGCCCCCTGGCATGCAGTACAGATAAACAGAAATAAATTGTATAAATTAAAACATTATTTTGATATACCAGACTGCAAAATCTTGCATCTTATGAGCCATGGAATCAGAGTAGAAACTCCCTAAAAATACTGCCAGTAAAATTTGTGGCCTTATTGGGTCAGAATCCTAAAATTTGGGAATGGCTACCAGTGCCAAATCTACTGCCCCCTTTTAAAAAAATGTGAATTTTTTTGTTATAGCAATTAGTTGAGCAATTAGTTGCTTATTGGGGCAAGCTGCTCAGGACTACAATCATCTTTTTAGCTCTATCCTCTTCTCTCAGTGAATTTAGGGAAGAAGTAAGGATGTTTTGGAACTCCAAATTCTGTAGAACTAAAAACTACATTCCTCACCATTACCATGGAGCTCTTCTAAAGGGCAACAGCTTCCCCAACTTATATATAATTTTTTTACAATAATGATACACATTTACTTTCTTCCCCACTATTAAAAATAAAATCTGAACATATTTCTAAGAAACTCTGTAAAAATTATATGAAAAAAAACTCTACAAAGGTGGTATAATGAAACACCTGAATATAGAAAGAGCAGCTTTTATTAAATTCTCAAAAATTTAATAAAAGCTGGAGAACTAAAAAGTTCCTTATAAAGAATTCTGAAAATAGAAAGTGGTTTTGTCTTCTGAGCTTTCGGGCTTTGCTGGAGCCCATCTTCATGGAACTTCTCTCGCACAAGCCTGAAAGTTCAGAAGACAAAACCGCAATCCTGGTCACCAACCCAGAATGGATCCTATAACATTATCCTGAGATATGTTTATTCTCCTTCATTAGACAAAGGTTAATTTATCAAGTTGTAAGCTTTATGTCTAAGAATTGCAAAATAAAAAATCCCTTATTAAAATTAATGGATACACAGCACATTTTTATTGAAGTTAAAATAAACTTATTCTCTGTTTAAGTATAGTTTATAAATGACATCTAACCTGTAGAGCATAAAGAATTCCAGCAGTCAATCCAATCCAGCTGTGTAGACTGTACATGTTAGGAATCTTCTGAGCATTATGGAAATCGAAAACAGCCACCAGGGAAATAATAGCAAGTATCAGAGCACTGGTATGTAACCCTGCATGGATTAATTTCATCAAAAATTTGCTGCATTTCCAGGTCCATGGTAACCTGTACACAATAATTGCTGAAATTGGGAAATAAAGAATTCTGAAGTTAAAACAAAACAAAACAAAACAAGCTTTATTAGGAACGTTAATTATTCTTGCCATATGACATATGACACTTTTGAGAATTTCCTTCAACAAATAGGTAATGCTTTCTCATTTTACTGTTTATCCCTTTTCGAAAGGGAAAAAAATTCAGATTGAAACTAAAATACTGAAACCCGTCTTTTTAAAAATAATCTTGTTTTGGAAGGGCATATCTCAGAGACACAGTGATAAAAGTTTTCTACCCTAAGATTTTGGAGACTGACTGGCAATCATGCTAGATTAAATAGATGGCCTGACTCAACACATTTAACAAAAACTTTTTTTGTTTTTCTTAAATTAAAATTCCTGGCTTAGTGTCCACCTTCTAAACCAGATTCAATAAAGTTGGCTCTTGCTTATATATTTTGCTTCCAAATCTTGAATTGTTGGGATTGACAAACCAGAATTTCCCATTGTGACAATTTACTAAAACTGTTTGGGTGAAATCAGCTATGTGCACATTGGAAATCAGACAGCACATCATCTATCATAGAACAACAACTCTGTTAAAAAAACAACCTGGTCCACATTTCACCTTAAAAAGTCAGAAATAGGCACTTTCTGTCTGCATGACAACCTCACTGGACTATGCACAGTAAGTAAATGGCTACCTTCTAGTAGTGATTAGGGCCAGAAGAATTTTGAGGGACTTTAGGGGAGAAATAAATGGCTTAAATTTCTGCAAATAGGTTCCTTAAGACAACATAGTGAACGTGTAAAAAAGGAAGAAAAACTGAGTTTACTCATTGAGAGGAGAGTTCTGGGGGAGGGAGCTTCAGAAAGGAATCTGATGAATCACTGTCATTCTTCCACTAAAATTTACGGGGGTGAGGGTGGGGTTACTTTTTTACTCCACTTTATTATTTTTATAAATAACCTAGGGTGGCAAATATCCCTAATATTCTTTCCTCTTATTTTCCTCACAAGAATCCTGTGTATTATAGTATCTCTGGACACCTGCATAACTGGACAAAAGCATTCCTGTCAAACAGACAACAAATGGTCAAAATTGGCAGCGCCCTATTCAGTTCTGTACCTGTCAACAATGGTGTCCCCCAAGACAGTGTTTTAGGACCAACTCTCTTCATACTCTACATAAATGACCTCTGTAATCATATTAAGAGCAACTGTGTTCTTTGTTGATGATGTAAAGTTATTCAACACCACCAACAATCCTGCTACCCTTCAAAAAGACCTTGACTATGTATCAGAATGGTCAAACAAATGGCAACTTCAAATCTCAACAAATAAATGCTATGTCCTACATACTGGCAAAAAAAATCAGAAAATAAAATGCAGGTTGAATAGTCAAGACTTTGTTGATGATCCAAACTCTGTCAAGGACCTTGGAGTCCTCATCTCTAATGATCTAAGTACTAGAGCCCACTGTAACTACATAGCCAAAAAGGCATTAAGAGTTGTTAACCTAATCCTGCATAGCTTTTTCTCAGCTAATATTCTATATATTATATTATGTTATATTATATATAAAATATTTTTATATTATAGATTATATTTGTTATTAAATGCTATATTATTAATAAATACTATAATATTCTATAAACTATAATATTAACTAGAGCATACAAAACATGTGCAAGACCTATACTCCAATACAGCTCATCAGTCTGGAACCCACATTACGCATCTGATATTAACACCGTTGACAAAGTCCAGAAATATTTTACAAGAGTTCTCCACTCCTCTACTCGTTGCAGAATACCTTAGGCCACCAGACTTGAAATCCTAGACCTAGAAAACCTAGAACTACGCCGCCTTTGGTCGGATCGAAGTATAGTATATAAAATCATACATTGCAATGTCCTACTTGTCAATGAATACTTCAGCTTCAACCATAACAACACAAGAGCAAACAATAGATACAAACTCAAAGTTAATTACACCAAACTTGATTGCAGGAAATACGACTTCACCAACAGAGTGGTCAATGTCTAGAATACTCTACCTGACTCTGTGGTGTCTTCCCCAAACCCCAAAAACTCTAACCTTACTTTCTACTATTGACCTCACCCCTTTCCTAAGAGGTTTGTAGGGGGCTTGCATAAGCGCACCAACGTGCCTACCGTCCCTGTCCTGTCATTTCTTTTATTTTTTAAATTTTTTTTACATGTATCCATATATTCATCACTATGTTTTTTACTTACACCTATTATCTTGTGAGCAATTGACAAAAATAAATAAATAAAATAAAAAATAAATAAACAGGTGAGTTGGGCTGAGAGTGACAGAATAAAATGTGTATTTCATGGAGCCTGTATGTCACAGAAGGACCAGAGTACATTGTTTTATTTATCTTCTAATTAGGCCAGTAAAAAAATTGAAGAGAATTCAGCAGCAGTGCATAAATACATTAGTCATAATACATGAGTAGGTAGATATTAACATTAAAATAAGCTTCTTGGTAACAAAAAGAAAGGAGCAAAGTGTTCCATCCGGACTAATATGTATTTTCTGAGAGCTATATCTTTAAATATTTACTAGCATGCATATCACCTATGCTATAGAAGTCATAAATAAATCTGTCCCCAAATGGAATGTACTGGAAAAGGGCTCAATGTCTATTTCCCCATGCCTATATGAAATATATTGACATTTGACACTCAAACTGAAGGGATAATTTCACACTAAAATCTTTAAGAGGCTGATAGAAAAATTGTGGTTTTAAATACAATTTGTATTTTGCTACCAAATCATATTTTGATAAATCAGCCATTTGCCTTTTATTAGCACCATTGTAGTAAGTATTATGTAAAGAAGCATAATACAATTTACAACTATCCATTTATCAACTGCTTGAAGTTACAGGGTCACTGAAAAAAAAATGACTTGCAACTGGTCCTCGCTCTTAAGACTGTCATGGCATCACTGTGATCACATGATCAAAATTCAAGCACATGGAAACCAGCAAGTATTTGATACCAGTAGTTGCCACATCCTGCAATCATGTGATTACTATTTGCAACCTTCCCAGACAGCTTCTGACTAACAAAGTCAGTGGGGGAAGCCAGATTTGCTTAATGCCATGCATTAAGCACTTAAAAAATGCAGTGATTTGCTTAACTGTGGCTAAAAAGGTTATAAAATTGGGCATGACTCACTTAAGAACCATGTTGCTTAGCCACAAAAATCATGTATTCCCAGTATGAATTTTTGTAAACATTCATAAAATATTTATGTAATTCTGCCCCATCTGTCCTCCAATACTCATAAGATTTGAACATTTAGAGTATCCTTTCATAGGGTGATCTCACCAAAATATACTACATATCATAGCAAAAGTTGACACGAATAAAAACTGGATTCACAAGTTTTCTTAAATAGTAGCACCTTGTGTTAGGAATATGAGTCACCTAACAGCTATTTGGGTTAGAAATATATAAACCAGGATAAACATTTTAAAACTGCATCTTTAAGAAAATGCAAAACTGTAATAAGGTGTGGTTTCTAAAACGGCCATAAGATGGAGCCAGAAACCTAGTTTGTCTTAGTCTGAGTCTCAGAAGAGAGTGTTTCTCTTTCCTTCTGTTGGAAAGTATTGCGGTTCCTCCATTTCTTTTAATTGACTGATATTACTGGATTTAACCTAAGTCTGTTACTGAACTGTTTTTTGACACTGGACTTTAATATTTGGATTATCCCTGGATTGAAAACTAACTGACTTACTTGTGAATGACTTTGGATTGCTTATTTTGGACTTTGCTTAAACTTTCTGGAAGTAAAAACCTACATTTACTGTACAGTGTATCTGTGTGCTGTATGTGTATTATTCAAATACTCCTCTCAAATACGTCTCCCTGTATGCACTCATTCTCCTAACGGGAAATTACCTCAACACTGGTTACGGGCCCAGGCCATACCAGGCTCAGATAACTGAGAACTAGTGTGAATACAGAGTACTGTATACAGACAGCTGTTTACTGTTTAATTGTGGTTTACTATCCTGGTAAAGATGGCACAAGTCACTTCAACATGTCTATCACTGATAACCCGGTTGGATGTTTCCTGGTCTATGAAATGCACTCTACTTCTGTGTAGAGGTTTATGGAATGTAGTTCAAGACCCACCGGATGTAAATGTTTGGGATCCAGCTAATGAGGATGATGCCAAGAAGCTTGCTGACTTTAACCAGAACAATGAACGAGCTCTTTGTATAATTGGACTAACACTAAGTGACCAGCAGCTAGTCCATATTAGTGGAGAAGAGTCTGCTGCTAGATGTTGGGAGAATTTGAAGAGGATTTATGTTCGTGACAGTGTAGGTGCACACATACATCTTACACCTAAACTGTCTAGAGTGGAGATATGTTAGTTCATTTAAACTTCATGAAAAGCACTTTTCAAGGGCTACATGAAAACGAACTGATATTTTCAGAGCTGCATCAAGTTTATATCATTCTTTCCTCATTGGATGAAAGTTATGATGATTATGTATCTTCACTGGAAGTTCTGCCCAGAGATAAACTGACACTGACTGACATTACTGGAAGATTGTTAGAGGAAACAAGAAGACAACTGGATAGGGACCAACTGAGGTTGGCATAACCACAAGAAGAGGATTTATCTTCAACTGCCTATACTGTTAGGAAATGTTTTTCTTGTGGGGCTAGAGTACACATAGCTAAATTCTGTAAGAAGGGAAACAACAGAATACTGGCAAATACCAGAAGGCCAAGAAGAATGTTAGTTTAGCTATGTCTAGCAATTCAACTGTAAACCATGATTTGTGGGTTGTTGATAGTGGAGCATCACAATGCATTACTAAAGATAGAAACAGGTTTGTAAAGATGTCCACGAGTAAACAACATGTACCATCCCCCCCAACTTCAGTATGCACACTCCTCCTACCTCTCTTTGTATTTGTTTCTGGATAGGTGAGTGTAATTTCATACAAAACTGCAACATACCACATCCCTTTTCTAAAAATATCTGATTTCCAAATGTGTTCTTGTAAATGAATATAATTGGGAGGAAGGGGCATTGTGCAGCAAGTTAGGAGAAAGAATCAATTCAGATCTGGCTGTTAGCATGAGCAGACGCCAATGGGCAAAGTATAAAGTTTCCAGTGCCTGGCATATTGCACACTGTAGTTTAAAAGATTTTGCAGGTGAATGAACAGAAATGGATTTGTTAAAATTAAGCACACAACTCTTCTTATGGTTTGCTTTTACTTTTAAAATCTCTCATATTTTTCTCTTCTGGACTCTGAAGATCTAACAACTCCCAGCTTGTACAATTAATTTGCAAGTCCAAATCTGATTTCCTATACTTATCGGACATTATAAACCTCATCTAGTATCATTATACAGTATGTGTATTAATTTTTAGGGTTTTTTTTTTCCTACTAAGATTTTCTACCATTAAGACTTCTTTGTTTCACCATTCATATTACCAAGTAAAGTCCCCAGCTGGGTTTTCCTCCCATTACAGTGTTAAATCTATTTTAAATAACACAAATCTAGCATTCAGTACAAGATGATTATGAATTAAAAGACATTCTACAGATGTGATTCCTGCATCATCAATGAAATAAAATTACTTCATGAACTAAAACCAAAACGGTCAAATATTTATATTAAGACAATTCTACAGAAACGGATATAAGTGCTAATCATCAGAACACAATGGGGTTTTCCAGTAACCCAGACACTGCGGTTTCCTTTGTGCCATCCCGATTAGTCTTCCTCCTCGTAGCAATCTTCTTCCTCCCCGCCTGTGCTGTCCAGACAGAACACCGCCCTTATTTACAAATGTTTGTCAACTACCGAGCATTTTCGAAATAATCCAAAGAAACCACGAGTGCGTCTGCGTTTTTCAAGTCTGGAAAGGCGTCAGTGAAACAGTCGCCGCAGAGAATTAACGGTTCCAAAGCCGTTGCTATTAAAAACGCAGTCACTGAGGGGAAAAAAAACAAAAACACCCGGAAAGCCTGAATACCTCACGCCCTTCTTGCTCTGGACGAGCTATGGTCAATTATATGGGTAAACAGAAAAGGGCCCAAGCCCAAGAAAATATCATATGCACGTCGCGACAGCCCGCTTTCGGAATCCAGCTGGCAGTTTTGCAACACTTCTTAAGTGTGTTTACCCACTTGGGTCATGAGGCGTCTGCAAAGCAAACTCAAGAGACCCCCCCCCCACCTCCCCCACCCAGGACTCCCCAACTCCCAATTCCAACTGCAACACTCAAGAGTTACTCCTTGGACGTTGGACGCAATTGGAGCGAGGCTCGCCTTGTCGCTAAAAGGGCGCCAACAGGCACCGTTCCCGGGTGAGCGGGTTTGGAGAGCTTCCTCAAGAACCAGGGCGGTGGGGAGAGGCAGAGCGAGAGGTCAGCCAAAGCAGGAGATTTCCCCGAACTCTTTGCGGGTTTCCCCTCCAACTCCACGGCCAGCGACGAGAGCAGTTTGAGATCCTAAACTTGCCACCTCAGCCCTGGCGAGCGACGGCTTGCGACTCCAGCCGCCTTTTGAAGTTGCAGTGCCAACCCGGGGCCGGAAAGCTGACGGGGCCTGTCAGTTTGCCAGAAGAAGCCGTCACCCCGCCCCCCCCCCCCCCCCCCCCCACGGGTACGAACGGACCCGCCATGCTGTGGAAGTGTTGCTTCTATGCGAGTTGCCTCCTTCGCAAGGGCGGGAAAATAAATGAAGAAATAAATAAAGCCCAGCAGCCTCCCCTGGCGACCCCTCCTCCCTCTCCACCCTACCCCATTCCCGGCCCCGATCGCTCGGCTGCCCTCCAAACCCTCCCACCCGCCCGGTCCCCGCTGACGCACCGATCCCTTGGATGAAGACGAAGCCCGCGACGATGAGGAGCGGGTGCCAATTGAACTCGGCCGAGTCCCCGTTCCAGGCGAGCCCCCCGCGGTAGCGGAGGACCCAGACCAGGGCGAAGACGACGGAGAGGGAGCCGAGCAGCAAGGCGGAGGCGAGGAAGGCCAGGAAAAGCTTGTATCCTTCCATCTTCCACCACACCAGGACGCAACTGCGGAGGACCCAAACAAACTCGGGAACGGGGCGGAGTCGGGAGCCGGAGCCCTCGGTGGGGCGCGCTCTCCTCTTTCGTCCCCTGAAGGGAAAGAAAGAAGGAAAGAAAGGGGGGTGTGAGAGAAAGCCAAGCGATTCCTACCACTGGGACGGGGCTGGGCGTTCAAGGCACCGGGCAGAGACTCTCAAGACTCGCTCCTCTGCTTTCTCGTCCTTACCTTTTTTTTTGCGCCTCTTTTTCCCCCCCCCTCCCCCCGACTCGAAAACAGCTGAACTCAAAAGTTTACGCTCCTGAAATTGCTCTGGCTTAAAAACCATTAGGCTCTCGAGGCGTTCTTTCTTTCTTTTTCTTTCTTTCTTTCTTTCCTTCCTTTTTTTTTTTTTTTCCTCGGAAGCTCCCTGCGCGCATATTGGTAAAAAACCCGAAAGCAGCAGCGTGTTCAGCTCGAACCTGCTATCGAGGAGGCTTGTTCTGGATGCCGTTTGGATTCCAGCTTCAAAGACCCACCTATCTCCTCCCCGCAGGGAACTCTCGTTGACTGGTTTCCACCGTATCCTGAGCTTTCTCGAGGAGGCAAACGCGAAAGTTTTAGGGTTGCCAGTGCCCAAAAGAACGTTATTTGCATTGGTTTTTTAAGCTCTTCTAAGCTATCATACTTCCGCCCCCACTGGATGCAGCATGGACGTTATGGGGGCCGATGGGTTATATTGTGTTTTTTTTTTCCCCCTTCTGATGCAGACTTGTCAGCCTTTTCTGTGATGCTATTTCTGCCCTGACATTCTTCTAGTATGTAGCCAGAGAATCCCTCCACCCCTTGTAAGTATTCGGTGTAGGATTAGGGCCCAAAGTTGGCCCTGTTCGCTGTGCACGTATATACATAGATACATACCATACTCTTCCCTTTTGGGGTGAGCATGACTATTCCCAGCACAGAAAAAGAGTTAAATAATAAGCGTAGGACTAAAGAGCGTGAAATTTTAAAAAAAATTAAAGGAAAATCTGCTTTACATCAACAGAGCTTGCTATACTGAATGCCTTTGTGTCCCTGTTTCCTTCTCATCTGTAATTTTTTTCTCTTGAATCTTCACTCTTTTTTTGCTTTGTATCTCATCAGTTCCAGACATTATTTTCAGTTTTCTACTTCATCTTTTTCTACTTTGGCCCACTCTTTCATTCACTCTTCACTTAAATTAGTTACTAGTTTAGCATGCTGTATGCTTTTTCTTTTCTTTTGTATTCAATTCATCTGCACTCCACATTAATTCATTTTTACCACTTCCTATTTTAACAGACAACACACCTGGAATCCAATCCTGTGCATTCAACTTAATTTTTTCTTTCTCCTGATATAAGCCAACTCTTCATATAACAAAGAGGCAGAAGTATCCCCTTTTACACAGTCCTTTTTGTTTGCTTGACAAACATTCCTTGCAAGGGATCATAAAGTACCTATTCCCTTTCTATGATCATTTGAACTATCCTTGAATTTTTTTCATGAACTTTTCTATTTTTAGTCAGTATTGAAATATACATTTTAATCAGCTTGTTCTAGCTCAGGGGTGTCAAACTCAAGGCCTGTGGGCTGGATCCAGCCCACAGGGTGCTTCGATGTGGCCCATGGGGCCCGGCTTGAAAACAGCAAAGGACCAGTGCCTCTGCCAGCAAAAATGGAGCTGGGGGCTGTGCCTGATCCCCGTGCAGCCCATTTTTGGCTGCAACAGCCTCCTGCAGCCCTCTGCTAGTGAAAAGAAGGAAGAGGGAAGGAAAAAGAGGAAGGAAGGAAGGGAAAGAAGGGAGGAATGAAAGGAGATAAAGAAGATTATAATGAGAGTGAGGGTCTTGGTGAAGTCTTGCCTTAGTATTTGGCCATCGCAGGTGCCTCCAAAATGAGACATGTGCTGGCCATGCCCACCCCTGGCCCTACAAGGTCAAATACAACCCTGAGGTGGCCCTCAATGAAATTTGAGTTTGATAGGGTGCTCTAGATGTTTGGTATTTATATATAACTTGCAATTCATTCCATTTTTCCTATCAATCACACTATCTTGGTCTTTTGAGACATTAATTTTCAGATTCATACTTCTTGCTGCAGCATACAGTCCAATATCTGCTTCAAATCACCAGCATAGCATCATTTGTGCACAAATTCCTGTCCAAACCAAACACACCTGTGGCCTCACCACAAGCATTTCTCCAGAAATTATAAACAAACAAGGGAATATGAATATTTTGAGGGGCTGTTACAGACAGGAGGAAGACAACTTATTTTCCAAAGCACCCGAAGGCCAGACAAGGAACAATGGATGGAAACTGATCAAGGAGAGATTCAACCTAGAACTAAGAAGAAATTTCCTAACAGTGAGAACAGTTAACCAATGGAACAGTTGTGGGTGCTTCATCATTGGAGACTTTCAAGAAGAGACTGAACAGCCACTTTTCAAAAATGGTATAGGGTCTCCTGCTTGAACAGGGGGTTGGACTAGATGACCTACAAGGTCCCTTCCAACTCTGTTATTCTGTAAACACAATGCTTAACTTATTCCATGCATAATGTTGAATTATTTGCTAAGCAAACCCCCTTGTCTACATTTTCCAGACTTTACTCTTTGTTACCTTTTTGGTCAGAATTCTGTTGGACATTTTTCTGAGCACATTAACAAACCCATTCCTAAAGATTATTGTTACAAATGCAGTATTCACACATGTGTATATACACGTGTATATACACACTGGCACTCTGTAAGCCACCTACATATGTATTTTATTATTTCTCAAGGGATATAACTTTTACCATCTGCAATATTTTATAGTAGTTATATTTGGCTTTTCATCAGTGTTTTTTTGGATGCTAGCATGTATAATATTCATTTCAATGCCACTTTTTTTTTAATAAGTCTCTATTTTTACAAATTTTAAACATCACGCCTTCCAACATTTCCTCATTCCAGTTTCATTCCAAATAATATCCTCACTTTTGTTTTTAATTTTAAACACTCTGCTGAAAGTTCTTTTGCATAACTGTTTCATCTATTTCCAAAACATACATTTCTTGTTCTGTTTTAAATATATTGTTTGCAATCATATTTATTAGATTTCTGTCTGTCATTCTAATTTTTTGCAGCAATCATTCTCTTCATTTCAATCATTCTACCAAAAAAAAAATCCTTTTTGAAGATTTTCATTAGCATAACTCAGTACACTTCTTGGCATTCTTCAACATTGTTTTCATTCTGTTGCAAGCAGTTTCCATGTCCCTTTTGTCTACATTCAATTCATTCTTTTGTGACAGTAATTTGTCTTCCAATACTTTTTATAGTTCCATATTTTTCTCCTGCAGTTCTACTTTCATTCCCATTTCTTTTCTTTCCAACCACTTCTTTTTTTCACTCTTAACCCCACCAGAAATTTGTCTGTTTTACTCTGATAATCTGTCATCCTTTTTATTCTTCACTAATCCTTTATTCATATTATTAAATCAATTTTGTTTTCAACCGCATGTTCATTCCTTTAGTATTTGTGTTTAAGCTTAAACACAAAAAAATCACTATTGTCATTCATTCTTGGATCCCTAAATACTGGTATCTCTGTCAGTTTTTCTGTATTCTTTCATTCTCATTCATTCATTTAAGTCATCTAGCAGAATAATTTTAGCTATTTACTAAAAGTAAAAACAGTTATGCAAAAGAACTTCCAGCAGAGTGTTTAAAATTAAAAACAAAAGTGAGGTTTTAGATAAATTCATATCTGTTTATATGACAGCCACATTTTAGATAAGCTTATGTGAATCCAACCTATGCAATGCAAACACTTCTGATTTGTTCAGCTTCCAAGAATTGAATTAAGAAGATGGTATTGTTTCACCTGAGGATGTGAGATGTGTGGACCCAGCCAAAGAAAACCCTATGTGCCTAATAAGGTATTTAGGGTTGGGTCAGTGGATATAGATAAAATGCAAAGTTTTGTCCATCTACGCCTCCACGAAAAGAAGCATTTAGTGCAACACCTTTTTTTTACTCTTGATTTTTTTTTTTTTTGCAGAAGAGGTATGTGCTAATGATAGTTTAAGCTCCTATCTGCTTTTTTCCAGAAAGTTGGAACTTACTGTGAAAACAAAATTTCTGCAACCTACCTCCTTAATGATATGGGTGAAGAGGAAAGCTTTTAAAATGTGAATTTCCCAATTCAACTTGGGGGTCTTTTGGGAGTTGATGAGAAGGTGGCAACCATGACCAGGAGGACCTTTGCACTGGTTTGTCTTATACAAAGACATTTACACGTGCCCTTTCCTCAGCCAGAATACTCTTCAGACAGGCACTCATGTCCTAATCAACTCACAATTGGATTATTGCACTTACTGTCAATGTGTCATTGCTGCATGAGCTATGTTGACTGCCACTTGGCTTCTGGTGCAATTCAGTATGCTAATTGTTACCTATAAAATCCTTCCTGCACTACATTAAAGTGCATAGGGTATATGACTTTGTAAAATTATTATGATAGCACGAGATATTTAAGACTGTTGAAGAATGTTTAGCTTTAAATAGGCAAACATTAAAGTTAAGAGGCCTGGTTGCATCTTAATATTAGAATGATTAGAATGAGAAAGGAATAAGCCCTAAAAAAAAACAAGATGGTTCTTCAGAACATGGAAAGGTAAATCTAGTAGAAATAAGAGCATTAAGTAAGACTGATGTTAAAAGAGATGGAAATTTTTAAATAAGACATTGCAGAACATTGAGAGAGAGGATGTCTGATCACTTAACCAGTTTCAGACATTCTCAGACCCTAATTTTCACCTTAAACCAGGAGTTTGCACTAATTTTACCTCAACTTTCTCATGATGTATCTTTCTCCATCCCTTCTTTTTATATTAGCTTTCTCCATTTAATATAATTTGTGGTTGCTGGGCATGATTGCACAGGAAAGAAACCTAACTATATTCACAGATTAGTGAAAAATAAAAGTCCCAAAGTGAAAATTAAACAAAACCCTTTTAATAGAATTGTTAAAAAAAAAAAAAAGGTACTAGTTTGAACCAAAAGTTAAGTCTTTATTGAGGGCATATACATTCTAAACTGTCTAAATCTTTATCTTGGAATAAATTAAAAGCAACTATCAGTCAGCAATGGAAAAAAGTTGTAAAACTGCAATGAAAAAATTCAAACATAAATTATGTATACTTACATTACTAGTACGATACAAACACTATATGCATTAGGCTTGCTCTGTAGACAGGACTAGTTAAATATATTTCCATCAGAAAACACAGCTGTTGCTATTTAATTAAAACATGGCTTCCAGCCAGTTAACTTCAGAGTGGTTTAGGCAATAGTATTAACAAGAGCTCTCTTACAAAAATCTGCAAAAAAAAAAAAATCACCTGTTGGATCTCGGTTTCTGGATTCAGTATAGTTCTTGAGGTACACTACTGGATCCATATTTGTCCTATTTTTCTCCCATGAATAAGGAAAAAGTGATTTCAGGATCCAACCAGATTTTGCTTCACTAAGAATTGCTTTGGATTCTGAAATGTATTTTTTCCCCTTTTGATAGATCTGTGACCCTCTATGGAAGCAAAAATTGAACTTCAAGAAGTGGGATAGAAAAATTATCTATGCTTTGAATTTTGGAATTGGAGAAGAGACCTGAGCCTTCTGTGAATAGCCAAGAAAACAAACTGATGGCTCAGTGAGCAAATTAATACATAGTTGTCACTTGAGGCACAAACTGATACACTATATGAAGACCCACTCTGAAAAAGGCTATAACGCTAGGAAAGAAAGAAAAGAAAGAAAAAGAAGACAAGGTGGATAGGCCAACAAGAGGGGATGAATGCACCATTGGGAGACATGAAGAAAAGGTTTGTGATAGATCTGTTTGGAGAATCTATCTGTGTGGTCTTTTATCTATGTGGCCCTTAAGAGTTGAAAATGACTTGATGGCACATAATCTCAGTGCCTTAAAAATAACTTGGGACTTTGGTTTTTTCTTAATCAGTCCTCTTAATTTACAGTGATTTGTAAAAGTACAATTTTTGCAAGTCAATTGCCAGACCTTTTGCATTATTACCTTTTACATAACATTGTTTCATTATTCTATTGAAATATATTTGACTGCATACAGTTTGCAAATAATTTCTCTCCAGCCCAATTTTATTTCAATTCCACTTGTCCTCTGCACAGCAAAATAATATCATTTGTGGTGATGATATTCAGAGTGATGATAACATGTTTTACTTAGCAAGTAAGCAATGTGTTGAGTTTTTAAAAAATCAATACATCTGTGCACAAGGTTATGGTATGGGGAAATCCAGAGATTCTGATTTGTTCAAAACAAAACAAAGATTACTAAAACAAACCATGGCTTTTCTCCAGGAGGAAAAAACAAACCAGAAACACTTTTCTCCAGTGTTCCTGGTTTGCATAATACATAAACTATTGATAGCTTGTTTAGTTACAGATTAATTGTTCACATATAAGCAGAGACTGCTTGATGTTAGCATTTCTTTAATCCATGATTTAGCAAAGTGGTTGAGGATCACATTATCTCTGTATGTAGGGGCCCAATCAAGTTCCAATTAATGATAGAAATGAAATAAGGCTCATGCTAATCTTGATAAACATTTTAGTACCAAAGGGGATATTTACAAGGCAGGTTTTATACTAAGGAAATTATACATGCAAAGGTATAATATCGAGAGTATTGATATATTTAGGAAGCTAACATGTCTCTCTCTAATCACTCTTCCTTGGCTGAAGCAGCTTTGAACATACAATGAACGGTTGCAGGAACTGGGCTTGGCTAATCTAGTGAAGAGAAGGACCAGGGGAGACATGATAGCGGTCCTCCAATATTTGAGGGGCTGCCACAAGGAGGAAGGGGTCAAGCTATTTTCTAAAGCTCCTGTAGGTCAGACAAGGAATCATGGATGGAAACTGAACAAGGAGAGATTTAACCTGGAAATAAGGAGAAACTTTCTGATAGAACAATCAACCAATGGAACAGCTTGCCCTTGAAAGTGGTGGGAGCGCCACCACTTGAGACTTTCAAGAAGAGATTGGACCGCCATTTGTCAGAAAGGGTGTAGGGTGAGGGGGGTGGACTAGATGACTTACAAGGTCCCTTCCAACTCTGTTTATGTTATCTGAATCCTTTGCTAAGGCCTTTAATGCAACTACAGCCAAGTTCCACCAAGATGCTGGAACATTCACAAACAATTCTAACTCCCACTTTAATGGAATTGTGTATAAATTAGGAAAAGTGACCTTTTCCTAGTAGAAAATTACAAGAAAGTGAAACTGGCGATCAAATCTCCAGGGACCTCCAAGTCAATAAACTTAATGTTTAGATGTAAACTAGCTCTTTTTCAGATATTAATTTGACTTTGACCTATTTGTTACATCCCAGTTTAGGTTTTGTTGTCTTTGGGAGCCTTTCCTTACAATCTTTTGCAAGCAGAACCTCCTTAATTTTCCTGATATAGTCATTCAGACTGTATTTTTCTTATCCTAGTTTTTTTATATTCCTCTTATTACCTTTATATGTGTGTGATATTTATTGAGTGAAGCACATGATGTATGGTCATTAGTTTCCTAGTTTTCCAACCAAGTTTATCCATTTCAGCTAGGGTCTAGTCAATTATTCCTTTGGTATATCTAATTAGAGGGACTGCACAAGTATTTAATGTTCTTTATGAGCCATGGTGGCACAGTGGTTAGAGTGCAGTACTGCAGGCTACTTCTGCTGACTGCCAACTGCCTACAATTTGGCAGTTTGGATCTCACTAACCTCAAGGTTGACTCAGCCTTCCATCTTTCCGAGGTAGGTAAAATGAGGACCCAAATTGTTGGGGGCAATATGCTGACTCTGTAAACCACTTAGAGGGCTGTAAAGCGGTATATAAGTCTAGGTGCTATAAACAAGGCTTGAGTCCAGACCATAAATAAGTTTGTACAAACATCTCAGGCAGCCTTCTCCCAATTCTCATGAAGATAAAACTATTCCAATTGGAACACAAAAAGCAAATAAGACCCCTGGCCCAGATGGAATTCCTTCGGATTTCTATAAGGAATTCCAAGAAACAAAAGAGGAGATATTGGTGGACTTGTACATTGAAGCCCTGGAGAATGCTAACATGCCTAAATCATGGTTGGAAGCATATATTACCCTAATTTATAAAGAACAATCAGATCCACAAAAAATTCAAAACTTTTGACCAATATCACTTTTAAATGTAGATTAGAAAATAATGGCTACAATATTGACGGAAAGATTAAAGACAGTATTAAGTAGAATTATCCACACTGATCAGAATGGCTTCCTCCCCCATAGGCAAATAAAAACAAATACAAGAACCATTCTGGATATGTTAGAATATTATGAAGTATACTCAACTAAAGGCTAGGTCACATCGGCCAACAGATGCAATACGTATGTAAAAAGGACACAGCGGACGAGCAAATTTTCCATCCATTGTTATCCACTCTCAAACGTGCCCCAAATTTGCATAAACAGAGCGGACAACAACGGAAAGGAACAGACGTGGGGAGGATGTAGCGAGGATGTTAAGCGGATGCTCAACAGAAGCCTAGCGGATGGAAGTGGATGACACATCCGCAGGGCTTCCGGGGGTGAACAGCGAAGCAGACGCGCAGCGGAAGAAGTGGATGCCGAGCGGATGCTGAGCGGATACAGCGGATGCATCATGGACGCCTAGCAGATGCAAAGCGTTCACTGCACATGCAGGGAGGATGCATTGCGTCAGCCCCGCGGATATAAAGGGAAGCAGCTCGCAAGCAGGTCACCATTCAGAGGAAAGACCTGCTGCCAGACACATCTTCAGCCAACAACCATGGGGAAGAAGAGGAAGCCTGTGCCTACTCCTGCCAGCCCTGGCAAGAAGGACAGGACCACCATCCCACCCCCTGGCGCTGACTCTGCTGGTGCTGGTGCTTCTGCTGGTGCTGCTCCTGGTGCTGGTGCTTCTGCTGGTGCTGACTCTGCTGGTGCTGCTCCTGGTGCTGCTGTTGCTGTTGCTGCTGCTGCTGCTGCTGCTGGTGTGGTGGACCAGCCCCTAGAACCTCAAATCCCTGCTGATGAGGTCCCAGAAGGCCCTGCCAGAGGGAGGAAGAGGCATTCGCGAGAAAAGCGGGAGAGGAGACAGTATTCCATTGCAGAGGAACATGAGGAGGAGGTGCTCGAATGGCTGAGGGAGAATGAGTACCTCTGGAGGAAGGGACACACGCTCTATCGAGACACCAAGCGGAAGCAGGCGACTTGGAGAGAGACGGCGGACAGCCTGGGCTACACTTCGGATGTCCTCCTGGGGTAGTGGAAGCACATGCACACCTGGTACGGGAAGCTGCACCTGAAGAAGTCTGGCCAGGCCACGGTCAAGCTCACCGACTGGGAGACCTGCATGATGGCCAAGTGCAGCTTCTTGGAGGGTGAGATCCGCCACCGAGGAGCAGCCCCTCTGTCAACCCTCTCTCTCAGGCAGCACACAGAGAGCCAGTCATCTTCTGGCCAAGAGTCAGCTCCTGTGTCCAGGCAGGTATCTTTGGAGCGCCCCACGATGGAGACCCCCTCGACAGCTGCACTCCCCATGGCGGAGCACATGGAGGACCCCCTGACGCAGTTGGAGCAAGAAGAGGCCGCTGCCAACAGAGACCAACCCACACCCACCCCCAGCTCCACCTCCACAGAAAGCAGGCAGAGAGCCAGACCGGAGGGACAGAGCCACACTGTCCTCTTGGAGATCAGGGACACCATCAAGAGCAGCATAGATCTCCTCTCTCAGCTGGTACACTTCAACATACGATCCTCTAACAGAAAGCCCTTCCTCACCTACGTGAACCAGACCCTCATGGAAATGCCCGAATCCCAGTACCAGGTAATCAAGGAGAGGATCACAGGTCTTCTGCACCATCCTCCAGGCCCAGCTGAACCTGATCTGACCCAGTCCAGGTCTGCTCCTCCACCCCAGGTGATGTCACAGCCCTTCCAAGGCTTTCAACAGGCCCTCACCTACCAAGGCTACGGCTACCAGGAGTTCCAGCAGCACAGGCAGCCCTTCCCAGTCCAAGCACAGGTACATCGCACACCACAGGTGCCACCGATGCCACCGATACCACTGATGCCACCGGCGCCACAGATGCCACCGACGCCACAGATGCCACCGACGCCTCACCTCGCTCACCTGCAGACCAGACAGCCCCACTACACTCCTCCTTCCTCCACCCCACAGCCAAGCCCGGCCTCAGAACATCTGTCATTGGTCTTGGGACTGACACCCCATGTCATGGAGGAAGGGGCTCTCAACATCAGGGGACTGAGCCATCTCTCTGAGAGCTTCCTCCACACACCATCCCCTGTTGTCCTCTCGGGGTCAGGCACCCCAATGGTGCCTCAGACCAGCACTCCAGCCACTGCCACCTCCACAGCACCTGGATCCTTCACCCCTGAGACCATGGGCACGCCTCAGAGTGACTGAGAAGAGTGCCAGAGACTAGGTTGCTACCTGTTGACTTTATCTTTGCTTGGGACACTTTACTTGGGTCATTTTGCTTTTACAGTTTGTTATTAATAAATGTTATCTTTGCTTCACACACTTGGTTCACTTCTTTTAGTAAATAAAGTCTTGGTGGAAACTTTTAGAAATGGTTTAAGCCTTTGCATGCTTGTGGGATGGGTAAGGATAGCTGTGGGATGGGCAGGGATACCTGTGGGATGGGCAGGGATACCTGTGGGATGGGTAATAGCTGTGGGATGGGTAAGGATAGCAGTGGCATGGGCAGGGATACTTGTGGGATGGGTTATAGCTGTGGGATGGGTAATAGCTGTGGGATAGATAAGCCTCCAGTGCAAGCATAGTGGGACTGTATGGTCCACCCTCCCAGGTGCCACACCTATGGCCCTTTATTATCAATAACAATTTAATCATTCATCAACACATTTCAACATAAACAACTCTTTATTAAATGCCCTGTTCATTGTTGGGCCACTCAACATACATGGCACAATCTCATCAGTGTGATGAGACAGGCTGAAGGAAGCATCCATTAATCATCTACCATCCTGTCTTGCCACTCCACTGCTCCAGCTGGGGAGTTGCACCAGTGTTTCAGGAGGTTGCACTGCTTCTTCCCTTCATGTGAAGCTCTGTTGGGGCCTGGCACATCCACAATGTCTATCAGGTTTACTCCTTGCCTCCATTCACCAGGCTCCATGTCCCCATTGCCTTGTTGGTGGTCCACAAGCCTGTTCTGCAACACTGGGTAGCGGGTGCGCATGAGATTGTGCAGGATGCAGCAAGCTTCCACGATGTTCCTCAAAGTCTGTGGGCGATGCTGCATGGTGGTGAGAAGTACCTGGAAACTGTTGGCCAGGATGCCAAAGCGTTCTCCACCACCCATATTGCCCTGGACAGTCTGTAGTTGAAGATCCTCTCTTCACGGGTGAGGTATCTGGAAGTGTAGGGCTTCATGAGGTAGGTTCTGAGGGAGAAGGCGTCATCCCCCACGATGAAGTAGGGTACACCTTGTGTGTCGTTGGGCAGAGGGTCTGGATCTGGGAAGCCCATGATGAGGTTGCGTTCCAGCCCACCCTTGAGGTCACTGGCGTTGTATACCTGGGCATCTGAACATGACCCGTTGTCTGAAGCATAGATGTACATGAACTTGTAGTCAGCATAGACCATGGCAAAGAGGATGATGCTGAAGAAGCCCTTGTAGTTGTGATAAGTGGACACTGAGTTGGCTGGAGCTTTGCAGGCCACGTGCTTCCTATCTATGGCTCCAACGGTGTGGGGGAAGTTCCACTTCTGATACAACTGCTCTGCAACTTTCTTCCATCCTCCTTCAGTGGAGGGGCACTGGAGGAACTCCTCCAGGTATTCTTCGATGATGGCCTGCACCACTTCTCTGACCACAATGCTGATGGTATTGTGTGGCACCCTCCAGCCATACTGCATGGTTCTGTATGTGGTCCCAGAGGCCAGGTGGCGCAGAGTCAGTGCCACCTTCAGTCCAGGGTCCAGGCTGGGATGGAAGTTGGAGCTCTGCTTGGTCAACCTGGGTCTCAGATGCTCCACAACTTCATCAAATATGGCTGGTGGCATCCTCATGAAGTTCTGGAATGCACGAGGGTCTTCATTCCTCAGCTCCACCATCAGCTTGTCATAGAGTCCAAACTCCACTCTTCTCCCGATCCATCTTCGGACCCACACACTTCTTGGACGCCTCCTTTTCTTTGCGTAGAACAGATGAAAGAGCCTGTTGAGGGCTTCGCACTGTTGTAGAATGATGGCGGCTACCAAAAGGAGTGTGCGACGATCCATGGTGGAGATGACTGGATGATGTGGAAGAGCAAAAGCAAGGCTGAAGAGGTCTGCACACCCGGGCTGCTGGACTGAAATTGAGATCCAGGTGATTTCCTCCCCCTTTTTATAGGAAATTTAGGTTTTCCACTAGGTGTCCTTCTGCATCCTCTAGACACCCTCCAGACATCCTAAATATCCGAGATATGTCCCCTATACGAACGTTTTTTCCGTTTAATGCTTTATATGCGAGCTGCATCCACTTACATCCTTTCTATGTCTGTGCTACTAATGCTGCGCGGACGTTCCACGTCCGTTTTGCTTCCTCCCTCTTTCCGTTTTCCGCTGGAGCGGATGCGAGTTGCGCGGATGCGCAGCGGATGCCGAGCGGATACAGCGGACGTGTAACGGATGTAGAACGTTTGTTCCCCGTATGTGTCACAGATGTAGAACGGACGCTGCGGAAAGTTCATCTGTTCAAAAAGTTTTGTGCAGCTCAAAACTTTTTCAGCAGATGAAATCTCAGTAGACGGATGCTGCACGGATAGAACGTATGAATCATACACGCAGTGAGTACACAACGGATGCATCTCGTTAACCAACGGATGGCAAGCGTTTTTCTCCGTTTTACATCCTCTTTCCATCCATTGGTGCAGTGTGTCATGGGCTTTAGACAATGACATTATTATTTTCAGATGCCCAGAAGGCATTTGACAACCTGAATTGGAACTTCCTTATTGAACAATTGATAGGCATGAAATTTGGTGAAGATTTTATCGGATTTATTAAGACAATTTATAATATGCAAACCACAAAAATATTAATAAATGGGGAAAATACAGATACCTTAAAGATAAATAAGGGAGTAAGACAAGGCTGCCCCCTAGCTCCTCTATTGTATATATTGGCAGAAGAGACTCTCTTAGTACAAATTAGGCAAAAACAAGCGATTAGAGGACTAAAAATTTAAAAAGAGGAATATAAACTCCAGGCATTCACCAATGATATGGCATTTATATTAGAAGAACCCTTAGAAGCGAGCCCTATACTACTAAGAGAAATAGAAGAATATGGAAAGGTGGCAGGGTTAAAAATTAACAAAGAAAAAACAAGTGTTAACAAAAAATTGTACAAAGGTGCAGAAGGAAGAACTAGCAAATAAATTAGGTATGCAGGTGGTAAATAAAGTAAATACCTAGGGATCTGGTTGAATGCTAGATGTTCGTTGATTAAAAAAGATAACTATGATAAGTTAATAATGCAAATAGTTAAAGATTTAGATAATTGGACCAAATTGCAGTTATTGCTATTGGGATGTATTTCAATAGTAAAAATGAATATTTTGCCAAAACTGTTGTTCTTGCTTCAGACAGTGCCAGTCAAGTTGGGAATTTTTTTTTTGTAGAATTAAACAAATGTATGTCTAAATTTATATGACAGAGGAAAAAACCCAGAGTGAAACATCAATTATTACAGGATGCCAAGAAAAAAGGATTTGGCCTTCCCGATTTTGAATTATATTATGAAGCTGCTATAGTAAACTGGCTTAAGGATTGGGTTAAATTAGAAAATAGAAGGTTATTAGTATTAGGTTTTGATCTCCAACTTAGCTGGCACGCCTTCATGTGGGATGGAAAATTTAAACCATATTCATATTTCCAAAGGCACCATTTAAGAAATGTGTTGTTTAATATCTGGGGAAAGATTAAAAGAAAAACACTACCCAAAGGTTCCATTGCGGCTATCTACATTGGAAGCAGTCACACATCCAAATGTACTGGATTATGAAAATATTTTCAGGTATAAAGATTTATTATATGATACCAGAGAGCTTAAAAATAGGAACCAAATACAAATTCAAGAAAAGGAGATAACATGGTTGCCCTTTGCACAAATACAAACCCATTATAAAAAAGATAGAGAACAATTTGGCTTTAATATGACCCCACAAGAATTAGATAAAATACGGCTAAGAGAGGAAAAGAAAACAATTAGTAAAACATGTAAATATCTTTTGGACTACAAATTAAAAAAAACAGTCACAGAATCTATGATAATTTGGGCTAAAAACGTGGGTCATAGTATTGAATTAGATAAGTGGTAACACATCTGGCAAATAAATTACAAATTAACCATGTCAGTCTCGTACAAAGAAAATTTATATAAAATGGTTTATCGCTGGCATCTACCTTCTGCGAGACTGGCTAAGATGTTCCCCAACCTAAAACCCAACGTTTAGAAATGTAACTACACACAAGGAACATATTTTCACATGTGGTGGACTTGCCCACGTGCTCAGAAGTTTTGGAGAAATACTAGAAATTGGATTTTAAATATAACAAAACAAAATTTAAAACTTGAACCCGAAACCTTTCTGCTAAGTATGATTTAAACATGGAGAAAAAATATCCACATTTAATTTTGCACATCATAACTGCAGCTAGAATAACCTACGCACAAAACTGGAAACTGTCTTCCATTCCTTCAGAGGATATGGTAATTTAAAAAATACATGAATGTGCTGAGATGGATAGCTAACCAAATTGTTAAAAAATAAACAAGATAGTGACTATTATGAAATATGGAACATTTGGTATGAGTGGTTAAAGAAAAGGTAATATTTGATATTTGGATAAGTTACAGAAATGACAGAAGACGTGCATTTAATCATAAACTATATAGAGAAAATGAAAACATTAAAAGAATGAAGGAGTTATATTGTAACAAGGCAGATCACGTCAATGATAAAGATAAAGAAAAAATATTAACTATTGCTCAATATATGCTGTAAAATGTATGTGTGTATGTGTGTGTGTGTGTGTATGTATGTATGTATATGTATATGTATATATGTGCTGTTTAGCTTCCTTCGGGTATTATCCCACGTCATTGTAGTTCTGTTAAAGTTGTAGCAACGTTTCAGCAGAATCTCATCTGCCATCTTCAGGCTTCTGTATGGATATGGGTCTTACAGCTCCTGGTTTTAAATTTGAGGCTGGTCCATTCTGATTGGTTGGGAGCCTGGACCTGTTTCATTGGACTTGGAGTTTGATTGATTGGTGTTCCTGGTTTCTTCTGTCTGTTTTGTGGCTTTGATTGGCTGGCAACAGTCTGTTCTTGTCTTGGAGGCTTTCAGTGCAGCTTGGCTCCGTGTGAAGGGACGGCTGCTCTTCATTAGCAAGCTGGGTTTCACCTGGGTGCCTGGTGGGGGGGTGAGGTTGGAGCTATCAGAGGGAGTCTGTTTTTGCCCAGGTGTTTGCCTGGCTTGTGGCATGGAGATCTTTCTATTTGAGAGTGCAGACTTCCAAATGATTGACAGTCTGGTGGAATCATCTCTTCTATTCATGCTGTCAGGTCTTTTTTCAATCTCTATGGCTTCTCTGATGATTCTGTGGCTGGGGTTTTCTATAGTGGCCAGGGTTTTAGTGCCATTGAAGTTGATGTTGTGACCTGTGGTTTTCACACTGGGACACACCATATACCAGAAGAAAACACACACCAACCGCTACCTCAACGCCCAATCCCACCACCACCCAGCACAGATAAATTCCATAGCGAAAACCCTAATTACCAGAACCAAATGCCTGGCAGACAAGACACATATAAAGACTGAACTATGCACCCTGACTGAAGTATTGACAGCCAATGGCTTCCACAAAAACAAAATCACCAACTTGATCCACAAAAACACACCAAGACATAACAGAGACCTAGAAGATCAACAGATCCATGGAACAGCTGTCCTGCCCTACATAAGAGGTACCACAGATAAAATCAGTAAGATACTACACAGGCATCACATCAAGACTGCCTTCAAAACAGACAAAAAAATAGCAGCCATCCTGAGGAACCCCAAAGACAAAATTGACCTGGAAAACCAAGGCATATATGAAATTCCCTGTACATCATGCCCGGCCACATACATTGGACAGACCAATAGAAGAATAAGTACCCGCCTAGAGGAACACAAAAATGCAGTAAAAAAGCTGGAACACACCTCCTCACTAGTCCAACACATGAAAACCACAGGTCACAACATCAACTTCAATGGCACTAAAACCCTGGCCACTATAGAAAACCCCAGCCACAGAATCATCAGAGAAGCCATAGAGATTGAAAAAAGACCTGACAGCATGAATAGAAGAGATGATTCCAGCAGACTGTCAATCATTTGGAAGCCTGCACTCTCAAATAGAAAGATCTCCATGCCACAAGCCAGGCAAACACCTGGGCAAAAACAAACTCCCTCTGATAGCTCCAACCTAACCCCCCCACCAGGCACCCAGGTGAAACCCAGCTT
>BLBF01000011.1:16839551-16900575 GCA_015471245.1 Laticauda colubrina | reverse complement strand
TTCCCGTAGTAGAGTTCACAGAGCCTGTAGATGCTTCGCACTGTTGCAGAATGATGGTGGCTACCAAAAGGAGTTTTTTACGATCCAAGGTGGACATGACTGGATGCTGTGGAAGAGCAAGAGGCAGATGAAGGTTGCAGAGGTCTGCACAGCAGGTGAGTTCCCCCTTTTTTATAGGCAAAATAGGTTTTCCCCTATGTGTCCTTTTGCATCCTCTAGGCATCCTCTAGACATCCTTAATATCCGAGATAGGTCCCCTCTGCGAACTTTTTTTCCATTTTAAATGCTTTCTTTGCGTGCTGCATCCGCTTTCATCCTTTCTCCGTCCGTGCTACTAACGCTGCATGTCCGTTCCGTGTCCGTTCCGCTTCCTCCCTGTGTCCGCTTTCTGCTGGAGCGGATTTGAGTTGTGCAGATGCACAGCGGATGCCTAGCGGATGTAGCGGATGTGTAACGGATGCCGACGGATGCAGAACGGATGTCCCCCATATGCCTAGCGGATGCAGAACGGATGCGTTGGATACATTTTCCGCTCAGAAAATTTTGAGCAGCTCAAAACCTTTTGAGCGGATGAAACGTCAATAGACGGATGCTGGACGGATAGAGAGGAAGCAAAACGGAGGCAGTGAGTACAGAACGGAAGCATCGTGTTAACCAATGGATGGCAAGTGTTTTTCCTCGTTTTACATCCTCTTTCCATCCGTTGGTGCAATTTGACAGGGGCTTTAACTGTTGAGCATAATGAATAATTTAAAAATATGATTTCCAAGTTTCTTCTCATTAGCATTGGCTGAGACAGATAGGAAGGTAAATGTATCCAAGTCACATAACCAGAGGCTTACATAGCTTGATGTATAGCAATGAAATTCCAAAATGTAAAATGTGGCTTCCAATTCCAAAAGATTAATGCGGCAAGAACTACAAAATGTATTGAGCAGAATTGCAGGATGGATTATTCCACAAGTGACTCCTGTGCCACCTGCATTTTTAAATAGTTGTTTTGATTTGATAAATAAATTAGCATAGCATTACATATTTTTATTTTTCTATTCATTAGCAATTCTCCTTCAGTTTATGATGAGCAAAGGTTAGAATAAATGTGTTCTGCATAGATTTCATTGTGATCTTTCTAGCTAATAGAAGAGAAAGAGGATGGGAGCTAGTTGGTCTAGTGGTTCAGCTAAAAAGCCAGCAGACTGTGACTTCTAGTCCTGCTTTAGGCATGAACAGATGGCGGGGTGACTTTAGGCCAGTCATACTCTCCCAGCCTAACCCACTTTACAAGATTGAAATAGAAAGAAGTAGTAGTGGGGATGTTTGCTGCCTTGAGTTATTTATAAAAATAAAAAAGGCAGGATAAAGTTTAAATAATTTATAAAACTGTAAGTAGAAAATCATATTTTGCTATTTGAAAGCCATAAATTCAATAGGTATTGTCGTATCACTATCAATACCATTTTGTGATGTATCAAACTAAATAATATGTAACCAATATTGCACATTTGCACAACATATTGTATAAAGAAATATTTATTTTCAGCACCAGAATGCCAAGATATTAAAATGAATACGTGAGAATGTTTTACATGTTGCAACATAAATGAACATCTTTCAATAAAACATTGACAGCAGGGAGGAAATCAAACAAAATTAATTCTCAGAAACATCTTTGAAAAGTGATTTTTTCCCTTTTAAAAAGAAATTAAAAACCAAAAATTCCCAAACAAGATACCTGGGAATGGACACACATAAATATTGGCAAAATCATGCAGCAGGAGAATGAACAGCCAATTTCTTAAATCTTAATCACTCTATTTCTGCATAACTATAAAATAGTAACACTCCCCCCCAGGCATTTAGTAGTGGACTGCTGCACACAGCATTACTTCTAAACAATCTTCTTCAGATGACTGGCAAGTGATCAGTTATCTGCTAACAGAAGAACTAAGGGTCAGCTCCCTCTCTGCCTGTTGGAAGAAATACAACCCTGTCAGTTAGTGTTTATACAAAGTCTAGCTGTAGCAGGGCATAGATAACCATGATTAAGACCCTACCGAACTGAAGAGCATTCTTTGCTAGAGTAGAATTTAAGCATGATTTAAATTCCAATTTTTTTAATGACAGCAAAAATGTAGTTTGAATTTGCATTCTGAGCAATTCTCCCAACAATATTAATACAAAAGAGCTATATTTTAGGGGGGGAAATATACATCTGTGGCAATTTACAATTTTGCTACTTGAGTGTTTTTTTAAATAAAATATTTAAAATAATTTATACTACAGTACATTTGATCTTAACCCAAAGGCTGAGAAGCAGTTAAAAAAGAATTACTTTTATACAAAGAAGAATAAGAGTTACTCCTATTACATTGCATGAAGAGAAACCTGCACGTCTTCAGATACTGTCCATAGCAGTTTCCAAATCAAGGTGAAATCTAAAAATATTCAGTATCTCGCTCCAGTTTTCGACCAAACACATCCTCTTCTTTTTCCTTTTTGTATATTGTCATCTTTTCCATTATTGCAGGTCATCTGGTATATGTGACAGCTGAACATTCTGTGGGGCTTTTGTTGTATGTGCAGCACTGTATGTCTATCAAAGTGAACTTCATGGTTGTATGTCTGCATTAGGAGAACACAAATGTAATTTTTACTTCAAATGATAGCAAGAATGCATCTATACGATACATAAACTCTTTGTACGACAAAAGAGTTTTTTGTCAAAAAAACAAAAACATTTTTGTCCGACATCATCTTCCAGATTACTGGCAAATTACTGGATCTTCTACGGGAGCATTCTTTCATTTTCCTGTGTCTTTACAATAAAGGTTAACCCTAACCTTTTCTTGACTCTCTTTTCATATTTTGCCTAAATAGTTCTTGTCATTCCGCGTAATGCCTAGGTAGTATATAATACCTAGGACAGTATATAGCATATTAAAATAACACAGACATTTGACACTTTGCCTAAAAACATCACTGATTCTATAGATTTCCTTGGCATTCTGTACAATGCCAGCTTTCCACACATTGCCAATATCATAAACACAAGAGCTGGAATAATTTTAAGTGCATCTTTTGTCTGAATTTCAGCTGTGGACTTTTTTTTCCCTATTAAAGCTTTAAAAGCCTGCTTTGTCCTTTTCTTCAGACTGGAGACTTTTAAACAAATAAATGCCCTTTATCCAATTATCAAAAACACCTGCCCTTCAACTTTATTTTTAAAAAGATGCTTAAAGCTTATTTTTAAATTGGAAAGGTTCTTTGGAGGGAAGTATGTGTATCTCATAGCTTCAAAGCAATCAGCCAATTTAAAACTCCACTCTGGATAAAAATCAGATGGATCTAACAGGAATGCATTGGGTATATTTCCAGACTGCTGAATTATTTTTCTATAACTCCTTCATAACTTGTCCCACTTCTTGGTAATTTTTATCTTTAAGATTTTAATGGCATACATAAATGGCTTGATAGAATCAGAGCTAAGTTACTGTAGTACGTTCATAGTAGGAACATTTGGAAAACCTAAATTATACTTACCACATCCCAGGACTCCACAAAAGGAAAACTCTTCAACTGAATACCCTGCTCGTTACAATGGAAATCAAGATGAGCTGCCCCATCAGCTCCTATCTGAGTAACAGCCACAACAGATAGCAAGTTCAGTTCATCTTCATAGTCGACAATTTTGAAGGTCTTAACATAAAAAAAATAAAAATAAAATCCAGTAGTGGGCACATTAGTCACATTTTAAAGTATCTTTCTATTTTCAATACAAATTTAAAACATAAAAACAAGGAAAAGTTTCCTAAATTTTTAAAAGCTTATTCTTATTCATCTGGTCATAGTGTGTATTTCCAATCCAGTTTACTTGAGTTCTCTGTAAGGATGCATCATTTCTATAGTTGACTTTAGTAACTCAGACTCCAGTTGTTTTACTGGAAAACACTGTGCGTGTTGAAAGACAAATGAGTGCAGGTAGGCTCTCTTCATTTTAATGAACAAGGCTATAACTCATCTGAGCTTCAACTTGTACATTATCAAGTTTATTTAATGAATTTGCATCCTGACATTCAAGAGTTCAACATGACATACAGTTTTTTTTTTCCTCACAACTGCAATCTTGTGAGGTGGGTCTGAAGTAACTTAGTGAGCTTCCAATGGCTAAGCGTGCAGGAGTGGGTTTCTACCAGTTCACACCTATTCACTAGAACCGGTTATTAACATTCTAAGCAGTTTGGAGAACCGGTTGTTAGAAGAAATTACTGGTCTAATCCTGTAAGGAAGGCAGGAAGGAAACATTCTGGTGTTGCTTACAGAAACTGCCTCTCCGTTAACCCTTATTACATTCTTGGCAGGACTAGACTTCCTGTCTCTGGAACTTCTCTGGAGTTTTTTTCCCCTCCTTTGCTGGTACTTTGCTTGTGTGGAGTGACCATTCAAAGTTACAATGGCACTGAACACAGTGATATGACCATTTTTCACACTTAACGATTGTTGCAGCATCCCCACAGTCATGAAGGGCCAGACGAGGAGATGAATGCCTCGATGTGAGTGATATAGAGTTGGCCATGCCCACCCAGTCACAAGACTAAGTCACAACCAACTAAGCCACACCCACGTAACCGGTTGTTAAAAAATTTGAATCCCACCCCTGTAAGCTTGGGATAGATTGTAGAATTTCTGCGCTTTATTCAACATCACATTAGTTCCCTTACTAAGTATATGATGACATTTACAACCCACTTAAGTAACAGATGGGCACAGAACCACTGACATCAGGATTTGATCTGCAATGTACATTCCACTGTAGCTTGGAGAGATGTTTTGGAAAAAACAACAATGCAGCAACTACCCAAATACTGTTAACAATAAAATCACAGACAACTCATAGGTATCCCATGTTTTAAGATTTATTCTAAAATGGACTGCAGAAATTTTTGAATTTATGTCCCCCAATTAAATACGGAAAAGTATTTTAAATAACTTCCTTCTATAAAATATAATTTAAGGCTGTAAAACCAAACAAAAGGAATGAATGCTTTAGGTAAAACTTGGGATCTTGATTCTCTGTGATCTCTTTTAAAATTTGGTAATTGAATATAAATGAATTACAGATTCTAAAAGCTTCAAACAGTTCTTGCCATGTTTTCATCCCCCCTCCCCCTTCAACTATATTCATTTCCATGGAAACAAAGCTGGAAATGGTTTCCAGAAGCTGAGGAATTAGAATTCTTGTGGCTGTGTCATCTCGGCTACAGTTCCTAATAGAAAGTGAAAAATGGTTTCCAAAAATACATTGCTAATGATGTAGGGACATATTGCTTAGTTCAGATCTCAACTGTTTTCTTTGCATTATTTATCATCTTTTTGTGACCTGCATGTTCTTCACCAGCATAGAATTTGTCTCTGGCAAGACCTTGTGAGATTAAGTGGATAATCAACAACCAAGTTAATTCCTCACATCTCTTTCCAGGATTTCTAAGGCAATCACCCAGCTTAAATTTCTAGAATTTAACAGTCCTCACATTCTTTAAGTCCTATTAGCATAATAATAATTCACAGAAAGATTCCTCACAGATCAGAGGTCAATGATAAAATGAAAATGCTTGCTTTATCTCTCTCTCCCTCCTGCAAAATAGAGCAATTCCCAACATATTCCTGGATATATCGGTTAAGAAATTATGGCATACAAACACAAACATTATGTAGGCATATGCAGTGGCTTTACCCTGCCAACGTGGGTCATTTCTCTGACTGCTTTATTCAGGATCAAATGATTGCCAACTATCTAAAACTGAATTTACCTCTTGCTCAGGATCATCATCCAATAATTTAAAACGCTTCTTCACTATTCGGCCAGATGCTGTTACTGTTACAGCGTTGTTCACCTTTGATATTAAAAATATGAAGATGAGATGGTTTTTTTCTGTTGTTTTGACAAATAATCAACTAAGAAGAACATCACCAATTAAGCACTTGTTTTATTTCTATTTGAACACGGATTCTAATTTTAAATGATTTTTTTTAAAAAAAAAACCACCTTGCAGAAAATAGAAATAATAAAGGGGATTTTTTTTTTCAATTCTTATGATATGTTGCCTCTCTTATGCAGCTCAGTTAAAGGATAGACATAATGGTTGGGAACCTTTGGTTTGTTTTTAGCATGCTTTATGAATCCAGCCAACTGTCATACATTTACTAAACTATGATTATATATGTAATGTCTGACTCAGGCCTCAGAGAAAAGAAACTCTCCCGATGAAATATATTTTTCTTAAAGAATAATGGTTTCAACCAGTTTTCTTTTTATAATCTCACATTATTTTCCCTGTTGGCTTCTATGATAAAATCTTCGGTGACTTCTTGCTGCTTGGCACTTTCAGTTTCCTTCAACTTCAGGACTCTGTAGAAATAAAAGCCCCTTGGGGATTGATCACATTCACAAGAATGGGGAAAGCTGAAAGTACTTTCCCTAAATACAAATTTTACTGCTTTTTATTCCTTGGAGAAAATGAAGATGTGGTTGTTTGAACAAATTACTATACGATGGAGCCAAATGCTGCTTTTCCCGCCCAGAAAGGATCTTTTGAAAGAGCTAGATGCCTCCTCAGAGTAACATACATGATAGCATACAGGTAGTCCTCAACTTATAATCATTTGCTTAGTAACCATTCGAAGTCACAACAGCACTGAAAAAAGTGACTGACTGTTTTTCATACAAAAGTTGCTGGCCATGGGATCAAAATTTGGATGCTTGGCAACTGCTTCGTATTTAAGACGGTTACAGTGCCCCAGGGTCACCTTTTCCCAACCTTTCGATAAGAAAGATCAATGGGGAAGCTAGATTCACTTAACAACTGTATTACTAACCTAACAACTGCAGCGTTGCACATAACTGTGACAAGAAAGGTTTTAAAATAGGGCAAATCTCAACAATCATCTTTCTTAGCAACAGAAATTTTGGGCTCAATTGTGGTCATAGATGGAGGATGATCTGCATAGGGAAAAGTATTCACAGTTTAACCCCTGGACTTGCCATTTAAAAAGGTAATATAGAATGCTGTGAGAAACATTTCAATCAAAGAGCCACTTTCAACAAGCAATATTAATCTAGATAGGTTTAATTGTGGATAAGCCTCGTGGCTTGGGGCCAAGTTATTTATGGGACTGTCTCTCCCCAGTGGTATGTATCCATCTGTCCTGTTAGATCCAGTAGTATAGGTATGATCTGGTGCCATCCAAGAAAGAGTGCTATCTGGAGGACCAAAAATAGAGCCTTTCCTGTCAAGGTTCTCTTCCCCTGCAACATCATAGCTCACAGACTTATCCTCACCCTACTGGCCTTAAAGACCTGGTTTTGTCATCTAAACAGTGGTTGCCAACCGGTGGGCTGTGGTCCACTGGTGGGCCGTGGAAAATTTTGGTGGGACGCAGAAAAAATGGCCCCTGAAAGCAATTAATCTGGCCAACGCAGTTCTTGTGGCTCCTGGCCTTTTGAGGGACCCTGGAGTCAGGTCCCTGAGATGCACATGCCAACCAGCTCCCACACACATCTGTGGCGGCAGCAACAGTCCCCTCTTCTGGTGCCTGCTGTCAGCTCTCCCCATTAATTCTCCAGCTTTGGATTGCTCCTGCCTCTCTCTCTTTCCTCCCACTCCCACACCCACCTGGAAGCAGGCAAGGAAAGGGACATGGAGCTGTATGCAGCTCTTAGCTCCTCCAGCTCTTGCTGCCTCTTCCAAAATCGAAGCCTCAGAGACACAGGCAAAGCCACCGCAGCGGTAGCACCTGAGTTGTTTTAGCATGCTTGGTTAGTTCAGAATTGCCCTACCCACAGAAGGAGGCGCTGGAAGAGGAGGCAGTAGTAGTGGAGAAGCAAGCTAGGCATTTAAGACCTGGGAAGAAAGGCAGCAGCTGCTATTCATGCTGCTGCCGGATGGCTGCAGCAAGTACCCGTTGCCATCAGTGCCGAGAAGCGAGCATGCTAAGACAACTTGGGTGCTACTGCTGCAGTGGCTTGGCCTGTGTCTCCGAGGCTTTGATGTTGGGAAAGGCAGTGAAGACTGGAGGAGCAAGAACTGCACACAGCTCTTATCTCCCTTTCCTTGCCTCTCTCCAGGTGTGCGGGGTGGTGGTGAGGAAAGAAGAGAGTGAGTGGCGGGAGCAATCCAAAGCTGGAGAATTAATAGGGAGAGTTGACAATGGGCGCCAGGGGAGGCAACTATTGTTGCCCCTGACTCTGCTTCTCCCAGCAGAAGTTGCCCTGAGGCCCTTCAGCTCAGACACACACACACACACACACACACCCCACCTGCTCTTCTGTCTCTTTGGAAGGTGCAGGTGGGGGGAGGCTTCCAGCCTGGTCCTCCTTCCCTCCCCCAACTCCAGGCAGCCACACCTGACAAAGGAGGGAGAGATCTGGAAGACATATTGAAATGACAGGAGACCAGTTGGGAGGGGGGAGGGGGCTCTGCTTTTCTTGTGGAAGGGGAGCCAGTTCCTCCCCGTCCAGACCTTCCCAACCTCCAGGCACCATGTGACTTCTTTTGAATCCCAGCAGTATTAAATCCTCCCTCTTTCCCCCCAAAGGATGAAAGGCCCCCCCTTTCCCTTCGCTCTGCCCCAGTTATGATTAAGCATTTATGATTTTGTTATAAACACACACACACACACATCTTTATATATAATTTTTTAAAAAATATTTAATGTATATTTAATATAAAAATTATATATATAAAAATTCATATTAGTGGTCCTCGGGATTTAAAAGTATGAGTTTGGTGGTCCCTGAAATCCAAACTATCATGTAAACCCTGAAATAGCTTGCCCATTCCTTATTATCTGTTGCTCTCATTCACCTGTTCCCACCCCAACCCCACATTATAGCTCCAAGCTTTAGTTAATCAGATATTCTATTTCAACAGCCAATCCCACACAGACCTAGCAAATTACTCTCACCCTGATGCAAAGTAGTTTTCAACTATCACTTACTTAATTAAATTTGGACCCACGTGCAGCATCCTTCCTGAACTGTCAGGGTGGAAAGATATTCTGTCAGGTTCCAGTGAACAGCATTTCATATCCTGTATGCCATTCTTTGCCTAAATTGATAGAATTTAGATTTAAATTTAAATCTAAACTAACACTGAAAAGAGCAGAAGTGGAGCTTCATCTGCATATTCCAATATTCTTAAATGGGCTGTGGGAAATTATGCATATAGAAGATTATTGCATTTTAGGACTCTTGACACTTTTTTCCCCAACCCAAACCCACAATTTCACCTATTTGTATCAACAACTTATTTAGACTTCTTTGGTGTTCCACTATGTTCGAAAAATCTTGAGAATATTTTGTTGGCTCTGCTTTTGGAACTGTTGCTCTCACTTGGTCCTGTTCCAAATTCACTAAGCTTTAAATTTCTTATTGGTTAGAATTAAATATGGTGGATGGTTTTGCCATGGGCAGGGAAAGTTTTGCAAAGATCTGAAGAACTAAAATTGAAGTTAACGGAAAGCAATATTTCTATATGATTTATCTAAGGAGAGGGTAGAGACATCTGAAAATGCAATTCTGAATTGGAATGAGATCAACTGACATTTACATTTCCTCTTTTAACATTAACATTCTACTCATGCTTTTCCAGGAATGCGCTCAACTAAATTCAATGCGACCTATTTCTGACTACATGTGAATAAGTAAATAGATTCCAGATGGGGAGGGGAAATGAAGATCAAAATCATAATTGTTGGCCTTGTTCACTATGCTTTTGGATATATCCCTCAGTGGGATATGGCCTTCCAGAATCCTTTTCAGGATGAAATTCAAAAAATCCTCAACTTGATCATGTATCATTTTGTACATGCCCAATCCTTCAATATCATGATGGTCATTAACTTTCAATATTATGTTGTCACCTAAATAAAACTCTTTGATGGAAGACAATATGCAAGAAAAAACATTTAACATTTTGGTTCTATTATCATTCCTGAGGGAAACACATAATTCACTGCAATAGAATGTTACCAAAGTGTGGTCTTTTAAAGAACAGACATGGAAGATTCCTTCTTGACTTTTCTTGTTAGGTGTAATGATATAATGCCAAGGATATCCTCCAATCTGAAATGCACTCTCGAGGGATGAGACTTCAAAAAGAAGATCTGGAGTGTCTATGAAAATAACTGAATATTAATAAATATATTCACATGAACAACTTTATCATTTCACTTGTTCTTCTGCTCGTCAATCAAAATAAAACCTTCCTTTGAACTTGCACTAAATGCAGAAAAATGCAGTTCTCTATTTTATAATGCAAACGATGATTACAAACCATGCTATTTTGCATTCAATTAAGAAGAATCTCAAATGATTATCTGAGTAAGTTAATGAACAGCTCAAGGAATCAATTTCCCAGAAGTATTATCAAGAAATATTAAAAATTACACAGTAATAGAAACTTTAGCATTATTGAAAAAGCAGTTATGTTATCTGGACATATGTCTACTACAACCATCAACTAAGTTAATTATTGATCATATCAAAAACATTTTAGGCACATCATTTTATTGCTTTTACATTTTGGGGGGAAATCATGACAGCTATCGATAAGCTGTTATAAAACTGCTCAGTATTCATATGAAGTGTTTCTTCATTGGCTTTAATTATGAAAATTTTAGATAACCCAGAGTCTGTGATCAAAAACATTAGACATGTTTTGCCAAGCACAGAGCAAATATTTCCATTAATAACAGAAGTTTATATTTGAATGCAAAAATAATCCAGGCTAATAAAAATACAGAGTTAAGGAAAACCTTGATATGTTTCTTAATTTTACTGAAAATCCAACATCTTCAAGAAGTCTTTAAGCCCATGTCACACTGCACCAATGGATGCAAAGAGGATGTAAAACGGACAAAAAAGCTTGCCATCCATTGGTTAACATGATGTACTCACTGCCTCCATTTTGCTTCCTCTCTATCCGTCCAGCATCTGTTTACTGATGTTTCATCCGCTCAGAAATTTTTGAGCTGCACAAAACTTTTGCGCGGAAAATGTATCCAATTTGTCCGTTCTGCATCCGCTACGCATCCGTTCTGCATCCGTTACGCATCCGCTATATCCGCTAGGCATCCGCTGCGCATCCGCGCAACTCGCATCCGCTCGGACGCAGGGAGGAAGCGGAACGGATGCAGAACGGATGCAGAATGGATGCCAAGTGGAAACAAAGCGTTTAAAATGGAAAAAACGTTCGTAGAGGGGACCTATCTCGGATATTAAGGATGTCTAGAGGATGCCTAGAGGATGCAAAGGGACACCTATACTGCCTATAAAAAGGGGGAGCAACTCGTCTGCATCTCATTTTCAGACAAGCAGCCCAGCTGTGTAGACCTCTGCAGCCTTCAACTGACTCTTCCTCTTCCACAGCATCCAGTCATGTCCACCGTGGATCGTAACACAGTCCTTTTGGCAGCCACCATCCTTCTGCAACAGTGCGAAGCCATCTACAAGCTCTGTGAACTCTACTACGGGAATAAAAGGAGGCGGCCAAGAAGCGTCTGGGTCCGAAGAGGGATCGGGAGAAGAGCAGAGTACGGACTGTACAACAAGCTGATGGTGGAGCTCAGGAACGAAGACACTCGGGCATTCCAGAACTTCATGAGGATGCCACCAGCCATGTTTGACGAAGTTGTGCAGCGCCTGACACCCAGGTTGACCAAGGCAAACACCAACTTCCGGCCCAGCCTGGAACCTGGGATCAAGGTGGCAGTGACTCTGCGCCACCTGGCCTCAGGGACCACCTACAGGAGCATGCAGTACGGCTGGAGGGTGCCACACAACACCATCAGCATTGTGGTCAGAGAAGTGGTGCAGGCCATCATCGAAGAATACCTGGAGGAGCTCCTCCAGTGCCCCTCCACTGAAGGAGGATGGAAGAAAGTTGCAGAGCAGTGGTATCAGAGGTGGAACTTCCCACACACCGTCGGAGCCATAGATGGCAAGCACGTGGCCTGCAAAGCACCAGCCAAGTCGGGGTCCACTTATTTCAACTACAAGGGCTTCTTCAGCATCGTCCTCTTTGCCATGGTCGATGCTGACTACAAGTTCATGTACATCGATGCTTCAGGCAGCGGCTCATGTTCAGATGCCCAGGTATACAACGCCAGTGACCTCAAGGAGGGGCTGGAAGGCAACCTCATCATGGGCTTTCCAGATCCAGACCCCCTGCCCAACGACACACAAGATGTGCCCTACTTCATCGTGGGGGATGATGCCTTCTCCCTCAGAACCTACCTCATGAAGCCCTACACCTCCAGACTCCTCACCCGTGAAGAGAGGATCTTCAACTACAGGCTGTCCAGGGCATCCTGGCCAATAGGTTCCAGGTACTTCTCACCACCATGCAGCATCGCCCAGAGACCGTGAGGAGGATCGTGGAAGCTTGCTGCATCCTGCACAATCTCATGCGCACCCGCTACCCGGTCTTGCAGAACAGGCTTGTGGACCTCCAACAAGGCAATGGGGACATGGAGCCTGGGGAATGGAGGCAAGGGCGAAACCTGATAGACACTCAGGATGTGCAAGGCCCCAACAGAGCCTCACGTGAAGGGAAGAAGCAGCACAACCTCCTGAGACACTGGTGCAATTCCCCAGCTGGAGCAGTGGAGTGGCAAGACAGGATGATAGATGATTAATGGGTGCTTCCTTCAGCCTGTCTCATCACACGGATGAGATTGGGCCATGTATGTTGGGTGGGTCTCCAATGAACTGGGCGTTTAATAAAGAGTTGTGTTTGTGTTGACGTGTGGATGATTATTACATTATTATTGATAATAAAGGGCCATAGGTGTGGCACCAGGGAGGGTGGACCATACAGTCCCACTATGCTTGCACTGGAGGCTTATCTATCCCACTGCTATCCTTACCCATCCCACAGCTATTACCCATCCCACAGGTATCCCTGCCCACCCCACTGCTATCTTAACCCATCCCACAAGCATGCAAAGGCTTAAGCCAATTGTAAAAATTTCCACCAAGACTTTTTAAAAAAAAACAAATGAAGCAAGTGTGTGAATCAAAGATAAACTTTATTGAACAACAAGCTGAAAAACAAAAATGACCCAAGTCAAGTGTCCAAATAAAGTCCACAGGTAGCCAGCTACCCAGTCTCTGGCACTCTGATTGGTCACTCGGAGGTGTGCTGGAGTGCTGGTCTGTATCGTCATTGGGGTGCCTGGCCCCGAGAGGACAACAGGGGACGGTGTGTTGAGGAAGCTCTCAGACAGCTGGCTCAGACCCATGATGCTGAGAGGTCCTTCCTCCATGCCATGGGTGTCAGCCCCAGTACTGATGACAGATGTACTGAGGCCGGGCTTGGCTATGGGGTGGAGGAAGGAGTAGTGTAGTGGGGCTGTCTGGTCTGCAGCTGGGTGAGGACTGGCGTGGGTGGCATCGGTGGTGTGGGTGGCATCGCTGTCGTCAGTGGCATCATTGGCGTGGCTGGCATCAGTGGCATCAGTGGAACCGGTGGCAACGGTGTTGTCCGATGACTCTGTGCCTGGACTGGGAAGGGCTGCTGCCTGTGCTGCTGGACCTCCTGGTAGCCGTAGCCCTGGTAGGTGAGGGGTCTGGGAAGCCTTGGAATGGGAGGGACATCACCTGGGGTGGAGGTGGGGGAGCAGACCTGGACTGGGTGGGAGCAGGTTCCTCTGGATCTGGAGGGTTGTGAAGCAGCTCCGTGATCCGGTCCTTCACCACCTGGTACTGGGGTTCCTCCATGTTCCTGAGGGTCTGGTTGACATAGGTGAGGAAGGGCTTGTGGTTGGAGGATGAGGAGTCAGTGTGGACCAGCTGAGAGAGGAGATCTATACTGGTGCGGATGGTGTCCCTGATCTCCAGCAGGACAGTGTGGCTCTGCCCCTCCTGCTGTCTGGCTCTGTGCCTTTCTGTGGAGGCGGAGCTGGGGGGGTGGATGTGGCTACGACTGTGGTGGACGCGATGTCTCCTTTCTCCCACCACACAAGGGAGTCCTCCACGCGCTCCACCACGGTTACAACAGCTGTCCGCGGGTTCTCTGCCGTGGCACGCTCCACAGAAACCTGCCTGGAGACAGGAGCTGACTCTCGGCCGGAAGAGGACTGGCTCTCAGCAGGCTGCCGGAGAGAGAGGGTTGTGAGAGGGGCTGCTCCTCGGTGGCAGATCTCACCTTCCAGGAAGCTGCACCTGGCCATGACGTAGGTCTCTCTGTCTGTCAGCTTGACCGTGGCCTGGTCAGATTTCTTGAGGTGCAGCTTCCCGTACCAGGTGTGCATATGTTTCCACCAGCCGAGGAGCACCTCCGAAGTGTAGCCCATATTCTCTGCCTTCTCTCTCCAAGCAGCATGCTTCCACTTGGTGTCCCTGTACAGCCGGTGTCCCTTCCGCCACAGATAGTCATTCTCTCTCAGCCACTCCAGCACCTCATCCTCGTGTTCCTCCTCAATGAAGTATTGCCTCCTCTCCCGTCCCCGCATACGCCTCTTCCTCCCTTTGGCAGGACCAGATGGGCCCTCATCAGAGGGGCTCCCAGGTGGTAGGGGCTGCTCCTCCACACCAGCAGCAGCAGCAGCAGCAGCAGCACCAGCAGGATCATCATCATCATCATCATCATCAGCAGCAGCAGCAGCAGCAGCAACAGCAGGATCATCAGCAGCAGCAACAGCAGTAGTAGCAACAGCAGCAGCAGGATCAGCAGGACCAGGATCAGCAGCAGCAGAGTAAGCACCAGGAGCCCCAGCAGCAGCAGCACCAGGAGCATGAGCAGGACCAGGAGCACGAGCAGGACGAGCAGGATGAGCAAGACCAGGAGCACGAGCAGGACGAGCAGGATGAGCAAGTCCAGAAGCATGAGCAGGACGAGCAGGACCAGGAGCAGCTTCAGCAGAGTACGCAGCAGCAGAAGCACCACCGCCAGGAGCAGCTTCAGCAGAGTATGCAGCAGCAGAAGCACCACCGCCAGGAGCAGCTTCAGCAGAAGCTCCAGCATCAGAAGAGTGAGCCCGGGCAGCAGAAGCCCCAGCAGAAGCAGAGTCAGGGACAGGGGGCGGGAGGGTGGCCCTGTCCCTCTTGCCAGGGATGGCGGCAGGTTGCTGAGACTTTCGCTTCTTCCCCATGGTTGTGGGGTTGCTGGCTGTCAGGGAGGCTGGCAGGCACCAAGGCTTGCAGGAAGGCTGGCACCAAGGCTGGCAGGAAGCCTGGCACCAAGGCTGGCAGGAAGCCTGGCACCAAGGCTGGCAGGAAGGCAGGCAGGCAGGCACCAAGGCTGGCAGGCAGACTGGCTGGCAGGCAGACTGGCTGGCAGGGAGGCTGGAAGGCAGGTTGGCAGCAAGGCTGGCAGGCAGACAGAGAGCAAGGCTGTCAGGGAGGCTGGCCAGGAGGCTTGGAGGCAGGCTGGCAGGAAGGCTGGCAGGAAGGGTTTCAGGCAGGCATGCAGGCAGGGCAGGCAAGGACTCGATGTATCCTGCAGCAGGTCTTTCCTCCGAATGCTGGCCATGTGTGAGCTGTTTCCCTTTATATCCGTGGGGCTTACACAATGCATCCCTCCCGCATGCGCAATTAACGCCAGGCATCCGTTCGGCTTCCGCTGTGCATCCGCTAGGCTTCCGCTTCATCCGCTCGGCGTCCGCTCTGCATCTGCTTCATCCATTCCGCGTCTGCTTTGCTGAGGCCTCCCGGAAGCCCTGCAGATGTGCCATCCGCTTCCATCCGCTAGGCTTCCATTCCGCATCCGCTTTCCATCCGCCCTGCTTCCTCCCCCCATCCGCATTATCCGCTCCGGTTATGCAAATTTTTGCCCTTTTTGAGAGCGGATAACAACGGATGGAACATTTTGCTCATCCGTTGTGTCCGTTTTGCATCCGTTGGGCAGTGTGACAGGGCCTGAAGGTCGAAAAATAAAAATATATTGCTATACGTCCTCCTGTTGTCTTGATTCTACTGCATAATAATTACTCCAGAAAAATGACAATAAAGGTTGATTTAAATTCCAAATATATTTGTAAGTGAGATTTTGTGTTTGCTCTGTTTAGTTTAAACAATGGTTTGATAAAGACTGGTAAAGACTTTTTAAGCAGTGCCTTAAAAAGTACATTTTGGGGTGTGCATATTATATTAAACCAAACTCAAACCATATTATGGCTTTCAGTATGTAAAATGCTGGGACTGGGAAACAGAATGGAAGTAGCAACATAAACCTGCTGTAAGCTTTGGAATCCCTATTAAAAGCTGCCACACAGCTACAAAGGATGGAAGGGGGGCTGTTGTTATTTGAGTAATTTTCAGTAGACATAATAGATACGTAAGATTGTCAAGGTCATTTTCCATGGAGCAGCAAGAATTATAGTTGAAGGGTGATTGGTTCACATGATTTATGATGTGGGAGAAAAGGGGTGGATGTTGATTGTGTCATGGGAAGTCTGGGAGGAAACTTAGTTTTGGAATTCCACAGATATGCCAAGTTTCTGTTTTAATAAAACACTTTGAAAATATGCTTGTCTCAGAGTTACTGACTGAAATGGAGAATTTCTGGAACCCTGACACCTGCATTATTCAATGCATCCTTTTCAAGTAACAAACTAATGCTGCTGAAACTTATTTAACAATGGAATTTTCCTCAAAGTCAGAAGAGTTGCCACATAAGAACAATTTATTTTAATGTGTACATATGTGTACTATATACATACATGTGCTACATATGGAGACACAAATACTAAGCTAAAGTGTTTTTAACTGTCCTCCTAAAAACATAATGGAACACCAATAGCTTATTGGTGTTATTAAAGGAGCATTATTGCATAACAATACTGTGGTCCTTCAGATGCTGCTGTGGTAAAACTCCCAGCATTCTTCATCCTTTGTTAAATTAGTTACCACTGACAGGAACTGAGTTTAATATCATTTAGCAAGTTTCATATGGCTTCTATCTCCTTGTAACTATCTAACACAAAAACTGCAAAAAATTCTCTTGAAGAGACGGACACATAACTTATGGAGAAAAGAGCCTGAAAAATAGTATTTTTCTAAACAACCAATGTAGGCAGCTTGGATTACTGCATTGGAGACGAGCCTTGAAAACAGTTCAGAACAGGGACAACTGACTTGATCTGGCTAATGTTACATATGCCAAGACTTTGCCATCTTTACTGGCTGCCACCAAGTTTCTGAAACCACTTCAAAGTGTAGAATGAACTTACAAAGTCTAAGAAACAGCCTCTCCTGCGGTGTCCCAACCTGTCTCCTCCCCCCAAGGTAGGACAGAGGGATAGAAAGAGGGGCATTTTTCAGATCAGTGCCCCATTTTTAAAGCACTTCCCCCCATTTTTAGAGCACTTTTCCATTTGGTGCCTATGTTACGTTCCTTTCAATTATGGTAACTTAAAAAAAAAAAAAACTTTCTATGAGCCTCAGTGGCATTGTGGTTAAAGTGCAGTACTGCAAACTACTTCTGTTGACAGCCAGTTGCCTGCAATTTGGCAGATCGAATCCCACCAGGCTCAAGGTTGACTCAGCCTTCCATCCTTCCAAGGTGGGTAAAATGAGGACCCAAATTGTTGGGGGCAATAGGCTGACTCTGTAAACTGCTTAGAGGTCTTTAAAGTGGTATATAAGTCTAAGTGCTATTACTATTGCTACGGTATATTTAAACCTTATCTATTTTTCTACAGTATTATGTTTACTATTGATGTAGCACTTGCTGCTGTTTTTTCATAATACAGGCTGTGTTCAAGGTATGATGGCAACTGGGATTGGGGTTGTAACTGTAGAGCATGACGACACATGACTGCAGTGCCTAGTGATGGCAATCCACACAGTTCTGGCTATTGAAATACAGGTTAAGCGGGAAATGGAGGGAGATTAGAGCATGAAAAAGCCACAGGTAGGTAAGGGAAGCTGTGGGAACCCTGTCACAGGGTGTGTGCACAAATTGGAGGGGGTGCTGTTGACATGTAACACAAAGTCGGGGAAGCAAGGGGAACGAAGGCGTGAGATATGAGCATGTACGTGGAAGAGCAGGGTGACTGGGGAAGCAGGGCATGGGGTGCATGCATGTTTGTGTGCAAGCATAGGGAGGCCAGACAAGGAGGCTCCTGGTGGTTACATGTGTGAATGCAGGGAGGCCACAGGAGGAGGGTGCTTGGTGGAGGGTGCTTGGTGTGAACAAAGGAGGAAGATGAGCTTGCTACGTATGAGGAAAGAAAGAACAAGGAGAGAGATTTAACCAGAGCAACTTAGGACCTTCCCTGTTGGCTTTCCCATTGACTCTGCTTGTGGGAAACCGGCAGAATATTGTATCACCTTAATATTTTAGTCAGTGTAACTTTTTAAAAATTGTACCACTTTTTAACACCACAACCTCACCAGCTGCAAGGTTATTATATTCACCTGCTTAGAAGATTGTCACTGAATTCAAAGAGCTAACTTGTGTATAGGATTACACTGGGAAGGACTAATAAGAATAACGTAACACTATCTAAAAATACCATCAGATTATAAAAGTAGTCAGGATTGCTAGCATTTTTAAACAAAATCTAAAGCCAACCAGTTATGCTGACGAACAATAAGCCTTCATAAATACCTGTTATTTTAATGTTACACGGAATGCCAAAAGGATATTTTCCCACAATCCCAACTTTGCCATTCCAGCTGTATTCCTGTCCCAAATCAACCGGGTGTTCCATGAACTAAAAATAACATCACATCTGATTAATTTTATTACACATATATACAGCATATAATATGCTTGTATACACATCTAAAGAGGTCTACATTGATTTATAATAAATGTTAGATACCTTATTAGTGTGGATTTACCTATACTTATTCCTGAATAAATTGTGTGCATGAGATTAAAACCTCAAATTGTATTGTCAAATTATAGCCTTGTTTCTTAATGAAATGTAAACATTTTAAGCATACGAAGTTAATTAAATGAAGCAATCTTTAAATGTAATAAAAATAATAGAAACAAAAAAAGGAAAAGGATAAAGAACAGGGTTTTAAAAAAATCCTTTTCTTTTCTTCAGTTTGGATCCAAACATGCTTTTTGATTAATGCCTAGGTAGATAGTAAATTGTTTCCCCATGCCCTCACTGGCAAAAGTTAAAATTCACTTAAAAATCTCATATAAGCTCAGAGTGATACTAAAAAAAATAAGAATAAAGTGTTGTAATTGTATGCTATTACCCGTTCAGAGATTGCCTGGAAGCTATACAATCTGACATGACCTGTGTTGTGCGTTACAATCAGCATTTCATGAGATACCGAAACATCTGCCATGCTATTTCCAAAAATCTGGTTTGAGAGAGGGACAAAAATTGCATTGGTCAAGCAATCATTGGAGGATTCCAGCATCTGATCAACTCATAACAAAATATGACCTAAAGAGTTGTCAGGATGAGGATGTCAGTAGCTATTTTCTACCAAACCACACAATTTTCCATCTAGTTAAGGACCATCTGTTCTGTTGTTCAGTAGCTCTCAATTTCTTTCCATGAATTTCACAGTCAACCTTAGGAGCCTTTTCAGGAGGGATTCCTGGAACAGAACCTGGGGCTTTCTGTATGGAGAACATGTAACCAACACTAAGTTATAGTCCTTCTCTCCTGGAAGCAAAATAATGATGGTACATTAATATTAAATCTAAATAAACTATTGCAAATTGTTTCAGGACAGCGGAAGACTTGGAATACTGATCTACTTTCAGGTATTACTAGAGAAGAGAGCATCACTGAGACAATAAACTTACTTTTTTGTCAAGCTCCAGCATGCCCACAAATGAAAGTGGCCAAACTCTGAATATTGCGAGAAAGTACAGTACAGACTGCTGGGTGCCTGTCTAAGAAAACAGATGCAAGACATATTGTAAAACGGATATTTATATAGGTACATAAGAGCCATGGTGGCACAGTGGTTTAGAGTGCAGTACTGCAGGCTATTTCTGCTGACTGCCGGCTGCCAGCAATTTGGCAGTTCAAATCTCACCAGGCTCAAAGTTGACTCAGCCTTCCAGCCCTCCGAGGTGGGTAAAATGAGGATCCAGATTGTTGGGGGCAAAATGCTGATTCTGTAAAATCACTTAGAGAGGGCTGTAAAGAACTGTGAAGTGGTATATAAGTCTAAGTGCTACTGTTACATTTCCTATTTTTCTAGAATATTTATAAAACATATGCACTCATCTGTTTTCCATTTTTCAAAACGACAAGTTTAACATAAACTTCCCTATTTAGTCTCCACTTAAGGTCCAGGGATTAAAATTGGGAAAGGCTTGATTAAGGTGTGGCTCATGTTTCCAAGCTCTCAACAGCATGATTAGCAAAGTGCAACACAACGGAACAGTAACTTGTGTGCTAACCTCAAAAGAGATTAATAAGGGATCCATGATGCAGTTATCAGGTAAGTATGAAGAGAAAGCAACACGTCTATTTCTCTAAAATGCAATAGCAGGTCTTTTTAAAGAACAGTCATAAACATTTCCATGTCAACATACCTGTCGTGCAGTTGCTGGGAGTTTTAGTTGAGTTGACTTTATTGCCATGACCTCTTGAGGCATGTCCCAACTTAAGTACCTGTAAGGAATAAAGAGAAAGCTTATAAAAAAGAGAATTATAGTATATTTTTAGAAAGCTAATTGGGAATAAAACCTTTTATTTAACTAAGAAACAACACAGCTTGATTTAACCAGGAGAGTTTTCTGCCTATTCTGCTGTCAAATAAAGACAGTTACACTATGTTAAAAGTTTACACTCAGTCTTGAGTGCAAAACTTGTCATTATGGACATTTAATTTCAGTGAAAGGGACTCACAAGTCAGTGTAGGTCAAAGTGCAGGCACACAAACTACAACAGCAGTTTTATTATTATGATTATGATTAGTATTTGTGGAGAAGAAAAAACTGTGGATCGTTGACATTGCCATACCTGGTGACAGCAGAATCAATGAGAAACAACTTGAAAAAATCACCAGATATCAGGACTTGAAAATCGAACTGCAGAGACTCTGGCATAAACCAGTATAGGTGGTTCCAGTGGTACCAAGCACTTAAAAACAATTGGTGCTGACAAAATCACCATTGGTCAGCTGCAGAAGGCTATCTTACTGGGATCTGTTCACATAATCCACCGATACATCACACAGTCCTAAACGCTTGGGAAGTGTTAAACAAGTGATTTGTGATACGAAACCCAGCATAGTTATCTCGTTTGTGTACACTGCATTATCATTATTGTTATTGTTATTGTTGTTGTTGTTATTATTATTATTATTATTATTATTATTATTATTATTATCCTCCATGAACACAGTCCTTACAAAGTACAAATGTTGGGCTAAATGTTGAGCAAAATGATGGGCAAATGTTGTTCGATAGTGTTGAAGGTATTTCAGGACATCACGTGTTCTGAGTAATGCTGTCTTTGCAAATTGACTGATGGTGATGTTTGTCAATGCTGATGATGTTAAACTGATGCTCCATATGTTTTAGGATCACACCCAAGGAGCCTATCACTATTGATACCGTCTTTGCTTACTTTTGCACAGGAGTGGGATTCTACCGATTTGGACCAGTTCAATAGAACCGGTTGTTATGATTCTGCCCAGTGCTCTGGTTGACCTCTCCCCTCTCTGCCTGTTCCTCCCCTCCAGTCAGTCCATATCGCACATGCGCAACATCACGTGAATGCCTGACATTGCTGACTGTGTCCTCCCCACCCAGTCACTCCTTAAGGTGTTTTTTTTCCCTCCCGATAATCAGCTGTTCCAATGATCAGCTGTGCCAGGATCCCCTTTGCTGTCTTACTGCTTCACCCAGGAGACTTCCTTGAGGCCCAGGAAGGCAAAAGGGCATGCGGGGAGAGGGTTCTGTCCTTCCCTGACACTCCATTTTTTGCTTTTCTGGGCCCTAGGGGAGCTTCCTGGGAGCAAACCCCCCCAGGAGGCTTGTCTAAGGCCCAGAAGTCCCCAAAACGGAGCATAGGGGGGTGCTGCGAGCCCCTCCTATGCTCCATTTTTTTTCCTTTTTGAGTCCCAGGGAAGCCTTTTGGGAGCAAAAAACCTCCTTTTGGGAGGCTTATCTGAGGCCCAGGCGGCCCCAAAACGAAACCTAGGGGGGTGCTGTGTGCTCTTCCTGTGCTCCATTTTTTTTCCTTCCTGGGCCTCAGGAAAGCCTTCAGGGAGCAAAAACACACCCCCAGGAGGCTTCCCTGAGGCCCAAGAGGAGAAAAAAATGGGGGAGGGTGTGTTTTGCTGCAGAAACAGAAAAGAAGCCATGCCCCACCCCAGTCACATGCCATGCCCACCTAACTATGCCTACAGGACCGGTTGTTTAAAAATTTGAATCCCACTCCTGCTTTTGCCACAGTCCTTCCACTATTATCTTCTATGCTGTTATCTAATGATAATAATGACTGTGGCAAAAGAAAGCAAAGATAGAAACAGTATCTGGAGCCAGCAGAATAGAAGAGAAAGAACTGGAGATATAAAGACCCGCATACAGAAGTAGAACAAAATCCTCCCCAGTCAATTCCCAAAGGCAGCTTTAATTGGAACAGCTTGACAGCGGCCTGCCCAGATTTCTTGAGGTGTAGCTTGCCATACCAGGTGTGCATGTGCTTCCACCATCCCAGGAGTACATCTGCAGTGTAGCCCAGGCTCTCTGCCTTGTCTCTCCAAGCTGCCTGCTTCTTCTTGGTATCCCAATAGTGTCTGTGGCCCTTTCTCCAGAGCTACTCGTTCTCCCTCAGCCATTCCAGCATCTCATCCTCATGCTCCTCGGAAACGGTGTACTGTTTCCTCTCTCCCTTCTCCTTCCCTTACCTCTTCCTCCCTCTGGCAGGGGCTTCAGCAGGGCCTTCAGGGGCTTGAGCAGCAGGGCCTTCAGGGGCTTGAGCAGCAGGGCCTTCAGCAGCAGGGCTTTGAGGGCCTTGGGGCTGGTCCACTATAGCAGCAGCAGGTTCAGAATCAGTGCCAGGGGGTGGGATGCTGGTTCTGTCCTTCTTGCCAGGGCTGGAACGAGTAGGCACCGGCTTCCTCTTCTTGCCTGACTGACGAACCATGGTGTTCCTGCTAGATGTATGTGGCAGCACGTCTTTCCCCTGAATGCTGACTGCATGCGTGCTGCATCCTTTTATATCCGTGGAGCTGACGCAATTCATACTCCCCGCATGCGCAGTGAACGCTTTGCATCCGATATACATCCGCGCGGCATCCCTTTTGTTTCCTATAGTCCGTGATGCATCCGCTTCATCCGCTATGCATCTGTCCCTTCTGCTATGCGTCTGCTTCGAAATTCTCCCCGGAACCCCTTCAGAGGTGTCATCCGCTTCCATCCGCTAGGCTTCCGATGAACATCCGTTTAACATCCCCGCTACATACTACCCACATCCGTTCTTTTCCATTCCTTTCGTTCTGTTTATGCAAATTTTCACCACTTTTTGGAGCGGATGACAACAGATGGAGCCACCCCCGAAATTTTGCTCGTCCACTGTGCCCTTTATGCATACATTTTGTGTCCGTTGGCCAGTGGGACCGGGCCTTTACATCCTGAGACAACACTTTTAACATCAACAAACAACAGCATCAGCCTTTTTGCAAGTCCTTGGGAGGAGCTTGATAAGTGGGCAAAAATCCAGATCCAATCTAAACATCTGGATGACTGTGCAACCAACCATAATAATAAAATGTATTTGTATAGCTGCCTATACTATGTGACTTTAGATAGTTTACAATACAATAAATAACAAAACTAATAAAGCACATGGCAGTCGGACATTATCCAACTAATTATTCACACAGCAGGAGATGGGCTCTATTACATGTCCAGGGTCACAGGCTAAGGCACAACACTAAATTTTCCAGGCTTTACAGAAGGGTAACAGGGACAGGACTAATGTAATATTTAGGGAATGATGTTCACCAAACGAAACGAAACGAAAAGACAGTATGACAGAAAAAGCCACTAAGCCAACAGCCCCCAAAGCATGTCTTTTCTGCCAGATCAAGTAGGAAAGGTAGAGACCATTGAGAAGAGACATGCCTATAACTAACCTGAAGGAATCTAGGAAAAGTTCAATGAGTACAATGGGTTGCACTCTTTAGGGCTGCATTTTGAAGCACTTAAACTAAACCGGGTTGCTTTCCAGAAACATGAACAGTTCCCTTTCTTTTAACACACCAATACAGCATTGTATCAAACATACCTTGATTACCTGAATTTGCAGTGGGAAGCAAGGTACACCTTTTCAAGTATCTCTCCTGAATTTGCAGACAGACGGAAAAGCCAGTTGTGAGCGGTCACAGCTGCCCAAGAAGGCTTGTAGTCTGAAGGCTTGGGCAACACTTCCCCCTGCATTAAAAGGACTTTAGCTCTACAAAATTCAGAGAAAGGTCACATGTCATGCTACGCCACGGTTCTCTAAGCTGCAATTTAGTGAATAAATGACAATTGGCTGCATTCATGTACAGGTTGTCTTTGACTTATGACCACAGATGGGGGTCAGATTTTCCATTGTTAAGCAAGACTGTTCGACGAGTTGTGGCCAATTTTGCACCCTTGCTTTGTGGCAATTGTTAAGCACATCATTGCTGTCATTAGGTGAATCATGCAATTGTTAATTGAATCTGGCTTCCCCCATTGACTTTTACTTGTCGGAACTGTCGGTTGGGAAGGCTGCAAATGGCAATAATGTTGATCTGGGATGCTGTAACCTTCCTAAGTACATGCCAAGTTGCCAACTGCTCAAATTTTGAACATGTGACCATGAGGATGGTATAATGGTCGTAAGTGCGAGACTGGCTGCAAGTCACTTTGTTATTGCTGTTTTAACTTCAAACAGTTGATAAACAAATTGTTCTAAGTCAAGGACTACCTATAAAACCAGTTGGAAATGCCTTTTTACAGATAGTCCTCGACTTACAACAGTTCCAAAGTTACAACAGCACTGAAAAAAAGGGACATGACCATTTTCCACTTTTACGACTGTTGCAGCATCCCCATAATCACGTAAACAAAATTCAGATGCTTGGCAACTGATTCACATTTATGACAGTTGCAGTGTCCTGGGATCACGTGATCCCCTTTTGTGATCTTCTTACAAGGAAAGTCAATGGGGAAACCAGATTCATTTAACAACCATGTTACTAACTTAACGATTGCACTGATTCACTTAACATCTATGGCATGAAAAGTCGTAAAATGGGGCAAAAAATTTTTTTGCTTAACAAAATGTTTCACTTAGCAACAAAAATGTTGGGATCAAGTGTGGTCGTAAGTTGAGAACCACCTGTACTCCTATAGATCTTCATTTTGATAGAGATGCCACTGATTGTCTATTACCCTGTGCAAAAATCATCCAGACACATTCACCAAAGCAGACAAGAATAATCTTTTGGTCCTCCAGATGTTGTGGAATGCCCTATCAGGCACAAGCAATAGCAAGTGAGTGCTAATTCAAAATATCCTGAACTTAGGACTCATCCTTTAAAAATTGCTTTTGTTTAAATAATTTAACATTTTGCTTAAATGTTCTAAAAGGAAAAACCCACACACAGCTTCCATATTAATAACCCCATTAATACAATTTATAATTTTAAACCCTATTATTAAACCCTGATGCACAAGGTATTTTATCATTCCTTCCAGTATGTTGACAAAAAGCTCACTCAAAAACAGGTACTATATCTGTTATCCAAAACTCTAAATCTAGAATAATTCTACTTTTCCAACACTGAACACTGCTCTTCCTTGCTATCAGGACATAACAAGTGCTAGAGTCAGGTGAAGTAACTAGTTTGGGACCCATAGTTCCTGCAGACCTTCCCAATCCTTGTTCCACACATTCAGTAAATCCAGACAAGAACCCTATCGAAATCATGAACAAATAGTGCAGAATTTAGTTATCAAGAAAGTAGGAAGAGTTGTAGCTGCTTCAGATTGCTCAGAAGTGGGGTAAGTAAAGCCTGGACCAGAGGCCAGAAGCAGAGCCTTTGTTGATTCTGGTGGCTTCTCAGATGCTCACTTTAACCCCTTCCTTTTGGGCCCAGGTTCATTATTGCAATAGCAGTAGGCAACAATCTGTGATTCTCCTCCTCCATTCTTTGCACCTGTCCTTGCTACAGCAATGGGGCAAGTGGGGGGGGGGAATCCCCCCCCCCAATTCTTTCAACAATCTGGCTCTATCCTTTATTATATGTGATTTACTACCCCAAGTACTATCAAACCATAATACTTCATATAGTAATCCAATTTCAAACATGGAGCATCTAAGGTTGTATGAAAGGCTTCACAAAAGGCTTTGGATTGCATTTTGTCATACATATTGACATCTCCTTGTAATTTATATATATTCCGACAGCAAAACAATATTAGGAAAGTAGCTAAATACTGCAGCCTCTTCTAAACTCTTGAGTTGTATAACTGATTGCTTTGTCCAACCGTATTCCTGAAAATTCTCTATCTATCCATCCATCCATCCGCCCACCCACCTATCATCTTTCAGCTTTCACACATCACATATCTGACCCCAACCTAACAGCAGGCACATGTAAATACGTAACAGGGAGAAAACAAACAATAAATTTGATATTAAAATGCTGCTTTCGTTCATCAAATGCTGCTTCTGAGAGTTCACTGAATTTGTTGTGCTTGCAACTAAGAAAAAAGGGAGCATATTTGGATATGACACAAGGGTATCATATTCAAGAGTTACTTTAAAAAAAACCTTACCATCGGGCATTCCAATAATAACGCATCTTCTATTTTTTCTGAGGTAGGCCATCCTGGCATTTGATAAATCGTTCTTGGCTCTGGTGTAATGCTGATAGAGACAAAAAGAGGAGGAAATTAAAATACATCCCTTTCTATCATTCAAACTGTCCTGCTTATTTACTAAGAACATAAGCACACTGTTAGAATAGGCAACAGTCCTATCTTGGCTAACATTTTGTATCACATAAGGTTTATATGGACATAACAACCATGTTTCTTCTTTTTCCTAGCGTGTTCCCACTGGTGCAGGATCTCCTTTTCGGTTCATTGAACAGCACCTTCCATCGTTTGCACAGTCAGCAGTGTCTCCAGGGTACAGGGCCGTGGCCTGCATATCTTTGTTGATGTGTCTTACCATCTCTGTTTTGGACTCCCGCACGGTCGCTGGCCATTAGCTTCTAATTGGTAGGCAGTCTTGGCAACAATGGAAGGTGCTGCTCTCTGGACATGTCTACATCAGCGGAGTTGGCCTTCTCATCTTCTCTATAATTGGTGCCACACCAAAATGTTGTTGAACGGTGTCATTTGTGATGTGATCAAGAAGGGAGATGCCCAATATCCAACGGAGCATTCACATTACCATGACACGGAGATAGCTTTCAGTCGCTGTTGTTGCTGCCCAGAATTCAGTGCCATACAACATGGAGGATGGTTGTCCTGTAAATTTTAGATTTAAGACGGATTGGCATTCGTCTGTCACATAACACACCAGTGAGTTCTCGCCAATGCATCCAGGCTGCATTCACCTATGACATAACATGCTAAACCAAACTAAGTAAGTCCCATTGTGAAGTAGTAAAATGTGAGAATAAGCCGTGTTGCCCAAGCAGATTCATTCAGAAAACTTACAGGTTGCAAATGAGCATTTAATTTCTCAACATCGCATTACAGCAACTGGGAAATTGGGAATTCTGAAACAAAGATATAGCCCCTGATATTCCTTTCCCAAATATGTCTAACTCTCCTTAAAGCCAACTACAATGGTAGCTACCATGAAATCTGATGGGGATGAGTTCCGTGATTGAATTATTTATTTCAAATTGTTACCAAATCTTCATAGTGCCCAGCATTTAGGATCTTCCCCCTGCCACTCTGTGATACTAATCTTCGTCTTTACCAGAGGACTGCAATTATTTCAGTTCTGCTTTCTCATGTCTCTCCATTACTGCTCACGGCCACTTTGGACAAAAAGTCCCTGGTCATGTTCTACCCGATTTAGCATTACCAGAGACAAATACCAGGATCTTATTTTGTGACTTTTTATTTAACTTAATTAACTATTTATTGAGGACTTTTGGCGATTTATAATAAAACATAAAGCCCAAGCTAAAACTAAAAAAGTTAAAAACAATTAAAAACAAAGTTCTTAATCCTAGACGTGAGTCATATCAAATAAACAGAACCTTTCCAAGTAGGTAAGTCAGGCTTCAACTCTATATAGAATTGCCACTTCACCCAATTTTACCCCAAGCACTATGCCACTGTGAATATCTAGATATGATTAATATAGTGCTGTTTAAATTTTATCATTTAAAATTAATAAAATTATTCAGAAAAAAATCTCTTTACAATATTTTCTAAAAGGAAATGGAGAAGGTTTTGAAAGAGAATAATTACCAGCTCACACAGCGCCGGTAATTGTCAAGATAAATTTTTCCACTGTGATAAGAAATTGGAGATGAAGACTGTATGGTCCAAACATTCTTGAATGTTGTTGTCTCCTGAAATAAACGATAATGAATTATAAAAAGATTGGGTTTGAAATACTTAAACTATTCATGACAGTTATCTTCATAGTAACTTGTTGCAAAAGGTAAATCATTTTTAGTACTATATCATAAATGTAATAGGTGTTTACCTGTCACAATAGATATTTCTAGAAAACCAGCTATTTACAAAAACAGAACTTATTTGAATAAAAGTAGCTGGGTGACTTTGGACCAGTTGTTCTTTCTCAGCCCTAGGAAGCAAGAAATGGCAAACCAGTTCCATATTCTTGCCAAGAAAACTTGTTGCCAGGAGTCAAGATTGACTTGAAAGGCATTCCCCCACCAAAGAAATCTTGATTTTTTAAAAATCACTTGATATTTAAAGAAGAAATGTCTTAACTTTATTCATTATATTGATTTATAGATTAAAATGTTAAACATGCGCTCTATTACATTTTTAAAACAATTACATATTTTTCTCTTTCTTAATTTCTGCATAGATACAAGTAGTATTCCAAATAACTCTGAGGTATATTAAGGCATATCTTAATTATGGCAAAAATAAACTGGCACCTAAGAAAACCATTTCTCCACCACATTTTGCATAAATGATGGAAAATTATATCTATTTTCCAATTTCAATATAAAACGCAACTATGCAATCTTAATTGATTTTGCAATTTCTTTGAGCCTGTTTATGCTATAACCACATCTCAAAGAAATAATATATCTAACCATGTGAACAAGGGTATGGTTCCTTCCCAGAGACTCATAGCAATATATAACATTAGTCCTATGCATGATTAAGTAGAAGTAAGTAGATTGACTAAAGTAGGGTTCATTTCTGAATAAAGATGTACTTGTACTGTATAAGACTGAACTAAAGCAACCTTTGAAAAACCCAGAAGAGTCAATAAAGCTGCCATCTATACAAGTCTACCAGAAAATAAATCTCATCTAATTCTACAAGGCTTATTTCTAAGTAGCTACATATAGGAATGCATTAGGAGAGACTTATTTGGAATGTTTAGTACCAAGTACTCTGTAGTCTTGATTGCATTAATAATCACTGAAAAAATATTTCCTTTAGAACGACTTCATACTTCTATTTTTAGTAAATATAGAAAACAGCAGGTTTAGTAGGTATAGAAAACAGCATTAAACCAATACTTTTATCTCAAATTTATGACCTATATATGAAATTCATTCTAGGTTTCTATGCAGAAGTCGTTGGTAAACCTGATATAGACTGAGCTATAAGATATACTGCATATGAAGAATTCCCATAGCTGTTACCTGACATATTAGCTTCCTCAAGAGTCTCATGTTTTTCCTGTAAACAGTTCCAGCATCTTTGGTATAAAATCCCTGTGATCTTCTAGTTAGTAGACAGCAAATATTGTCGATATCAAACGCAACAGAAGAAATGGTTTTTGCTGGGGCAGATGAAGACGAACCAGAAAACATTTTGATAAGAATTCCAATTTCTGGTTTGGATAGTTTATTTGGAAAACAGTAACCATCTAAATAGAAGAGAATACAGGTTATCTTTCAGTTTCCTCCCAATGGAAATCATTATTTTCAGAATACTTTGCCAAGACATACATTCTTGTATAATTTAGAACTGCAGCTTAAAGCTCAGTTTTATGTTTATTTAGAAAAAAGTCCCAGGTAAATTTTAATGGGTCTTTCTGAGTAGCTTTGCAGTGGTGGGATTTAATTTTTTTTACTACCGGTTCTGTGGGTGTGGCTTGATGGGCATGGCAGGGGAAGGATACTGTAAAATCCCATTCCCTCCCCACCCAGCTGACCTGCTTTCCAGCTCCTTCTCCTATGCAGGGCTGCAAAAGAAGACCCAGCTGATCAGCTGGGACTCAGGCAGAGAATAGGGGCCAGTCAGAGGTGGTGTTTGCTGGCTCTTTGGACTACTCAAAATTTCTGCTACTGATTCTCCAGAACATGTCATATCAGGCTGAATACCACCTCTGGTTTTGCATTATAGGTAGTCCTCAACTTCATTTAGTGACTGTTCAAAGTTACGTTGAAAAAAAAATGACTTAAGACTGTTACAGCATCCCCATGGTCACATGATCAAAATTCACATGCTTGGCAGCTAATTCATATTTATGACAATTCCAATGTCCTGGGGTCATGTTTTTGCGACCTTCTGACAAGCAGTCGGTGGGGGAGCCAAATTCACTTAACAACTGCAATGATTCACTTAACTACTACGACAAGAAAAATTGTAAAATGGGGCAAAATTTGTTTAAATGTCTCATTTAGCAACAGAAGATTTGGGCTCAATTGTCCTCAACAAGTAGCTTCCCTTAATACGGGGCCCACCAAAGTTTTGGCCTCAACATGAACATCTCAACATGAGCATCTCGTTGAAAAATATGAGAATTGAAAGGCTGGGAAAGAGAGAAATTGAAGCCCAATTTATATTTGGAAAGCAACAGATAAGAAAAGGCCAACTATTCCTGTTTCCCACAAGACTTCACTTCAAGAAGCAACACACAAATGATATTACGGTTAGTAAACCTCTTAAGGTCCATTTATAATTCTCAAGCACCCGTGAATTCCAAGCTAGAAACTCTTCTCTCATCTTAACTTTGTCTTTAAGTCACTCACTGTTAACTGCTGAGCAAACAAATCCTAAATAGGGAATACATTGGGGGGACAGGGAGGGCGACTTCCTTTTACCTTCGGCGGCTGCGTTATTGACCCTGCATTGCTTGCTGCCTATGTGTAAAACGGAATCCGTGTTGCCAGAAGGCTTTACTCAGAGGCACGTTTTTCTGAATTATCTGCCATGCAGAGTAAATGAAAAGTGGCTTTCTTAAAAGGGGGGGAGAAAAAGTCTAAAATCCCTTTTAGCAGAACAATATATACAAAGCAACACACACACACACACACACACACACCCCACTCCACCTAACCTTCGATACCAATACTAACTCCTCCAAAACAGCCGCAATTAAAAGGCCAGAAGGGCTCAAACCCCCTCCCCCCTCCCCACAGACACACACACGCCCCGCTCCCACGTCTTTTCTCCGCCGCTCTGTATAGTCGGCCCGGAACAATGATTCCCCATCTCACCTTCTCAGCGAGGGCAGCCTCGGTGTCTTGCGTGCCTACAACCCCCAAAATGCACCGCTTCCTTCTTACGTAAACTCAGGTGGGGCCCACCCCCGTCGTGCGTCACGAAGCATGACCAGGGTGCTGTGCTTGTCGAGCGGCGAGGGGGGAGGGGAGGGGGGTGGGTGTAGAAAACCTGACGAAGTTGGATGTTGTGGTGCTTTGTAATAGTCAAGCAGGAGGAGCCTTTTAAGGCATCATGCACGTGCCGCGCTTTCATTTGCTGTGCATTTTCTTTTCTTTCCTTTCCTTTCTTTCTTTTCTTTTCTTTTTTTTTTTTTTTAGCCATGCCCGGAATTCGTTCGCTATTATTAAAGATAGTGACGGGGTTAGAGGACACGCCCGAATAAGAGTTGTCCGAAAACGGGCTCTGGTTTTGCAAGGGCAAATGATCCCTTTTGAAAAGTATGCTCCCCTCCCCACCTTCCAAATCGCTTCCCCCCCCCCCCCCCCCCCGAAAGAATTCGATCGCTTGAAATGAAATTGCAGAAAGAAAGTGGCACTGGGAAAAGATCCGAAACAGTGTCTACAATTATGCCTTTCTCCCGTAATTGCTTGTTGATACCCCTGGAGCACAGTTAAGATTGGCTGAGACGCTTCTTTAAGAGTAAGGCTTGAATCCATTGGGTTTTCGTCTGGGTAGTAATGCAAAAGAATCTGGTTATTTCAGGTTCTTGGGGAAAGCAGCATTTATTCATTCCGAAAAGATTCAACGAATGGAGCTGAAATAATTTCTCTTGCTTTGAGGCGAGGAATTGCTGGCGGGCTGCAGGATCACCAAGCTGCAAATTAGAAAACCAGGTTTTAGCATGTTTTGTTAGGTCCGTATTCTTTTTTGTAATCCAATGCATGGTAGTGGAAAAAGTGCATTTGATAAGCTGGTTAAATTTACCACGAATAAATTATAGGGTATGTGTTGGAAGATCCGAAAGACCAGTTTAGGGACTGATCGCCATGGAGAAAATCTTATCTGTGTGATGGCTAAGAATCAACATTGATTTGATGACAGACGCAACATTTTTTTTTAAAAAAAAACAGAACTATGTGAATATATAATCATTACTGGTGTAGTGTAATTCAGGAATGGGCCACAAGAGTATCTGTAGACACTTTCTTTGATGCCTACAAACTTGTCCCTACTGATTTAAAAAAATGTTGATGAAATCATACCACAAAGCAAAAACATGTCCCTGTTGCCTATATTTTCATGAATATTTCTGGAATGATAACAGCACATAACCACCATTTTAAAAATTTTAACTACCCTCTTAGAAAAAGATAAACTCTGTTGTAGAGAGTATCCTGAGAGAAAATAGGAGCAAGGCCACTGTGAGGTGGAAGCAGATAAAGCCACCAAAAGATTCGTTGATCCAAGGAAAACAAGGTTTTATTCACGTGTCTGCAGAGACGGGTCCCCTCAGGCATAGAAGGAACCCAGAGCAAAATTCAGGCAGCATTTTTACACCCTAACAGTCCGCCCCCTTGTACAAAGGCTTGGCTCACATTCTTTCTGTTTTCAAATTGACACATATATTTTGAAGGTTCATACTAGCTCCCTATCTAGCAAAAGCAGTGAGTTACACGGTTTCTGACATGGCAACACTTTATTACAGTTCCCCATTGTTCTAGCCTTATTTTGTTTTTTCTCTTGTGCACAAACTGGAACACTTTCTTATTTAGCAGAGCTACTGAGTTTGAGACACACTTCCTTATTCAATTCAATGGGCCATCCAACATGACTTCGGTTCTGCTCACAAATCCCCCCTTTTTCTTTTTCCACTCTTGTCTCAAACTCAAAGAGCAGATCCTCTGCTTCTTTCAGAGTGATTTCTCTCTGATACATCATTAGAGGTTCTGCTTCCTGCTTCTTCTCAAATCTTGAACCCAAGGATTTCCCGATCTTTCCACACGTTGTTATTGCACCAGGGAGACACTGAACACAACAACACGACAATACGCAGCATATAATAATCAATATAATTCCCATTATGGTAGATCTAAACCAAGTGGAACTGGGAAGCCAAGACCATAGTGCTCCCCACAGGTCTGGCAATGAGGAGTCACCTGTTTGTGATAATGGATTAGAGCGAATACGTTCTTCCATTACTTTTACTGTCTTTGTAATATTAGGTTGGAAATCATGGAGGTATACACAGCAATGTGAATGAATCAGAGCACACACACAGCCCTTTTGTAGCTAATACAATGTCTAAAGGATACCTATTTTGTGGAGCAACCTGTCTTACTTCAGAAAGCTCGGTGTTAATCATTTTAATATTCTTTATTGTATCATTGAACATTGTTACCGTGAAGTTATTTAGAATATGTATATCTCGGTAGTTCATGGCTATTCCCAATGGTGTTATTATACCACGGGAGATTTGGGTCCAGAGTCTCCGGGTAAGGCCAGATTCTGAGTCTCTTTTATTACGTATCCGGCCTTGGGGAAGGCCATCAAGTTTATATATCACCGGTATCGCATACCCGAGTGTACATGTGCCATTCCAGTAAGGTGGCATCTCCCTGTATGCATATTTCCCACACAATACCCACCTAAAGTTTTCCATAGTATAGGTCTATTGTGATGTTCGGGTCCAATTGATCATTTCTTCAAAATGCATACACATCTGATACTGATCTTGATTAAAATAATCTAATTTATGATAACTCTTGGTATAGCTATGGTTACTACAGGATGATGGCATATCAAAAGTCTTATTACATTTTTCCCAATCTCCTAAATGGAGCCCTCTAGTTTCATTTCTCCTAAAACACACATACGCCGTTTCCCTTAAATGAACAAAAATCCTTCCTGTTATATTTCGTTCTACACCATATTTTTCTGTCCCGTGCCCCTGTGGTCTTAGTCTGTTCTGATCAAGTGGAATTGCGTGTAGGATTAATACTTCACCTGTTCTTCCTGGCAGGTGCATGCATAACCAGCAATTGGTGATGTTCAAGGAATGTGAGACCTTCTTGAAATCCTTTATGAACACATTGTCATCCCAAAACTCCATTCCCAAGTCACCTGCAGGTCCAACATATTGTGAACCTCTTTGATGTATTAATGTAAATATCGTTGCAACAAATAGTCCTCTCCAGAGTTCAGCCGACATTTCCATGGTGGTTTATGCTGGTTATTTCTTCAAGGTTACCTTTAACGGCTGACCGTCCACTGGGATTGCCTTCCAAGGTTTCTCAGGTTCTGGTGCTTTCTTGACTCTGCTGTAATGTGTCCAGCCTCCTTCCCGAGTACGGACTGCAGATTCAGTCATCAATAGCACCTGGTACGGACCTTCTCAGCGAGGTTGCAGTTTTTCACTTCTCCAAGTCCTTATCAGGACCCAGTCTCCAGCCTCGTGTGGGTGTTGGCTACCAGCCAAAGGTGGTTGTTGCACCAACAGTCCCTTTTTGTGAAGAGAAAGCAAAGACCTAGATAGTGCCAGCAAATATTTCTGAAGGAACAAGTCCCTGAACTCTGGTATGGGATTGCCTAGTTTGGCCAAATAGGGTCTCCCCATCAGCATTTCAAAAAGGAGAAACCCCTGTGTCTTTCCTTGGACAAGTTCTGATCCTTAGCAGAGCTAAGGGAAGATTCTTTGTCCATGGCAAGCCATTTTCAAGTTGTAGTTTGGTCAAGTGTTTCTTCAATTCCGCGTTTGCTTTTTCAATTTTTCCACTGGATTCAGGATGCCATGGCGTGTGTAATTCCCATTTCACCCCCATCACCTCCATTACCCTTTGCAGAACCTTTTGGGTGAAATGAGTTCCTCTGTCTGAATCTATTGCTTCCATCATTCCATATCGTGGGATAATCTGTTCTAGTAAGATCTTGGTTACTGTGGGAGCTGTGGCTCTTCTAGTGGGATAAGCCTCTACCCATCCCGTTAGTTGATCTTTGATCACAAGCAGGAATTTCCAACCCCCCTTTTCTGGCAACTCAGTGAAATCAATTTGCGCTCTCTGAAAAGGCCAACCCACTAAGGGTCGCCCTCCCATCTCTTTCTTGCGTGCCGCTTTCTTATTTACTTTCAAACAAATCAAACATTTCCAGCAGATGCTCTGAGCTACCGTCCACATCCTCAGACTCCAATAGTGAGATTTAATGGACATGACCAAGGCCTCCGTTCCCCAATGTCCTCCTTCATGAACTTTCTCCAATATTCTCCTCATGACAATGGGTGACACCACCTTGACTCCCTCTGACGTCTTCCATCCCTCTGGGGTTTTGACACATCCCTCTTTCTCCAACTCCAACTTTTCCTTTTTCTCTGGCTCCCATTCCTCCCTCTCGTCCTCCTTTTCCAGTATTGGTATAGATACCATTACCAACTCTATCTCCCCTGCAGCTTCCTTCGCCCATTTGTCCGCCCATCGGTTTCCCACAACCTCCGGTGTGTTCCCCTTCTGATGTGCGCTCACATGGACAATTGATACTCGGCTGGAGAGTTGCAATGCCTCTAAGGCTTCTTCTACTAACTGCATTTGCTCTATTTGCTTCCCATCCGCCTTGATATACCCTCTTTCTTTCCAGATTTTCCCAAACGTGTGCACCACCCCTCATGCATACTTGGAATCAGTCCAAATTGTTACTTCCATCCCCTCAGCCAATTCCAAGGCTCTGGTCAGGGCAAACAATTCACATTTCTGGGCTGACCAAGCAGCTGGGAGTGACCCTTTCTCTATTACCTCACCTTTCCCGGTTACTATTGCAAACCCAGATTTTCGCTTTCCATTTTCCACCCTGCTAGATCCATCTAGAAACCACCTCTCTCCCTTCTCCAATGGAGTCTCTTCCAAGTCCTCTCTAACCTTTGTCATGAGATCCACTTACAATAGATAATCATGGTCTTCCGGTTCCCACGCCTGCCTTCTCCCCTCCAAGAATTCTGCTGGATTCAGATTCTTGTCTGTCCCTATTACCACATCAGGACTGGTTCTCAAAATGGTTTCATACTTCAATATCCTCCCTTCGGTCATCCAAGTGGTAGCCAGCTGGCTCAACACTGAGTTGACCTGATAAGGCGAATGCACCACCAAAGCTCCCCCAAAGGTTAACTTTTTGATCTTCACCACCAACATCGCTGTTGCTGCCACAGCCCGAACACAAACTGGCCATCCTTTCACAACCGGCTCCAAACCCTTGCTTAGGAAGGCTACCGGCTGGTACTGCCCCCCCCCTCTTTTGGGCAAGGACTCCAACTGCTGTTCCCTGAGCCACCGCCACATACAAATGAAACGGTAATTTCAGGTTTGGCAAGGCTAAGACCGGAGCGGTTGACAAAGCCTTCTTCAGTTCTTCCCACCTTTCACTATCTCCCTCCTCCCATTCTATGTGCTCTCCCTTTTCAGGCAGCTTTCTATGCAAAAATTGTGCCAACACTGTGAATTGGTCTACCCAGATTCTACAATACCCCAATAATCCCAACGCTTTCCACACCTCTGTCTTGTTCCTGGAAGGAGCCAAGCTCATGATCCCCTTCACCCTTTCAGGGTCCAAAGACCTCACCTCCTGCTAAATGTAATGTCCCAAATATTTCACCTTTTTTCCAACAAACTGAAGCTTCTCTTTTGAGACTTTCAGCCCCTGCTCCTTCAGCCAATTCAACAGACTCACAGAAGCCGCTCTCACTTCCTTCTCTTTCTCCCCAATTAACAAGTCATCCACATACTGAATTAGGGTGATTCCTTTCTCTCTCTCAAACGACACCAATTTTTCTTCCAACGCCTGTCCAAACAACAAAGGGGTCTCGGTATATCCCTGAGGAAGTACTGTCCACTTCAACTGCTGTTTCCTTCCTCTCTCAGGATCATTCCATTCAAAGGCAAACAAGTCTCTACACCTCTCCTCCAAAGGGCACGCCCAAAAGGCATCCTTCAGATCTATCACAGTAAACCATTTGTCTTTGGGGGGGATCCACCCCAAGATGGTATAGGGATCAGGAACCACTGGGAATCTAGGAACCACTATCTCATTGATCCTCCTCAAATCATTAACCAATCTATACTTCCCATACTTTTTTATTACTGCTAAAACCGGTGAATTGAACGGTGACATAGTAGGCTCCAACAGTCCCTGTTTCAATAATCTGTCAATCACTGGTTTCAACCCTTCCCTACCTCTCTTACTCAGAGAATATTGTGGAGTCCACAGTTTAGTTATTCCTGGTTGTATCTTGATCTGAATGGGCTGTGTTGCCATCCTACTAACCTCTTCACCTCCTGCCCACACATCTGATGATATCTTCTCCTCATCTTCCGTTGTTAGCATACACATGCGAACTTCCTTCCTTCTATCCCACAATTCTATTCCAAAAACATCCAACAAGTCTCTTCATAGCAAGTTCACCCCTGAATCCGGAATATACAATATTTCGGTTTCAGTAACCACATCATTCAATTCCAATCTCACCTCTTCCAAAATCTTGACCTCTTGGGATTTCCCACTCACCCCAACCACCTTTAAAGTTTGCTTTGACCTGCATGCTCCCTTTGCCGGATCGCATACAGATGTCTGGCTTGCGCCGGTGTCGATCAGGAACAGTCGTTCCTGATGGTCAGGACCCACTAACACATTTACCAATGGCTCCCCGTGGGTCCCTCTTGGGGAGCCGGAACTTCCCTAATCGTATAGGGCATAGCTTCGTTCCTCTGGGGTTTTGGGACATTCGTGCGCAAAATGTCACTCTTTCCCGCATCTGAAGCAAGTTCTACTCTGGGACGGCCGTTGGAATCGACCGCCTCGATTGCCCCCTGGACCTCCTTGCCTAACCGGGGGTCTCCACTCCCTGCTGGGAGATCTTTCATCTCTCCACCTTGGCCTCGGATCTGACATCTGGGTCTCCCTGTTTTTCCAAACTTCATTCTTGGCTCCATTTGCACAGCAGCTACCATCCTCTGAGACTTCTGTTTGGTTTTAACTGAGTCTCGGTTCACAAAAACTTGTTGGGCTGCTCTCATCAAATCTGTCATGCTCAAATCAGTCCATCCCTCTGTCTTCTGGATCTTTTTCTGGATATCTGGCCATGCTTTGGTGATGAATTGCGTCTTCAGGAGAGTCTCAAAGGCAGGGGTTTCTGGCTCCACTCCGGAGTACTTGGTTAACCCTTCATGGAGCCGAGCACAGACATCCCCTGGGGACTCATCCTTTCCTTGTGTTATTTCAAATGTTTTGGTCAAGTTTTTCCCTTGAAGGATGGCCAATTTAATTCCTTCAATGATCATGCGTTTCATATCTCTCATGTGCTCCCTATGAGCCTTATTATTGATGTTCCAATTTGGATCGGCTATGCGGAATTTTGTGTCTGCAGCCACTGCTCCCTGTTGCCCTGTATGTCTCCTATCCCAGGCAGCTATTGCTGCCCTCCTAATGAGGTTCCTCTCTTCGGGGGTGAAAAGGTGTCCAAGAATATACATCAGTTCTTGGTATATGTATTCATTGGGCCCCAGAAACAATTCCAACTGTTCCGCCACTTCATGAGCATTCTCATGGAGTTTCGGAAGGGTCTTTTTCAGATCCCGTAACTCAGCAGATTTTATGGGGACAGCCACAAAAACGGTGACTGGATTTCCCTGCGCATTCATGCCATTTGGGACTTCTCTGACTGGGAAAGCCGACACGGGATTGGCCGACCTTCCTCCTAGAGGCAAATTCTCCAGGTCCTTGTTTAATTGAGCCAGTTCCCTTCTGAGCCCTGGATATGCAGGTGGAGGTGGAGCCTGGGCAACTGGAGCCGGCAAGGGTGGTGGTGCCAGGACTGCCGGAGCCGATGCCGGTGGACTCCCCATCCAGTCCTCAGTTTCGCTTTCCTCCACCTTGCTGACAAACTGTCCTACTTCTGTTTCTGGTGGAACTGGACCTTCAAAGAGAGCATGATACCATACCTCCACATAGGGTATTTGCTCCTTCATCCGGTGTTTCACTATATACTCTTTCAACTGAGTTATTCCCTTCGGGATCCCAGTGGTAAGAAAACTCAGGGTCTACTAGGGATACTTCGGCCACCTATATTGGCATAGGTCGATCATTTTCTTTTTCTCTAGACTCCGAGTGTAAGTCCTCAGATGGGGCAACGACCATTGTTGTAGTAGTTGACCCAATGGGGAGTCAGTCCGAATCAGCCTTCTCGGGGTCTTTTCTATCTCAATACCTGTTCCCTCTTGGAACGTCTCACACTTGCTTTGTCCCTTTCCCATTCTCCACGCTGCCCGCCAACAATCTCCCAGAGATTCCCAACTCAGGGATTTACACTGTCCTCCAGCAGTCGCTGGATTCCCAGAGTTTAAGGACAGTATATCCCTTCTTCTATCCCGAAAGGCAACAAACTCACCTGATACACCCCTGGTCTCCTGGAGACAAAAGGAGTGTGGGCGTCCCCACTTCAGGTGATCAACGACACTCCCAGAGCGTCAGGCCGGCTTCTCTCTCTCTTGTTTCCAAGGATCGTCTGCTGAGTGCAGTTACCCCGGGATCCAACTGAGACAAGGGAGGGGCCCCTCTACAATGGGAGGCGGTGGCACCACACTTACCCAGTCCCTTTTCTCCAGTCGAAATTCCATCGGGCCCCACGTTGGGCGCCAAATTGTGAGGTGGAAGCAGATAAAACCACCAAAAGATTTGTTGATCCAAGGAAAACAAGGTTTTATTCACGTGTCTGCAGAGACGAGTTCCCTCAGGCATTGAAGGAACCCAGAGCAAAATTCAGGCAGCATTTTTATACCCTAACTGTCCGCCCCCTCGTACGAGGGCTTGGCTCACATTCTTTCTGTTTTCAAATTGACACATATATTTTGAAGGTTCATACTAGCTCCCTATCTAGCAAAAGCAGTTAGTTACACGGTTTCTGACATCGCAACACTTTATTACAGTTTCCCATTGTTCTAGCCTTATCTTGTTTTTCTTTGTGCACAAACTGGAACACTTTCTTATTTAGCAGAGCTACTGAGTTTGAGACACACTTCCTTCATTCAATTCAATGGGCCATCCAACATGACTTCGGTTCTGCTCACACCACGGTCTTGGTACCTTGTGTTTGGCCCTTTTAGAGTATCTGCAATGGATATGCAGTGCTCCAGATATGTCTACCATGCCATCCCCCCAAATTGCCTCCATTATGTCTTTATTGCATTAAAATGCAGCTTTAGCCCCTCAACCAGCCTGACTGTTAACATGTATTAGTTCTGTTGGCTATGCTGCTGTGTATTTGAGATAACTGCTGCCATGTTTTTGTTTAGTTTAACCACCACAAAAACTGTTAGGGTACAAAATATGAACATTGTATATTTTCTCCAGTCTTTATTTTAGAGTAAATCCTATATTGGTAAATATGTGTGTATCTGATTCAAATATAAGTTTAGAAAAGTTCTTAAGAGTGAGGAACAGTTCCAAATCATGAAGGGTGTATACACAACATGCACACAGACAAACACACAAAGCCTTACTTGTTTCCTGTATCCTCCCCCTTGCCCCTAGTTATTACATTTTAGATCTTATGCTTTCTTATTGGAACCATTAAAATGATTTAATTGAGTGATCAAAATTTCAGAAGAATAATTTGGGGTTCCAACTCTAGCCGGAGCTACACAAGAATAAATAAAAATGAGATCCAAACAACTGTGAAGAAAGAATAAAAACAAAGCAAAACTTTGTTTTCAGGGACAGGCCGCAGAGAAATGGGGTACAGTATCAGATTTTTATAGGGGGAGATTGTCCATGATGAAGTGTCTACATGCTGATTCTAGGGTGATACTTGAGAGGCGTGTGTGTGTGTGTGTTTATTGTGAACATGCAGTTCCTCTGGGAGACCTAATTTAATTAACTCTGTGTTTGCAGATCTTGACCTTTGATATGTGGATTAGGTTTGGGTATCTTATTTGGGAGTTTGAGAAAGTTTGCTAATTTTAATTGATTAACTTAGTTTCAGCATGAGTGTCAATTATCTAGTAAAGAACTGATTCTCAGACCATTGTGGATTCCGCTAATATTTTAAGGGAAGATGGAAACAGCGTTAAGAATAAAATATATTTGGAGATAAAGGTTCTCACAAAAAGAAGGTTTTTTTTTGTTATTGCTTAAATTAATTTATAACTTTTATCCAGTTCAATTCATGGCACTGTACATAGTGATCCTGCTTCTTATTTTCTCCACAAGAACAACCCTGTGAGGTAAATTGTGCTGAGAGTGAGGCAGTAGCCCAAATTCACCCAGCCAGTTTTCATGCCAAATAGAAACATAAAATTCAGAGCCTCCTGGTCTTTAGGCCAACAGCTTTACCAGTATAGCATAGCGATTTAATGTTAGATCTAATTGTAACTCTAATAAATAATTATAATCTATTAAACTTGTATGCCTTCTGACTCTCAGTGAATCTGTTATAATTGTTAATCATAACAATATCAATAAAAGATCAAAATAAAACATAGCAAACAGGATGAATTGAGGGGTCTCCCTCTCCCGTGCCAAAGACCTGGGTGAAGAGTGTGGTCTTCACAGGCTCTTTTAAACAACAACAAAGTGGAACCATCCAGATATCAAGGGAGCCAGAGGAAGGTGCTACAACAGAGAAAGTATACTTCCAGAGCCCTAAGAGATGATCTTGTTTAATTGAAAGAACATGTGACATGTCAACCCTGCAGGATCAAATTGGTCAGGCAGATGTTATAGGAGGCATGTGGTCCCTCAAGTAATCAAGCTAGATAGAACACCTTTGTTAACTTTTTATTATACCATCCAATGTATCTGTTGACATAGGTAGTGGTTTATAATTTCCATCGCCATTAGAAATCCTGTCTGCAAATAATTCATTGAATAGTTTTTCCCTCCCCGGCAATATTTAGCCTTCCTCAGCTTTTATTTATTTTTATATATCTTTCTGTTCTGTATAAGAATAGTAGACTCCTAATAAAGGATTCTGATTGGCTAAAAAACCTGAATTGGGATTGGTTCAACACTGCTTAAAGGCGGCAAAACTAAATACCTGTCATTGGCTACAAGCCGGCAGGCAAAACCCTATAAAAAGGCTGCCGCGGCTTGAGCCAATGTTCCGTTTTTCAACTGCTGTTAACTAATAAAGACTTTGTTGTTGGAACCCGGTCTACCTCGTGTTTTTCCGGACAGAACACTGGTGACGAGGGTGGGGTTGTCCTAAATGCGAGACTGAGCACGCGGCAACCAATAAAACCAGACTGAAGACAATGGCTGGAAATAACACGCCGCCCGCACCCTTCAATCCCAATGAAGAGGATTGGGAATCCTACGTAGACCGCTTCCAAATGTATTTGGAAAGTAACGAGATGGAAGAGATCTCAGACCAGCGTAAGAGAGCTGTTTTCTTGACACATTGCGGGCCCACAATCTTCAAAATGGCCAAGGCATTAGCGAAGCCCCGAGATGTGAAACAAATGACTTGGCCAGAGCTACAAAGAATGCTGAAGGCGCACTACGCACCAGTGGTGTCAAACCTTATTAAGCGGCATGAATTTTACCTAAGAGACCAGAAAGAAGGCGAGACCATCGCTGATTTTGTGGCAGCCCTCCGACAACTAGGAGGAGCATGCGAGTTTCTGAATTTAGATGAAGCAATGCGGGATTGAGTAATATTGGGTTTAAGAGACTTTAATTTACAAAGCAAGCTGCTAAATAAACCCAACATAACCGTAGCCGAAGCCATCGCAGAAGCCACAGCCGTTGAAGCCGCGAAAAAATCGGCGGTCAAAATGAAACAGATGAACGCGAACAACAAAGAAACAAACCTGTCCAGAGGGAAGAAACAATTTCCCACCACCACTCACCACGAAGATTTTGACGAGACGTCAGAATCCGGGGAGGAAGACGAAGTCCACCGCCTATATGCCAACAAAAAAGGGTGCAAAAAAAGAAATTGGTGGGAATGCGCTGGCTGCGGAGGAAACCATCCTTGAGCCGATTGCAGATTCCTCAATGCCATCTGCAGAGCTTGCAAGAAAAGGGGGCATATCAAGAAAGTCTGCAGGAATAAAAAAAATTACAGCCCAAACAGACGCAGCAACTCCCCCGCACAAGCTGAGCCGAAACAAACCGAGAGAAAGTGGCAGCGGAACAAGCGAGCCAGTAAGCGAGAAAAAACACACCAGACTTTCACTGTTGGAAGCGCTCAGATGGAAAGCGGGAAGAAAGTAAAAATAATTGTAAAAATAGAAGGCAGTCCCTGAGAAATGGAGGTAGACTCTGGGTCTTTCCTATCAATGGTGTCATGGGACACCATCATACAACTGGTCCCAAATATCAAATTCAAAGAACTCCAGAGACAAAAATTAACCCTCAAGGACTACCAAGGTAACCGAATTCCTGTAGTAGGTCTAGGACATTTCCGAGTTGCCTACAAACATCATGTCGAAGTACTACCATTGACAATAGTCGACCGAGACCGACCAAGCCTCCTGGTCATCGAATGGTTCGCACCATTGGGCATCGGGATGACCGGAGTAGACCGGGTGGTTGCAACCGACTGGGAAGAAAACCTGATCCAAGAGTTCCAGGACGTTTTCGACGGCTCCCTAGGCAGGTATCGGGGAACCCCAATTTCCTTTAGTTTAGATCCCCAGGTAGCCCCTAGAAGACTAAAGGCCAGATGAGTTCCTTTTGCTCTAAAAGCAAAAATAGAGTAACAACTAAATAAATTAATAGACCAAGGGGTTTTGGAACCTGTTGACCATGTTAAATGGGAAACGCCAATCGTAACACCAATTAAACCAGACGGGTCGGTTCGCATCTGCGGTGACTACAAGGCTACCTTGAACCATGCATTGCAACAAAGCGCATACCCGGTGCCAGTCGTACAACACTTATTACATTTTCTTGGGGGAGGAAAAGTTTTCGCTAAACTAGATCTAGCTCAAGCTTACCAACAGCTTCCAGTAGACCCCTTAATGGCTGAAGCACAAACAATAGTAACCCACAAAGGGGCATTCAAATGCAACAGACTCCAATTTGGAGTGAGTGTAGCCCCAGGCGTTTTCCAGAGCCTCATGGAACGCCTATTGAATGGTATAAAAGGGGTCGTACCATATGTCGACGACGTCCTAATTTCCGCCAAAGATACGACCCAGCTAAAAAAAAGACTAAAAGATGTACTCACTAAATTCAGAGAATCTGGCCTAAAAGTAAAAAAAGAAAAATGCTGCTTAAGGACTGATCGCGTCGAATTCCTGGGCTACTTAATAGACTGAGAGGGTATACACCCTACTGACAAAAAGGTCAAAGCTATTAAAGACGCACCAGAACCAAGGAACAAAACTGAATTGCAGGCATTTTTTGGGACTAATAAATTTTTATAACGTGTTCCTACCCCACAAGTCGACAATAGTGGAACCATTACACCGATTACTGGATAAAAAGACAATTTGGACTTGGGGTTATAGAGAAAAGAAAGCCTTCCAAAAAATAAAAAAACTTATTAACATCAAACACCGTTCTTATCCAGTTTAGTAACACACTTCCATTGACGGTGACCTGCGACGCCTCACCATTTGGAGTCGCTGCCATCCTGAGCCACCAATTGCCAGATGGGAGAGAGGTATCGTCGCCTACTATTCAAAGACTCTGTCTAAAACCGAACGTAACTATAGTCAATTAGACAGAGAAGCCCTGGCAATCGTCGCCGGAGTGAAACACTTCCACGAATATCTATATGGAAGAACATTTTTGATAGTAACGGACCATAAACCGCTACTGGGAATTTTGGTGGGAAACAAGCCAACACCGAACATTTTGTCCCCACGAATGACTAGATGGTCAGAATTCCTAGCAGCCTACTCTTATACTCTGATACATCGCCCCGGGAAGCAAATTTCCCATGCAGATGCGTTGAGCAGAGCACCATTACCGACTATAGAGGAAGACCCGGCACCGACAATGACCACCTTGCAGATAGAGACATGCCCCGATCTACCAATATCTGCAAATGATGTCTCCAGAGCCATCGCAAGGGACCCATTGACTGCCCGCGTACTGAACTGGGTAGGTAAAGGCTGGCTGGAAAATTAAAAACTGAGAACTTTAAACCTTTCCAGACCAGACAAACCGAACTCTCGATTCAAAAAGGTTGTTTGTTGTGGGGTGATCGGGTAGTTATCCCTCCCAAATTACAAACTAGGGTACTGGGTATGCTTCACGAAGGCCACCCTGGAATTTTTAAAATGAAGAGCCTTGCTAGAAGCTATGTCTGGTGGCCGGGTATAGATAGGGACATCGATTACTGGGTAAATTCTTGCAACAAATGCCAAAGAACCAGGCCTTCCCCACCACAAGCACCCATAAAGGACTGGGAAACCCCACGAGGCCCCTGGTCACGAATCCACATTGACTTTGCGGGTCCTACTAAGGGACATACCTTCCTAATTGTCGTAGATGCATACTCAAATTGGCTGGAGGTTAAAATTTTGCCATCTACGACAACTGAAACCGTCATAAAACAACTTGACAAACTCTTCGCAACCCATGGCCTGCCGGACATCCTAGTGTCCGACAACGGGCCACAATTAATGAGTATCCAATTCGAACAATACCTAGCCTCCCTAGGTATAAGACATGCCCGAACCGCGCCGGCCCACCCGGCTGCAAATGGTAGGGCAGAGAGAATGGTCAGGTTTACCAAAGAAGGTTTAGGAAAAATGGACATTGGGGATGTCCAAGATAAAATAAATCACCTACTCACCCTCCAGCATATCACACCCAGTACTATAACAAATAAAAGCCCGGCGGAACTACTAATGGGAAGAAAACTTAGGTCACAATTAGACAGATTGCACCCAAATTATACACCAGAGAAACCCCCCGACTCCTCCACCTGTTTCAGGACATTTGAAATCGGCGACCTATTCTATGCAAAAAATTTCACTGGGGACCCATTATGGCTTCCAGGAACAATCACTCAAATTACAGGCCCCCGGTCCTACCGACTAACCGTAGACGATGGCAGGGAATGGAAGCAGCACATAGACCAGCTTCGGTCCTGAAATGTAGAAAGAAGTACAAACACACAACCACAAATAATAAAAAACTACGAAAATCAAACCAGAGGGGGGGGGAAATATGAGAAAATAATAAAGAACCGTTTAAATTAAACTCAGAGTACAATAACAAACAAAAAGAGCAAAAAAGAGACTTACAGTTAGAAGAAAATTGCGAGAAGAGTCCACTCGAAGGGGCCAGCCAGGCCAGCTCGACCTGCCCGGAGAAAACAGGAGGGAGCGGCAAAACCGCCGGCCTAAGAAACTCAGGTGGCGGTAAAATGGCTGACTCACCCTTCCAGGCAGTTCCATGGAGAAGGACCGGAGAGACAGCAACCCCATCCGAACCGGTCGAAGTCTTCAGCAGAAATGAACCGCGCAAGTCCAGTCGAGTCAAAAGAAGCCCCACCTACCTGCGCGACTACGTCACCACGTAGGACTAAACCAAGAGGGGAGGGGTGTTCTGTATAAGAATAGTAGACTCCTAATACAGGATTCTGATTGGCTAAAAAACCTGAATTGGGATTGGTTCAATAGGAACCAATCCACGAAGCTGCTTAAAGGCGGAAAAACTAAATACCTGTCATTGGCTACAAGCCGGCAGGCAAAACCCTATAAAAAGGCTGCCGCGGCTTGAGCCAATGTTCCGTTTTTCAACTGCTGTTAACTAATAAAGACTTTGTTGTTGGAACCCGGTCTACCTCGCATTTTTCCGGACGGAACACTTTCAAGTCACTTTTTGACTTCTGGTGACTGCTTAGACTTGTCCCTGAAGTTTTCTTAGCAAGATTTCAGAAGTGGTTTGCCATTGCTTTCTTCCTAGGACTGTGAGAGATGCCTGGCTCAAGATCACACAGCTGGTTTATGCCTAAGGCAGAAATAGAAGTCACATTCTCCTGGTTTCTAGCCTGATCTTAACTACTGCATCAAACTGGTTCTCTTTCCTGAGACAAAATCCAATAAAATGCATTGAGTTGCAACTGAAGGAAGAAACAATCTGAAGAAAGTTGGCTGATACCAGGAATAGGAATTTGTAGCCCTCCAAATAATTATAACAATAATCTGCTATTATGAATTGGAACCAACAAAGCAGGGCTATGTAAAGCAAAAGTTTGAACAGTGGAAAAGAATTTATCCAAACTCAAATATCACTGAAAAATGATTTGCAGATCAAAAGATATCCATGACCAAAAATAAAATATTCTGGAAGAGATTCAGGAAAAACTGTGAAAATGAAAGACCACAAGTAGTAGAATAATAGAAAAAATTCGGATAACAATAATTGGAATTATAAAGGAAACAACTGATACGAACTACACAAATGATAACTTAAAAGAAGTCATAACAACAGAATCAGTACAGGCCTACACTGAAACATCTATGAACTGAACTCCCTGAAAGAAGAATTAAAAGAGAAGATTACAGCATATGCAAAATTACCAACAGACAAAGACTACCAGCATTGAAAGTAATGCCCCAAAAGGCCTGACACCTTTAATGAAGGATGTGAATAATGTGCTTTCAGTGATTAAAATAACATCTATCCAACAGACTCGTCACGTTGTCTAGACTAGTACAGGAGAGATTACAAAAGAAATTAGAAAACTAAAAGCAAAAACTTATTCATTCCCAAAGTGGAAGATTAGACATGAGGTCAAGATACATTAAGATCAGATGCAAGTAATTTCAAAAGCATGAAGGAGCAAAAATTGGAAATACTGGCTTAGCATCAGAAAAAATGAAGAATTTTTGGAAATCATAAAGCAACAAATAATAGCGTAACAACAACAGAAGAATGAAATTCAGAAAAGCTCAATTATTTATTTATGTGTTAGATTTATTTTGTACTTTTCCTCCCCCCCCCCCCCACATACACAACAGCAACTCTCTGAAACAGGTTGAACCTGAGAAAGAATGACTGTCCAATTCATTCAGTCAGCTTCTGTGGCTGAAAGTAGACTTCAACTTAGGGCTCCTTGATGTAATAACCAGTGGCAATTGTAGTTCAATGCCCAGAAAGCCACAGAGGCCACATGTTCGGTTATAAAATTTTCTATTGGTTAAAATGGTGAACTTTTCTGTGGTTTTCTGTGTTGTTGAAAAATGCCTACAATGATAAATTTCCTGCATCTGGAGTGATTGTTCCAAGGATCAGATAACATAGCCCTTGTTCCTTCTCCTCATGAATGACACAAAACATTTTTAAAAGAGAGATTCTCATTGAAAGCATTGGTATTTTTTTTGACTTTCTGGAATAATTGACTGGCATGATGTCATCTGTACAATGACAGATCATCTAATTAGGACAGCTGTTTGTTGAAGTGCTACTGTATGGATGCTTCTCATCTCCAGCATTATTAAGTTGCAGGAAGTCTGTTCCAGTACTGCCCCCAAAAATCTGCTCCCATGGTTATGCACGTCGTGTTAGACTATATGTGGGGGGCGGGGGAAGAAGGAAACATTTAAGAAACATTGCTTCTGCGTAAAACCCCATATTAGTGACAGCCACTTTTGCTTGAACTTCTTGGCTCATGTTCAACAGTTTGAGGCCTGTTCTTTCCTGAAACCACTACATTGTCTTCTGTGACCGCATCCTGTGACAGTAGATTACACAGATTATATTAAGTAAGAAAACGGTTTTCTTTCCAATGTATTACACACCATCTCCTGCTCCTAAAAACAGACCACATGCATTTTTCTTCTGAATGTTATGAAAGCATTCCTAACTTTGGATGTAATACTCCATACTGATTAGTCTCTTTAATTCCTGGAGTTATTCAGCAACATCTGGAAAGCCATAAAATGCCCATTCAACTTGTTAGGACAGAACATCATGTCATTCATTTGTTGGTAATCAAACTGGAAGATTCCTAGAACTAACTACAGAAAACCTCCCTCTTTGGTTAACACTTTTTTTGTGGAAGAAAAGAAAGCAAAACTAGATTTTTTTTGTGGCCTGTCATGGTTATTTCAGAGAAAAATAATAAACATTCCAGAATACCCCAGTGCCCTGATCTCAATTACGATGTTCATATTATGTGCACTTCTATTTTTACTTTACATACTTCCCCTTCCTTCTCTTGTACTTAACCTTACAAACTGACTGTGCATCTGATATAATCTAACATGCATGTTCCATACAGATGGTCACCAAGAAACAGTTTTTGAAACCATCCAATTTGACTAGTACTATAGCTATTCATTATGCTGCAATTTTTTTTTTAAATACTGCATTTCTAAAGATGATATGTTTTCAGTGTAAATGGATAATTGTGGGAATATTTTTGTTCCCACGCTGCAAAATTGGGAACAGCTCAGGTGTTTGTTTTAAGAGTCATCAACTGCTGAATGATGTTGTGAGGTATATGTGTATCTACAAACCAACTGTTAGATTTATTTTTATATAAAAGCTTCTTGTATACAGCTTTTAGGTTCCTTGCTAGTCCTTGGTGTCAGCACAACATTCCACATATAGAATTACCTGCTTACATATGAGAAGAACAGTATTTAAGCCATTCTTCTTCAACCTGGTACTTCTGCAAGCTTGTGCTAGTGTAGAGGGAGGAGAGATAATTATTATGTCCAAATAATTCCAGTGCCAGTGAACAAGATTCAGAGCAACACAAATGGTTATGATTATATTATAGTAGTTATTTTATATAGGCCTATTTTCCATTTAATATATTTGTTCAAACTTTAATAGTTTTTCACAAATCATGTTACGCAAAGCCTTCCTCTACATTCTGGTGATATGTGTTATGTGTTTGTACATGGCTAGGTTTGTGATATTAAAAAGGTAGTAACTTCCATGAAAGGGTATGAGTTAGCAGTTTTCTTAAAATTTCTTCTAGATATTTTTGACCACCTACCTAATTATCTCATGTGGGCTTATTTCTGATTTATGGATAACCCTTAACTCAGAGGTCCTCACTCCCAGTATGGACTAGCACCGAGTTGCGGCATGTCAGAAACCAGGCTGTGGAAACAAGCGAAGCCCCATCCAAGGGATGCAGACAGCACATGAAACCACGCCCCCTCTAGTCTGCAAAAAAACCTATCTCCACGGAACTGGTCCCTGGTGCCCAAAAGGTTGGGGGTTGCTGCCCTTAACTTCTCACCATTTGTTTAGTGACTCAGTTTGAAATTACAAAAAATGACTGACTTATGACTGGTCTTCAGACCTGTGACAACTGCAAGATCCCCACAGTCCCATGATCATAATTTGGGCACAGAGTGGGGTGACTGCATCTTTCTAAAATTTGGCAAATTTTCATCCATACCAAACAGTAAGCCACAAAATACAATTTGAAATCAGGTAAACCCAATCTTCCTCTTTCCTTTTCATCATTTAACACCAATATTTAACTCTTGTTTTTTTCCATGTCACACAAATTTAGACATATTCTTTGGTTATGATTTAAATGGTGTATCAATCTGAAACAAAAATATCATTCTAAGCAAGGCATTAATTTTTATCACAGAAATTCTTCCCAGCAAGGACAAACCCCCTTCTTACTGTCTTTTAAAACTTCGTTTCATATCTTAACATAGTTATTTTGAAATAACATACAGTTCATATTTTTATAGTGATACTCAGATATTTCATTTTCTTCTCAATCTTAAAATCCATTAAATTCATCAGTTCCGTTTGATCTTCTATTACCACATTTTTGCTAACTTCTTCATCTTCTATTTATTAATCTTGAAATTTTATAATGTATCAAATTCCTTTAATTTGCTGATTAATATTTCAATTAAAGGATCTTCCAGACCAATACGAAGTCATCTGCAAAAGCCATTGTGTTTCTTTTTTAATCCTTACTCCCATAATCCTCTTATCTTGTCTTCTATCTCCATTCAGTATAGCTCGACCTTACCCATTTTATAAAGTTTTCCAAAATTCATATCTTCCAAAATTTTGAAGAAGAAAGCTCAGTTTAAATTGTCAAGGCTTTTTCTGTTTGTAAAAAATCAATGTGGCTTATTTTTTGTTATATTACTCCAAATATTCCAAAATATGCAACAGATTTCTGATGTTATCCTTTAACATTTAGATTAAAAACCCATGTTGATTCTCATGAATAAATTATTGTAAAATTATTTTCAATCTATCAACTAGAATCATCCACAGTTGCTTGTTAAAAACAAATCTTTCCCTTCTTTAGGTATTCCTGGTGAATTGGTCTCTTTCCAAGTCTCTGGCATCTTTATTATGTTTTGAAAAGTAGTAGAAGCTCATTCCCAAAAAAATTATAATAAAAACTTGATAATTCATTTGGTCCAGGTATCTTGCCTAATTTAATCTTTTTTATAACTTCACAATCTTCCCTTATTGATATATGTTGTCCATTCATAATCTGTCTCATTTCCTCTATAATCCTTGGTGAAATTTGTTCCTTTAAATATTCATCTATTTTCCCAAGAGAGATGTCATTTCCTTTATACAGGTTGGAATAATATTAATGAAACACTTCCTGTAAGGCTGCATTGCCCATGAATACAGTATCTGCCTCTTGTATCTTCAATTTTTTTTTTTTTTCTTTTCATAATTTTCATGTCGCTCCCCTGGTTTATTTGCAAACTCTTTTTTTCTTTTGCATAATTCATTTTGTTGAAAGGACTTTGTTGTAGTCAAAAGTTCCAAGGAAGCTCCACACCCCTTTGCACCACTCAGGTGACCCTGACGACACAGATAAACCTCCAGATGGCCTCAACCACTCTTTAAATAAAGAATGCAAATGACCAGGTGTCTGCAAGAAGTATAAATCTTTCCTTTCCTCACCATCCAGTCAGAGCTGAAGAAGCTTCTTGGATGAGAAGTGAAACATCTTCACAGGAAAAGTCCAGTTGCCTCTTGAAAAAGCATCTCTGAGACAGCCATGACCTGGATGACTGAAAATCTCCATAGACAACATTTCATTTAGTCTCCATCTAAAATGGGCATCAAACTCATGGCCCATGGGCTGGATGCATCACATGCTGACCCTGCCCCCCCTCCGAGTTTAACAAAGGGGGAAAAAGTTCGGATCATCACGTGACGATGCCGTGACAATGCGAGTTTGACACCCCTGATCTAAAAGAACTAAACATTTCTTTTATAAACCAAATTCACGGGATTATATTCTGAAAAAGTCTTTAGTAATATGTCTCCTTTAAAAACTTAGTCGCTAATTTTCTTGAAATCTGAATCACATCTATTCTTGAAAAAGATCTGCCTTTCAGAAAAGTAGGTGTATTCTCTTAAATTGCCATTTTTCTATCTTCATAGGTCAACAGTCTTATATTGTCCATCAGTATAAATTACTTTTAGTAATTTGCCCTGATTTATTTTTTTTTAATTTACATCCCCCCTTTACAATACATATTCGAGCTCCTGTTTTCACCACCACAATCCTGTGTAGAAGGTCGGACTGAGAGACAGTAACTGGCTGAAAGTCATCCAATTGGCTCTCATACCTAAGATGGGACACCGTCTCCTGGTTTCTAGCCTGGTGCTTTAACCCTTAGCTAACTTCAAACTGGCTAGATTTTTCTCACAACTTCTCTCCAGGGAGATGTAGGGAGACCATTCCATTCCAATGTCCCATTAAACACTAAATTTCATGCTGAAACTTTTCTAACTCCAGGGAAAGCTGTAGCTTGGGTTGTGGTGGGACTGGGTGTCTTACTGTTCTGTTTTGAATTTCAATGAAACCACAATGGAAAATCTGAGAGAATTACAATGTAAATGATGGTTGAATTTTATGCAAATTAAGGATTCCACAGATACCCACATGCTGAGCTTTCATTTTACCAACCCATTCCAAAATGTTTAGATACCTTTTCCAATTAGTTGTCTTTTTTCTTACTTTCCCTTTGACACATTTGCTTGACCTGCTGGAGCTATCAAACAACTCTGGAAGACGTATAACCTTTTGAAAGGGATAAATATATTATGCAGAAGTTTGATATCTTGTCTCTGGAGTAGAATTTATTTGATGGTCAGTATTTGATTATTGTTTCATTTTAAGTCAGTGTTTAAAATAATATGTGGGGATTTTTGCTTGTTTTATTAGGAACATTCAAACTAACACAATCTGATATGGATGCGCTTGTGTATATCAAAGTCTGTTTGCCTTAAGCAAACATCTTGTTACTCGTCAGGCAATTTCTCATTACATTACTGGCCACTGCAATGGAGAAATTTGCTGTTTAAGAACTGCAGATGCATTCTTGTACTTTCACAACTTTGCTTAGCTTACTTGTACTAGTCTAAAACAGGTAATCCTCAACTTACAACCATTTGTTAATGACTGTAAAGTTGATACAGCACCAGAAACATTCACACTGTCATAGTATCCCTATGGTCACATAATAAAATATTTGGGTGCTTGGCAATCGTTGTGCATTTATTACAACTGTAGCATCTTGGGGGCCATGTGATTTCCCTATATGACCTTCCCAGCCAGCTTTTGTCAAGCAAAGTCAATGGGGAAGCTGGATTTACTTAACAGCTGTGTGATTCACTTAATAACTGCAGTGATTTACTTAACTTTGACAAAAAAAGGTCATGGAATTAAGCTCAACGCATTTAACAACCAATTTACTCAGTCAAAATTCTGATTTCCAACTGTGATTGTAAGTCAAGGACTACCTATCATAAGAGCTCTTCAGGCAAACCAAAGTAATTTTTTAAAAACAAAACTCAGCCTTCGATTTTATTTGACCCTGATTTCAATTTGAGTGAAGAGGTTTGGCTTTTTAGTGTAATTTGTGTGGAATCCAGCCCGACACCCACAGCTTCCTCTTTGTGTATTATCCTAAAGTATTTTAAGGAACAAAAGTAACTTAAGGTTGAATCATGATCTGAACATTGGACTACTGAATCCAGTGCTAACCACTGCCACAGCATGAAATATTACATTTAGAACAACACAGAGATTAAAAAAACCCACAGAACAAACAAGAGCAAATGATTAAATACCAAAATCTCTCCCTGAGCACTTAAAGTAGAATTGTCATATTAGACTCTTGCCAAAAGCTTTTTCACAGATTGATATATTTTTTTAGCTCCAAACATCTGGAGGAATGAACAAATTCTTCTGTAAAATTCCAGATGTGTAGTATTTTATAGTCATAGTTTAGAGATTAGCTGACTCAATTTTTTTTCTTGTGGCCACTCATGGACTGTTGGGAAAGTGCATGTGGGAACATCACAGGCTGTTAAATAATTCACTGAGAAAATACATAGTTTAAAAGATCAAAAATTAGCAGGAGAAAGAAACTCTATATTGTTGTAACACTTTTTTCTGCAAAATAGCATATAAGGAAGATAAACTTTGTATGCTGCTACCACAATCCATCTGTTTTTAACATGCACAACAAAAATATTTGAACTTCAGTTGGAGGGATCCATCCCCTTTTCTAGTTCTTTAGGTAGAAAGGAGAAATTGCTTTTTAAAGATATTACTGGTTAGAATACTTAGTTTATGAAGCTGTCTTTACCATCCACCCAAGGTGCCGATAATTTAAAATATATTTCCTCAATTATTAGAATGCAAACAATTTCTTGGTTTTCAGTACAAGAGTACTTTTAAACCTATATTTGGTCATAAAAATCAGCCTGTTCTATTAGCAATGACTTACCTGGCTATCCTACAATTAAGACATGTAGAAATGAGTGTTGCAGGTAGCAATTTTGATTTTTGTAAAGAGGATAATTACTGCTTCATTAAAGTGGATTTACTTCAAAAGGGGAAGATATATGTTTGGAATCTTAAGAAAATTTGAAATATGGTGATCAGGTTGCACTGTTAACTGATTTACTATATTCATTCATTCAGGTCATTCATAGCATATCTTTTAAAAATTTAATAAAACAAATGAAAAACCACAGACATCTAACATGTTGATATTGTCAGGAAACAGTAAACAGACTCCTTGTATTAAATAAGTGAAATACATATATTTCAAAATTGAATTCTTGTCTAGTGTTATTTTTGTTTTGGATCTAATTTTATTTTTTGCTAAAATACTGTTTAAAAGTTTCTCTGCTTCATATCTGAGGAATTATAAAGTATTGTATTGTATTCCAGGGGTTCCATACAACAAACGTTCAATATTTCTTCAGTTCTCAGATTTTGTTAGATAAAGTTTTGGATCAAAATATATAAAGTTGAAGTGGTCTGCTATAACATTTTCCATTTGACTTAATGGAAACCTTTACATATCAATGTAATCATAAGAGCTGGATAATGAAGTCATGCCCAGTCACGGCCATGGATACTTTCCAACTTCAAGCAGCAAATAGCCCATCTGTGGTTTATTTGTTTTCTTGTTTAGCAAATGCAGGATGAAGGAGAAACTAACCACAAACTATACTCTTGGCTTGCATTAAGTGTGTTTATGGCTTCATTCTGTGATTAGCTTCAACTACAAGTATACTTCTATAAACAAACCACAGAGGGTGGTTTGCTAGCCATGCTATTTGGGTGAAGAAACCAAGGGGAATAATGTAATACTTTCCCACTAATCACATTGTATGTTTAAGCCTAAATTTTAACCATGTTGATTGATATAGCCATGGTGGCCTGATTTGTAAATATTGCTAAGTCATAAACAATGGCTTAATATGCATATGAAGCTAAACCAAAACAAAAGAAATCGCATTCCAGATTAAGGATGATCTGTGACTTTCATGTAGATATGAGTATCTGTGAACCAGCAATACATACAACGTGAAGGCAAAACCCAGTAAAACCAGGCCACATTTTTATATGCATTTCTGTTCTTCACAGCTCTGAAGTGGGGCAGCTTACTTGGTGGCTCTAATATGATTTCTACTCAATTCAACATGGTGAGCAGGACGAGAGAACCTGAGAGGCAAGGCAGTTATTTTATTCTTTGCCAATTTATTTATAATCATCAGCAATCCAACTATTTGTCAATGTAACACATAATCTTTTTCGAAACATTTGGTATCTCAGGCTCATGTTTCTTAGTTGTTGTATATACAGTAACTGCAGTTGCTTTTATTCTAGAAAACAGCACGAGCTTGACTGTATTCAAAATGGAGTAGAGGAAGATCTTGCAGCTTTGGCTTGGCTTACGCTTATATGTGGTTCCTGATGGATCGTTTCTGAAAGAATGAAACATTTCATCATCCTGCACTGTCAGAGGCTATGGTGGAAACTGCAGTTTGTTTGTGGCCACCACACTTTATTTTTTGGAGAGTATGATTTCCTCCCTTGGTTTCACTGACAGTAGCAACAAAAAGATGCCTGAACCCAAGTAGTGATGTCATTGGCAGTAGCCTTTCCTTTGCAACTCCTCACACACAGTGTAGAACCTTTGAGTCCCCTCTTACCCTTGAAAAAGGTACAAATCCATATTTTTATGAAAGCAGTTGAATGCTAGACTTTCTGTTCCATTTCAGAAGTTGTCTTCATGTGACCCATTACAATTCCATCACAATGTTTATTCCACCAACTGACAGAAGTTCGATTCTGACCTGCTAAAGATTGACTCAGCCTTCTATCCTTCTGAGAGATAGCTTCTGTTCCTCTTACCCCAAGAAATATGTTTTTGATTTTAAATAATCAGTATTGTCTTGAAACAGGCTTCCATATAGCATTCAATTGCTTTCCTATGAGAAGACTCTACTCCGAGAGGTTTGAATAAGTTTTGTAAAATTGATGTCAATACAAAGGCCTCTGGATTTCAGTGTAACTGTTTTGTTTTATGGAGAGGTTTCAATATCACAGTTAATACATCTTACCTTTAATTTCTTAGAATATTGTACAGTAAAGTAACTAGCCATTAAATTGTTATTCTCCATGAATTGCTAAGCTGAAATTGCAGGAGAATATCTTCTATTGCTCAACATTTTTCACTTTGTTTTGACATAATACTCTGAAATGGTTGTGACTCCAGTAATCCTTTACTCCGGTCTAGCTGACATTTGAACACCATTATTTGACTGGAGAGACTTTAATCTTCATCCCACTCAAATCCATCTATTGTGCTCACTAATTAAAAGCTCCATGTGGTTCATCTTTGGCAGATTGTGTTTAGGAGTCTTCTAAGAGATATGAGTAACAAATGAACAAATATGATTCCAGCAAATCACTTATATTTTCCTCTTATTATTGTAATCCACATGGCTATTAAACGTTTCTCTCTCTTTAGATGATAGATAGATGTGTGTGTGAGAGAGGGGGGGGAGAGGAAGGGAGGGAGAGAGAGATATATGATTGATATTACATGATAAATTACATATTACATGATATTACATGATATATGACATATGTGAAAGACATTCTTTTAGTTCACTAAGAGACCAGATTTTATAGTTACAGATCTGTGGAGGAGTGTTGATCATGTTAAACAGCTGAAGTATAATATGCCAATGTATCATTCCAGCATAATGCATCATGATCATGTAGGTAGACGGATTTATGAGTTCACAGGCATGTATGTATATGTCTCTTTCATATTCAAAATGAAAAAAGTGCATAATGAAATCAGCCCTATGCTTTCCATCACTGTGCATTAAAGAATGGTCCTCCTCCCCCAAGAAAACAATAGAAAGATAATACACTGCAGAGCCATTCGGATATTCAAACACTACTATAGACTGTTAGAAGAGGGTACTGGTAGGTACATCAGCCTAGAATCTCCTGGAACATTCAACAAAGCATAAGAATGGATCATAAGAATAGTAGGAGTTGCAGAGTACAACAAGGCCTATTTTAAAAAGCAAAAGAGGATAATGGAATCTAGAATATAAACAGCTGATTACATATGGTGCTTATTAGTAAAAAAAAGGATTTCAGAAGTTTTCAAAATAATAATTAAAGAATTTGTTTTTCCTTTCTTCCTGCCTGCCTGCCTACCTGCCTGCCTGCCTGCCTGCCTGCAAGGAGCATATGCAGTGGTCACGGGAAGAAGAAAGGCAGATCTAGGAAAAAGATAATAGAAAATTCAGGACTAACAATTCCCCGAAGTCCAAGGTAAATTTTCCTGAGAAAAAATAAAGTTGCAGTTCACCAATTCTTTCACTTCTACTCCTGACATCACAAACTTATCTCTGATGGGTCTGTACATGGGATCTGATTGAAAGAGGCAGTACCACAAAGATACTCAACTTGTTTCCCCACATTTAGTCATTTAAAAGACAATAAGAAGTAATTTCCGCCCAGCTTTATCAGAACAGGCAAACAAACTGCATGTCTGGCTCCAAGCCCCTTTTAATTCTTCAGCACCCTATTTTGGATGGTTCACAAACAATTATTTTCAGCAATCTTCCACTTGTCTATAAGCTAATATTGGCAAACCAACAATATCACTTCCATAGCCAATCGCTGTCTAAGTCTGCTTTAGCCCTTTTAGCCACCACCATTTCTAATCTTTTGTTGTTCAAGCTTTTCTTTCCCAGAGTCCTTTCTGATGGTGTTTCATTCCACCTCTAATGCCAGTGTGCCATCCGACATTGGTCCAGTCCATCTACAGCTCCTCTTTTTCCCATGAGAGCTTTCCTATGAGAAGCTAAACTAAACATATTCTCAGCCCTTTATCGGCAAAGTGAGTACAGCCTGTTTTATTTGGGTGTCTGCTGCAAAGATGCATGAATATGTGAAGAACCAGCAGGATGCTTTGGCAGAGAGCTGGCTCATCACAATTTTGTTTTACAGGTTTTTTTTATCTGTGTGGAGAGAAAAAAAAAAAGGAGGGGGAAGGGTGGAATTTGTTACATCTCTCTCACACGTATCTTTCCCCAGAATTAATAGATTTGGACTTGATAAATTTTGCATATTAAAATGAACCAGTTCTCTTGTGCTAATACTATATTGTTGAGATCTTTTATGTGGCTCTCATTGGGGGAATCATTTGGAGAACAGAGAAGTAGAATCTAAATAAGGTACAGACATAAATGTCACATGATCCAGTTGTTTTTGATGCTGTATGCTTATGTGAGAGAGAAAGCTGGCTTAGCATTCAATTCTCCACCTGCAGTCTAAAGTAGCAGAGTCCAACAAAGACTTAAAACATTTCTGTATGCACAAATTCTTTCTCAAAATGGTTTTCCCCTCTTTTACCCCAATGTAACTGCTTAGCACTATATGCAAGTGTACGTTTCTCCTACACTCTCACAGTGAATGGATGTGTGTAGATCTTTTCTCAATTAATGTAAATTGACTCTTTGGCTAAATAAAGAGGGGTAGGTGTAATTAAAACCATCTCTCCTATTTCCACATTCTTCCTATAGCCAAAATGCTTTGAGATACTTTGTGGCTTTCCTGTACACAAAAGCCAGGATAATAGTATGGCTGATCAAAGTATTGAACCCAGATGAGATTTGATTTAAAATGTTTCCTCAGTGATGGGCAATTCCAGAGAGCTCACTATTTTAACTTCACTTCTCCAGTGAGTCAACTGGGATTATTTTTAGGTAACACATGTAAAAAAAGCATCTTTCTGCTTTGGAGATCAACTATTTTACAACTCCTATAAAAGTGAAAAGAATTTTCTCTTAGGAATTGGAAGAAATGATCACAGAAAACATGAGGAGTAGCTGCAAGCTGTTACTGTTTTTATCAGAATGTAAAGCGGTGTTGTGCCACAAATTGTGTCCCTTTGGGGCATGCATGTGATGCATAAGGAAAAGGGGTTGGTTGTGCTTGCGCAGCAGAGCTGCTTATGTCACTCTGTCTTTCAACAAAAGAGATGTGTGAATAAATAATGGAATAACAGAATAATGGAAGGGACCTTGAAGGTCTTCTAATCCAACCCCCTGCTCAATCAGGAAACCCTATACCATTACAAAGTGATTGTTCAATCTTTTTAAAAAAACCTTCAATGATGGAGCAAGCACAACTTCTTGATTAATCATTCTAATTATCAGGACATTTCTCCTTGTTTCTAAGTTGCTTCTCTCCTTGATTTGTTTCCACCCATTGCTTCTTGTCCTGCCCTCAGGTGCTTTGGAGAATAGCATGACTCCCTCTTCTTTGTGGCAGCCCCTTAAGTATTGGAACACTACCCCTAGTGCCAATACCTAAGGTCACCCCTAGTCCTTTTTTTCACTAGACTATACATACCCAATTCCTGCAACCATCCTTCATATGTTTTAACCTCCATTCCCTTAATCATCTTTGTTGCTCTTTTCTGCACTCTTCCTTAGAGTCTCAACAGCTTTTTTACCATTCATTCATTCATTCATTGGGGGCCATAGAAGGAGCGTTCACGTCGCGGCCCCTGTCAGGTATCTGTTTACCTGCAAATCCTTCTACCACGCTACACCAACCTACACCAACAGTGTTCTACAGTGGCTGGGAAAAGTGTAGCGACACGAGAGAAGAAGAATTCATTCATTCATTCATTCATTCATTCATTCATTCATTCATTCATTCATTC
>BLBF01000011.1:16747913-16839541 GCA_015471245.1 Laticauda colubrina | reverse complement strand
TTCATTCATTCATTCATTCATTCATTCATTCATTCATTCATTCATTCGGTCCACTCAGTGTCTCAAACAGGAGACCACAATACTTCTTGATCCAAATCTTTTGTCTTCTGCTATTTTTAGGCAGTATATTTTTTTCAAAAATGGTAAGAATAAATTTGTCATTTTGTTTTACAAGCATTGCTTGAATTAATTTTGGATGCTTCATTGGCTTTTTTTTTTTAAAAAGCCTATAGAGTATTAAGAACATAAAAATAGCCTTCTGGATCAGACTAAATCCATCTTAATCCAGCATATTGTTTCTCACAATTAACTACTCTATGTCTTTGGGATACTTGTGAACAAGAAGTGATACTACTATTGTTCCCCTCTTAGCCCAATCCCAAACTATCATTGCATCTTCAAGACTGGTAGCCTCTCACAGTATACTTCTCTTTATGTCAACTTCTGTCTTTAATAAATTCCAGGAACATCCCAAACCTTGTTTTCCCAGAATTCCTGAGCCATTGTCTGATGCATCTAATATGAGAGAAGAACAAGGCATTTAGAAAGTCACCCCTTTTTAGTCCATTTGATGTGTGTAATACAAGCCCTTCTCATAATGTCTAGGTTTGAATATATATATTCTGGAGTTGGCATAATAAAGGAGGTATGCTGATGTGGTCTTGAGAGCATTAAGTGTTTTTTCTGGTGGGACCAGTCTATCAGGACGACCTAGTCTATCCAATTATGGGACGAAGCACACTGCTTTCATTTTTGCCTTTCAGCCACAATCCTGGCTTAAAGGTTAATACATCAACTTAATATGCAAGTAGCCTGGGTTCGAATCTCAGAAGGGTATGGCTAGCTGATGAGAGCTAAATAGCTTGAAATAGATCTATTCTGGTCTCCCTTTATTTTGTTGCCGGAAAACATACATTCAACACTTGAGACTGTTGTTTATGGTCAACTTTTCTGTTCTCATTTCTCACAGTGCCAGATGCTGATAGTGAGACCATGCTGAAGTGCCTATTCATTGAGAAAAACAGAGTATTCTGTGTTATGGAATGTGTGGTTTGCTTGGAGAAGTACAGCATAAAATTCTTAAGAGAATCAAAAGACAGGGAATTATGCCTTCTTTTAAACTTTGGTACCATTGCAATATGCCTGAAGCATAGAGATTTTAATGAACTTGCATAAAATCTTAAAGATAGCAATATTTGAATGAGATTTCAGCGATGTTAATTTTTTCATTTTGCAGAGCCTAAGGGGGGGGGGGAAGGGAATCTGTTGAATATCCTACCCTATGAGCAGTTCTTTTCTTGACTTGAATCATGTTGCTTTTGTTGATTTATTGTGCAAAACCTTGTTTATTTTGCACATAATCTTTCCCTTTCCGATTCTTGAAAACAACCTTTTCCCAACCCTTTTCAAGGTGCAACAGAACATGGTTAGCATTCAACAGGAATATAATTAACAAGGTGAAGGCAGGAGCTTATTGCAAGATATATTGAACTGAAGCCACCATTTTCCCCCTATGGAGACTTGTATGTTTAATTTGGGCATAAGAATATTGCCAGTAACGTTTCCTTTGAAAGCTTAATCTTGTTTTCTAATGTGACAGCACATTTTGATCTATTTATCAGTAGGAATGAGCCAGGCTAAAACTAATGAGCAAATTATTTTAAGTCTGTGGAAAAAACTGTAAATAGCAATAAATAAAAATGGCATTTGTACAACAATTACATTATGGTCAAAAAGAAGTATTGTGCAAGAAGTGAACCAATGGACACTTATTAATAGAAGAACATTTTGTACACTTATTGTGCTCTGCTATTTCTCAGCTATGTTTACAAAGAAGCTGGAGACATGGCCTTTTTTAAAATTGGAAGATATTTATGTTTCAACTTTGTATGTCACTCAGTTTTAGTTTCTGCTTCCAAATAATGTTACAGGCAGACTGCTTTTAGTAAAGCCCATTTTGAACTTAGTTATTGGTAACGTCATGGCTAAATCCGTGTAATTTGGGAGCAGTGCTGACTGAAGTGGTTTGTTCTGGCTTCTTGGGTGCGGGTTGTTGTTGTTGTTGTTTTTGGCTTCCCAATCCAGCCTTCAGCTTTTATAGTCTGCAAAATCCAATCCATGTACTAACCAGCCCTGATTCTACCATATTTGAACCTAGGCATCTGCTATGTGCTAAGTCGCTATTAGTATTTGTATTCAAAATAAGGTTCCAAGTCAATGTACAGATACTTAGTTCTGTTTTAATGCAAAACAAAAGCAAGAATGTCTGTCTGTACTCTTTTATATTTCTATAAATAAAAAAACCAAATACCTGCTGCAGAGATGGTACTTACTTATCTTAAACCCATGTCACACTGCCCAACGGATGCAAAAAGGACACAACGGACGAGCAAAATGTTCCATCCGTTGTTATCCGCTCTCAAAAGGGGCAAAAATTTGCATAACCGAAGGGGATAACACGGACATGGGGAGGACGCAGGGCGGATGGAAAGCGGATGCGGAACAGAAGCCCAGCGGATGGAAGCGGATGAGAGCGGATGAGACATCCGCTAGGCTTCCGGGGGACCTCAGCAAAGCAGACGCGGAACGGATACAGCGGATGCAGAGCGGACGCCGAACGGATGAAACGGATGCACACCAGAAGCCTAGCGGATGCACAGCGGAAGCCGAACGGATGCCTGGCGTTAATTGCGCATGCGGGGGGGATGCATTGCGTCAGCCCCGCGGATATAACAGAAGCAGCTCGGAAGCAGGTTGCCATTCAGAGGAAAGACCTGCTGCCGGACGGATTGGCTGCCTTGCCTGCCCTGCCTGCATGTCTGCCTGCAAGCCTTGCTGCCAGCCTTGCTGCCAGCCTTGGTGCCAGCCTGCCTGCAAGCCTTGCTGCCAGCCGGTCTGCCTGCCAGCCTTGCTGCCTGCCTTCCTGCCACCCTTGGTTTATGTCTGCCTGCCAGCCTTGGTGCCTGCCTGCCTGCCAGCCTTCCTACCAGCCTTGGTGCATGCCTCCTTGCAAGCCTTAGTTCCTGCCTTGGTGCCAGCCTTCCAGCCAGCCTTGGTGCCTGCCCTCCTGCCAGCCTTCCTGCTAGCCTTCCTGCTAGCCTTCCTGCCAGCCTTCCTGATAGCCTTCCTGCCAGCCTTGCTGTCTGCCTGCCTGCCAGCCTTCCTGTCAGCCTCCCTGCCAGCCTCCCTGCCAGCTTTGCTGCCAGCCTTGGTTCCTGCCAGCCTCCCTGCCAGCCAGCAACCCCACAACCATGCGGAAGCACAGCAAGCCTCAGCCATCTGCTGCCAGCCCTGGCAAGAGGGACAGGGCTACCATCCCGCCCCCTGGCCCTCACTCTGGTTCTGCTGGGGCTTCTGCAGCACGGGCTCGCTCTTCTGGGGCTGGGGCTTCTGCTGCTTCTGCTTCTGGAGGAGTTGATGAAAAACACTCCAGCACCAGCCACCTCCAAAGCACCTGCACCCTTCATCCCTGAGACTGAGCGACCAAGAGGAGTGCCAGAGACTCATTTTTGTCTTATAGCTTGTTGTTAATAAAGTCTATTTTTGATTCACACACTTGCTTCATTTCTTTTTTTTTTTAATAAAGTCTTGCTGGAAACTTTTAGAAATGGTTTAAGCCTTTGCATGCTTGTGGGATGGGTAAGGATAGCTTTGGAATGGGTTAGGATACCTATTGGATGGTAATAGCTGTGGGATGGGTTAGGATAGCAGTGGGATAGATAAACCTCCAGTGCAAGCATAGTGGGACTGTATGGTCCACCCTCCCAGGTGCCACACCTATGGCCCTTTATTATCAATAATAATGTAATAATTATCCACACATGTCAACATAAACACAAATCTTTATTAAACGCCCTGTTCATTGTAGGCCAACCAAACATACATGGCCCAATCTCATCCGTGTGATGAGACAGGCTGAAGGAAGCATCCATTAATCATCTATCATCCTGTCTTGCCACTCCACTGCTCCAGCTGGGGAGTTGCACCAGTGTCTCAGGAGGTTGCGTTGCTTCTTCGCTTCATGTGAGGCTCTGTTGGGGCCTTGCACATCCTCAGTGTCGATCAGGTTTTGCCCTTGCCTCCATTCACCAGGCTCCATGTCCCCATTGCCTTGTTGGAGGTCCACAAGCCTGTTCTGCAAGACTGGATAGCGGGTGCTCATGAGATTGTGCAGGATGCAGCAAGCTTCCATGATCCTCCTCACGGTCTCTGGGCAATGCTGCATGGTGGTGAGAAGTACCTGGAACCTATTGGCCAGGATGCCAAAGGCGTTCTCCACCACCCGCCTTGCCCTGGACAGCCTGTATTTGAAGATCCTCTCTTCATGGGTGAGGAGTCTGGAAGTGTAGGGCTTCATGAGGTAGGTTGTGAGGGAGAAGGCGTCATCCCCCACGATGAAGTAGGGCACATCTTGTGTGTCGTTGGGCAGGGGTTCTGGATCTGGGAAGCCCACGATGAGGTTGCGTTCCAGCTCCTCCTTGAGGTCACTGGCGTTGTATACCTGGGCATCTGAAGCTGACCCGTTGCCTGAAGCATCGATGTACATGAACTTGTCGTCAGCATCGACCATGGCGAAGAGGATGATGCTGAAGAATCCCTTGGAGTTGAAATAAGTGGACCCCGACTTGGCTGGCGCTTTGCAGGCCACGTGCTTGCCATCTATGGCTCCAACGGTGTGTGGGAAGTTCCACCTCTGATACCACTGCTCTGCAACTTTCTTCCATCCCTCTTCAGTGGAGGGGTACTGGAGGAGCTCCTCCTTGTATTCTTCGATGATGGCACCACTTCTCTGCTCACAATGCTGATGGTGTTGGATGGCACCCTCCAGCCCTTCATGCTCCTGTAGTGGTCCCTGAGGCCAGGTGGCGCAAAGTGAGTGCCACCTTGAGCCCAGGTTCCAGGCTGGGCCGGAAGCTGGTGTTTACCTTGGTCAACCTGGGTGTCAGCCGCTGCACAACTTCGTCAAACATGGCTGGAGGCATCCTCATGAAGTTCTGGAACACCTGAGTGTCTTCGTTCCTGAGCTCCACCATCAGCTTGTTGTACAGTCCGTCCGCTGCTCTTCTGGTGAACCATCTTCGGACCCAGACTCTTTTTGACTGCCTCTTTTTCTTCTCGCAGTAGAGTTCACAGAGCCTGCAGATGGCTTTGCACTGTTGCAGAACGATGGTGGCTGCTGAAAGAACTTTCTTACAATCCACGGTGGATATGACTGGATGCTGTAGAAGAGGAAGAGCCAGATGAAGGCTGCAGAGGTCTGCACCGCTGGGCTGCTGTTCTGAAAGTGAGATGCAGATGAGTTGCTCCCCTTTTTTATAAGAAATATAGGTTTTCCGCTAGGCATCCTCTAGGCATCCTCTAGGCATCCTCTAGACATCCTTAATATCCGAGATAGGTCCCCTCTGCGAACATTTTTTCCGTTTTAAACGCTTTGTTTCCACTTGGCATCCGTTCTGCATCCGTTCTGCATCCGTTCTGTGTCCGTTCCGCTTCCTCCCTACGTCCGGGCGGATGGAGTTGCGTGGATATGTAGCGGATGCCTAGCGGATATAGCGGATGCGTAGTGGATGCAGAATGGACAAACTGGATACATTTTCCGCGCAAAAGTTTTGGGCAGCCCAAAACTTTCGGAGCGGATGAAACATCAATAAACGGATGCTGGACGGATAGAGAGGAAGCAAAACGGAGGCAGTGAGTACATCGCGTTTTCCAACGGATGGCAAGCTTTTTTGTCCGTTTTACATCCTCTTTGCATCCGTTGTTTCAGTGTGACATGGGCTTTACTTTGGGAGGTTCCAGAATTGGTACTGTTGTAGTTGAACCAGTTTCTCTTGCTGATGGAACATAAAGAAAATTCTCTGGTGACTGTAGATCACAGGCAAGTTCCTTATTGGAAGGAATCAATCTTTCAGAACGTGGCCTCAAGCCATTTGAGCTTTATAGATCCAAGCTAACACTCCAAACTAGCTTGGAAATAAATGACCTGTTATATCAGGGGTGTCAAACTCAATTTCATTGAGAGCTGCATCAGGGCTGTGGTTGACTTCCGGGTTTGGCATGGCTAGCTTGACACCACTCCCAAAACTGCTGGCATGTTTCCACTTTGCACTGGGTAGACGTGGGCTAGCCCTTTACATTTTCCAGGACAGCCCCATGGGCAGAATCCAACCACATTGCAGTCCGGATTCGGCCTGCGGGCCTTGTTATTCAAATAGTTAGTTTAAGTTGAGTGATGTATGGAAACTGAAGTACACACTTGGTAGTAGTGGCTGATGTCTTTGAAATTTATTCAAAGGAAGCATCAAAATGCATTAAAGAAGTCTAAGCGAAAGATAATTTGGCCTGAATCACTGTGGCTTGATTAGTGATATGCTAATTTAAAAAAAACACAGCAAAATGAACCAAATAAAAAAGCGGTAATCTATATTTTATTGCCAGTGGCCACTTTCTTACATTTGTAAAAAATTGCAACTTTATTTGTATATGGCCAAATGCAGGGGGAAGAAATCTTTTCAATGAGATATGACAGATATTAGCAGATTTTTGCACTGCTGTTTTATGGAGAGATAGCTGTTCCTGATTTCTTGATGGTGAATAATTGGTTAAGAATGTTAGCTAAACACTGCCATCCAAAACAAAGTGGAATGGATAGAATTATAACTTACGAGCAGATAATACCAACACATTTAATTAAACATATTTAGTATTTTTAAAAGTAGTAGTAGCTTATTTAGAAGAAGAAAAAATCAAGCAGATTGCAAGCCTTGCTTTAAAAAAAAAAAAAAACCCTCTCTTAAGCAAACTCCCCAAACAGTCATTCACAGAAATCCCATCTCCCCAATTGCTTCAGTCAATCAGGAAGTGGTACTTAATGTTAATATTTAGCAAAACCTGTTCAGAAAACAAGGTTTCTATGTGTATTTTAAATAGGAATAGTGGTACTAGTCTTATAACATGAATGACACAAACGTCATCTTTTTTAGTTAACAGACTCACCATTGGACTTCAGCACATATAGGCAAGAACTGCAGTAGACTTTTTTTCTATAATCTTCCAGATGCTGCATGTGACTTGGAGACACATCTCCTTTCTCTTTTTCCCACCTCCAAAGTAGAGTAAGTTTTTTTAAAATAATCATCATGGCATATCTCCTTCCCTTGTCCCGAGAGGTGAATTGGCAGTCACTACACTCTTGCTCAGAAAGGCTGTCAAAATTCTTATGTTGGAAAAAAACAGAAGAACAATCATGGTTCGAGATATTTACATTGTCATGACCGACTATTTAGAAATCATTTCATGCCCCTGGAAATTCTGTGTAGGAATTTATAAAGATATTTATTGAGTCAATAAATGTCTTTGTGTCTTTAGTGAAAAAAAATAGGATTACATTCTGGGTCATGAAATATTATAACAATTGGCCATAAATAGCAAATTCCACAAGACAAATTTGTGAAAATGTTGGACTGTGTTCAATCTATGTCAATTAAGCCCCATTTATTTACCCAACTTAATGAAGAAATTGGAACAAATCTGCTAATACTCCTTTTTCAAAGAGAGGCCAAAAGGCTTTTGAGAGAAAAAAAAAAGTCACATGTCTATGAACTGAAAAATGAAATACTGATTCCCCCCCCCCCCCCCCCTTTTTTTTTTTTTGAACAAAAAGAATTTTAAGGTTCATGGCAAACAATACTTGGTCTGAAAAGTTATTTTATTTTATAGGATGATTTTAACTATTTAAAAAGGATAAACTCTGGCATGGAAAACAAAGCTCAAAATGCCTTTGTCTTCTTCAGCCAAAATTAATGCTGTGAGAGAAAAGTTAAGATTTAGACTGGAAAATGACAGAGGAAAATATGGATATGTTCCCAAATATTGTTGCAACAAACAACAGTGAGGTCATAACACAAACTGCTGAGCATCTTGAAGAATTGGAAAAGAAAATTCAGCACTGTTTTCCAAATATATCTGCTGAAAACTGACTGGTTGAAAAATCCCTTTTTTGAAGCAAAATCAAACCAATTCCATCTCCAATAACCTCAACTTGAAATTTCATTAGAATTTATGGGAAAAAATCTTAATAATATTTGGATAAAGGTGAAGAATAAATACTCTCAAATATCAAAAAAGGCTTCGGTGATCCTCATGCAATATTTAATATGTTATCTGTCCAACTTACACAGATAATATGTCATGACACATAATCATAAAAACTAAGAAAAGTGTGAAAAAAAATGAAAAAACAAACAAACTGAGAAATGTGATAGATTACAGATGGTCGAAGGATAAATGCCAGTGTGTATCTACAATATTCTTCCTAATATCAAAAGGCTTTCCTTGTAAATCAAATTAAGCCCTAGTATCCCTTAATCTATATAAAAAAAGAAAATAAAACAATCATGATAAATTTCTGTATGTTTAGGTATTTCACATTATTTAAAATTAGAAATACCCTGGTAATGCAATAAATATAGTAATTAAAGCAATTTGAAAGCTGCCAATTTTGCTTCTCATTTTGTTGTACTGCCACAAAGATTTTCTGAAAATAAATACTTTCTGTACTCAAGATTCTCACGGATTCCATTTCATCCAGCAATTCAATTTATGGCTCCAGTATGCATTCTTGATGCAACTGTATTTGTAAAAAATGGAAAAAGAGTATTATAAGGAATCGTTAGAAAATGTGGAGGACTACCGGCCTACAATTTCACTCACGATGAAGGCAAATATATGTGTCCCAGGCAGTGGTGGAATTCAAAATTTTTTACTACTGGTTCTGTGGGGTTTGGAAGGAGTGGCAGGGGAAGGATACTGTAAAATCTCCAGTCAGAGGTGGTATTTTCCAATTTTCTGAACTACTCAAAATTTCTACTACCAGTTCTCCAGAACTGGTCAGAACCTGCTGAATATCACCTCTGGTCCCAGGATAATGTTGCATAATTCAGTCTGGGTCAGTCACCAGGAACAAAGATTTAGTCTTCTGAACTTTTGGATTCATGCTGGAGCCCATCCTGGAAAGCTCGGAAGACTAAACCTCTGGTGACCAACCCAGATTGGACCGCAGACTTCACTATTTTTAGAAAGTCTCTGGATTTTGTCTTGGGAGAGTTAAGGATTGCTTAATACCCCAGCTGATTAGGTGGAGTTAGTTAAACTGTGCAAGATTTAGTCTATTGAGAGATAAATTTAAACTCCTGGAGTTAATTGATTAGGGTTAGTTGATCTCCTTTTTTTTGTTCCATGAGAACTAACCTCTTCACTGTTATGGAAACAGAGCCATACTGTGAAGCCATCTTGGGTATTACAGAATTGAAAACTTGGTAAAATGTACATTTCTGTCAAAGTAAAACCTAAACTGGCATATTGTTCAACTAATTTTGATTAAAGTTAAAAGACAACAGAACGGACAGAAGAGAATAACTTTCCATCAATAAGGAGAAGAAGATGTTTTTGAAATGACAAGTTTGAACTGTTACATTGAACAAAACGTCTTGAGGATGCAGTTGAAATGATGAACCCAAGGTGAAAAAGATCAAGAGGGGGAAAAAAGCTGGGAGCAGACAGAAAGTTGTTATAGTTACATAGTAATCATGAAAGCTTAGAGAGACAGTGAAAAATTATCCAAAGTTTTGATTTTTAGATATGGACTGAAAATAAGAAACAAACCTTTAAGCTTGTATTGGGCACAATTTAGAATTGTTCTCCAGACAGTCAGTTTTGGCAAGAAAAATAAAGGTACAAATCTGATGCTGTTATTTGTGACATTTGAGCACCAAAAATCTAAGTAAAAAAAAAAAGTACATGGCACAATGGTTACAATTGCTCCAGCTTTAAAATAACAATTTTTCATGCACTCATGACCATGACCATTGTTCTCAAGGCTAGTAATTCGCAAAATGAGCTTTTAGTCATGCCATCTAGGGAATTAGGCTTAGGCCTTGGTGTTTTATCAGGGGATAAAATGTTCTTTTAGGGAAGTGAAGGCAAACTAATCCACCTAGATGTGAGAAAACAAGGTCGGTCAAGGAAAGAAGCATAAGATACTGGTCGAGATAATAGCAGATGGATTAAGGCCAGCAACAGCAAATGGTAAGGTTCCTATGGAATAATCTAAGTAAATAAATGAATCAGAGGTCAATTCTTGTTCCAAATCAAGTAAAGAAGACTTCTGTTGTTTGGCTTTTATTTTATATGCTTAAATACATTTATTTATTTATTTATTTGTTCTGCCATTAGAAACTGGTGACAACTTTTAGAGAATGTTAAAAGGTTTCAAGGCTGCGGATGTGGCTGTGCTACAGAAAAAGAGGAGTTCAAATTATTGTGTCTATCATGAAAATTAAAATCCAGATGGATTCTTCAGTCCTTGGATCAGCATTTCTCAACCTCTTCAAGGTGTGTGAATTCCAATTCCCCATGCTGGCGGGGGAATTCTGGGAGCTGAAGTCCCTCATCTTAAAATTGCTGAGGTTGAGAAACCCTGCTCTAGACAGACCGTTTCCACTGCAAGCAAAAAAAAAATAAATCTAAGTTCAGTTTTGATCATTTCCAGGGAAAGAATGGGAAGATTCTGCCTATCAATAAAATCTGTGAGTTAGACAGTCAACATCACATTGTAAGCAAAAGTTATCTTGCAGAGATAGCGTTCACATAACCTTTCTTTACCCTACAACTGTTCACTCTGCCTTGTATTGTAGTGTCAAATGGCAATTCAAAAGAATCTAGGGCACCACATTATATTTATTACTATAAGATTACAGAATAATAATGACACTTGAAGTATCTCAGAAACCAAAAAAGATCAATCAATCTAACTGCCATAGTAAAACAAGAAGACAGTTTCTTATATTCATTCAGAAGGCATTCATCACAGCTACCTGCAATATGTTGATCAATGCCCAAGGATACTTCCAATTGAACTATCTTCCATGGGGAACTGGGGTTATTAGTAGGTTAATACTGTACAGCCTTTTGTGTTAAAAAGTTTACAAGATAATGCAAAACAAATCTAAAAATAGAATAACAAAGAGACAAATATCATCAGTAAAGTCAGTATAACAGAAACACAAATATTTCCATTCAAAAATGAAAACAATGTACAAGCTCAAGTTAGAGATGCAAGACAACAGTTCATGGTGCTCACCACCTTTAGTGCCATCAGACTTTATCTCTGTCTTTAGATATAAAGTTCATTAGTTGTCTGGTTGGCTGTTTGAATTTGAGCATGTAGTAGAGTTACAGTTATGTTGCTAACTTTTTTATGACTAGAATTTTTACTCGTGATCAAAATAACTAGAAAATTTATTCAAATACAGACTCATTCCATAGCTCAATTGTTCTCTAAAAACAAGTTTTAATAATTAATGTACTCTAGACCAACCAGAACAACTTGATTGATAGTGTATTTATTTCAAATAAAAAGTTCCCCCCTCCAGGGGATACCCTTGAGGGACTTTTGATTTCTAGTGAGTGCCTGGACAAATCTCTACAGTTTTCTTGGGAAGATTTCAGAAGCTGCTTGTCATTACCACCTTCTCAAGACTGACAGAGACAGTTATTGGCCCAAGGTCACTTGGCTGGCTTCATGTTTAAGGTGGGACTAGAACTCAGGTCTCCTGGTATCTAGCCAGATACTTTAACCACTGCACCAAGTTGACTCTCAATTAGAGATTAGTATTCAGAAAATAACTGCAATTTAATAATATCAAATTAAGACATAGAAATCCATTAGTTGGTTTTATTGCATTTGTGTGTGTATGTGTATGTGTATAGGCACACACACACACACAGAGAGTATTTTACTAAAGTTTATGTCTTTTAAGGAAACAGAGAAATCCACAGTCTTTTAGAAGTACATTTTTTAAAATAACTACCTAGCGATGCAAACCTTTCAAATGGAAAAAGGTAACAAACTAACTCTTCTGCTCAAAATATTGTTCTTAGATGAAGATTTATTGAAACACCTCTTGCAGAGTATTAATAAATTTCTTTTTTAATTATCTGAAAATGTGAAAAATAATTGGATAGCTTAATTCTTGCTTTTGGTTTTACTTCCAGGTTAATCTTGATATTAGAAGTAGTTTTTTGGAAAGTTGTCTGATAAAGTCATCTCATTTTAATCCAGTCAGAGAAGAAGTAACATTTGCAATAGTGGTGAAGTAATATTTTGTGATAAAGTATGAGAACCTTAAGGGATCCCGTTGTTGATGAGAATGATCAGGGGATGAAAATGTATTCATAAATTAACCATCTGATGATAATAGGGTTTATTCCATTATTGAGAAGAAAGGTAATTCTTAACTTCACTTAATTTCTTTTTGTTAAAAGCCAGTTTGGTCTATTGGTTAAGGTATAGGCTGGAAACCAGGAAACCAGGAGTTCTAATCCCATTAAGCCAGTTGGGTGACCTTGAGCTGGTCACTCTTTCTCAGCCCAATTTACCTTGCAGGGTTATTATTGTGGGAAAAATAAAAGGAAAGTGTATTAGATATGTTCACCACTTTTGAGTTTATAATAAATAATAAAGGCAGGATATAAATAAATAATAAAAAGATTCTGTGTCGTGTGCTTAAAGAACACCACTCCAAATATATCAGTACCAAAACATCTTCTGACCTTAATAACACATATCCATCTTGTTATGACTCTTCATTTGGTAACATTTGAATATGTGGGGTAATCCCATTAAAAGTATTATATTTTTTAGTGATGAGTTAATATGAAAAACTCAGATGATTTGAGTAAATATAGAAAACAAAGTACATTATTTGATGTCATGGATAATCCAAATAATCACTTCATTTTTTAGTCCCAAGTAATAAATGTGCCACTGTCAATTTTCTGACAGAATATAAATAGTAAGTACTTGTCATTTGTAACTTGTCTTTCAGATCAGACCTTCTCATATCCTGGGCTAAGCACATTGGGCTACAAGCATACTCCACAGTTCTTGGTCCATGGCTACAGTCACTGCATCCTTCCATTTAAAATGGATGTTTTTCAGATCTCCCTGAAATGTTTGGTGCCAGGTTTTCTTTGGCCTTCCTCTTTTTCTCTGACCATCTGGTGATATCCAACTGATTGCGGCCTTTGCTGGACATTGCTCACTCATGTGGCGCACAGGTCTAGCAAAGCATTCTTCATTCTGTCATTATTTCAGGGAGTTTTCACAAAATGCTTTTCTGTAGAATTTCCTCATTTGTGACATAGTTCCAATATGATATACAAAGAACCCTCGTGAGGCAATGTTGTTGGAAGACACTGATCCAAGAATAATTCTTGTTATAGATTTCCAGGCCTCACTAGTAGAGATGGCAGTTGGTATAACAGTGGCATTAAATAATCTGATCTTGATTGCTGTGTTTATTTATTTATTTGATTTGTCAGTCACTTACAGTGACTGACTGTAATCGGTATAAGCATAAACATAGTTATGAATATATGAAATGGATACATATAAGAAAAATAAAAAAGAAACAATAGGGCAGGGATGGTAGGCATGTTGGTGCGCTTATGCACGCCCTCTACAGACCTCTTAGGAAAGGGGTGAGGTCAAAAATAGAAAGTCTAAGGTTAAAGTTTATGGGGTTTGGGGAAGAAATCTCAGAGTCAGGTAGAGTATTCCAGACATTGACCACTCTATTGTTGAAGTTGTATTTCCTGCAATCAAGCTTGGTGCTATTAACCTTGAGTTTGTATCTATTGTTTGCTCTTGTATTGTTATGGTGGAAGCTGAAGTATTCATTGACAGGTAGGACATTGCAATGTATGATTTTATATTCTATACTTAGATCAGACCGAAGGTGGAATAGTTCTAGGTTTTTTAGGTCAAGAATTTCAAGTCTGGTGGCATAAGGTATTCTGCAATGAGTAGAGGAGCAGAGAACTCTTCTTGTGAAATATTTCTGGACTTTCTCAACTGTGTTTATATCAGATATATAATGTGAGTTCCAGACTGGTGAGCTGTATTCAAGTATTGGTCTAGCAAATGTTTTGTATTCTCTAGTAATGTGTAATGTGATATTACCAAATAAAATGCTACGTACTAGGATTAGGATTAGGTTAACAACTCTTAATGCCTTTTTGGCTATGTGGTTACAGTGGGCTCTAGCACTTAGATCATTAGAGATTAGTATTCCAAGGTCCCTTACAGAGGCTTGGATCATCAACAAGTTCTTGACTATTCAGCTTGTATTTTATTTTCTGATTTTTTTTTTGCCAATATGTAGGACAGAGCATTTATTTGTTGAGATTTGAAGTTGCCATTTGTTTGACCATTCTGATACATAGTTGAGGTCTTTTGAAGGGTAGCAGTATTGCTTGTGGTTTTGAATAGCTTTACATCATCAGCGAAGAGAACACAGTTGCTCTTAATATGATCACAGAGGTCATTTATGTAGAGTATGAAGATATTCTACGTGGGGGACACAACTGTTGACAGGTACAGAATTTGATAGGATGCTCCCAATTTTGACCATTTGTTGTCTGTTTGACAGGAATGCTTCTATCCAGTTATGCAGGTGTCCAGGGAGACTGTAAGATTTTAGTTTTAGGAGTAGTTTGTTGTATACCATTGAATCAAAGGCTTTACAGAAGTCTATGTAGATTGCGTCTATTGCTTATGGAAGATTGAGTTTGGGAGGACAACAGTTGCTTTGCCTATTTAGCATTTCACATCTGCTTCCTTTCCCATCTGTATCTATGATGCTACCAAGATAGTCAAATTGTACCAAAAATTTTAACTGTCCTCCTAATCTTATTGGGGGATTGTTATTGTTGTCTTGAATATTGTTGACTTGAATCAGATCTTAGTCCTTGAGAAAAACTGTCAGAGCTTTGAATAAATTCATAAAAGCAAAATTTGTATTCTTTGAATTTTCTTGTCTGCCTTTCCAGTTTAAGAAACCTGACTTTTGCAACACAAATGTGTGTTTATATTTGAATGTGTTTGTGTGTATGCACATCTCTATATATTTGTTTAGAAAAAGAATGTTTGATACTTAGGAACTGTTTGGACTAATCTCAGTGTTTTTCTTGGCAAGATTTTTGAAAATGGTTTGCCACTGCTTCTTTCCTAGGGCTGAGACAGAGTGAGTGGCCCAAGGTCACCCAACTATTTTTTGTTTTTTGTTTGCCTAAGACAGGAGTAGAATTCAAAGTCTTCTGGTTTTTAGCCTGGTGCCTTAACCACTACATCAAACTGTCTTTTGTATATTCTACAGTGATGTCATACAGTGTGCTAAAAATGACAAACATCTATGTAGTTTTCCCACTCTTATATGTTCTCAGTTATTCAAATGGGTATGACAGCTGATAACAAATGTTGATCCTAATTTGAAAGTGGTATGTAGGGGAGTTTGTGTGCATGTTGCAAGTTTCCATAACCCTGAGAAATTGGGAGCCAGAAACAAACTTAAATTGTACTCTTGAGGTAAAACTGTTGAAATATTTCCTTTATTTTTGCATAATTTAACTCACAGCCTCCCCTGATTTTATTTGCTTTTCATCTGCTAAACCATGTGGCGATTTAAAGCTCTTTTCCTACTAAGATCCACTTTCTTGCAGATGTTTAGCACTTGATGGAGCATTACTTGCTTGCATCTGATTGCAGGTTCTATCTGAAGAGCTTTGACTTGCCGAGCACCAGTGGTGTGGTTCATACAACCACTTCATATGTTCAAAGAAGAAACTTGCTTTTCTGCACTTTTAGACACATTGTTTCTTTCTAGAGTTCTGCATATTAGCAACAGACCATTAAGCAACGAGTAAAGCCCATGTCACACTGCACCAACGGATGGAAAGAGGATGTAAAACGGAGAAAAATTCTTGCCATCTGTTGGTTAACGCGATGCATCCGTTCTGTACTCACTGCATACGTTTTTCATACTCTCTATCCGTCCAGCATCCGTCCACTGTGATTTCATCCGCTCAAAAAATTTTGAGCTGCACAAAACTTTTTGAGCAGATGAAGTATCCAATGCGTCCATTCTACATCCGCTACGCATACGGGGAACATCCGTTATACATCCGTTGTCATCTGTTACGTGTCCGCTATATCTGCTAGGCTCCGCTGCGCATCCGCGCAACTCAAATCCGCTCCAGCGGAAAACGGACACAGGGAGGAAGCGAAACGGACGCGGAACGGACACACAGCATTAGTAGCATGGACGTAGAAAGGATGTAAGTGCATGTAGCTCACATATAAAGCATTAAAACGGAAAATACGTTCATATAGGGGACGTATCTCGGATATTTAGGATGTCTGGAGGATGTCTAGAGGATGCAAAAGGACACCTAGCGGAAAAACTATATTTCCTATAAAAAAGGGGAGAAATCACCTGGATCTCACTTTCAGTCCAGCAGCCCTGGTGTGCAGACCTCTTCAACCTTGCTCTTGCTCTTGCTCTTGCTCTTCCACATCATCCAGTCATCTCCACCATGGATCGTCGCACACTCCTTTTGGTAGCTGCCATCATTCTACAGCAGTGCCAAGCCCTGTACAGGCTCTTTCACCTGTTCTACGCAAGGAAAAGGAGGCGTCCAAGAAGTGCCTGAGTCCGAAGATGGATCGCGAGAAGAGCCGAGTACGGACTGTATGACAAGCTGATGGTGGAGCTGAGGAACGAAGACCCTCGCGCATTCCAGCACTTCATGAGGATGCCACCAGCCATGTTTGACGAAGTTGTGGAGCAGCTGAGACCCAGGTTGACCAAGGCAAACACCAACTTCCAGCCCAGCCTGGACCCTGGGCTCAAGGTGGCACTGACTCTGCACCACCTGGCCTCTGGGAACACATACAGAAACATGCAGTATGCCTGGAGGGTGCCACACAATACCATCAGCATTGTGGTCAGAGAAGTGGTGCAGGCCATCATCGAAGAATACCTGGAGGAGCTCCTCCAGTGCCCCTCCACTGAAGAAGGCTGGAAGAAAGTTGCAGAGCAGTGGTATCAGAAGTGGAACTTCCCCCACACCGTTGGAGCAATAGATGGGAAGCACGTGGCCTGTAAAGCTCCAGCCAACTCAGGGTCCAATTATTTCAACTACAAGGGCTTCTTCAGCATCATCCTCTTTGCCATGGTCAGTGTTGACTACAAGTTCTTGTACATCGATGCTTCAGGCAACGGATCAGCTTCAGATGCCCAGGTATACAACGCCAGTGACCTCAAGGGTGGGCTGGAACACAACCTCATCATGGGCTTCCCAGATCCAGACCCCCTGTCCAACGACAGACAAGATGTGCCCTACTTCATCATGGGGGATGACGACTTCTCCCTCAGAACCTACCTCATGAAGCCCTACACTTACTCACTCGTGAAGAGAGGATCTTCAACTACAGGCTGTCCAAGGCAAGGCGGGTGGTGGAGAACGCCTTTGGCATCCTGGCCAATAGGTACCAGGTACTTCTCACCACCATGCAGCATCGCCCAGAGACTGTGAGGAACATCGTGGAAGCTTGCTGCATCCTGCACAATCTCATGCGCACCCGCTACACAGTGTTGCAGAACAGGCTTGGTGACCGCCAACAAGGCAATGGGGACATGGAGTCTGGTGAATGGAGGCAAGGAGTAAACCTGATAGACCCTGTGGATGTGCCAGACCCCAACAGAGCTTCATGTGAAGGGAAGAAGCAGTGCAACCTCCTGAAACACTGGTGCTACTCCCCAGCTGGAGCAGTGGAGTGGCAAGACAGGATGGTAGATGATTAATGGATGCTTCCTTCAGCGTGTCTCATCACACTGATGAGATTGGGCCATGTATGTTGAGTGGCCCTACAATGAACAGGGCATTTAATAAAGAGTTGTGTTTATGTTGAAATGTGTTGATGAAGGATTAAATTGTTATTAATAATAAAGGGCCATAGGTGTGGCACCTGGGAGGGTGGACCATACAGTCCCACTATGCTTGCACTGGAGGTTTATCTATCCCACTGCTATCCTTACCCATCCCACAGCTATTACCCATCCCACAGGTATCCCTGCCCATCCCACAGGTATCCCTGCCCATCCCACAGCTATCCTTACCCATCCCAGAAGCATGCAAAGGCTTAAATAAAGGCTTATTTCTAAAAGTTTCCACCAAGACTTTATTTACTGAAAGAACTGAACCAAGTGTGTGAAGCAAAGATAACATTTATTAATAACAAACTGCAAAAGCAAAATGACCCAAGTAAAGTGTACCAAGCAAAGATAAAGTCAACAGGTAGCAACCCAGTCTCTGGCACTCTTCTCAGTCACTCTGAGGTGTGCCCATGGTCTCAGAGGTGAAGGGTCCAGGGGCTGTGGAGGTGGCAATGGCTGGAGTGCTGGTCTGAGGCACTATTGGGGTACCTGGCCCCGAGAGGACAACAGGGGATGGTGTGTGGAGGAAGCTCTCAGAGAGCTGGCTCAGTCCCCTGATGTTGAGAGCCGCTTCCTCCATGACATGGGGTGTCAGTCCCAAGACCGATGACAGATGTTCTGAGGCCGGGCTTGGCTGTGGGGTGGAGGAAGGAGGAGTGTAGTGGGGCTGTCTGGTCTGCAGGTGAGCGAGGTGAGCATCGGTGGCATCTGTGGCGTCGGTGGCATCTGTGGCGTCAGTGGCATCTGTGGCATCAGTGGCGTCAGTGGCATCGGTGGCATCGGTGGCACCTGTGGCAGGCGAGGAACCTGTGCCTGGACTGGGAAGGGCTGCCTGTGCTGCTGGAACTCCTGGTAGCCGTAGCCTTGGTAGGTGAGGGCCTGTGGAAAGCCTTGGAAGGGCTGTGACATCACCTAGGGTGGAGGAGCAGACCTGGACTGGGTCAGCGCAGGTTCAGCTGGGCCTGGAGGGTGGTGCAGAAGACCTGTGATCCTCTCCTTGATCACCTGGTATGGGATTCGGGCATTTCCATGAGGGTCTGGTTGACATAGGTGAGAAAGGGCTTTCTGTTTGAGAATGGTATGTCGGACTGTACCAGCTGAGAGAGGAGATCTACGCTGGTCTTGATTGTGTCCCTGATCTCCAAGAGGACAGTGTGGCTCTGTCCCTCTGGTCTGGCTCTCTGCCTGCTTTCTGTGGAGGTGGAGCTGGGTGTGGGTTGGTCTCTGGTGGCAGCGGCTTCTTCTTGCTCCAACTGCATCAGGAGGTCCTCCATGTGCTCCGCCACGGGGAGTGCAGCTGTCGGGGGGGTCTCCATCATGGGGCGGCTCTCTGTGGGCTGCCTGAGAATGAGGGTAGACAGAGGGTCTGCTCCTTGGTGGCGGATCTCACTCTCCAAGAAGCTGCACTTGGCCATCACGTAGGTCTCCTGGTCGGTGAGCTTGACTGTGGCCTGGCCAGACTTCTTCAGGTGCAGCTTCCTGTACCAGGTGTGCATGTGCTTCCACCACCTGAGGAGGACATCCGAAGTGTAGCCCAGGCTCTCCGCCTTCTCTCTCCAAGCCGCCTGTTTCCGCTGGGTGTCTCGATAGAGCCTGTGTCCCTTCCTCCAGAGGTACTTGTTCTCCCTCAGCCATTCGAGCACCTCATCCTCATGTTCCTCTGCAATGGAGTACTGTCTCCTCTCACCCTTATCTCACGAATGCCTCTTCACGAATGCCTCTGGCAGGGCCTTCTGGGCCCTCATCAATAGGACTTTGAGGTTCTAGGGGCTGGTCCACTACACCAGCAGCAGCAGCAGCACCAGGAGGACCAGCAGCACCAGGAGGACCAGCAGCACCAGGAGCACCAACAGCACCAGCAGCACCAGCAGCACCAGCAGCACCAGGAGCAGCACCAGCAGAGTCAGCACCAGCAGAAGCACCAGCACCAGCAGAGTCAGCACCAGCAGCAGAAGCCCCAGCAGAAGTAGAGTCCAAGGGGGTGGGATGGTGGTCCTGTCCTTCTTGCCAGGGCTGGCAGGAGTAGGCACAGGGTTCCTCTTCTTCCCCATGGTTGTTGGCTGAAGATGTGTCTGGCAGCAGGTCTTTCCTCTGAATGGTGACCTGCTTGCAAGCTGCGTCCTTTTATATCCGCAGGGCTGACGCAATGCATCCTCCCCACATGCACAGTGAATGCTTTGCATCCGCTAGGCATCCGCTAGGTGTCAGTGATGCATCCGCGTCATCCGCTTGGCATCCGTTCCTTCCGCTGCGCGTCCGCTTCGGTGTTCTCCCCCGGAAGCCCTGCAGATGTGCCATCCGCTTCCATCCGCTTCCATCCGCTAGGCTTCCGTTGAGCATCCACTTAACATCCTGGCTACATCCTCTCCCCGTTCATTCCTTTCCGTTGTTGTCTGCTCTGTTTATGCAAATTTGGGGCACTTTTGAGAGCGGATAAGAACGGATGGAAAATTTGCTTATCTGCTGTGTCCTTTTTACATACGTTTTGCATCCATCGGTCGATGTGACCTAGCTTAAGGAAACACTTTGGTGCCTCTATGACTCAACTCACAGACCATTGTACTTGCATTTATTTCCAAACATAATCACTCTGAGTCAAAACTTGACACTAATTTCACTAATAATTCTTAGCACAAGGAATGGCAAACTAGGTTAAGCTATCTTTATTATCTTCCATGTTGCTAAATAGGACTGCTTATTCTGGAATTATTTCCCTCCACACACACACAGTAGTGTTAATTGTAAGAGGTTCTTAGAGTGGAGAGCCCTGCCTTGTTTCCTCATATTGATGATTAATGTTGAGGCAGAATGTGGAACTGCTTCAGTACCAGATGTGGGATGATGAAGAAGAGAAAGTTGCCACCATGGCCAAGACAGCTGGTCATACCCAGGATAGCCTCAAAACTCCCTCTTACACTAGTTTCTATTCTCTGTGCTGCTTTCTTCACTTTTAGTCTGCCTTTTGACTTCCTCTTTCCCACTTGTCCCAAGAACAGATCTATATAATGGCTTTTATATATGTTATATATTTATTGTCAATGAGAATTGGCTTCCCGAGACTACTTTATGCACAAAAATGGAAGGACCCTTCAATTCCCACAATGGATGAACGGGTGCAAAAGCTGATAGAGTTAGCAGAGATGGCTGAACGACTGCTTTGATTAAAGAAAAAAACACAATTATTATTTCTTCTACTTGGAAACCATTTCTGGACTTTGTGCTTGAGGTGGGGAAAAAAAGGAAACTTTGATTTTGAGTTTTACCAGTTAGCTAGATTAATTGTTATAGAAATGGCTAGTTTATATTGTCATGTAAAAGTAAAAAGTTGAGGTTTGATGCAGAAGTAAAAAGTTGAGGTTCTAGACCTAGAAAACACAGAACTATGCTGCCTCTAGTCCGATCTCAATATAGTATATAAAATCATATATTGCAATGTCCTTCCTGCAAATGAATACTTCAGCTTCAATCATAACAATACAATAGCACACAATATTAACAAACTCAAGGTTAACCACACCAAACTTGATTGCAGGAAATACGACTTCAGCAATAGAGGGGTCAATATCTAGAATACTCTACCTGACTCTGTGGTTTCTTCTCCAAACCCCAAAAACTTTAACCTTAGACTGTCTACTATTGACCTCACCCCTTTCCTAAGAATCCTGTAGGGGGCACACCAATTGTGCCTACGATCCCTGTCCTATTTTTTTTTTATTTTTCTTATATGTATCTATCTCATGTATTCAAAACTATATTTATTCTTATACCTGTATTTTGTAAGCAATTGACAAATCAAATAAAATGTAAAAAATGTAAATGTATTCTACAGCACCAAAGGGAGTCTGAAGTCAACACCTTCTCTTTCTTTTCTTTCTCTTTTCTCTTCCCTTTTCTTCCTATTATTTGCTTTTGTATGTTTGTATTTTATATTATAAACTAATAACAAGGATAATATAAAAAAGGGAGAGTATTGGCTTCCCCAAAACAATTCGGGAACTGTTGTTATTTTAGAAATTTTCCTGCCCTATCCAACTACAAACACTTTATTGGTGTGATTTTGCTTCAGGAACAGTGGGGCTGATATGTATACTTTATGAACAGAGGTTTTTGAGAGAAAATGTGGCATTTCCTCACTTGGATAGATGGGTAAATTCCAAAGACAAAGTCTTCATGGAATGGGTTTCTTGATCTTGAAAAATGATTGCTTTTAAAAAAATAAGGAAAGGGTTATAAAGTTATGTCATTGAGACTGGTGCGTACAGACTCTTTGAGATTATAATCAGGGGTGGGATTCTACCTGTTCGGACCAGTTCTATAAAACCGTTTGTTATGATTTTGCCCAGTTCAGAGAAACAACAAATCGCACCATGAGATAGCCCCGCCCCACCCCACCCACTCATTCCTTCCCTGGAAGGAATACCATATATATATGGTATTCTGCTTTGTTCCGGTATTTTCCTATGTTATTATAGTTGTGCTTTTAAAGCTGTAGCAACGTTTCAGCAGAATCTCATCTGCCATCATCAGGCTTCTGGATTGTGTTCATCTTCTGGATTGTGTTCGTTACCCGAACAAAGCTGAATACCATGCATGTAAGTACCCACGAAAACTTAAGAAAATACACACACACACATATATAAATTCAATATTTACATGCATGTTGTGTTGTGATTTAATTTATGAGTTTGCTTGCTACCAATTTTATGAGTTTGCTTGCAAGCAAATTTTATGTGACAGACTCAGGTAGCTGATGGCAGAAAGATAGATCTCTGAGTGAATCTGTGATTCTGTGACCAACTCAATCTGCCTGCTTTGCCTGACTTTGGGTAAAAGTAGCTCTTTTTTAAATAAAAAATTAAATATTTATAATATTTACATATAAGCCACACCTACCCAGTCACATGACCAGCAAGCCACACCCAGCCATCAAACCACACCCAGCCAGTCACATGACCACCAAGCCACACCCACAAACTAGGCCACGCACACAGAACAGGTTGTTAAGAAATTTGAATCCCACCCCTGATTATAATGGCTTTCGATATGTAATACTAACCTATGAAAGTCACTTAGCCACATTGTGGCACATCTTCTGAGGTCTGAGCAAAACTTTTACTTTCATCTTGTCTTCATCTTGTCACTAATATAGGAGGCAGAGCTGGCGTCACGATGATACCGCATGCAATCTCAGAGGTCTGAGATTGCAGCCAATATCTTTGCCCCTGGATGGTCCAAATAGACCTAATCCATCCCGAAGAGATGGTGATAGTGAAGGACGCATCCTGTAGATCCCAGGGATATCGCAAAGTCCCTGGTTGATCCAGGAGAAGCCCTGTTGCCAGTGGCAGAGAGGCAGCCATCAAAGCTACTGAAGTTGGGACAGCTCCGAACGGAAGAGGCTGAAAGAGAAAGTGTATTGGTTTGGTGAGAACTTTTATTTTATTATTCAAAGACTTAAAAGGATTTTAAAGGACACCCTAAGGAAAAAAAAGAATCTGTAAAAGTTTTGACAGAACTGAATAAGCGGTGGTTTTAAACAGAAGTGTCAAAGTAAGGCTTTGCTTTTTGTTTTTGTTTCTTCTTACGGCTGGACTTCTATCGTGATTTTGCACTTGCTAACTGGACTGTTTTTTTCTCAATTTATATCTATTTTTTCTTTTCTTTTTTGACTTTGTAATATTTTAGGTTAGAGGCTCCCTTTAGTTATTTTTATATACTTGTTTTTTTTTTTCCTTTTTAACTTCTATTAGGTTTTGTCTGGGAAAGGAGGGAGAGAGTGAGAGTAAAGAAACTTTGTAACACAGCCAGCTAGAGGCTTGCAAATATTTTAGATGAAGCTGAGAAAGCTGTGAAAGAAAGCTCTGAAATTCTTTTTCAAAGACATTGCTACGTGATAAGATAGAGGGAAGAGCATGGGAGAGTGTTATTGCAGGTGTTCTTCTGGATTTCTATCAACAATTGAAACTTGGCTTTGAAGCTTGGAGAGAGTTATGACAAGAGCCTTGGATAATTAAATAGTGCAATGTGTCTTTTTTATTTTCTTAAGTTGTGCCACCTCTCCTTACCAGCTGTACTGTTCATTTTTTCTTTTAAAAACCTTTATTTTTGTAATATTTCCACCTTTGCTTTGTATTTTAAAGGGAAAGCCTCAAAATTTTCTTTTTTTTCCCTTTCTTCTCTGGGATTTTTTGTTTTTTGATCTATTCTTTTGGTTCACTTTTATGCTTTTTTTATTTGAGAATTCTCAATTGGATTAAGGTGTTGAAGAACCTGAAGAATTATTTTTATTTTTCAATTTTTTTTCCTCTTTTTAAACCTTTTTATTTTTCTCCTTCCTTTTTACCTAATTATTGATTGGATTATGGTTAAGAAGAACCTGAAGAATTTTTTTCTCCTTTTCTTTTTATTATTGTTGGGTTTTTTTCTCAACCATTTTTATTCTTCATTTTGGATTATAATCAGCTATTCCATAATTGGATGAGGGTTTAGAAGAACTTGAAGATCCCGAATTATTTAAAATGAGTAGGAAGTTTATAGCTTCTGGCTCCTCAACTTCTACTTCTGCCTCCCCACCATCTGGAGGACAATGTTCGATTCAGACAATGTAAAAGCAAGACAAAGATCAAGAAAGAGTGACTCTACAGATGATTATGCAAGGAATCCAAGACCTTAAAATAAAATCAGACACCATTCAAAAGAGCACAGAAAATATTGAGCAAAGAACAGAGAATATTGAACAAAGAATAGGGAAAACTGATGAAAAGGTGGAGAATATTCAACAAATGATGGTGAAGTATGATGAGAGATTCCAAAAAATTGAAGAAAAAGATAAACAAAGAGACAAGAAGATTGGAGATATTGATAGCAGATTAACAGTGGTTGAACAAGATAAAAGTGGGATGCTGAAATGGGAGATGGACAGATCAGGATTCTATCTCAGATTTCAAAACATAGAGGAAGAAAAAGGACAAAATCTAGCTGAGATAATGATAGAAATATTGGCTGAAGCTTTGGAAATAACAGAAGAGAAGATGATGGATGGAGTAGATGAGGTATACCGAGTTTTTACAAGATAGGTGATGAGAAATAACCTACCAAGAGAAGTTCATATCAGATTTACAAAAAAAGCCATTAAAACACAAATATTACAAGTGGTAAGAGAGAAAACATTGAAATACAAAGGCAAGGAGATTGTGGTTTTAAAGTAAATACCCAGAAGAGTCAGAGAGATGAGAAGACAATACCGATTTCTGACTAAAATGCTATTGAAAAAAGAGGTGAATTATAAATGGCTAATCCCAGAAGGGTTAATGTTTATATGGGAAGAACAGAGACATAGAATTGACTCAATCGAGAAAGCAGAATTATTTTATGCAGAATTTTTTGGAAGAAGAGAGGAGGAAGCAGAAAAAGAGATTTCACTAATTGAATTCCAAGACGACCAAATGGAGGCTGAAAAAGAAGAAGGCGCAGTAGGTGGATCAGTGGAGACTAAAGAACAGCGTGAACCAAGATCTACGAGAGCTGCCAAACCTAATTATAAAGCATAATCATGGAAGAGAAAAAAACTATTACAATGAATATAAATGGACTTAATTCAGCTGTTAAAAGAAGGAAAATTTTTCACAAATTAGAGAAACTAAAATTTGATATAATTTGTCTACAAGTAGTACATATTAAAAAACAATATGAACAATTATTGGTACAGCCAAAATTTGGAAAAATATTTACTTCCTTGACTCAATGTAAGAAAAGAGGAGTGGTTTTATATATTAAAGAGACCATCTTAGCAAAATTGATTTATACTGATGAAGACAGAAGAGTATTAATGATGGAAATAATGGACAATAATACAAAAACACTCTTGATTGCAATTTACGCTCCGAATGATAAACAAGAAGAATTTTATTAAAAATTACACATAAAATAATTGAACTGGATGATGTCAATATAGTTATGATGGGAGATTTCAGTGGAATTGTAAACAATAAACTGGACTATATAGCAACAACAACAACAAAGCAAAATAGAAAGACTCTCCCCAAATCCTTTTTCAAAATGATAGATGAAATAAACTTAAAAGATATATGGAGAGAAAGAAATGCTTAAAACCAAACAATACACTTTTTACTCAAATAGACATTTATCATGGTCCAGAATAGATATGATTTGGACTTCAACAGAACTAATATCTAATATTCAAGAAACAAATATCAAAACAAGTACTTGGGTAGATCACAATCCAGTGACAATTAAATGGAAAGGACAAAAAAGAAGATCGAGATGGATGTTAAATAATACTATTCTAAAGGAGAAGGATTTTATACAGCAGATGGAAAAAGAATTGGCTTTTTTCTTTGGAGAAAATAACAAAGAAGATACTTCAATCCAGAATGTATGGGACACAATGAAGGCATATGCTAGAGGCTTGATAATAGATTACACAAGGAAAAGGAATATCAGGAAAAGGCAAGCCATGGAAGCTTTAGAAGACGAGTCTAAAAGACTTGAAAAAGAACTACAGAAAACGCCACAGAAAAAAGACATTAAGCTAAAACTGGACACAGTTAAACATAAAATAAGTTTAATAGAGAAAGAAGAATTAATACAGAAAATTAGAAGTGCTAAACAGAATTACTTTGAGGATGCAAACAAACTGGATGGATGGTTAGCATACAAATTGAGAAAGGAGAAAGAATCAAGGAAAATACCACAGTTAATAGATGATCAAGGTCAAGTTTGCCATGGCAATAAAGAGAAGAAGGAAATCATTCGAGACTTTTATGGGAAATTATATGAGCAAGAGAATATTGATCAGGAAAGAGTTAAACAGTATTTACAGAATGCTAATCTACCTAAGATACCTAAAGATATTGAAAAAATGTTAGAAAGCAATATAACCATGATGGAGTTAACTGAAGCACTTAAGAAACAAAATAATGGGAAGGCACCAGGCCCAGATGGACTTCCGGTAGAATTTTATAAAATATTGCAAGAATTGCTGAACCTTCCATTGCTAGAAGTCATGGATGAAGTTATGTTAAAGAAGATACCTAAAACATGGTCAGAAGCCTACATTACACTTATTCCAAAAGAAGAGACTGATCCATTACAAATTAAGAATTATAGACCCATTTCTTTATTAAATGCAGATAATAAAATTTTCACGTCAATATTGGCAGAGAGACTCAAAAAATATTTAAATAATTTTATTCATTCTGACCAAAATTTGCCAAAAAGACAAATTAAAGATAATATGAGAGTAATATTGAACACTTTGGAATATTATGAGGCTCACCCCAAAAAACAAATGGCTTTGATATTTTTAGATGCACAAAAGACATTTGATAATGTGAACTGGAGATTCATGTTATTATTATTGGAACAGATGGGCTTTGCGAGAAAATTTATTCAAGCAATACAAGCCATATATTATAAGCAAACGGCAAAGGTAATGATAGAGGGAGAATTAACAGACTCTATCAATATAAGAAAAGGTACAAGACAAGGTTGCCCACTATCACCTTTGCTATTTGTATTAACTCTGGAAGTGTAAAATAGAAACATTAGAGATGAAAAGAGTATAAAAGGAATGAAAATTAAAAAGGAAGAATTTAAATTGCAAGCTTTTGCGGATGACTTGTCCTTTATTTTAGAAGACCCTTTAGAAACAGCACCAAAACTATTCGAAAAGATAGAGGCATATGGCAAGGTGGCCGGCTTGAAAATAAACAAAGATAAGACAAAGATTTTGACAAAAAATATGCTACTAAGACAAAAAGAAGAATTGGCAGATGTATTGAAAATTCAAGTCACAAACAAGGTTAAGTATTTGGGGATACATTTGACAGCAAGATGTAGTACACTAAAAGAAAACAATTACATTAAACTTAAACAACAGATAACATTAGACTTGATGAAATGGGAGAACCTACAACTGTTATTAACAGGGAGAATATCAACAATCAAAATGAATATTTTACCCAGAATTTTATATTTGTTTCAAACAATACCAATTAGGCTTGGAAAGGACTACTTTGAAGATTTAAACAAAATTGTGTTGAAATGTATATGGCAAGGGAAGAAAGCGAGAATAAAGTTAAAACTTTTACAAGATGCTAGAACTAGAGGAGGGTTTGGTTTGCCTAATTGGGAGTTGTACTACCAAGCTACAAACTTGATATGGGCAAAGGAATTGATAACATTAAGAAATACTAGATTGTTGACATTAGAAGGACATGATCTGTTGTTGGGGCAGCATGCTTTTTTATGGTACAAGGGAACTAAAACACAGGGTTATTTTAGAAGACATCATATATGGGAGTCTCTGTGGTAAATTGGGAGAAGATTAAAAGACAGTGCTATTTGAAAATTCCAGTCCGGTTATCGACTATTGAAGCATTTTCCTATCCTATAACATATAAGAAGGAACAAACAGTTAGATATGGGAAAATTTTGAATGAAAAGGGTGAACTTAAATCTATGCAAAAATTAGAGGAAAAAGGTATAAAGATGAATTGGTTTTCATATGCGCAAATACATTCAAGGTATGATAAAGATTTTAAAACAGAAGGTTTTCATGATAAATTGATTGATTTGGATAAGATTTTGACAGGTACTGATGAAAAGGTGATTAAAAGATTATATGGATATTTACTAGAAATTAAATTAGAAGAAGAACAAGTTAAAGAAACTATGATTGCATGGGGGAAGAATTTTGGATATGGGATTTAGAGAAATGGCAAAAATTGTGGCTTCAAAATTATAAAATGACAATGTCAACAGCATTTCAAGAAAATGTGTATAAGATTGGTGGCATTTTCCCCCAACAAGAATAGCGAGAATGTTCAAGAATAAATTTGAAAAATGTTGGAAATGTCATTGGACACCTGGCTCATATTACCATATGTGGTGGACTTATGCGGATGCTAAAAAACACTAGACTAAAATCCACACGTGGTTGGAAAAAATGACAAAAAACATATAGGCTTGAAACCAGAGATATTTCTTTGGGAATTTTACCGGATACATACAGCAAAGATTTAAAATATTTGATTGTAAATGTATTAACAGCGGCTAGGATTGTATTTGCTAAAAATTGGAAAAATGAGAAAATACCATCGCAGGAGGAAATTATTAAGAAAATATTGGAATGTGCTGAAATGAGTAGATTGACATTTGAAATCAGAGAACAAGAAGATAAACAATTTTACAAAATTTGGGACATTTTCTATGTTAGATAACAAAATACAATAATAGGATATATAAAATTTTAGAAAATAATGAATGTATAAAGATGTATTTCTTTCTCTTTTCCTATTATTACATATATAAAATGTTTTCAGGATAGATTTGGAAGGATTACATGAATTGTTATAAAAGAAACTAAGTATAGTTATCTCGCAAAGTATGAATGAACAAAATTACAGTGAAATGACTAATTAATAATAATACTTGAGTATTCAATTTTTGATGGATAATATGACAACCGACACACTGCTTGTACATTTATGGAAGAAAGTTGGATGTTTTTATGTTTTGTTTGTCTTTGTTTGTTTTTAAAAACCAATTATATATATGTATGTATGTATGTGCTGTTCAGCTTCCTTCGGGTATTATCCCACGTCATTGTAGTTCTGTTAAAGTTGTAGCAACGTTTCAGCAGAATCTCATCTGCCATCATCAGGCTTCTGTATGGATGTGGGTCTCACAGCTTCTGGTTTTTAAATTTGAGGCTGGTTCATTCTGATTGGCTGGGAGCCTGGACCTGTTTCATTGGACTTGGAGTTTGATTGATTGGTGTTCCTGGTTTCTTCTGTCTGTTTTGTGGCTTTGATTGGCTGGCAACAGTCTGTTCTTGTGTTGGAGGCTTTTAGTGCAGCTTGGCTCCGTGTGAAGGGACGGCTGCTCTTCATTAGCAAGCTGGGTTTCACCTGGGTGCCTGGTGGGGGGGTGAGGTTGGAGCTATCAGAGGGAGTCTGTTTTTGCCCAGGTGTTTGCCTGGCTTGTGGCGTGGAGATCTTTCTATTTGAGAGTGCAGGCTTCCAAATGATGGACAGTCTGGTGGAATCATCTCTTCTATTCATGCTGTCAGGTCTTTTTTCAATCTCTATGGCTTCTCTGATGATTCTGTGGCTGGGGTTTTCTATAGTGGCCAGGGTTTTAGTGCCATTGAAGTTGATGTTGTGACCTGTGGTTTTCATGTGTTGGACTAGTGAGGAGGTGTGTTCCAGCTTTTTTACTGCATTTTTGTGTTCCTCTAGGCGGGTACTTATTCTTCTACTGGTCTGTCCAATGTATGTGGCCGGGCATGATGTACAGGGAATTTCGTATATGCCTTGGTTTTCCAGGTCAATTTTGTCTTTGGGGTTCTTCAGGATGGCTGCTATTTTTTTGTCTGTTTTGAAGGCAGTCTTGATGTGATGCCTGTGTAGTATCTTACTGATTTTATCTGTGGTACCTCTTATGTAGGGCAAGACAGCTGTTCCATAGATCTGTTGATCTTCTAGGTCTCTGTTATGTCTTGGTGTGTTTTTGTGGATCAAGTTGGTGATTTTGTTTTTGTGGAAGCCATTGGCTGTCAATACTTCAGTCAGGGTGCATAGTTCAGTCTTTATATGTGTCTTGTCTGCCAGGCATTTGGTTCTCGTAATTAGGGTTTTCACTACGGAATTTATCTGTGCTGGGTGGTGGTGGGATTGGGCGTTGAGGTAGCGGTTGGTGTGTGTTTTCTTTTGGTATATGGTGTGTCCCAGTGTGCCATCTGTTCTTTTGTAGATTAGTACATCTAGGAATGGTAGTTGTTTGTTTATTTCCGTTTCCATGGTGAACTTGATTTTGGGGTGTGTGTTGTTTAGGTGTGTTAGGAAATTGTTTAGGTTTTCTTTTCCATGGGGCCAAATCACAAATGTGTCATCGATGTATCTTAGCCATAGTTTGGGTTTGTGGGTGGCATTAGCCAGGGCTCTGGATTTGAATTCTTCCATGAACAGGTTTGCAATGACGGGTGACAGTGGTGATCCCATAGGGGCTCCTTCAATTTGCTTGTATCTTTGTCCTTTGTATATGAAATATGTGTTGGTTAGGCAGTGTTCTGTTAGTTCCATGAGGTCTTTGGCTGGTTGGTATTTATTTTTGATGATTTCAAGAGTTTCTTTTATTGGGACTTGGGTGAATAGTGAAACCACGTCGAAACTTACAAGCAGATCTTCTTGTTCTACGTGTAGATCTTTGATCATTTCTAAGAAGTGGTATGAGTTTTTTACATATTAAGCTGCGGTTTCAGCATGAAAAAAAAAAATCTTCTAGATGCCCCAAATTATACGGCTTCCCAAAAATAAAAATCTTCTAGATGCCCCAAATTATACGGCCTCCCAAAAATACACAAAGAAGGCATACCTCTCAGACCCATAGTCAGCTCCATAGGAGCACCATTACAAAACCTAGCTAAATACTTAGCAAAACAACTACAGCCCCATGCTGAAACCGCAGCTTCATATGTAAAAAACTCATACCACTTCTTAGAAATGATCAAAGATCTACACGTAGAACAAGAAGATCTGCTTGTAAGTTTCGACGTGGTTTCACTATTCACCCAAGTCCCAATAAAAGAAACTCTTGAAATCATCAAAAATAAATACCAACCAGCCAAAGACCTCATGGAACTAACAGAACACTGCCTAACCAACACATATTTCATATACAAAGGACAAAGATACAAGCAAATTGAAGGAGCCCCTATGGGATCACCACTGTCACCCGTCATTGCAAACCTGTTCATGGAAGAATTCGAATCCAGAGCCCTGGCTAATGCCACCCACAAACCCAAACTATGGCTAAGATACATCGATGACACATTTGTGATTTGGCCCCATGGAAAAGAAAACCTAAACAATTTCCTAACACACCTAAACAACACACACCCCAAAATCAAGTTCACCATGGAAACGGAAATAAACAAACAACTACCAACAACAAACAACTTTAACAGAAGTACAATGACGTGGGACAAGCTGTTTAACTTCCTTCGGGTATTATCCCACGTCATTGTAGTTCTGTTAAAGTTGTAGCAACATTTCAGCAGAATCTCATCTGCCATCCTCAGGCTTCTGTTATATATGTTTTTTTAGGCTTTCGCGGGTACTTACATGTGTGCTGTTTAGCTTCCTTCGGGTATTATCCCACGTCATTGTAGTTCTGTTAAAGTTGTAGCAACGTTTCAGCAGAATCTCATCTGCCATCTTCAGGCTTCTGTATGGATATGGGTCTTACAGCTCCTGGTTTTAAATTTGAGGCTGGTCCATTCTGATTGGTTGGGAGCCTGGACCTGTTTCATTGGACTTGGAGTTTGATTGATTGGTGTTCCTGGTTTCTTCTGTCTGTTTTGTGGCTTTGATTGGCTGGCAACACTCTGTTCTTGTGTTGGAGGCTTTCCGTGCAGCTTGGCTCCATGTGAAGGGATGGCTGCTCTTCATTAGCAAGCTGCTACTCATTAGCAAGCTGGGTTTCACCTGGGTGCCTGGTGGGGGGGTTAGGTTGGAGCTATCAGAGGGAGTCTGTTTTTGCCCAGGTGTTTGCCTGGCTTGTGGCATGGAGATCTTTCTATTTGAGAGTGCAGGCTTCCAAATGATTGACAGTCTGGTGGAATCATCTCTTCTATTCATGCTAAACAGTACATACATACATACATACATACATACATACATACATACATATATACATACATATATATATATACCAGAGGTTGGAGAAATAGCTAGTATCACTATTGCTAGGTCCTTTATCTGGTGTTAACGGTCATCAGTGAAAACAGTGCAACCTGGACTTCCTTTGATGTATGGGGAAATAGTATTAGCAATATGGGGAGTTATTGAAGGCTAGTTGGAAAAAAATAGCTATTGTTGTAATTCTTTTTTTTTGAAGGAATAATAACCTGGTCCACAGAAATATAATATTTATTTATTTATTTTAAATCTTTTACCTCAGATATGTCTATCTCTCAGAAGACATTCAGTCAAGCTAAACCACTGGAGAGAGGCAGCTTAATCATTTCTGTGTGATTGGAAACCTTCCAATCAGTTCAGATCTCTTTTTTTCTTGTTTTTTTAATGGGTGGCTCTGTAACAGACGTGCTCATTCTTCAATTCTGCATGATGCTTTATTTTTTTCACATGACGATGTGTTGCTTTATCCTTTCTAAAATGGGAACCAGGAAATGTTGGGAGATTGGGTAAATGGGGAGGTGCACTCAGGGATATCTTTGGTGTTCCAAGTTTTTCTAAAGAGAGAGATTTTACTGTTAAACAAACTTAAGCTTTCTTGTATTACCATTTGTATCTCCTTTTCCTAATGTGAACTGATTAAAATAGTGCTTCGTTAGTCATTTTGTGCTAAGATATGTTTATTGAAAATGGTTAGTTGTTTCAAACCAACAACAGCCAGAATTTGCAATCAGAAGCCCAGTTGTTCTCACCATCATGCTCTGAGGAAATTGCCTACTTTGTTTTCCAAACAGCTGGGGTAAGTTCTGATTTTCTTGTCCAAAAAGAATGCATTCTCCACTTAGGCTATATCTCTTTCCTGTTTACTTTGGACCAAGCTTGTGATTCATGTGCAAAAGTATTCTGTGCCAAACCCAAATTTTCAGGTGGGCAAAATTAATACCTGAATCTTCTGGCACATCATAAATATTCAAAATTTTTACCATTAGAATTTAAGAAAAGAATGAGAGCCTGATGCCTTTGTGTTGTTGCTAATTCTCCATTCCCTTCAGCCTCAGTTCAGACCACTGGAACAAATAATTTGAGGCTAATGGGAGTTGGGAGTAATGGCAACTTGAAGACCAAGTAATAACAACATTCTCCTTTTAAAGTTTGTTCCTTTTTTTTTTATCCTACTACCTATGTTCTAATTAAACCACGGGCAACCATTAAGCTTACTCTCACCCCCTTTTTACAGCTTCTTAGCCACTCTTAAGGCCCAGTCCCACTGCACTTACAGATGCAAAGAGGATGTAAAACATTAAAAAAGCTTGCCATCCGTTGGAAAATGCTATGCATCCGTTGTGTACTCACTGCATACATGTTTCATACGCTCTATCCCTCGAGCATCCGTCTACTGCGATTTCATCCACTCAAGAAGTTTTGAGCTGCACAAAACTTTGTGAACGGATGAACTTTCTGCCATGTACGATGTAAATTCGCGACATATGAGCAACAAACGTTCTATGTCCGTTATCTTCCGTTAAATGTCCGCTGTATCCTCTCTATCCTCTGGGTATCCTCGCAACTCACATCCACTGCAGCTGAAAACGGAAAGAGGGAGGAAAGAAAAAGTACATGGAACGTCTATACATCGTTAGTAACATGGAAATAGAAAAGATACGCAGTGAACGGTTTGTATCCAATATACATCCGTGTGGCATCCCCTTTCTTTCCTTTAGGCGTACATGATGCATCCGCTTCATCCGCTATGTGTCCGCTTTGCAGTTATCCCCCGTAATCCCTTTGGAGGTGTCATCCCCTTCCATCTGCTTTCATCCGCTAGGCTTCCGATGAACATCCGTTTAACATCCCCGCTACATACTACCTACGTCCGTTCTTTTCCGTTCTGTTTATGCAAATTTTCACCACTTTTTGGAGCGGATGACCACGGATGGAGCCACCCCTGAAATTTTGCTCATCCACTGTGTCCTTTATGCATACATTTTGCGTCCGTCGGCCAGTGGGACCAGGCCTTTAGGTCGTGTTCTGAAACTGATTGCAAAACACCAAAGTTCAGTAGCATTGCATGTAATGTCAGGGTTGTTTACCAAAGCAATATGCAATAGATATACTGGGCCCTTCCCCGCAAATGAAAAATCAGGCTTACTTTCTACTGTTGTAGCATAGTATAATTTCCAAACCCCCTCCTCCTCTGGAAGCCAATTAAAACATATAATTGTCATTATTATTACAATTAATATTATTATAAAATGCTATTATTAGCTGTGATAATTGGAACAGGGTCTGAGAACTCGTAAAGAATTATAGTTCTACATTAGGTGTACATTATTTTTGTACTTTGTTCCTCTGCATTCTACAGATTACAGTAATTAATAAAAAAATGTATTAGACATGATTATTTTTGGAAAATTGTATATTTAAAATAGAATTTCCTGATTGAGCCTTGTTTATTGCTAAACCATGTTTTCAGTTTTGAAAATGTTTATTTTTCTATACAAGCCAGTACTTGATAGATACCAAAATATCCAGTTATTTATGTGTTAGATTTATATTCTGCCTCTCCTCCCACAAGCTCCAGGCAAGATCTATATTTCCCCCACAACAATGACCCCATGAATAGGTTAAACTGAGAGAAAAGACTGGGCCAAAATTTCCTAGTAAACTTGAATTCCTTTGGGGAGACTTGAACCGTAATAACTATATCAAACAACTGTATATATTTAGAAGCAATATTTTTGCAAGTTGTATACTCTGATCTTATAGATTTGTGACTTTATTCTACCATATCTAATAATTGGCATTTCTATAAATAACGAATATATTCTGTGGTTGGAAAATAAATAACCTTCCCATCTGGATGAATCATTTATGTGCATTTGAGGGCTGTCCAGTAATGCAACACTTTTAGATAATGATTTGAAATCTAATTAATAAGTGAGTACTGTATTTAGCACAGCAAGACACTAAAAGTGGATTATTATACTATTTCAGAATCAATAATGCTGCCATTAAAATCACGACACATATACTGGTGGTTTCTAAAATATGTATTGCAGCTAATTAGTAGACATCTGCTCAAGTTTTTGTTTCAGAATTACTTGCTATCATTTGGAACATTAAAACTGAGGGAAAACCACTGGCAGGTTTGTTAATTTTATTTGCAGTCTTTGGAATAATAATTTTGGGATGATATTAAAAATACATTATGGATCTGTTGGAAAGTTATTGCTTTTCTCCATGCATCTATATGCAAACATGAATTTCAAATATATTTGAAGTAGACTCAGTCTGATGAGCTCTCTCCTCCCCTACCTGCATTTATTTTTCAGTGGTTTTATTTTTAAGTCATAGTGTACTAATAGTCCAGCTATTACAGAGACAGCAGTTCTACCAAGAAAGTTTGTGAGTAGAGATTCGTTTTCCTTACCAGGAGGGTTAATAAACAGAAATCCATATATTTAAAAAAACATGAATTGCTAATAAATAAAAAAATGAATATAATTAATTTCAAAGTTTGATATTACTCTCTGCTTTTTCCTGTGTTTTTTTTACGATAGTATTTAGAGGTTTGGGAACTCGGTTTATATGGACTAATAATGTATTTTTACAGAAATGTCCTTTTACCTCAAAATAGCCAAAGACAACTTGATGAAATATTGCATCTGAATTGACCAGTTTGGGGACAAATATCAAAGTTGGATTGGAATCTATCTAGTCTAATTCAATTCAATTCAGTTCCTTCCTTCCTTCCTTCATCCATTCATCCACTCAATTTTATAGCTGCCTAACTCAAATCAAGTGTCCTGGATAGCTTACAATTCTAAAAGTATAAAACAATTAAAGAACATGGGGGGAAATCTACAAAATAAATAAATATAACCAGCAGCCCTGATGATTAATCAATCATGTTTTCTTCTAAAGATAGTTAAGACTTTCACATTAGCAATTTATAACATTTCTCAGCTGCTGTAATGATACAAACCTTATCTACATTAGTGCAATGTATAACCACAGTGATAGGTTAGTAATGTTATAAATTGCCAAGGGGAATATTCTCCAAGAGTTGTTTTCCATGTTTCTTTAGGATATACTGAATTTTCTTGCTTCTTCAGCCTGCCATGGCTCTCATGGGTTTTCACAAAACATAACATAAAAAACATAATACAAGTAAAATTTCTTTTTTTGAGAATAGTATGCTCCGGGGTTATCACTTCTCCATACAGACAGAAATTCAATTTCATATTCATCTTTGTGTTCTATTCCATATCTTATTACTATTTTAATATTTTCTCAATAATTTTTTGCTTCCCTTAGTTTTTTCAATCTTACATTTAATTATCTCATTCCATTCTAAATTCAATTATACTGTATATGTTTTTCTAAGTTTCAATACCTTTCTAGTCATCATATTTATATTTTTGTCTGTCCTGTTTCAATTTCATATTTTCTTTCCTTATTAAAAAAAATTGTTCCCTGTTACTAATTGGAGTATAACACCTGAGTATCTTTTAATTTTTATCCATTCAACTCTTATTTAAACTTCAATTTATGCTTTTACAATTCAGTATAACGCATAACTTCCAGTCGAATACTGCTTGGTACATTCTTAAAATATGCACTAAGTTCTTAAAGAGAAAATATATATATAACAATAATAAATAAAATACTTATTTTATTCCAATTCAGTTCTATCATTAATGTTAGTTATAATCTTTGACATCTTTAACATTTCTTTTCAATAGGATATCATACTTCTAGGAACACTTATAATATTTTCATAATTTTTCATGTTTCTTTCATATTCCTCTTCACTTAAATTTTTATAGCACATTGATAATAATTAAAATGTTCCCCTCATTTCCTAATTTCATTCTCTCATTCTCTTTATTTCATTTATTTATTAAACATTCCATTCCATTACAATGAGTATTTTATATATCATTTTAATCACACTTGCTTCATATTTTCAAACTTCATTTCTATTTCTAATATAACAATACTATCTTATGTACCCTTGCAGAATCCCCCTTTCAATTAAGTTTTCACCCATTATCTCTGTGTCTTGTACGTTTCCTCTGTTTCTCTATGTCCTGTTTTTGTCTTTTATAATTTCTTTTCCTTTCCCTCTTCTCCCTCTTCTTCTTCCTTCCCTTTTTGATCCCTTCTCTCCCTAATTCTGATTCTCTCTTCTGTAATCCTCTCTTCTGTTTCTTCCTAATGTTATAATTACTTTTCAAACTATTCTTTTTTGGGATTGTTTTTATAGATCTTAAATTTTTAACTCTCCCCCCTTTCCTTTCTTTTCCCCACATAGAAATACTTGGTCATTGAAGATGGCTTCTTCTTTGTCCCACCCTTCTTGTTCTACAGGCATTTCTTGTTGTTTCTCATCGTTCAGAATCTCCATTTCTAAAAATTGAAATAGGAAGCCAAAAGAACCTCTTCCTTCTTGTGCATCTTCTTTCTGTTTTTTAAGTTCCATTCTCAATTCTTTCAAAAGTAATACTATTTTAAAAACTTTTAAACAACCATCCAATTAATTTTAGTCCTTTAGATCCAATAGTCAAAAATAAAAAAATCATCAAGTTATCCAAATAACCCAAAGCTGTTTCTTCTTGCTTCTTTCTCCACTTTCTCTTCCTGGGGTTCTCTTATCTTGTTACAAAGTTTCAGTTAAAATGTATCTTTTAGGAATCTTGTTAAAGTTTCACTGTTAATTCCTTTCACTTCCAGGTGGTCTCCTCCATTTTTCCAGATCCCACCCTTATTTTTCCCCCTTCTTTTAAAAGTTTTTGAGAATCCAGAAATCTTTATTATCCTTTTGACATTTTATTTTCAGTTTAAATACCTGTTAATGTCAAAGTGGATTTTTACCGGTTTCTTGCTTAAATCTCTTAGTTGTCAATATAGGGAAGAAAAGAAAAAAAACCAAATCCTTTCCCTTCCCTCTCTCATTCGCTGCTTCAAGGTCTTCTTTGGGAACAATGTTGTTCTTTATAATTCAAATTCCAGGGTACCTTGTATTGTTGTTTTTCTAGTTCGACCCGGTCAGCCAAAACTTTCTCTTCTTATCTTCCTCCTGCACATTCTTTTCCGATCGAGTTCTTCTTTGAGATGGCCATTTCTGATCACCGCTGCAACTGCTTTCGGGAAAGGGAATAATGGTCAGCTGGGGAGGAGAGATGTGACTCTCCTCGACCCTGCTAGCAGTCTCCCCCTTCTTCACCACCTCTACGGGGTGGCTTAACCCTGAAACCAGCCGGCTCAGGGTGCTCCAGCGGTGAACACAGATCAAAACTGCACATGATCACAGATTTCGGTCTGTCGCCGAAGAAGCTCAAACCTGACTCCTATGGTTCTCAATTCTTGAGGGTGATGTATTAGCATCAACTTTACCATAAAAGACTTGCATGAGGCACCTGTTTTTAAGCAGACATGTCATAAATCCTACTTCTCGTGCTACAGTTTGTTGGGGGTTCTGAATTAGCAAGGGTTTTATTTATTATTTTATTATCTTTAAACAACTATTCTTTGAGATTTTGAAGTGGGACCAAATTAATATGTGCTTCCATCATATGTAATGTTATCTATAAAACCGTGTGAGAAAAAAGAGAAAGAAAAGTGTCTGCAGTCAAGATTTTTAACTCCAATATGACTGAGTTTTGAGGTTTAGGCATTGGTTGATATGAGTTTTTTAAAAGAAATTAAGATGGAGTATAAAAAACCTTTTCTAAGAATTATTTCCTCAGTTGTAGGGTCAGTGAGTAAAAGAACTGTGACATTCTAAAAGAGATATGGGACTCTTACATAAATGATTATTAAACAGTTACTACATGTTAAAGGGTAGCAATGGCTACTTAAAGCTAGACCCTTTGAATGCTGAATTTTTAAATGGCTAATCAGCCTTGGTCATTACTGCTTCATTTGTTGCATTGTGGGTAGAAGACTGTAATACTAGTTAAAGCCTGTTCCTGCCTTTTGGGCAGCAGATAAGGATGAGGACACTACAGCTTTGATTTGATTGTCACATGGATTCCTGAAAAAGTATTAAGAGATTTTCGAGCTTCTTTTTGCACTCAAGTCAGTACAGTAGACAGTCCAGAAGGGGACGTAGACTTTCTCCTACTCTCCATTTCAAGAGACGAAAAAGAACCTGCGTTGAGTTGAGGTTCACTTTCTGGAATGGTTACAGCAGCATTAGTAGCTGTTATTCTCCTGCTGTAGATACCAGATCATGTTTGAAACATCACACGAGAATAACTTTTAAGATTTTCTAGTCACTTCAGTCCAAAGATCAGGAACTTTTTGTGATCATTATGTGTATTCTTCTATGGCCCCAAGTACCAACTCCAACCCCAACTCTAACATTCTATGAACTGTTCAAAAATTGCAACTTTTCCAAAATTAACAAATATTTACTGGGAGTTAGGAGTTCTGCTCGTGGAACTGCCGGGCATTTTGCTGTCTCCTATCTGTTGAGTATAATAGGGCACATCATTTTGGAATAAGTCAATATGCCCCTTGTGGCCAAAGTAGCTCCATCATCTTCTTGTACTTATATTATTATATTTTTAGTGACTCAGGGGGCAAAGAAGTTTCTGCTACAGAACTTGATGGCATAGCCTCTTCTGTCCTGATCTGACCGGATATCCTTTGGTTTCAGGATCGCAGGTATCTCAGAAGAACAGTGAATTGGAGGACTGCGAATCACACTTCTCAAATATCAGAAGGTTTCTGGTAGCACCTTCATGGACTAACACACTTTATTAAAAGATGCAAACATTCATGAGAAAGTGTATGCCTTTTAATAAAAGGTGTGAGTTTGGGGGGGGGGGATGGCCCTGTACTACTTCTAATTTTTGGCTAAAAAGAGTTCTCCTGCAATATTTTTAAGTGTGTTAATTATAATGAAGACTCCAGAAAAAAAAAAAAAACTATGTTTGAGGGAGTGAAAACCTGGCAGGATTCCTCATTTGTGTGAAGATGGGGCTAATTCGTCTTTATATGCTACAATCTGAAATTTAGAGGTGTGAATGGACTTTGTGGGAGAGAGGCTGCCCCTGTCATTGTTTTTGTTGAAGGAGAATGTCATTTCAGTTGTTTCACTACACTGACTGCTTTAACAAAGGGACATATTGAGAGAAGAGCGGGGAAGTGAAATGTGTCTGCAGAGCCACATGCTTTTTATAGAAGCATTTCAAGATTCCTTGTTTAGCTAAAATAGTGATGTAGTGGAGCTGGAAGGGCTTCCATATAGAGGCCCAGAGCTCCTGCCAGGTGAAACAGACATTAATGAATCATAACAACAGGTTTAAGATGAGTACAGATTTACAATCCCATAAACTGCCATTTTGCAAAAAATTGGACCACTTCTCATTTACTTCTCATTTAAATCCTGTGTTCTGACCTTGATGAAATTCTACACATTTCTATCCACTCCATTCCCAGGATGACAGAAAGAGCCAGTCTCTTTTCAACTCATTGGTGGCATTTTGCTTTTGTTGTTTTTTGAGGCAGAAGATGGGAAAATGTGAACGTGCCATGACCCAAACCAGTGGTGGTATGCTACTGGTTCAGTGGAACAGGTAGTAAGAAAAAGCCTCCGATGATCAGCTGAGAGGAGAAAGAAAAGCAAAGCACAGAATTGGCCCTCCCACCTGCCCCTGTGCTTTTCTCTTCTTTATCCTTTCAGCTGATTGGCGCTGTAGGCCTCAGCTGGTGTGTGGAAAGTTGCACATGTGTGTTAGGTGCATGCACATTAGGTGCCCACACAATCACCAAACTGTTAGTGGAACAGGTAGGATCCCACTGCTGACCCAAACCCCATTAAAAGGGCAAAATCCTGCACAGAAATTCAGTACTGGTCTCTTATGATTTTCACACATCCATAAAGCAGCATCCACAAGTAGCTTCCAAAGTAGATTTGTATTTTTATATTAATTCATGTGTGTAGCTTTGTTTTTGTTTTTATTTTAAATTTCTTAGGTACAGGTAAAATACACAGTGTGTTCTTTTTATCTGAAGTTCTTTTAACTGAAGTGCCAGACTTGCTTGCTTGATGTCTGCAAGTAAACAGGAAGAAAAAAAATGGTGATGAATGAGATTTGGATATAAAGGAAGTTTGAAAAATCCATGGTGGAATTCAACATTTTTTACTACCAGTTCTGTGGGTGTGGCTTGGTGGGTGTGGCAGGGGAAGGATACTGTAAACTCTCCATTCCCTCTCCACTCCTGGGGGAAGGTTACCGCTGGTTCTCTGAACTACTCAAAATTTCCACTACCGGTTCTCCAGAACTGGTCATAACCTGCTGAATATCATCTCTGTGAAAAAAGTATCAGTTGACAACTGGGACCACAGAGATACTCCTTGCAAATACCATGTTTAGACTTCTCCTCTTCAGATGTCCTATGTTAATGACTAAAAAGCCAGAAAACTTTTCAATAAAAATCTTTCTCCTGATAATTTTATCAGATGCTGGTAAAATCTGACCAAATCTTATCATCATCACTAACCACATCATCACTGGTGCCTGCCAATTTAAATCCCTCAGTAGCTTTAGCTCTTTTTATAAATACTCAATAAAAACAGTTCTAATGTCACGCATGACATTCTGGGCCAACAGTACTTTCAAAATAAATCTGATATAGCTAATAAGGAGGCTCCAGTCTTTTGTCAAAAGTTCTTGGCAATATGTGGGAAGACAATCAAAGCACTGCTGTTCTGATCAGTAAATTAACCCTCTCCTTTTCCCAGGCTCACACGACTTATTTGGAGGTTCTGTCATCTGTTTCCCTGTACATCTGCATGAACATATTTAGTTTTGCTGGGAAAAAGTGGACTGAAATTTGTGTATACACTTAAGAAATACCAGGGTTGACTATTAACCTCATTGTGAGGTTATTCTTGTCCTACAAATCACACAGCCATATCAATACCTATGCATTTTAATTTATTGTAAATCAATTTTTAATTAGTTTTATTGGTTTCTGCTTTGCCCTGAAATCTTAGAAAAAAGACAAAGGGTAAAATAAATTTAAATAAAACTCTAAGTGGGAACATTGGATAAAATATCCTGAAAGTAATATTTTGTTGCCTTTGTAAATATGTTTTAAACCAAAACACATTTTAGATTTCTGATATTTGTAGATTATAAGACATATGGATGCCTACTGTATTGATAGCTATTGTACATTAAGAAGGAATAATGTATTAGATAATAACATTGTGTTCATGCATTTTCCTGTAGACTAGATAGCAATAAAAATAATTCTCTCTTCTAAGAATGTACTAGCTTAATTTCAGTGGAGAATAGAATAGTATAAGCTTTTAAGTATGCTTAAAGTATAATTTTTTTATCTGAGTAGCTGCAGTAATATGTGATACTGTAACCTTATAATAATCATGAAAACTGACATGCCAACAATTAACTTGAGGATAGCAAGTCAGATATTCTCAGATATATAGGACCAATCTTCCATCATTTCAGATGGTCAGGGGTAAGGGACCACAAAAATCGTAATCTAAAACTTACTTCTGAACCACCCAGTGAGTTTTAAATTTTAATTAAATTCCCCTGGCCTACTGATCGTTGTCCTTTAGTTATGTGACTGAGGTACACTGGGCCAAAAGAGAAACAAATCATAACAAAGAGTCACTTTGGCTAGAGAGATGGATGGCAGGTAAATTTAATAAATAACGAAGTTATACATTGTAAATATTTTTCAATTTGTTTTGTCTCTCAGACAAAAACTTTGTTTCTCAGAAATTTTTTTTGTCTCTCAGAAAAAAAAATTATCCAGGTCGCATGAGGCCTGGAAACTTCAGAGAATGCTGTTGTGTGGCCTTGGAGCCTCCGAAAAGAGCGAGAAAGCATATCCCATTCTCGCAGACTCCGGAGGCTGCACTTGCGGCCTCTCTGTGTGTTGCCTTGTGCCCTGGCTCCAATGGAAGGGACAAATATCATGCAATAGGCATGCAAGATTCATGGTAAGTGCAGTGTAGGCAAGGCTAACAGAGGTGCTAGAGATGACCCCCCCCCCCAAGGAAGGGCTTGGTAAGATGTAGCAGCAGGGGAGCCAGGGAGAGTTGCAAAGAGAGTGTTGGTGCCAGTGGTGTACACAGCTGTCTGTTGTGTACCTCATTCCTGCCAGGCTTACAGATGTGGCTTACAGATGTAGTGGGAAAATTCTTGGCTGGAGCTGAAAGTGAGGGAGAGAAAGCAGAAGAGCAGGATGCAAATAGGTAGGAGCAGACAAAAACAGGAGCAGAGTCAGGAAAGGAGAGGTAAGAGCATTAATGGCTAAAGAGAAGGAAAGCCAGGCTGGATACTCCACCATCCTAAACACACAAATGTTACATTGTGGGAAAAAGACTCGAGACCCAGTTGATCTTCTATTCTTTTTATTTGCTCTCCAGAAACCACGAAACCGCGGCAGCCTTTTTATAGCGGGCTGCTCGCGGCTCATGGCCAATGACAGCTCTTCAAATCTCCTGCCATCCGGACCAACCTTTCCTAGGTGAGTATGCAAATGTATAACACCCCTCCCCATGTGGTCCAGTCCAACCAATCAGGCCTCCCCTATTTTACGTAGTCACGTAAATAAGTGGGGCTCTTATGGTTTCGACTGGACCTGCACAATTCAGTCGTGGGTTTGTCTCTGGACTGTTCAGATGGGGTTGTTGTTTCTCCCATTCTCTTCTGTGGAGCCTCCTGGAAGGTAGAGTCAGCCATGCTGCTCCCGCCAGGCCTTTCCTGGCTGGTTGAGTTGGCTCAGCCGCTCCCGCCAGGAATGGCTTCTTGATGGTTCTCCGAAGCCTGCTCCAGTCTCCCCAAGTTGTCGTCTTCTTCTGTGGCTTCAGGTACATGTTTGTGATTTCTGATCGGGGCTAATGTTAGTATTGGTTGTTGTATAATTGTTCGGGTTTGTTTTGTTACTTCTTTTACTTGTGGAGGGTCTCCCCCTCCCCTCTCGTTTGTGTTTGAGGGGTCTCCCCCCTCTCTGGTTTGGATATTTTTGTTTAATGTTTGAGGCGATTCCTTTGTTTGTGTAAGTTCTTCCCATTCCTCATCCTGATTGTTAGTGTTTCTCAGTGTGGTCCTCAATCTGATTTGGTCTATATGTCTCCTCCAGCTCTTTCCATCCTCTGTCTCTACCTTGTGTGACCGGGGTCCTGTTATTTGGGTTATTGTTGCTGGTATCCACAATGGTTCCCCTGTGAGGTTTTTTGCATAGACTAGGTCCTCTGTTTTGAATGTGCAAAAAACCTCACAGGGGAATATGTCCGGTATGATCACCCTATCCCCCCATAGTATACATCCTTTTAAGATCAATAGTTCCATTTGTCTGTTCCAAAACAATTTAACAGTGTTGTCATTAGCAGTCTCTGGCCACCCTTTACCTACCCAATTTAAAATTAAATCCGTGCCAGGTTTCTATCCCTCGCGGTTTCCCTAGCAATGTCTGTTGCTGTTATGGGTAGGTTTGCCAATGTCTCAATTTGCAGGGTTGATGTGGTTGGTGCAGGATCATCTTCGAAATCAGGTAGGGGGAAGGGCTCAGGGTGTCAGTGTATGTTATGTTCTTTCCTGGTCAGTAGATCAAGTTGTAGTTTTAGGCAGCGAGGAATTCGGACCACCTCATGATCCGTGGTGACAGTATGTTCGGTGTAGCTTTGTTTCCTGCGAGAATTCCTAGAAGAGGTTTATGATCTGTGACAAGTGAAAAAATTCTGCCATAGATATACTTGTGGAAACGTTTTACTCCTGTTATTGCGGCCAATGCCTCTCTATCTAGTTGGCTGTAATTCCTCTCCGTTTTTGATAGGGTTTTTGAATAGAATGCGATAGGTGCTTCTTTTCCATTGGGTAATATTTAGCTGAGTATGGCACCGATGCCGAATGGTGACGCATCGCATGTTAATGTTAGTGGAAGGGTTTCACTGTATTGTATTAGCGTGCAGTCTGATGTAAGTAAGTCTTTTATTCCTGGAATGCTGTTTCTTCTTGTTGCCCCCAGGTCCAGGTAGCTTTCTTATCAAGCAACCTGTGCAGTGGTTCCGCTATTGTTGCTTTCTGTGGCAAAAATACATTGTAAAAATTAATAAGTCCCAAGAAAGCTTGCAAATCTGTTTTATTTTCAGGTCTGGGAGCTTCCTTTATTGTTCTGATTTTGTTTTCAGTGGGGTGGATCCCTTCTTTGTCTATGAGGTATCCCAGGAATTCAACTTTGACGGTGGCTAATTGGCACTTCTCTTTTTTAACTTTAAGTCCCGCCTCTTTAATTTTTTTTAAGCTCTCCCTTAGGCAGTCTTTCAGTTGTTCTTTGTCCTTGGCTGATACTAATACATCGTCAGAGTATGGTACCACCCCCTTTATTCCTTGCAATAGGCATTCCATTAAGCTCTGGAATACCCCTGGGGTCACGCTAACTCCAAATTGCAGTCTGTTGCATTTAAATGCCTCCCTGTGAGTCACAATTGTTTGTGCTTCTGCTGTTTCTGGGTCAACTGGTAATTGTTGGTAGACTTGTGCAAGGTCCAATTTTGCAAAGATTCTACCTCCCCCCAAAGAGTGTAATAGGTGCTGTACCATCGGAACTGGGTATGTGCTTTGTTGTAGCGCTTGGTTAAGGGTTGCCTTGTAGTCTCCACAGATACGTACGGACCCATCTGGTTTAATAGAGATAACAATTGGGGTTTCCCACCTTGCATGGTCTATTGGTTCTAATACCCCTATGTGATAAGTTTATCTAATTGTTCATTATTTTTTTGTTTTAACGCGAAAGGAACTCGCCTCATCTTTAGCCTCATTTGGGCTATATTTGGATTTAAATTAAACGAGATAGGGGACCCTTGGTACTTGCCCAGTTCTCCATTGAAGAAGTCCTGGAATTCTTTCATTAGATTCTCTTCCCAGTCTGTCTCAATGATGTTGTTTTTTACGGTTACTCTGATTCCTAATGGTGCAAACCATTCGAGTCCCAGTAGGCTGGGGCAATCCTGGTCGACTATGGTTAATGGAAGGACTTTAGTGTGTTTTTTGAACTCAACTTTGAAATGTCCGGTTCCTCCTACAGGAATTCTGTTTTCCTGGTAGTCTTTTAGTTTGAGTTTTTGTATTTCTAGCTCTCTCTTGTTTATATCAGGTATTAGTCTTTTTAGGGTATTCCACGATACCATTGATAAATACGAGTCTGAATCCACCTCCATCTCGCATGGCTGACCTTCTATGGTGACTTGCACATGTACCTTTTTCACATTGATTGAGTTTGAGCGTCCAATAGTTCTTATTTGATGTGTTTCCTCTTTTGTATTGGCTTCTTATTTGCCAACGGCTCCCTATTTGCTTTTCCTTCTCCCTGGGAGGGGTATTCCATCTTTGTCTAGGGCTATAGTTATTTTTAGTTCAGCATGCCCTAGCTATGTGTCCCCACCATTCACAATACCTGCAAATAGCATCGAAAAAATGGCATTCGGAACGTGGATGGTCTCCTCCGCATCTGGCACAATGGAATTCTGACTTCCTTTCCTTTCGCTCCCGTCTACCTTTTTCCGACCGGGGTTGATTTACCTCTTCTTCTTCCTCTTCGTCTTTTGATAGAGATTCAATGTCCTTGTGGTGTGTTGTGGTAGTGAGTTTTTGAGTTTCCTCTGGTGTCTTATTGTGTGTTTGACTCGTGTCTTTTGGGGTTTCCTTTATTAATTTATTCATTTGTCGCATGGTGGCTGTCAATTTTTGTGTTGCTTCCGCTGTTGTGGCTTCTTCTATTGCCTCCGTTAATGTTATTTTAGGTCTTGTTAGTAGTCGACCCTGTAGTGTAAGGTCCTTTAATCCGAGGACCATGCTGTCCCTCATGGCCTCATCCATGTTTAGGAATTCGCATGCTCCGCCAATGTCTCTTAGTGCTGCAACAAAATCTCCGATGCTCTCGTCTTCCTTTTGGGCGCACCAATAAAATTTGTGTCTTTTAATGAGGCATGAAACGGTTGGCGCATAATGGGCTTGCAGTAATTTCTCTAAGTCCGTCCACGCCATTTTCTTCACATCGTGGGGTGATACCAATGCCTTTGCCATTCAGAATACTGTGGGACTGCAGTGGGTGAGGAAGACGGTTCTCTTCCTATGTTTGGATATTCCTTGGAGATCGCTCCCTTCTAGAAACATGAGGAATCAGTCGATGTATGATTCCCAGTCTTCAGTTGCTGGGTTGAATGGTGTGGGGAGCGAGTTGTTCCCAGCCATTTCGTCTTGCTCGGTCCTCGTTGCCACGTGCACAACTGGGCTCCCTTGTCTCAGTATCCCACCTTCGTTGCCAGTGTTGCGTTGTGGGAAAAAGACTCAAGACCCAGTTGATCTTCTATTCTTTTTATTTTCTCTCCAGAAACTGTTTGCCAGCGAAACTGTGGCAGCCTTTTTATAGTGGGCTGCTTGCGGCTCATGGCCAATGATGGCTCTTCAAATCTCCCACCATCCGGACCAACCTATTCTAGGTCAGTATGCAAATATATAACACAAAGCCTTGAAAGTGCTGAAGGAAGAGCCAAGAGACTTGGTCAACAACATGCTGAGGTCAAGAAAGTAGCAGAAGTCAGGAGCAAGGATCCTGGATGCTGGTTTCATTCAGCAAGGGAAGGCTGTCCTGCATGGGTTAAATTCTCAGCTGCTGAGAAAGCACAGCAGAAGCTTTCCTTGATCAATGGTGATCAACAATAAGCTTTGCTTGAAACACCAGTGGCTTGCCACATACAAGGTGTTAACTGATAAGGCACAGGAGTCCCAGACCCTGGTGGTCTTCTCTGCTCATGGCACTCTTATGTGCCAAAAAGGCATTGGTGCTGACCCAAGAAGGACTGTCAGGCATCAGAAAAGAAATCAGTGATGGCTGCAGTTGCTGAAACTGTGGACACAACACCTGATCCACCTATGTCTTGGAGCTTTGCCCTGGGGCTGTGACAGAAACACTGAATGTTATTAAATCAATCTCATTAAATTTTTCTATCATTTAACTTGGAAGATATGCAGTACTAATTGTGAATTATAAATATTCCCAGTTTGAGTTCTTGTTGGCATCTGGGAAAATGAAAAGGAAGGTTGCTGGGTTTGGAATTATGTTGTTTATGCAGCAACAAATGTTTTTCTTGAGGGTAGATTTATACCCTGCATTTTTAGTATATGCTTCCTAAAAATGTAAAGCCTTATGGCTGGCAATAATATAATAAATCCCAGCCAGCATCTGTCAATAACCTTTATGTTAATAAAAAATGATTAAAACATACAAAAATCATCCTTATTTTTGTTTTTAAAATAACATTAATACTCATCCCTGTCTTGTAATAGTTGCTCAAATTTTTGTAGTCCAGGTTTGGTAACTCACACTAAGTCTGATTGTGCACTCTTTCAACTGTGGTTTTTTTCTGATCAGCTCTCACTGTTGGCAGTAATGATATCATCACAGGGATGGTTGACCAGAATATAACTGTTCTTCCTTAGGCTAACAAGGATATCATAGTCCTGTTCTGTTGTAACCTTTGCAGTACAAACTGCACTTATATCGAGGCCAATGTAAAAGGCCTTCCAAAATTTTGGTTTTGTGATCTCAGAAACAAAGCAATGGTTTACAATAGGTTGGATTGAGAGTGGCATTTAGAGGAATTATTCTAATATTGAAAAAACAGGATGGAAAACAATCTTTAATTTTCCTTATTCTCTTCCAGCACTCTTCACTCCTTTACAGCTCTTCAACCTCTGATAAAGATGCCAGAGATGGCTGCAGGACTAAAGTTTGTTTGTTCAGCTATAAAAGTATTGTAGTCCTGAACTTACCACTGTAATAGAGCCTTCCCAGCCTGGTTGTAAGTCATGATGCTTGTAAAGCAAGTCACCCACAATTTTATGAGTTCTTTTTGCAGCAGTTGTTAAATACATGCCTTGGCTAAATGAATCAATGGTTTGCTATGGGCCACTCTTGCAAAAACCGAAGTAAGTGCCGATTTTTGACAAAACCATTGTGAAATGCAGTCAAGTGACTATGGGGTACTGCAAATGGTCATAATTTGAGCTGGTTGCCAAGTGCTCAACATTTCAGATGGTTGCCCAAGCAAACAGTTGTAAATTGAGGACTACCTGGATGTAATAAGAATTTAATAATGTCAGATAGCAAAATACCTTTATTTGATGCTGGATTAGGATTATGACGTGTCTTCACAGTCAAAGATGTATTGGGAGGACTAATTCGAAAGAGATCAGGAATACTACTGAATTCTATACGTAGGATGCATTTATCACACACGTATAACCTCTATAGAATCCTGTAGGAGTCGACCAGTGAACTGATCTCTCCAATCCTATGAAGAATAGTAAAATCAAGATTCTATACAATGCATCTGACTTTCTTAAACACTAATGCATTTTCAGAAAAATCAGTCTGGGTTTAAGGGCTTATAATATTATAACAAAAGATATCCACGCAACTATGCCTAACTCATATTTTTTGTAGTTATTGACCTACTGCAATCTTATAAATCTTGCTTTTAGTTTGCCAAGATCTTGAAGAAATGACAGTTGATACATCAATAGAAAATCTTAGCTGAATAACCCCGATTACATAATGGGTTTTAAAGTTTTAAAATTTTTCTGTCCAATCTTGGCCAATTGAAGGTGGCGGTGCTCATCTCTGATTCTCAGCCGAGGGAGCCTGTGTTGTCTGAGAGATGTTTCTGTCATCATGTGTCCAGCAGGAAAATATGGAATGCAGTAACCTTCCTGCCAAAGTGGTACCTATTTATCTATTTGCTTTGCATGCTTACGAAATGCTAGGTTGATAGGAGCTGGGGTAGGTAACAGGACCTCATTTTGTCATGCAGCATTCAGCTCTGAAACCCAGATGTCAGCTTTCTATATAATGGGTTAATGTTCTAAAATTTAGATTGCCATAGATAAATAAACTGTACATACTAGTACATAATAGAAAACAAGATGATCGTTTGTTTACTTTTGTCTTTGATATTTTTGGAATTAGAAAGTTCACAATCTATGCATTTACATTCAATTGATGGATACAATTAAAAGCTCCTCTTCCTTCTTGCTTCACAAGGGCAGAAGCCTAGTCTTCTAGATTAATAAAATGCTATTCTCACCAAGGCTTGAACTAAATATATACTTTCTTCTCTACAAATTAATTAAAAATGAGTACATGCCACCAAAATGGAACATTATTATATTACATAACTGTACTTGTCATCCAACAGATCAATAAATGACAGTTCAGCGGTGTATGATGAATTGTAGACTAAATCTTCAAAACCCAAACAACAAATACTGACAGAATTGTATATATAAGTGTAGAAAGCAGCTATAAGAGGAAAGAGTTTACCCCACCGATCAGTGAATTAGCTTAATAGAATGTACCTAGCATAATAAAATACCGTATGCTAGGCTTTAAATAAATGAAAAAATCTTAAAAGAAAACCAACTCATTGTTACATGATCACCATTCACGATTGCACCAATGGGGGGGAAAAAAACATTCATCCTTTTGGTTTCATCAAAGGCTCAGAATAAGCAGAAAGCAATCTCTGGTAATCCTTTGCCAAAATCCTTAAGGAATTTCACTGGATTTATGTATACTTCACAGAATGTATAAAGGATCCCAAGGACAGACTTTATAAATATCGAAGTCTTTTTTGCAGACGGCCTTGAGCTGAAATGTGAGCTGATTTCTCCATGCTGAATTCCAATCTCTTTACTGCTGATCTATGCAGTTCAGTGGAGATATTAATGTCTTGGTTAATGAAGTTCTGTACATGGCATATTTTACCCAGTGAGCTGTCTTGAAATATCTCTGTGCCAAAAGAGTATGAAGCAATGCCATTGAACAAAGAAAAGCAAAAACCAACGTAGCTGTTGCTTTCTACTTCTAGAAACAGAGTGCCTTCTGTTGCCTGCGTGGGATGACTGGTATTGCTAAATCTGAGATGTACAAGCACAGAAAAGGAAGAATGGACAAATCCTGGCAAATGGAAAGTGTTCCATATTAGCATACTTGAAATACCCTTTTCTAATTGGTCCACAAATACTATAATATGATTGGTTCTTTGAGTGACGGTGATAGGTCAACTATTGCCCCCCTGTGATTGGTCCGCTGGAGCGGCGGGAGATTCAAGGAACCATCATTGGCTGTGAGCCACGAGCAGCCACGATAAAATAGGCTGCCGCGGCTCCGCAGTCAGACTGATTCCAGGAACCTAATTAAGGGCTGAAAGTCACACTGGTCTCAAGTCTCTCTTTCCCACGATCCAACACTGGTAACGAAGGTGGGATACTGAGACAAGGAGAGCAGTTGAGCACGTGGCAACGAGAACCGAGCGAATGGCCGGCATCAACTCGCCACCCGCACCATTCAACCCAGCAACAGAGGATTGGGAATCATACATCGACAGATTCCTCATGTTCCTTGAGAGCAATGACTTACAGAGGATCTCCGACAACAGAAAGAGAGCTGTGTTCCTGACACACTGTGGACTTGCAGTGTTCAAGATGGCCAAAGCATTGGCCAAACCTGAGGACGTAAAGCAGATGGCCTGGCCAGATTTGGAAAAAATACTGAAGGCCCATTATACACCGACTGTCTCCAGCCTTATTTGGAGACATGCATTCTATAAACAGGACCAGAGAGAAGGTGAAAGCATCAGAGATTTCATAGCGGCGATAAGGGACATTGGAGGGGCATGCGAGTTCCTCAACATGGATGAAGCCATGAGGGACCGCGTGGTCCTAGGACTGAGAGACCTCATCTTGCAGAGCCGACTGCTAACCCGACCAAACATCATAGTCACCGAGGCCATTGCTGAGGCCACTGCAGCCAAAGCCACTAAAAAATCAGCAGACACAATGCGGCAAATGAATACGGAAAACCAGAAAACACCGGCAGAGACAAGCCAAACCCGGGAGAAGAAACCAGAGGGCAACCACAAGACCACCATGCACCATGAGGACATTGAGTCTTTGTCTGAAACTGATGACAAGGAAGAAGAAATACACAGGCTCCAATTGGAATGAAACAGACAGGAGAGGAGAGAACGTAAGTCAGGGTTCCAGTGCACCGGGTGCGGAGGAGATCACCCCCATTCTGAATGCCGTTTCCTAGACGCAGTGTGCCGGTACTGCGAGAGACGGGGACATATAAGAAGGGTCTGCTGGAACCGAAAGAGCTACAGCCCCAGACGAAGAGACAGCACTCCCCCCAGAATGAAAGAAAGACAGGCAGGGAGGCGTTGGAGCTGAGAAAACAGAGGCAAACGGCTCAACGAAACTTACCGGAAGGAAGAGACACACCAAACCATAACAATTGGGCATTCGAGCACAACCGATGCCTGAAAAGTACATGTGAAAGTCAACATCGAAGGCCAACAATGCGAGATGGAAGTGGACTGTGGTTCATACCTGTCTAGGGTATCATGGAATACACTTAAGAAACTGATACCAAGCATACGAAGAACAGAACTGGAGAGCCAAAAAGTGACCCTGAAAGACAAGCATTTTGGGACTCATTAATTTCTATAATGTCTTTCTGCCACAGAAGGCAATGACGGCAGAACCACTACACAGATTACTGGATAAGACAGCTACCTGGACCTGGGGACAACGAGAAGAGGCTGCGTTCCAGAAAATAAAAGACTTGCTGACATCCGAATCTGTGTTTATTCAATGCAGCGAAACACTCCCAGTGACAGTCACTGTCACTGCGATGCATCACTGTTTGGCGTCAGAGCAGTACTCAGTCACACGCTTCCAGATGGGAGAGAAGCGCCAATCGCATTCTACTCCAAAACGTTGTCTAAAGCAGAAAGAAGCTACAGCCAGTTGGACAGAGAGACGTTAGCAGCGATAACTGGAGTCAAGCAATTCCATGAATACCTCTATGGCAGGACTTTTTCACTAATTACAGACCACAAGCCGCTCTTGGGAATACTCGCAAGAAACAAGGCCATCTCAAACATACTTTCACCACGAATGATGAGGTGGTCCGAGTTCCTTGCTGGATACAATTACAAATTAATTCACCGGCCAGGGAAGGACATATCACACGCTGACACCCTGAGCCGTTCTCCCCTGCCTGAACTGGGAAGTGACCCGACACCAACCACATCCATGCTACAGATTGAAACATTACCAAACCTACCCATAACTGCAGTGGACATTGTGAAAGAAACCGCAAGAGACAAAAAGATGGCACGGATTTTAAACTGGGTAGGAAAAGGGTGGCCAGAAAACGAGACGGACAAGACTTTAAACCATTCCGGAACAGACAGACGGAACTCTCAATGTTAAAAGGTTGTATACTATGGGGGGATCAGATAGTCATACCGGAACTACTCCAAGAACAAGTACTGTATATCTTGCATGAAGGACACCCGGGTATCATATGAATGAAATCCTTGGCCAGGAGTTATGTATGGTGGCCAGGGATGGATAAGGATATTGGGAGATGGGTGGGAAACATTCACGCAATGCCAAAAATCCACACCTACACCCCCTGCTGCACCTGTGCTCAACTGGGAAACACCGAGGGGACCCTGGTCAAGAATACACATAGATTTCGCAGGGCCGACAAAAGGACACACATTTTTAATAATAGTAGACACTTACTCAAATTGGTTGGAAGTAAGCGTCATGAACTCCACAACAACAGAAGCCGTCATCAGACAGCTGAGGAGGCTTTTCGCAACACATGGGTTGCCAGACCTATTAGTTTCAGACAACAGGCCACAGTTCATGGCATTGACATTTGAAAAGTTCCTCGCCGAACACCGCATAAGGCATGCCTTGACAGTGCCGGGTCAGCTGGCTACGAATGGGCGGGTGGAATGCATGGTCCAGTATACAAAAGAGACTATAGAGAAACTAGACATGGGGGACATACAAGAAAAAAATCTACAAAATGCTCACTCTACAACACATCACACCTAACTCCACAACAAATAAAAGCCCAGCAGAACTATTGATGGGCAGAAAATTAAGATCGCACCTAGATAGATTACACCCCACCTACAGCCCTGAAAAACCAGCAGACTCCTCTAGTAAACACCACACATTTGGAACAGGGGACCTGGTCTACGCAAAAAATCTCACAGGGCACCCACTGTGGGTACCGGCAAAAATAACCCAAGTAACAGGACCCTGGTCATACAGACTAGAAACAGAGGAGGGAAGAACCTGGAGGAGACACATAGATCAACTGAGATCACGAACATTAGAAAGAAACACTAAAAAAGAAACACTTCGTCACTTTCCTTCGTCACTGGGTGTGAAGGAAAAGAACACACACAGACGCCAGAACTACAGCAAACATTAAACAATAATAATAATAACCAGACCAGAAAGGGGGGAGATCCCTCAAACATGAAGAAGAGGGGAGGGGGAGACTCTCCGCTAGCACAAGAAACACTGCAACAAACCCTAACAACAACCTGCCAACCAACTTCACCAGTAAGCCCAGAAAGAAGCCACAATTACTTACCTGCAGATGACTTCGGTAGAGAGGAACAGGCAGCGCAAAAAAAAACAAGAAGACACTCCAAAAGGAGCAACTGAGCCGATTCTACCAGCCCAGATAGGCCAGGTGGGAGCGGCATGGCTGACTGCACCTTCCAGAAGGTTCCAGGGAGAAGGACAAGAGAAACAATGATCCCATCCAAACCGGCCGAAGACAACAATGCAACTGAACTGCGCAGGTCAAGTAGACACCATAAAAGCCCCGCCTACTTCCGTGACTACGTAACATAGGTTGGCCTAAACCAAGTGGGGAGGGGTGTTCCATATTAGGATACTTGAAATACCCTTTTCTGATTGGTCCACAAATACTATAATATGATTGGCTCTTCGAGCGACAGTGATTGGTCAACTATTGCCGCCCTGTGATTGGGCCGCCGGAGCGGCAGGAGATTCAAGGAACCGTCGTTGGCCGCAAGCTGCAAGCTGCAAGCTGCAAGCCGTGAGCAGCCGCTATAAAATAGGCTGCCGCGGCTCCGCACTCAGACTGATCCCAGGAACCTAACAAAGAGCTGAAAGTCACGGTGGTTTCAAGTCTCTCTTTCCCGCGATCCAACAGAAAGCCCTTCTCGCTGAGCCACAACAATATTGATTTTCAACCTTTCTATCCTGTTTTCTTTTAACCACAAGACAACCCAAAATTAAAAACCAAATCAGAAATTTCAGTGAAACCAGAGCAGCATAAGCATCAGAGAAGAGTCACAATATGCAATGAAAAATGTTACTATTGAAGTTTTACTTCCAGAAAGTGGGATATAGAAGCTTGTGCAATCTATCTGTAAGCAATTGGGGGGGGGGGGCAGCCTAGGATGCTATGAATTTTGATGGGCAGCTGAGAAGGAGGATCTTCTGATAGTCCCTTTCTAGCAGCAAGCTTCTTAAGGATTCCTTCCTAGCATTTCATCCTATTCATTTAATCAGTTGATACACTGCTTGCTTTATCAAACATTTCTGACAAAGTGTGGTTTGACAACTATAGGGATTAATGAAAAGGAATCACTGGGTTGATCAAGATACTTTTCTAACCGTTAAAAATACAAAACATCAATACAGGATTCCCAACTGGAAGAAAGAGTGAGGTGGGCAGTCCTAGCTGATTCTTCACTGTAGAACTCAACCTCAATTTCAACATTAGGAAACATATTTTCCAAAAAATCCAATTCACTAATTATCGTCATCTAGAGTTTAAGTAATAAAAGAACAAAAGGGAATGATCTCAACCTGATATATCCCAATTATGAGGTCAGACAATCCTAACGGATTGTGAGATTGAAGCCTATTAACCATAAAGTAATAAGATGGCATGTTTGACTTCGCTTGGTATGTTGTGTTATCCCAGTCATTACGGTTTGTAATTCATGGACTATATTTTCCATATGTATCAGATTATTGTGCTTTAAACAGTGAAATATGGTATAATTTCAACATGTGGCTTAGGATAATGTGCAAATCCAACTACAGTATGCAGAATAAAATTACTGTTGGATGCATATATCACAGTAATCTATAGTTTGGGTAATCAGTTCCCTTAAAACACGGCTGGCTGGAATATTACACCATGGTAAACCTTAAACCAAGAGTTATAAACCTTAAAAAGACTGGGACAATACAATATGCTAATCTAAAACCAAAGAAAACTTATTATGGTTTAATGTCATGTGTGAAATAGATCCGTATGGGCAGGAGCATCCATTGAAAAGCCAATTTGGGCTCGTGGTTAAGGCACCCAGACTAGAAACCAGGCAACCTGAGTTCTAGTCCTATTTTAGTTACTTTGAAGCCAGCCCCACCCACTCTCAACCCAACCTACTTCACACATTGTAGTTGTTAGGAAAAGAAGTAATACTGGATATGTTCACAGCCTTGAGTTGTTTATAAAAAATAATGAAGGCAGGATGGATACACACACACACACACATATTATATGGTATATTACATACATACATACATGTGTGTGTATGCGATAATGCAATACTATTTTAAGCTATCCTTCTTTTCCTTTTTCTTCCTTTGCCGAGAAATGATCTTGCAAAAAAGGCCCATCACAGCTTATAAAACTGCAGCTGATAAAAGTCTGGTATAATGTAGCAACAGCAGGATGATCTAACACCCTCCTCCCCCTCCCCTCCCTAGAAACACAAATTCTACACTTTTTCTATATTCCCATTAATCAGTGAGAAAGGGATTCTAGAACTAATTTTAAAAGAGCTCAAATAAAGCCTGAATAATTTGCATTTAGAGAGAGTGGTCCTTTTGGTTTAATTGGGTTTACTGAATCCATTTTAAGATGTTGGCGATTGCTGTACAGATTGAACCTCTGCAGTCCTTTCCCCAAATGAAAGAGTAACCCTTGGAAACTAGTTGGCATGTAATACATTTCAATGCAGCATAATAGGGTAGTCATGCAGGACTCTGAACTGAATGCGACACATTTCCTTAGTCATTCGCTTGTAGCTGTAATGACCATCTTACCCTTAGCTGGGATTCCAGGCAGATTCAACATTTGATACAATATGTATTAATAGATATCTTCTCTACCTGAGAAGTGGTCTGAATATGGTACTTAAGAATATAGTTAACCTTTACATTCTGCAGCTAAATGAAATTGGCTTGTGCAGGTAAAGATATCTTGTTTAATTGAGACCTCTGACAGCAACTGTCACAAAAGACTTGAAGGACAAACCAGCCAGGAGCTTTATTGTTCCTCAACGACAACAAAGCAGGCACAGGGAATATTTGTTACTATATTCTCCTGCAATTCTGTGATGGCCGAGTTCAATGCCACCTAATAGTGACTAAACTATGTGATGCTGGGTGTTTTCAAGGGGGCAACTCCTCATATTATCATTGTGCAGCTATTCTTTCAGACTTTCTGGGGATTCTTTGATAAAGATTGAGCTGGTGCCCTGCTCCCTTCCACTTCGAGAAGCAGACCAGAGCCAGATCCTGCTCTAATTCTGGCATAAAGTAGGACATCCCATCCTAACCTTTAGGGCAGCTTAAGAAAAGACAGACAGGCTAGCTGTTCAGTCATGTGTGAGGCTGGGACCTTCTGTGTTTCCCTCCCAAATGGATTTTTTAGGGATAAGAAAAATAAAAGAAAAAAGAGGGAAGATCTAGGAAAATATCAGAAGTAAGAATCCTATTATCCCACCTCTTTAAATGAGTGTCTGAGGCAATATTCATTAAACAGTTTTAATTTTACAGCATTTCTAAAATCTGTTATTTTGATTTTACATTCTGTTGAAAACCTTTGAGAGACCTTATTGATTGGTGATTTAATAAATTGGATAGAATGAGAAAGGAAGGAATTATTGGTTAAAGAGGACAGTTAACTCTCAGTGACTGAATGGCTTACATCACAAAAGTGGGAAGGAAAAGAACAAGAGGAAAAAAATAAGTATGTCTGGAACAGGCAACACATCAAAAGAAAACTAACGGAGGCTCAATAATAATTCCTGGGACCAAAACCAGGTTTTCAAAGATTTGTAAAACAACTGTAAGGCGGAAATTACATGGCTCTCTGGGGAATAATGTTCCACAAAGCAGGCACCATGACAGAGAAGATCTACTTCTTAGGTCCTGACAGATTATACTGTTTAATTGAAGGGTCCTGCAGTACAATTTATGAGGGAGGGTACAGAAAAAATGGTCTTTCATACCTAGTCCCTATAACATGAAGGATTTATAAGTGATAATCAACACCTTGAATTGCATCTAGAACAGGACTGTCAAGAAGCTTAAAAAGGAATAATGCCACACAGTATGCCTACCATTGCTTGCTGTAGTGGTATCCAAGGCAGTGCCCATGTCAAGTGCATTGCAGTCTACATGGGCACCCGTGCCCATGTAGCATCCATGAAATCCATTTGTGAGGTCACTAAAGCATGAATGACTGCCTGAAGGACCTCTTACTCTAGGACAGGGGTGTGAAACTTGCAGCCCACGGGCTGGATATGTCACATGCTGGCCCCAGTCCAGGGATGGGATCCGACAGGGTTAACTACCAGTTCGGTCATTTACAAGGTTTGGTGATTTACAATGTGCTTTCCTGCACTTTGCGGCGCGTGCCTATAAATCATCATCAGCATGCTGTGTGCAGAGAAGCAGCCTTTGAAAGCCTCCTGTTTTTTTAACTGCAGCTGTGCCTTTCACGGCAGCTGAAGTTGAAAAAATCAGGAAACAAAGGTCAGGTAAGAGCCTGGGTGGGCGGGTCAGCAAAAACATCAGCAGACATAGAACTGGTTCTATGTCTGCTGTGCTTCAGAGCTACTGATTCTACAGAGGTGGACAGAATCGGTAGAAACCCACCCCTGCCCTGCTCCTACCTGGCTTAGCAAAGGAGAAAAAAGTCTCGATACATCACATGACACCGCACGTTTGACACCCTTGCTCTAGGAATAGGTACAACTGGCACACCAGATGTATCTGAGCAAAGACCCCACTGGCCACAAGTGCCATCTACTCACTAAAAAGATCTAGTCCATTACTTTATTTCCTTCCGGGAATGCAGAACTGTATACAGTCACTTTCTACCTCATCTATCCTATAATTAAGAAGGATCAAAGGCTAGGATTTTTCAAGACCTTTGATTTATTTTATGTAATGAAAGCTATATAGAAGTTCACAATAACTTAATCGCCTTCAACTACAGATGGGGAACAACTGCCCCACAGGACATCAAGTGCGGCCCTCTCTTTCCCATAAATGGACCTACATTTGGCCTTTTTCTCTTACGAGAGAAAGCGGGCGCCTATTTTTCTAGATGCAAAGGAGGAATAATTCATTATTTTCTCCAGCAAGATAATAGGAGTAGTGGTAGAGTTGGGGCTTAATAGATGCACACAACACTGTCCAATTTACTGGAGTTGCATTTATATCCTTAAACCATTTAAAACCACAGTTCCATATATATAAATACTTCTCATTACAAGTAAAAGATGATCTCCTTTAATCCAGTTTCTTCTTGTTGCTCTCTATTCCTATACAGGAATATAATCTGCATGTTACATTAAGGGATTCTGAAAATCTCAGATTCTAGTAAATTATCAGTCAATGAGATAATCAGAATGAATTCATCCAAATTTGCAAAATACAGTGTTGCATTTACCACTCATTCAGAAAGGAAATCATACATGTACTTGTATTATAGAGACAACGAACAGATTTTGCTCTTTTACTGATCAGTATGTCCCAGTTTTTGCTCTCGTGACAGGTACTCCGTGTAGTTGTTGGTACAAGTGAAGATTTGAAAAAAGAGCTAGCTTTTGAGGGGTCCTTGGTGCTCTCTGAGCTTGGTTGTTTTCTTGCAGATGTTTTATTTCCCAAACTAGGTAACATCATCAGTGCTTGACTAACATACATGTACTGATAATGAAATATCTGTAAGAAAAACTCAGAAGCACCAAGGACCCCTCATTTCAACCCTGAAAAACAAATATTCTTTTTTACTGGAACTAGCTTGTGTTTGAAGCAGCAAAATCTCATGATGTTGTCAAATCTTGAGAAAGATTTTTGGTGGTGTTGCTCAGGTTCCTGCAAAGGTTTATAAAAGAATTCCAACTCTTGGGGAGTTCCATATGCCATGGTGCCCCACAAGAACTACACTACCAACTCCTGCTTATTCATTTGTTCTCAGATATTTTTGATGACCATGTACTGGTCCACATAGAAAAATATGTTGAGAAGGGCTACTGTAACTGTCAGAACCACGCTAAAAGTATTTTTATAAGCATATCTCAAATTACAGGTTGTTCTTTTAGCTTTTAAAATGGAAACCTAGAATTGTGATGAATGCACAGGTCCCTTTATTTTCTTATTTTCTTCATTCTTATTTCTATTACCATTTTCCTTTTCTCCCAGTTTCACAGCAAAAAGGGAAAAATAATATCTATATCATGTGACTGGTATAATACATCTAAAGATACATTTTCCAAGGAGCTTTTTGATACCACACACAGAGGAAGAAAGACAGGGAGGCAGCGAGAAAGAAACAAAGAAAGAAACAGAGAGCGAGAGAAAAACAGAAAACGAGAGAGTGAGAAAGAGAATTTTAGCTATACTGAGCATGTATACATGATTTAATAGGTAACTTTGGCAAGTAGATAACATTATTCAAGTATATAAATCTAAGAAATCAGCTAAGATTGACTGTGATCTTTCATTAAGTTGAGTGTTTTATGCAAGAATATGTAATTTGATTATTTAACTTGTCACAACCATAATGTTTCTCAATTTTTACTTTATTTCTGAATTGTTTTTACAACCTTTTATATACAAGTTTTCTCTTTCTTGGCTTTTTAAAAATTATATAAAACTGTTATTATATGTCAGGTGTTATTAACTCCTGACAAGGGTGTTTATGTGAACAAGGAGTGCTTATTATCAATCCTCTTATTATTATTCCCTTAAGACAGCATATTTGCTTCCTCATGTACACAACAATAACTGGAGATTTAATTGCCACTCTGGGATGCCAAAAATAACTGGAAGCACCTACACCATCAACAAGAAATAACGGTAAATGCCATCAATATTTCTTTATAGATTTTTGCACTCAGTCGAAGGCAGGCATCAAATGGAATATCTATGTTTTAACAGAGTCTCAATACTGTACATGCTAATGGAAACCCTCCCTTTAAATTATGCTGCTCAACAGGACAATGATAAAGGCTGGTGTTTTCATACTGTCTTTGGAGTTAACACCCAAAGTTCAATATATCACTAAAGAATTCTAGATAGGAAGGTGAATAATAGCACCCACATGGAAAAAAGTCTGGAGGAAAAGCTTTTGATTCAAAGTAGGAGTGAACAAGCTGGAAAGAATAGCAATATTAAGACTTTGAAGGTACAAAATAACCCCGCTTTTCTTGCTGGCAGTACTTTGTATTGGTGGCAAATATTGGATCCAGTTTTTACACAAGAAAAATAGTTGGTATGATATCATAACCATATTTATACTTATACCTGTTATCTAATAATCACTTGATAAAATAAAATAAATACATAAAAAATAAAATCTCAGGTCAGAATTAGTTATGTAAACACTGGACAACTGCTCAGTTTCAAAACCACTAAGCACCGTGTAATGAATGAGTCCATTAATTCAGGGGGAACAACAGAATTTTTTAAAAAGCGCAAAATGGTGATGACAGCATTGTGATAGAAGCCCCACCCCTTTTTTACAAGTGTGCAGTGCATGTACAAACAGATCTTCCATCACAATGCCACACATGCTAACTTGGCTTTTTTAATTACACACTCCTGCAGACACAACCAGTGTGTGGATTTGTTTGTTTTTTGCAAAAAATGCCTGTGGATTTGAATCACTGTGTAGGTAAGAATCAGTATACATAGGCCATGGTCAATAAACTGTCTTATTTGCTTCATTTTTATTGCCTTTGATTCTTATCTAAAATGTTATTACAGGTAGTCCTCGACTTACGACTTAGAATTGAGCCCAAAATTTGTTAAGCAAAACGGTTCTTGAGTTGTGCCCCATTTTATTACTATTTTTGCCACCATTGTTAAGTAACTCGCTGCAGTTATTAGGTGAATAATGCAGTTGTTAAAACAAATCTGACTTCCCCTACTACTTTGCTTGTCAGAAGGTTACAAATGGTAATCACATGACCCCAGGACACTACAGCTGGCATACATACTTGCCAGTTGCCAAGCGCCCCAATGTTGATCATATGACCATGGGGAAGCCACAATGGTCCTTAGTGTGAAAACTGGTCTTAAGTCACTTTTTTCACTGCCATTGTAACTTGGAATGGTTACTAAACACAAGATTTTAAGGACTACCAATATAGAAGTATGTCTTTGGTATTTCTTCTGAATCTTAACCAAGTGGGATCAAATCAGAGCCATCAATTTTTTTCAGTCTCCCCAGAATGTCTAACCTCATGACTGTATAACACCTCAACAGGCCAAAATCTAGTATAAATGTTATACTAGGAACACCGCACAGAATTGTGGAAGGTTATACAAATCTCTAAGTTTTCAAACCATCATTAAACCTACAATCTCATAATACATTAGCATTTTTAAACAATTGTTTACATGTGTTCTGACCCAGCTCCCAAACACGACAAACCCTCTGTAGTTAAATCAATGATTCCTTTATTAGGAGCTATCTCTCTCTCAGAAGGCGAACAAGTCTGTCCAGCAGTTAGGGTGGGGCTTTGCTGGCAGCTATGGCTTTTCCGTCCCAAGGACCGGCCCATAGATTTCCACTGCTCTCCTCTCTTCTGGACTTCTGCACATGAGACACTGAACCCAGCTGTTCCTCCTCTTCCTCATCAGCCACCTCCAGACCTGGGGGCTGCTGACTCTCCATGACTCTCTCTCTCTCTCTCAGAAGGCTAACAAGTCTGTCCAGCAGGGAGATTAATAGTTGTCTGTCACACCTATTCATCTCCACCCCCTGCCCTTTATCCTCCTAGTTAGGCTGGGGCTTTGCTGGCAGCTATGGCTTTTCTGTCCCAAGGACCGGCCCATAGATTTCCACTGTTCTCCTCTCTTCTGTACTTCTGCGCATGAGACACTGAACCCAGCTGTTCCTCCTCTTCCTCATCAGCCACCTCCAGACCTGGGGGCTGTTGACTCTCCATCTGAGGGCTGATAGATGGCCCAGGCTCCACCTTTGTCTTAATCTCTGACAGCTATATTCCTTCTTCCCCTTTGGAGCTCTCAGGTTGCCTCAATGCTGACTCTTACACTGTTTCCTCATCTGATTTGGCTGCTGGAAGGCTGGTGGTCAACAGGCCACAACATGTTGGCAGTCCAATATCTTACTAAATAAGTAATAATTAAAGGCTAGGTCACATCGGCCGACGGATGCAAAATGTATGTAAAAAGGACACAGCGGACGAGCAAATTTTCCATCCGTTGTTATCCGCTCTCAAAAGTGTTCCAAATTTGCATAAAGAGAATGGACAACAACGGAAAGGAATGGACGTGGGGAGGATGTAGCGAGGATGTTAAGTGGATGCTCAACGGAAGCCTAGCGGATGGAAGCGGATGGAAGCGGATGACACATCCTGAGGACTTCCGTGGGAGAACAGCGAAGCGGACGCGCAGCGGAAGGAGCAAATGTGTAGTGGATGCCTAGCGGATGACGCGGATGCATCACAAATGCCTAGCGGATAAGTAGCGGATGCCTAGCGGATGCAAAGCGTTCACTGCGCATGCGGGGAGGGTGCATTGCATCAGCCCCACAGATATAAAGGGAAGCAGCTCGCAAGCAGGTCACCATTCAGAGGAAAGACCTGCTGCCAGACACATCTTCAGCCAACAACCATGGGGAAGAAGAGGAAGCCTGTGCCTACTCCTGCCAGCCCTGGCAAGAAGGACAGGACCACCATCCCACCCCCTGGTGCTGACTCTGCTTCTGCTGGTGCTTTTGCTGCTGGTGCTGACTTTGCTGGTGCTGTGCTTCTGCTGGTGCTGCTCCTGGTGCTGGTGCTTCTGCTGGTGCTGACTCTGCTGGTGCTGCTGCTGCTCCTGCTGGTGCTGCTGCTACTCGTGCTACTGCTGGTGCTGCTGGTGCTGGTGCTTCTGCTGGTGCTGACTCTGCTGCTGCTGGTGCTACTGCTGCTGCTGGTGGTGGTGGTGTGGTGCCCCAAGAACCTCAAAGCCCTGCTGATGAGGGCCCAGAAGGCCCTGCCAGAGGGAGGAAGAGGCAATCGCGCGAAAAGGGGGAGAGGAGACAGTACTCCATTGCAGAGGAACATGAGGAGGTGCTCGAATGGCTGAGGGAGAACGAGTACTTCTGGAGGAAGGGACACAGGCTCTATCGAGACACCCAGCAGAAGCAGGCGGCTTGGAGAGAGAAGGCGGAGAGCCTGGGCTACACTTCGGATGTCCTCCTGGGGTGGTGGAAGGACATACACACCTGGTACAGGAAGCTGCACCTGAAGAAGTCTGGCCAGGCCGCGGTCAAGCTGATGGACTGGGAGACCTACGTGATGGCCAAGTGCAGCTTCTTGGAGGATGAGATCTGCCACCAAGGAGCAGCCCCTCTGTCAACCCTCTCTCTCAGGTAGCCCACAGACAGCCAGTCCTCTTCTGGCCAAGAGTCAGCTCCTGTGTCCAGGCAGGTATCTTTGGAGCGCCCCACGATGGAGACCCCCCCAACAGTTGCACACCCCATGCCGGAGCACCTGGAGGATCCCCTGATGCAGATGGAACAAGAGGAGGCCGCGGCCACCAGAGACCAACCCACCCCCACCCCCAGTTCCACCTCCATAGAAAGCAGGCAGAGGGCCAGACCGGAGGGACAGAGCCAGACTGTCCTCTTGGAGATCAGGGACACCATCAAGAGCAGCGTAGATCTCTCTCAGCTGGTAAACTTCAAGATTCCATCCTCTAACAGAAAGCCCTTCCTCACCTACGTGAACCAGACCCTCATGGAAATGCCCGAAGCCGAGTACCAGGTGATCAAGGAGAGGATCACAGGTCTTCTGCACCACCCTCCAGGCCCAGCTGAACCTGATCCCACCCAGTCCAGGTCTGCTCCTCCACCCCAGGCAATGTTACAGCCCTTCCAAGGCTTTCAACAGCCCCTCACCTACCAAGGCTACTGATACCAGGACTTCCAGCAGCACAGGCAGCCCTTCCCAGTCCAGGCACAGGTTCCTCGCCTGCCACAGATGCCACCAACGCCACAGATGCCACCGACGTCACAGATGCTACCGACGCCTCACCTCACTCAGCTGCAGACCAGACAGCCCCACTACACTCCTCCTTCCTCCACCCCACAGCCAAGCCCGACCTCAGAACATCTGTCATCGGTCTTGGGACTGACATCCCATGTCCTGGAGGAAGGGCCTCTCAACATCATGGGACTGAGCCAGCTCTCTGAGAGCTTCCTCCACACACCATCCCCTGTTGTCCTCTCGGGGCCAGGCACCCCAATGGCGCCTCAGACCAGCACTCCAGCCACTGCCACCTCCACAGCCCCTGGGCCCTTCACCCCTGAGACCATGGGCATGCCTCAGAGTGACTGAGAAGAGTGCCAGAGACTGGGTTGTTACCTGTTGATTTTATCTTTGCTTGGGACACTTTTCTTGGTTCATTTTGCTTTTTTAATAAAGTCCTACAGTTTGTTATTAATAAAGGTTATCTTTGCTTCACACACTTGGTTCAGTTCTTTTAGTAAATAAAGTCTTGGTGGAAACTTTTAGAAATGGTTTAAGCCTTTGCATGCTTGTGGGATGGATAAGGATAGCTGTGGGATGGATAGCTGTGGGATGGGTAAGGATAGCAGTGGGATGGGCAGGGATACCTGTGGGATGGGTAATAGCTGTGGGATGGGTAATAGCTGTGGGATGGGTAATAGTTGTGGGATAGATAAGCCTCCAGTGCAAGCATAGTGGGACTGTATGGTCCACCCTCCCAGCTGCCACACATATGGCCCTTTATTATCAATAACAATTTGATAATTCATCCACACATTTCAACATAAACACAACTCTTTATTAAATGCCCTGTTCATTGTAGGGCCACTCAACATACATGGCACAATCTCATCCGTGTGATGAGACAGGCTCAAGGAAGCATCCATTAAGCATCTACCATCCTGTCTTGCCACTCCACTGCTCCAGCTGGGAAGTTGCACCAGTGTTTCAGGAGGTTGTGCTGCTTCTTCCCTTCACGTGAAGCTCTGTTGGGGCCTGGCACATCCAATGTGTCTATCAGGTTTACTCCTTGCTTCCATTCCCCAGGCTCCATGTCCCCATTGCCTTGTTGGCGATCCACAAGCCTGTTCTGCAACACTGTGTAGCGGGTGCGCATGAGATTGTGCAGGATGCAGCAAGCTTCCACGATGTTCCTCATGGTCTCTGGGCGATGCTGCATGTTGGTGAGAAGTACTTGGAACCTGTTGGCCAGGATGCCAAAGGCGTTCTCCACCACCCACCTTGCCCTGGACAGCCTGTAGTTGAAGATCCTCTCTTCACGGGTGAGGTATCTGGAATTGTAGGGCTTCATGAGGTAGATTCTGAGGGAGAAGGCGTCATCCCCCACGATGAAGTAGGGCACAGCTTGTGTGTCGTTGGGCAGGGGGTCTGGATCTGGGAAGCCCATGATGAGGTTGCGTTCCAGCCCCTCCTTGAGGTCACTGGCATTGTATACCTGGGCATCTGAAGCTGACCCGTTGCCTGAAGTATCGATGTACATGAACTTGTAGTCAGCATCGACCATGGCAAAGAGCATAATGCTGAAGAAGCCCTTGTAGTTGTGATAAGTGGACCCTGAGTTGGCTGGAGCTTTGCAGGCTACGTGCTTCCTATCTATGGCTCCAACGGTGTGTGGGAAGTTCCACTTCTGATATAACTGCTCTGCAACTGTCTTCCAGCCTTCTTCAGTGGAGGGGCACTGGAGGAGCTCCTCCAGGTATTCTTCGATGATGTCCTGCACCACCTCTCTGACCACAATGCTGATGGTGTTGTGTGGCACCCTCCAGGCATACTGCATGTTCCTGTACGTGGTCCCGGAGGCCAGGTGCCGCAGAGTCAGTGCCACCTTCAGTCCAGGGTCCAGGCTGGGATGGAAGTTGGTGCTCTGCTTGGTCAACCTGGGTCTCAGATGCTCCACAACTTTGTCAAACATGGCTGGTGGCATCCTCATGAAGTTCTGGAATGCACGAGTGTCTTCATTCTTCAGCTCCACCATCAGCTTGTCATAGAGTCCAAACTCCACTCTTCTCCCGATCCATCTTCGGACCCACATACTTCTTGGACGCCTCCTTTTCCTTGCGTGGAACAGGTGAAAGAGCCTGAAGAGGGCTTGGCACTGCTGTAGAATGATGGCAGCTACCAAAAGGAGTGTGCGACGATCCATGGTGGAAATGACTGGATGATGTGGAAGAGCAAGAGCAAGAGCAAGGCTGAAGAGGTCTGCACACCAGGGCTGCTGGACTGAAAGTGAGATCCAGGTGATTTCCTCCCCCTTTTTATAGGAAATATCGGTTTTCCACTAGGTGTCCTTCTGCATCCTCTAGACATCCTCCAGACATCCTAAATGTCCAAGATACGTCCCCTATACGAACGTTTTTTCCATTTTAATGCTTTATATGTGAGCTGCATCCACTTTCATCCTTTCTATGTCTGTGCTACTAACGCTGTGCGGACGTTCTACGTCCGTTTCTCTTCCTCCCTCTTTCTGTTTTCTGCTGGAGTGGATGCGAGTTGCGCAGATGCGTAGCGGATGCCGAGTGGATACAGCAGATGTGTAATGGATGATGAGGGACATAGAACGTTTGTTACCCATATGTGTCGCGGATGTAGAATGGATGTGGCAGAAAGTTCATCCGCTCAAAAAGTTTTGTGCAGCTCAAAACTTTTTGAGTGGATGAAATCTCAGTAGACGGATGCTGGACGGATTGAACCTATGAATCACGCACGCAGTGAGTACAGAACGGATGCATCGTGTTAACCAATGGATGGCAAGCATTTTTCTCCATTTTACATCCTCTTTCCATCCGTTTGCAGTGTGACATGGGCTTAACATCAAAGTCAAATCTTTCAAACAAGCTTGATTGTTTGATGGTGACTGAATGGACACATCATTGTTAGGTTTCTTGGCATTAATGCAAAAATCTCCAGCTTTGGGCTATAAACATTTGAAGACCCAGTCAATAGTAGTAAAGAGAATTTTATACCTCTTTGCTTCAGTCTAGTGTTTTCTTCGTTCAAGTTTTGGGAGACTTGTTTTGGTAGGTTAACTATAAGGAAATGGCTTGCCATTGCTTTTTTGCAGGATATTTTTTGAATTCTTTAATTTAACCTACAGCCTTAGTTTTCCTTCGTGTTTTCCTGATAAATAATGAAAAACAAATGTCTGATGAAAGAACACTAGCATAATTATACAGCAGAATTGTTAATATAAAAACAAGTCAAGAGAAGCATATGTATTCATACTTTCATCCATTCATTTCTATCCAGATTTCTTATATTCATCTTTTCTATAAGGAATGAAACTTAATGGGCCCCAGAAGGCAATTAATTCCACAGGGGTGAGGCTATTGCAGGAAACGCCCTTAATGGAATATGAAATACTTGTCCCTTTCAATTACTATACTATACAGTCAGGTAGATATAGTAAAAGATGCCTTCAAATAACCGTATAAGACTCGAAAGACTTTAAAGGTTAAAGGTTAAAAAAACCTCAATTCCTTCTGGACTAATTACATCATTGTAAGATTTGCATTATAGTTCTGAGATGTTTCAATCCTACAATTTTATCTTCTTGACTTGTTGAAATTGTTATGTATGAAAAATTTGTTAAATTATTTTGTAGGGAATATAAAACTATCCAAGTTTACTCGATGTCGGCACTATGAGGGGGTATGCAAATAATTTATTTGATTTGTGTGGTTGTCTGAGTATACATAGTTACTACTCCCATATGCATTTGGTTGGTTTTATAGAAACAGAATGCCTGTTTGGATATGCCTTTAATTTGATTCCTCACAGTAAAAGTGTAATGGAATGTGTGGAAGACCTTGGGGGAATGAGGAAAAACGATGCTGCCTAGAGAACAATCAAGATAAGACAGGGAGGGGCCCTCAGTCTCTTTCAGAGAAAGAAATTTAGGAAGGACTCACCCTAATTGATCTTCCCATTAAAAGTGGTGGCGGGGGGGGGGGAGTTTGTATCTTCAGATTGCAGGATTCTGTTAATGTAAACTTAATGAAATAAATTTTGTTCATCTAGTCATGTCTCTTATCTGGTTTATCCAGGAAGATATTTTACTTTAAAAATATCTTATTTTTTGAAATGACTTCTCGAAGTAAATTTGAATATGAGTTCTTCACAGTGCAATTCTTTATATGCTAACTAAGAGAAAGCCATCCAAATGACTCTAATTAAGCTTTTTCCTAGGTAAACAGAATCTCAGTGACAATTTTTCCCTTCCAACACTGAAACATCAATATCTTATGTTCTAAATTCTAAATCTATTCATCTTAAAATTAAGAGGAAAAAAGAATTCTCCCAATGTATTTCTTTTTTTTTCTAAGTCAAAAAATTATGGAAAATGCAAGCCAGCCTATTTTTCTTCCAAAGATGTTGAAAAAAAACCCCAATGATCACAGCTTACTAGATTTCAAATATTCTCTTAAATGGATCTAAGTATAATCCCAGTTAATATTTTGCATTGTCTGCCTAAAATTCTAAAATAATTTGGTTATGAAGACTTATTTTACCGGTATGTATTATTCTACCTTTTAAACATGATTTTAATTTTTGTTTTCCTATAGAGAATTTTCAAAAGGAAAAAAGTCACAAAGAATAAAAGAAAACAAATGCATGTTTTAACAGATATAAAAAACTGTTTAGTTATGAAATATACATCCTTGCCTGCCATGCATTGCTCTGACTGTGGTGGCAATATGTCCCATTTTACTAGAAATGGTCTTTCATTTGAATGCCTGTCAGAAAATAGTCCTGTGCTTGAAGACATCCTATATTTGAAGGATTATCTGGGACAAATGGGATTTTATAATAAAGTACTATTAGGAGGAAAATCTACCTTCCTGAAATTTCTGTCAAACAATATAACCTAGGTAGCTAATTAAACAAACCCACAGGTCATCCTCTTACCCAGCTTAGATGGGTATTTTATATTTGTTTTTTAAAACTGTACTCATTATTGTTAAATGTTTATCTAGGGACATCTGAATAAATGAATATACACAAACACATCTAAGCAAGTCTATTCCCCATTCTTTTTTACAGATGCATTTCCTTCTCCAGATGAGCTGTTCAGAACATCCATTGTTTGGGATGATGCTTCTGTCGCTCGTTTGATAGGCTGGGCTTTAATTGAGAGGACGCTCCTCCTCCTCCATGGGACTCCTCCCTAGCGTCCCCAGTTTCTGCTCAGCCTTCGTGGATATCCCTTCTTGGATAGGCAGCTTAATTTCCTTTCCCTTGACTGGAACAGCAAAAGCTTCAAAAGGAGACAACAAAAAGGTTTGCTTTTAAACTCTAAACAATTCCTTTAAGGCTTTTAGTTTCAATGAGTCAAGCAGCTCCCTATGGTATATAACTCAAGCCAAGGGAGCTCACCATACCTTCAGATAATGATCTCTCGGAGGTGACAACGCTTCAGCCACATGGCTAACAACTCACATTACGATCTTTTCAAGCCAAGCCTCTACGATCGCCACCGCCCATGCCCAACAAGAGAGGCTCCATTTTAAAAGGGTCCAAAGCTTTTTTCTCTCCCCTGGAACACCGGCTAGGGTGGGGGCATCAGCGCCTATCTGCCCCACTGCGCCTTTTTATTCAGGGGGAAACTGTGCAGTATCGATTCCCCACAAGGCATGGAAGTGCTGCCGAGCCAATTTAACTCATTTCACACCTAAATAAATAACGGCTGGCGCCATTGCAGATTCACTAACCATGCAGTAGTGATCTGCATTTTATTTCTGGAACTGTGAGAGGCTTTTCTTTCCCCAATCAGGGGCCTCCTTCCTGGAACCTGAGGGAAATCACCCTAATACATATGTGTGTATGTATAGATAGATAGATAGAGAGATATAGATATAGATATATAGATACAGATATAGATATAGACATAGATATTCATATATAATTATTCTATTTTGGACCCTTAGTCATTAAGGAGGAAACTGTTGGCTTATGCCCTCACAGAATTAAACAGCATCACCACAGCGAGCATCAAGGCCTGTGTCTGCCTGTGCAGGAAGCTGTCGCTGCCTACATCTTATTTCAACAATTCCTCCTTTCTAGGCCTATGAGGTGTTCCAAATTTGGCTAATTCGGAAATAATAATATTAATAACAAAATAATAACAATAATAATAACAGGAACAAGAATAAAAATTCAATATTCTTACAAAACATTATACAAAACTGGGGAGCATTGTTTTAGGGTTCCCTGGCCATTGCTGGTTCAGGGCCCTGGGCGTGCCAACCGCCCAACATTTCAGCCTCATTAACAGTAAAATTTAATAAGCGATCACAATGGCAAGTGGCAGTAGCTCAAGAGCCATGTCAAGTTCTCAAAACAAATTGAAGCATTCTAAGTGTACCTCCTAAGCAGCAGAAAAAGATGCTAACAAGTGCCATAAGGTACTAGAAAAACACATGAAGAAGTTCACGTGGGAGGATGAAGAAAATTCTCAAACCTCATCTCCTCCAGGACTATTTCGGCTCCAATCCCCCTCTGCAACCACCCCTGGATCTGTCTGTGTAATCCAGACGCAGCACTGCTGCACAAGATCAAGTAGCCCATCTAGATCAGTACAAGTGACTCGAAGTGCCTCTGTGGCCACATTACTCCAACAGGGGCCAGATTCTGTCAAGATGATGACTTACCGGAAAAGATCCCCGCAAAGATGACTGTGGATGGAATTAGCAATATGCCAATATATCTCTGCGGGGGTGCAGCATACTGCTTTGGCCAACAACAGAGTATTCCTTCTGATTGGAATTCCCTATAACTCTGGTCACTAAGTAAGACAGAGCATCCTTACTCTCAGATATCTCTCCACAGGAGATTCTGTAGTTTCAGATATACAAGGTATATAGAAGAAGCAAGGGCTATTGATCAGCTGGAACCAGAGGACTCAGATTTCTCCTGCTCAAATTCTCAAATTCCAGTTAGATTCGCATCAGCTCACAATAAGAGATGATGGTGGATGCTTCATCTTGACGACTAAAACAATGCCGGCATCATTTCATTTATAAGAATTCCATGGCATTATCTGTTGAGAGGCCACTTCCCCTCACAAGGATCTCCGTGAGGGTCCAGGGGACATTTATGCCGATTACAGACCTCTTTTTGAGGTTGACTACTGAGCTTCCTTTTTAAGTTGGCAGCCCTCACAGAATCTAGCAGCACAGTAACAGCAAGCGCCACGGCCTGTGTCCGCCTGGGCAGGAAGCTGTTGAGGGCCAGTGACTGCAGGATCATCCAATTGCAATACAGGTCCTGAAAGGTGTTCTCTATTTGGCTTCATAATTTGATTCCATATTCAATCATCTAATTATGAGTTTGGTAACAGCACAACAATTTATGTGAGTAGCTGTGCACAGTTAAAACAAAAATATTTTCAATCATAACATAATATTAATGATATCAATATTATTATGAATAATAACATAATAACAAATTGAATTTACCAAAAAAAGGGAGGGGAGCAAATATCAAGACAATTCCCTGCCTCTGTTTACATCAGGCCTCTGGACCTTTCAACGGTCCATTAATATCACATACACATATAGATATAGATATCTCACCTTGTGGGCTTTAGGTCAGATTCTTCAAGGGCAACCAAAACTACCACCAGAGGACAATAAACCAACTCAAAGTAGGTCAAAATGTCCTAAAGAGACCTCTAAGGCAACAAAGGTTGCCAAAGTTAAAGGATATACAAGGTCGAGTTGTCTCCATGTAGGGCATGTCGATCTGATGTGGAGGCCATAAGAGCGGTCGGTCGCATCCCTTTTTTTTTTTACAAGATCGTCTCTCAGGTTGCTCTGCCATCTGAGGGAGATTATCTCAAATTCCAATATCAGGGTGCACAAGGACGCTGCAAAACTTATCAAAACTTATCAAAATTATCTGCTTGAGCCAGGGCATCTCAGGCTACTTCTTGCTTACTGCTATGGCTCAGACATTGATGAGCAGATATCACACAACTAATGAAAGCTTGCTTCCTCCCCAATATATGGAGATAATTTGTTTGGTGGTGCCCCAGCCTATCTCTGATAGAGACTAGAAGCAGAAAATTAGTTCCTCTCTTTTCATAGACCCCAAAATAGTCCTTTCTAGCTTTTTGGAGGGTTCCTTCGTTCTCTACCAGGGACTTTTTCTCTTCAGACTCCAGGGACCGTCTGGACGCATGAATCACCAACAGTCAGATAGTTTCCGATCTGGAAATAGATACTGAAGGGGAGGGCAGAGCAAAAGAATCTCTTGAGAAACATGAAATAAAGGTCTCTGAGGCACAACATAGGCCTCACGACTGTGCCCCTATTGGTGGAAGGCTCAAGCCTTTCACGGACAGATGGGATCCCTTTACCTCTGTTTCCTGGGTTAGAGATATCAGAAGATTAGGCCTGGCTATAGAATTTCTATCCTCTCCCGGGAACCTTTGCATTACTTGCCCTCTCTCTGAGGATCCTGTTAAAGGGAGTGTGATGGAGACAGCTATTGTTCATTTATTGGAGATCCAGGCAACTGACCTGTGGCACCGGATCAACACAGGCAATTTTAGTTTTAAAATGACTTAATCAGTCCATAATATGAGTATACTGAACTCCATACTTCTGAGCTTCAGAAGGGGCAATTTTCTACCTTCCATTGACTTAATGGAGGCCCATCCCCACATTCCAATTAGATCCTCACATAGCAAACTTCTTAGTTTTTGTTATAATACTCAACATTTGAATACATTGGACTGTCCTTTGGGTTGTCATCTGCTCAAGGTTCTTATGAAGGTTCTGATGGCTCTGGCTGTCCATCTCAGGGGAACACCTGTTAGATGGCAGGGTTATTTAAATGGCATTTCATTATTATCTTGTTCATATAAACAGGCAAAGGGGAGGCCTTAGCATCGGTCATCACTAGGAGAGACTTGCAGTCCATCTCTCATCACCCACGCATATGCAAGTTTCTTGCACAGGGCTACAATCTTACAGCCTCCTGTAGTGCATTGATATCACACATGGGACCTCAACAAGGTCCTTACCGCACTCAAGAAAACTCCTTTTGAGTCCATGTAGACCATGCGTCTCCATTCCTAACGTACAAGGTGGTTGTCTTGGTTGCCATTACATCGGCCAGTTACATCTTGGATCTGGTAGCCTTGTCAGTTAGACAGGAACTCTGTATTTTTCCCACAGACAAAGTGGTCCTTAGTGCAGATCCATCTTTCATCCATAGATAAATTTGGGTTTCCACAGACCATAAAAACTGATACTCCTACACATTTGTCTGAAACTGACATAAAATCTGGCACGACAATGCCACAATCTAGATGTAAGGCGAGCTTTCTGCATATATTTCAACCTCACGATGTGTATTAGAAAACAAAGGTTCTCTTCGTTTCTTTTCAATCACCCAAAATTGGGTGCAAGACCTCTTCTTCAATGACCACTAAGTGGCTGAGAGCACAATTCCCAAATCCTATGAGATACAATAGCCAAGGGTATCACTGCTTATTCGACCTGGAGCACTGCGATGTTGACAACATGGGCCAAAAGTGCCAATAGAGAAAATTTGCAAGGCGACAACATGGGCCTCATCATCACTTTTTATTTAGAAATTATTAGAATGACATCATTGCCTCTATGGAGGCTGCCTTTGACAGGAGAGTGTTACAAAGGGTCCATAGGGACCAAGAAAAAGGGGAATCTGAACCAGACGGAAGCCCCCCCATAGGACACACCAAGCTTTGGATATCCCAAACAATGGATGCTCTGAACAGCTCATCTGGAGAAGGGGCATTGGTACTTACCTGACACGCCCTTTCTCTGTGAGCTGTGAAGAGCATCCATCCCCACCCTTATTCGTCTGGTGGGATACTATTCCAGCAAGTATTAGAAAGAGTGAAGGAGAAGAAATATTTCATCACTTCGACTTCTCCAAAATTGGGGACACTAGGGAGGAGTCCCGTGGAGGAGGAGGAGCATCCTCTCAATTAAAGCCCAGCCTATCAAATGAGCAACAGAAGCATTATCCCAAACAGTGGATGCTCTTCATAGCTTACAGAGAAAGGGCATGTCAGGTAAGTACCAATGCCCTTTTTCTTTGGCAATGTATAAGTTATTGTGGGAGGAGTCCTATGTTAAGCCCATGTCACACTGGCCAACGGATGCAAAAAGGACACAGCGGACAAGCAAAATGTTCCATCCGTTGTTATCTGCTCTCAAAAAGGGGCAAAAATTTGCATAACTGGAGCGGATAACACGGATGCGGGGAGGACGCAGGGCGGATGCAAAGCAGATGCGGAATGGAAGCCCAGCGGATGGAAGCAGATGGGAGTGGGTGGCACATCCGCAGGGCTTCCGGGGGGCCTCAGCGAAGCAGACGCGGAACGGAAAGAGCGGAAGCAGAGCGGACGCCGAACGGATGAAGCGGATGCAGAGCGGAAGCCTAGCGAATGCCCAGTGGAAGCCTAACAGATGCCTGGCGTTAACTGCGCATGCGAGGGGGATGCATTGTGTCAGCCCTGCGGATACAATGGAAGCAGCTCGGAAGCAGGACGCCATTCAGAGGAAAGACCTGCTGCCAGACACATCGACTGCCTTGCCTGCCCTGCCTGCATGTCTGCCTGCCAGCCTTGCTGCCAGCCTTGCTACCAGCCTTGCTGCCAGCCTCCCTGCCAGCCTTGCTGCCAGCCAGTCTGCCTGCCAGCCTTGCTGCCTGCCTTCCTGCCAGCCTTGGTTGTCTGCCTGCCAGCCTTCCTGCCAGCCTTGGTTCATGTCTGCCTGCCAGCCTTCCTGCCAGCCTTGGTTCATGTCTGCCTGCCAGCCTTGGTGCCTGCCTGCCTGCCAGCCTGTCTGCCAGCCTTGGTGCCAGCCTTGGTGCCAGCCTTCCTGCCAGCCTTGGTTCCTGCCAGCCTCCCTGCCAGCCAGCAACCCCACAACCATGCGGAAGCACAGCAAGCCTCAGCCATCTGCTGCCAGCCCTGGCAAGAGGGACAGGGCTACCATCCCACCCCCTGGCCCTCACTCTGATTCTGCTGGGGCTTCTGCAGCACGGGCTCGCTCTTCTGGGGCTGGCGCTTCTGCTGCTTCTGCTTCTGGAGGAGCTGATGACAAGCACTCCAGCACCAGCCACCTCCAAAGCACCTGGACCCTTCACCCCTGAGACTGAGCGACCAAGAGGAGTGCCAGAGACTCATTTTTGTTTATAGCTTGTTGTTAATAAAGTCTATTTTTGATTCACACACTTGCTTCATTTCTTTTTTTTAATAAAGTCTTGCTGGAAACTTTTAGAAATGGTTTAAGCCTTTGCATGCTTGTGGGATGGGTTAAGATAGCTGTGGGATGGGTTGAGATAGCTGTGGGATGGGCAGGGATACCTATGGGATAGATAAACCTCCAGTGCAAGCATGGGTAAGGATAGCTGTGGGATAGGTAATGAAAGCTGTGGGATAGGTAAGGATAGCTGTGGGATAGGTAAGGATAGCTGTGGGATACGTAAGGATAGCTGTGGGATAGGTAAGGATAGTTGTGGGATAGGTAAGGATAGCTGTGGGATAGATAAACCTCCAGTGCAAGCATAGTGGGACTGTATGGTCCACCCTCCCAGCTGCCACACATATGGCCCTTTTTTATCAATAACAATTTATTCATTGATCAACACATTTCAAAATAAACAAAGCTCTTTATTAATTCCCTATTCATTGTAGGACCACTCAACATAGATGATACAATCTCATCCGTGTGATGAGACAGGCTGAAGGAAGCATCCATTAAGCATCTACCATCCTGTTTTGCCACTCCACTGCTCCAGCTGGGGAGTTGCACCAGTGTCTCAGGAGGTTGCGCTGCTTCTTCGCTTCATTTGAGGCTCTGTTGGGGCCTTGCACATCCTCAGTGTCGATCAGGTTTCGCCCTTGCCACCATTCACCAGGCTCCATGACCCCATTGGCTTGTTGGAGGTCCACGAGCCTGTTCTGCAAGACTGGGTAGCGGGTGCGCATGAGATTGTGTAGGATGAAGCAAGCTTCCATGATCCTCCTCACGGTCTCTGGGCAATGCTGCATGGTGGTGAGAAGTACCTGGAACCTGTTGGCCAGGATGCCAAAGGCGTTCACCACCCGCCTTGCCCTGGACAGCCTGTAGTTGAAGATCCTCTCTTCACAGGTGAGGAGTCTGGAGGTGGAGGGCTTCATGAGGTAGGTTGTGAGGGAGAAGTCGTCATCCCCCACGATGAAGTAGGGCACATCTTGTGTGTCGTTGGGCAGGGGTTCTGGATCTGGGAAGCCCACGATGAGGTTGCGTTCCAGCCCCTCCTTGAGGTGACTGGCGTTGTATACCTGGGCATCTGAAGATGAGCCGTTGCCTGAAGCATCGATGTACATGAACTTGTAGTCAACATCGACCATGGCAAAAGGATGATGCTGAAGAAGCCCTTGGAGTTGAAATAAGTGGACCCCAACTTGGCTGGAGCTTTGCAGGCCATGTGCTTGCCATCTATGGCTCCAACGGTGTGTGGTAAGTTCCACATCTGATACCACTGCTCTGCAACTTTCTTCCATCCTTCTTCAGTGGAGGGGTACTGGAGGAGCTCCTCCTTGTATTCTTCGATGATGGCCTGCACCACTTCTCTGACCACAATGCTGATGGTGTTGGATGGCACCCTCCAGCCGTTCTGCATGCTCCTGTAGGAGGTCCCTGAGGCCAGGTAGCGCAGAGTGAGTGCCACCTTGAGCCCAGGTTCCAGGCTGGGCCGGAAGCTGGTGTTTACCTTGGTCAACCTGGGTGTCAGGCGCTGCACAACTTCGTCAAACATGGCTGGTGGCATCCTCATGAAGTTCTGGAACGCCCAAGTGTCTTCGATCCTGAGCTCCACCATCAGCTTGTTGTACAGTCCGTCCTCTGCTCTACTGGCGAACCATCTTCGGACCCAGACTCTTTTTGGGTGGCTCCTTTTCTTCTCGCAGTAGTGTTCACAGAGCCTGCAGATGGCTTCACACTGTTGCAGAATGATGGTGGCTGCCTTAAGGACTTTGTTACAATCCACGGTGGACATGACTGGATGCTGTGGAAGAGGAAGAGGCAGATGAAAGCTGCAGAGGTCTGCACCGCTGGGCTGCTGTTCTGAAAGTGCGATGCAGGCGAGTTGCTCCCCCTTTTTATAGGCAGTATAGGTTTTCCGCTAGGCATCCTCTAGGCATCCTGTAGACATCCTTAATATCCGAGGTAGGTCCCCTTTGCGAATGTTTTTTCCGTTTTAAACGCTTTGTTTCTGTGCTGCATCCGCTAGGCATCCGTTCTGCATCCGTTCTGCGTCCGTTCCGCTTTCTCCCTACGTTCGTTTACCGCTGGAGCGGATGGAGTTGCGTGGATGCGAAACGGATGCCTAGCGGATACAGCGGATGCGTAACGGATGCGTAACGGTACGTAGCGGATGCATAGAAGATGCAGAACGGACGAACTGGATACATTTTCCGCGCAAAAGTTTTAGGCAGCCCAAAACTTTTGGAGCAGATGAAACGTCCATAAATGGATGCTGGAGGGATAGAGAGGAAGCAAAACGGAGGCAGTGAGTACAGAATGGATACATCGCGTTAACCAACGGATGGCAAGCTTTTTTGTCCATTTTACATCCTCTTTGCATCCGTTGGTTCAGTGTGACATGGTCTTTAGTCTATGATGGCAAGACATCATGGTAGTGCTATTTTTTAATTATTAAATTGTATTAAAAGACATTGATAAGACACTTGTAATCCTTTTCACAAGTCCCCTGCATCTGTAATAAACAACCAAGCTGCAGCTCACAAATGCTTATGCCTTTTAATCACATTAGAGAACTCATGACCTGTTTGGTCATTCTTTCAGAGATATTTCCTTACCAGTTTCCTCAGTGCCTGGAACAATGACAGAATTTTTGATGTGCTGCTTTCCCTGGAAAAGTTGAGATACATCCAGAGATGCATCTGCCTTGAAAATAATCCATGTTGGACTGTATGTAGCACATACACAGGGGAGGAAATTATGACATTTTTGTTTTAGGTCATAATCTGCTTTATGATAATTTTAGGTCATAAAGTGGTTGCCAATTTTCAATTCCACAGGAGTCATGGATCCTGGATTTTGGACACATTCTGTAAGCTAGCTCATCTGAGATAATTTGGTTCAAAAATTGTTGCCCTATGATGCATTTCTTTACCAAATTAAATGTTATGGGAATGAAACTTCGAGTAGAATATGGATATTAGTTGAAAAAGCTGCTACCAGATGTCTTCTGAAGTTTTGCAATGTTCAGTGGCTCACCCAATACATTTGTTTTCTTTTCTAGTAGTATATCTTTCAATATGTGGTAATATATTTTTTCCTTTGGATATAATTTTTTTTCATTTTATCATATTTTGGCACTTATAGGAAGATTTTGCTATTTATCACACAAGCTTCCCTGAATCTGCTATAAGTTGATTCTAACAGGTATACTGACAGACTATTCTTGCATGTCCATAATACATTCACAAAATTGATACTGGGGCAGTTTTCTTTTTTCTTTTTTAACAAATTTTATTGGTTTTACAATTAAAAACACATCAACAACACATACACAAATGAAAAAGCAGAATAGAAAAGAAAAAAGAGAAAGAAAGAAAAAAGAATAGAAAACAATTAAAAGCATTCTCATTTTCGAGTTTGTAAGATCTTTTCTTCCCTTAATTTATGCCATATACACACCATTATCCTTACAAGTGTTTATATATCACTCATATGAGTTTATCTTATTCTTATTCTTTTTTGCTTCATAATATATAATCTATCTTTGTTCTAGCCAATTATACCAACTACTATAATATATTGAAGTATCTTTATTATTTAGTGCTAGAGTTAATCTATCCATTTCTGTGCAATTATAAATTTTTTGAATAATCATCTCTTCTGTAGGTATTTGGGGATGCTTCCAACCTTGGGCAATAGCTAATCTGGCCGCTGTTAGTGTTCTGTATAACTTGGAAGTTTCCAAGTAGTCTCTTCTGATTGGCCAGAAAGGCCAGTAAAGGATTGGTTCATTAGGAACCAATCCAAGAAGCCGCTCAAAGGCGGCAAAGTCAAAAGAATGTCATTGGCTACAAGCCGGCAGGCAAGCCTCTATATAAAGGGCTGCCACGGCTTGAGCCAATGTTCCATTACTGTTTGCTGTTAACTAATAAAGAGTTATTTGTTGGAACCCAGTCTACTGCGCGTCTTTTCCGGACAGAACAGTTAGTATATGTATTGTTATATACTTCACTTTTTTTGGTAATTGTTTATCAAAAATCCCTAACAGGAAGGATTCTGGTTTATACTCAATCTGTTCTTTTGTTATCTCTTCCAACCATTTTCTAATTTTCTGCCAGTATTTTTGGGTTTCTGTACAGGACCACCACATATGAAAAAAGGTTCCCTCTTTTTTTTTACATTTCCAGCACTTCGGACTCATATTGGGGTACATCTTCGCCAATCTTGAAGGACGAAGATGCCATCTGTAAAACATTTTATAAGCGTTTTCTTTATATACTGCGGATTTTGTAATCTTATTGTTTCTACCCCATATCTTTTCCCATTCTATTAAGGTGATGCTATGTTCTACATTCTTACTCCAGGCTATCATATTCCCCTTGACTATTTCTTCTTCTAATTCTACTTCTAAGAAATAATTAGAAAATTTAATTATATTTTTTTTAATCTGGTCCTAATAAAATTTTGTCTAATTGCTGGGGTTTATTGTTAATTCCGAATTCTTTCCTATCCTGATAATATCTACTGTGAATTTGGAGGTATATCCACTGATCAATTTTAAATCCTTGTTCTTGTAAATCTTGTCGTGATTTCAAATTTCCTTATATATCCAATAAATCTTTATATATAATCATTTTAGTAATATCTAAATTGTTTGGATGGATCATTGCCTCCATTGTTGATTCCAAATCGGTACTTTTAAATAATGTTTTTTTCTGAATTTTTCCCAATTAGTTAATAATGAGTCTCTAATTAAATGTCTATGAAAATATTTCTGGCTAACTTTCCCTACATCCCATAAAAAGGCGTGCCACCCCCTCTGCAGATCACGACCTTCTAAAAATAGAGTTCTCTTATTAGTTAAATTCACCCAATGTTTTAGCCATACTAAAGAGGCAGCAATATAATACAGTTCCCAATTTCGAAGTGCCAGTCCTCCCCTGCTCTTCAAATCTTGCATTGTCTTTCAATTTATTCTAGATTTTTTCCCTTGCCAAATAAACTTATGAGTTATTTTATTAAATTCTTCAAAAAAAAAATTATGTAATTTGATTGGGATCGTCTGAAATAAGTATAAAAATTTTGGAAGAATCTTCATTTTAATGGCAGCAATCCTACCCAGTAAAGAAAGTTGTAATCTGCCTCATGATTCTAAATCTTTCTTTGCCTGCAGCAACAATTTGTCATAATTGTTTTCTTTAAGCGTCTTACAATGTGCTGTCAACCCTATTCCTAAATATTTAACTTTCTTTGTCACTTGTATTCCCATAGCTTCTTCTAAGTTTTTTTGCTGTTTTTCTGTTAAATTTTTAGTCATTAATTTTGTTTTTTTCCTATTAATTTTGAGTCCTGCTACTGCTCCAAATTGTTCTAATTCATTTATCAATTTTTGTCCTCTTTCTATTGGTTCCTCAATTAAAAAAAACCATGTCATCAGCAAACGCTTGCAACTTGTATTCTTCTTTTTTAACCTTTTATCCTTTTATCTCTAAATTATGTCTAATTTGTATTAATAATGTTTCTAATGAGAATATGAAGAGCAGGGGTGAGAGTGAACAACCTTGTCTGACTCCTTTTTCTATATTTATTGGGTGATTATATTCCCCATTTACTATAATATTGGCTTGTTGTATATCATAAATAGTCGTTATAAAATTTTCAAGTTTAGTGCCTAAATTCATATTATAAATTTTTTGAATTAGAAATTGCCAATTTAAATTGTCAAAGGCCTTTTCTGCATCTAAAAACATAAGTGCAATTTGTTTTCCAGGGTGGGCTTCATAAAATTCTAAAATATCTACTACTGTTCTTAATTTCTTCCTAATCTGTCTAGTCGGGAGAAATCCATTTTGATCTTCATGTATATATAAATTTAAAATTCATTTTAATCTGTTTGCTATTATGGAGGTGAATATTTTGTAGTCGGTGTTTAGCAGTGAAATTGGTCTATAGTTGTTAATATGTCTGGGATCAGATTCCTCCTTCAGGATCAACGTAATCAATGAGTCCGGCATCCTGGCTCCTAATAATACCTCGTTAAAAATTTTCAACGTAAGAGGTCCAATTTGTTCTGCAATTACTTTATATAGCTCTCCTGGAATCCCGTCTGGCCAATACTGGGGCAGTTTTCAGGGGTCTGGTTGACTCTTTTGTTTAATTTGGCAGCAAAGTTCCTCAAATAATATACGGAATCAGGTGATTTCCAGTCTCTACATAAACAACTCCACAATTTAATTATAGTGGGGAAAAAACTCTAGAACTGATTTCTGGAAGGGAAATAAGAGTGAAATCACAAAATGAACCAAATTTAGTTCAAAGCTAGCATGAAAAAGCAAGAGGCAAATTAATCCAAAAATAGATGCTTAAATTTGAGGATGTTTTTAGATTATTCCTGCTGGCAGAAAGAAATCAGGTTGGGCTGAAGCCATTTGTAGAATTTCACTGTGCCAATTTCCAAAGCTGACCAGAATTTTTATTCATATAAAGTTTCTATTACACAAATAATTAAAAGAAGATTTTGATTGTCCCTCTGGAAAATGTAGTTTATGGACACAGATCTTTTCTTTTGAGTTAAATATCTCTCTTCTACTGTCATTTGGACTATGAATCCAGTTAAGTACAAAAACATGACAAATGCCTGTTGTGCAAATACATACATGTATATACAATATATATGTATGCCCATCTAAGCATGCATGCAAAATTGTTCTCTTTTTGTAGGCTTCCCAATTTTGGAAGGAAGCTGAATTAGATTTTAATTGTTAGTTGGAATACTTGGAAAGCATTTAGCAATATTTTACAGATAATAAAACACTTGACATTCCAAAGCACAGCTATTTGGGAGTTATAAGAATAAATGTTATGAAATATTCATGGAATGGATTGCCCAGATAAAAAAACAATGCCAAATTGAGTTGATGAATTCATTCAACATTTGATATCTGGGAGAAAAGGAAAAGAACTGGGACCTAGACTGAACATTAAACCATCTTTGTATTGTTGTTGTTGTTTATATAGAAGAGTAAACTTTAGACCACATTCTAAATCAAGGCAACACAACACTCAAAGAAGACGTGTTTAGGAATTAAGTGATTCTAGTTCACCTCAAACAAATATCTTCTGATTCATTTTCTGCGGATTCATTTCTAAAATTAGATAAGGCATAGCTCCATATGTTTTATTTTATAGAATTCTATTATTCATCTTTTTATAATTGTTATATATTATCCTCCAGTTAGAATTATTCTCCCAAAATAAAGGGTTTTGAAATTTAGAGGGGTGAAGTGTGAAGGGGCTAAAACATGCACATATAAAAATATATTTTAATTCTAGTTTAAAAGGTCTTCAGGTGAGGACACAAACTCACAACTTTGGTGTGCAACTCAGCCAAAGCAGCAAAAAGCTTTTTTAGCAATTGTAATCCTTAATCTGTGCTTAAGTCTATTTAGGAATTAGATTAAAGAGTTTTTATAACAACCATTAATTGTGAAGGTTTATGGTTTACTTCCTAGAAGAGAGGGAATGTAAGTGAATATATCTTTAAAAAAAACAAAACAAAAATGTTTCACCCTGTTCACTCACAAATTGGCCTAAAAGTGGCTTTGTATTTATTATGAAATATGCCCCACAACCTAGTTTAACAAGCACATGCACACCACCATTTTGACTATTGTAATTCAGAGCTTTAAGGCTATTACTTCAGTAATATGAAGAGCAACTATTATTCTGGTTTTTTGGAATGTAAACATTCCATAAGCTTTGATTCCAAATTCTAGTTCCCATAAAGCAAAAACTGTAGTTGCTCCATATTTTGATAATATGGTAAGTTTAGCTTTACTACCTTATCAAATCTGAACCAATGGTAATTTATGATGAGATGGTAGTAAAATAACAGTATACATACTTTTTAACTGAGCTTTTTGGGTTAGCGTGTGATGAAAACACAGCTAGAGTGAATCTATTAGATCTAATTCCAACTCAGATCACAAACTCTGGAGAATTCAAGACATTATTATCTTCCTTCAAGGCTTGCAATTTAGGACTAACAGCTGCAGCAGTTAAAATACAAGCAGCGCCTCTAAAATAACTGTTTCTCCTTCATATTAAGAGTAATCTGGTGTTTTACCATGAGTTTACCAATGAAATAAGATATAATTTTGCAGATATGTTATTTCATAAAGCTTTGTATACATCTTGGTAACAATGCTTACGATGATAAGCTTTTGTTTGTTCCTGAAAACCTTTTCACTTGTAACAATTTTGAATAATTGTGATTAATCTGGTATGAGGAAATTGCTCAAAAGTAACATGGAATGACAAATAATAGCAACAACTGAATATACAAATAAGATGTGAATGCCTACAGAAGATCCATCAATATGATTTGGACTTACAAATCAGTCATACTACCACCAAAGAGCATAAGAGATAGAGCGATGGTGAGCTTTTTGATGCCTTCAAGTCAGCCTTGACTCCTGGCAATTGCTCGGACAAGTCCCCGCAGTATTATTGGTAAGATTTTTTGAAGTGGTTTACAACTCCTGAGGTCTGAGAGAGAGTACCTGGCTCAGAGTCATCCAACTGGCTTTGTGCCTAAAATGGGAGTAGAACATCTCCTAAATTCTAATCTGGTGTTTTAATCACTACACCAAACTGGCTCTCATTAGGGTAGTTACCTATACCAAGATATGAGGTTTTTTAAAATTACCTATGAATTGAGGAAGGCCCTCTTATAATTTTTTGATAATACAATAATTGATTGAAATTAAAAATGGGAAGATATAATTGCTGAAAAACTTGTATGCCTTTGAAAAATATCCTAATTTGTTGCTTATGTATCTATGTTTTTGTCTGTAAAATTAGTATGTGTGGAAAATATAGTGGTCCAAAATTGCATTATTAACAATTCAAATAGATCCTCAGCATGTTAAATGGTTGGAACACTATGATAACTCAGTGTACATGGTACCTACACTAAGGTGCATGACAAGATGCTTACAAGATAAGCTAAAAATTTATCTTACAGGCTTGAGGAGGTAACTAATTGCTTAAGACTGATATTAGTTTATTAACACATGCTAAAGAAAATCAAATACGGAAAAGAACATCTTGCTTGCTTTCAATTTGCTATATCAGGGCCGTCAAATTCCCATCCTGTGGGCCGGATATGTCACGCCCATGTCTGGTTTAGCGAAGGAGAAAAAAGTCCCGATACATCACGTGATGCCGCTGTGAATCCGTGAGTTTGGTATCCCTGTGCTATATAGTAACATGTATCTCAATCTTCTTGGGCATCCATCAGTGATGGGATTCAAAAAATTTTATTACCAGTTCTGTGAGATTGGCTTGGTGGGCATGGTGTGGCTGGGTGGGCATGGCTTGGTGGGCACAGCAGGGGAAGGATACTGTAAAATCTCCATTCCTACCTTACTCCAGGGGAAAGATACTGTAAAATCCCCATTCTCTCCCCACCCCACTAACCTGATTTCCAGCTCTGTTCTCCTGTGCAGGGCTACAAAATAAGACCCAGCCGATCAGCTGGAACTCAGGAGACAGAGAATAGATGGGGACAGGGCCAGTCAAAGGTGGGATTCCAAACTACTCAACATTTTCACTACCGGTTCTCCAGAACTGGTCAGAACCTGCTGAATACCACCTCTGGCATCCATACAGATTAAACATCAGATCAATAATCTATAAGGGCTGAATGAAAAATAATGCTTTTGCTGTTAAACATTGTCAACTGATGCACTAGAACCTTTGATGAGTCTTTTACATCTGTTATTTTACTTCAATTGGCAATGAGAAAATATTGCATTGCTATTGTTTGTGAGATGGAGGTTTGCAGTGAGTGCTAGTCAGTGTACCTTAAGTGATACACTGTGATTAAATTGATAACCAAAGCAGTTCCTCTAACTGAAATTCATCCATGAATGCAAATTGTTTATGGGGATGAGTATGATGACAAGAATGCTATGTTTTCCTGGGCCCAAAAATGTAAAGATGGTGAACCAGGAAGACTTGATTACATGATCAAGAATGAAGTAGATAATTTGTGACAGCAGCCAATGAGTTTGACATAAAAAAGGTTGGTAAATTAATTGGTGGCTCACTTAAATGGAAAGTGTTATGAAGCTTGGTTTTTCATAGGAAAGTGGCTTATAGTCCTCAACTTAGGAGCATAATAAAGCCTGCCATTCTGATCATTAAATCATGATGATTACAAAGTCATCATGCAACCAATCTGTTTTTACAACCATTTTTTGTGGCAGTCATTAAGCAAACCCACTGTTTGTTGGGGTATTTTTGCTGAAAGTGGAATAATACTCTGGTTTTTGCAAAAACATTATAAATTGCAGTTATGCGACCATAGGATACTGCAAACAGGCATCAATGAAGGCAGCTTGCCAAATGTCCAAAATGTGGTCATGTGACTGCAAAGAGTGGCAACGGCCATTGAATCAGATCGTAAGTAGCTTTTGGAGGTCTGTTGTAACTTCAGTTGCTAAGTGACTGGTCATAAGTCAAAAATTGCCTATACATCATTGATGTTGTTCAATATTGGAAAGTTTTGATAAGATGTTCTTTGCATGCTGATAGCAGAAGCGAAACCTTCAAGAGCTGAAATTTGTCAGCAATTGTTATACTATAAAGTTGAGGGATTTCTTTACTGCATTTTGACAGCCCACAAAACAGCCTTCAATATTTTTTTTATTATAGCTTGTATCAATAAAGTCGAGTTCTGGTATTTGTTATGGTATCAGTTTCCTGAAAGGTTGAGAGATGATGGAGTAGATATAAGGAACAAAAACTTCATTTCAAGGACGGTCTCCTGGTTTCATTTATTACAATCTCTATATTTAAACAAATTATAGATGTGGAGGTGTTACTTTCCATTTAACCCACATATGAAACAATTGCACTTCCTATCAGGTTTTAGGTTAAGATAGTTCTGAATTGTGTGACAAAGTAGGGGCATATTTGGATTCAGTAATAGGTGGGGCTACATTTCAGGCTGGGTTTCCTATTTATTCTAATAGTAGGGAGGTTTCTATAAAGGCAGTACACTGCATTCAAAGATTTCTGCTGAACAATTACATAAAAAGGCAATCTTAGAGATTCAAAAGAAGAAAAATATAAACACAAACAAAATGTTCAATTTCTCCATCTTGTCAACCTAAGATTGCAAAATCCAGCCAACCCAAATAATTCTAGGTTTTTCTCCCTCTCCCCATAAATCTGTGGCTGAATAAGTGTGCAAATAGTGACTAAAAGCTGGTTTTAAAAAGGGGAGAATAGAAAAAGAAACTGTTGATTAAAATGACCTGCCTATAAAATATCTGCACATATTCAATTAAATCTTCCTTCTGAATATACTAGTCACACACAAAGGATTATTCCACACATAATCACACAAATGTATATGCACGTTTTCCTCTCCCTTGTATCAGTCTATTGATTTATAATACATCTCACATACTTCTATGTCTGGAGTCAGAAGCCAAATACATTCAGGTTTGGTTAAAGGGACACTGTCAGGAAATGCCACACCCTGAACAAGAACAGAAAGTTAGATATCCTGGATGAAGACAATGGCTAATTCTTTACTGTTTTCAAGAAAACTGGCTGGATAAGCTTATGAAGTCATCAGGAGTTGAGTCCAACAGTTAGGAGAACTCCACGTTTGCAATTTTCTACTATCCATGTTCTCCTCCATAAAAGCTGGGATGGGTTTCCTCTGCTCTCAGCTAGTCAAGTTGTGGCCCCTCTAGTTTACAGTTACTTCCCTTCCTTTCCTTTCTTTCTGCATTAAAACCCTGAATGTGCAACTTTAGCAGACGAAACAACATTGTGAAGGCTTAAGTTGACAAAGCTGGAATGAGGAGCCTAAGACAGGGATGGGATGCTACTGGTTCTGCCTGGTTCTATTGAGCCGGTAGCTCTGAAGAGCAGCAGACACTGAACCCGTTTTGTGATTGCTGTTGTTTGGCCCACCTGCCTGGCCGGGCTCTTACCTGTCCTTTATTTCCTGCTTTTTCAACCTCTGCTGCTTTGCGCGGCACAGGTGAAGTTGAAAAAGCAGGGAAAAAGAGGCTTTTCAAATGCTGCATACCCAAGCACAGTGCTTTTCAGCTGTCCAGGCGGCACAACCTAAGATGCAAAACACGCAAAACATAATCACTGAAATGATAGTAACACCGGTTGTATCCCACCCCTGGCCTAAGACCAGATAAGTTCATTTCAAAACACAATGCAGGTGCCTTCCATGTCAAGAAAGAAGAAAATGCATTACCACACAAGAGCAGGGGGGGGGGGAGTCTGACATTTAAACCCTGAGACTGTTATATATACTGAGCTGGATTTGGCAGTAGCTGAATTGCTTTATTATTGGGACTTCTTGTTACTGCAATAAAAACAATTAAGCCATTTGAGGCTTGTCCTTGATGTTCCTGCCGCAAGCTCAGGAAAAGCTCTTTGTTGTAAAAGAACTTAAATTTCTGAGAATATGTGCAAAATGTTATAGTTCTGTTTGGAAGACTGATTGTTAGTAGCCAGCAGTTGATATTTTCTCACAAGGAGTTAATCATTGGCAGATATTAGCAGATTCCCTTGAGGGTTAATCATCAGAACTATATAGAGGTAATTCCTCTGCTAAGGGGATGACTTAATGTGAAGGCTTTTGTAAAATTAAAAAAAAAAACACACCATGGGGAAAAAGAGAAAGAAACTGAATTCATATGAAAGCCATAATGTGGTTTGTGTGGTATAGGCTTAGCAATGTATGAACCCAGTTGGAGAAAGTGATCCCTGGCAGCTGGGTAATTAATCACTACTTAAGTATCTAAAAAGTAAAGGAAAATTATGCACTTTCTAGAGGCAATCTATTCCACTGTTGAACAGTGCTCAATATTAATACATTTCCCCTAATGCTTAGTTAAAATGTGCTTCCTTCCCACTTTCAATTTGTTTTTTGTATGATGTACTGTTTCATAAGAAGCAACAGCACTATGTTTTTGAAAAGAAATAACCTTATTTATTACTAAGTTTACATTGCATGTGGTATAGTATATTGATTTCACTCTCCAACAGCCTCTCAAGAATCAGTTAGATTCTGAAACTAGTCTCAATCAATTCCCATTAATACATACTGTAATACATACTGTATATGCTCAAGTTTTAAAGGGACAGGGTTCTATTTTTATATTTTTCTTTTTAAAAAGTAAAACGGACATTAGTAGTACTCAGTAATTAGGTATTCTACCCTGCATATCGAGTTTGATCTCTGTGGAACAAATCAAGACTGGTTTCTAACAATAGTTTCACCCTTTTTTAGGCCTCTGATCCACTTTGTTGTTGCTTCTTCAGGTCTCTCATTTCTCAGGAACAAATTACAAATACCTGTGTTATATCAACAGAAGCAACATTCTCAATTAGTACTTTGTAGGTTTAAGAAACAATTTTAACGAAACACATCTGCTTTTTGAATTTAGGAATTGCCTCTGAAAATTCAAATATAGATGAGTTTTTAATGCATGAAAATACAGTACTTCAGAACAATTATCAAAGGATTATTTTTGTTTCACCTGATTTTGTCTGTCTACCCTGATTTTTTTCAACATTTCAAAACGTTTTTGAGCTATGTCATTGCAACTGAATTCTCTCCCTATCCCCTCCCTCCCCCCCCCTCTATATATGTATGTATGTATATATATGCACCCTGACTGAAGTATTGACACCCAATGGCTTCCACAAAAACAAAATCACCAACTTGATCCACAAAAACACACCAAGACATAACAGAGACCTAGAAGATCAACAGATCCATGGAACAGCTCTCCTGCCCTACATAAGAGGTACCACAGATAAAATCAGTAAGATACTACACAGGCATCACATCAAGACTGCCTTCAAAACAGACAAAAAAATAGCAGCCATCCTGAGGAACCCCAAAGACAAAATTGACCTGGAAAACCAAGGCATATACGAAATTCCCTGTACATCATGCCCGGCCACATACATTGGACAGACCAATAGAAGAATAAGTACCCGCCTAGAGGAACACAAAAATGCAGTAAAAAAGCTGGAACACACCTCCTCACTAGTCCAACACATGAAAACCACAGGTCACAGCATCAACTTCAATGGCACGAAAACCCTGGCCACTATAGAAAACCCCAGCCACAGAATCATCAGAGAAGCCATAGAGATTGAAAAAAGACCTGACAGCATGAATAGAAGAGATGATTCCACCAGACTGTCAATCATTTGGAAGCCTGCACTCTCAAATAGAAAGATCTCCATGCCACAAGCCAGGCAAACACCTGGGCAAAAACAGACTCCCTCTGATAGCTCCAACCTAACCCCCCCACCAGGCACCCAGGTGAAACCCAGCTTGCTAATGAATAGCAGCTTGCTAATGAAGAGCAGCCGTCCCTTCACACGGAGCCAAGCTGCACTAAAAGCCTCCAACACAAGAACAGACTGTTGCCAGCCAATCAAAGCCACAAAACAGACAGAAGAAACCAGGAACACCAATCAATCAAACTCCAAGTCCAATGAAACAGGTCCA